>OU906951.1:1915000-2540000 GCA_918317495.1 Synanthedon vespiformis | reverse complement strand
ATTAATTTCCTCAACACATTTCGGCGGCAAGAAACACAGTGCGTTTTGACACAGTATACACTACACAGAGTCAAACGAATTAACACTTACACACATTGTAATACACTTGTACAGTTAATACTGTTACAGAACAGTATGTGAACAGTTAACGAGTATTTAATAGGTAATATAAATTAACTCTGTTCCTGGTATTATCTTATCATACCTACTAAGAATGATCATTGTTCCTGGTTATTATGGTTATGGGATAAGTGAGGACAGAGAGTATTCATTTTTACTTAATTTTTGCTATAATTGCTTTAAAATAAAAGAAAAGTTCACTAAATTTTTCAATGTAAGATTACATTATTGATTACAAAATTATTGAAATTATGGCCCCATTTAAATATGATAGAAATAAATTAACAAGCAGTTTTTTTTAAAAGAGCTGAGAGGTTGCAGTAGAGATGGCTTGAGAGTGTGTAGCGGTTAGTACCTACATTAAATACTAAGTTCTTGCAGTTGAAATAATTTTCATCGCAAACTTATTATAGAGTAGTTCACAGTTTCATTACTGTATTTTTTTACCGTGGCAGTGATTAATTACTCCGTAGCAGCTACGAAGTGACTTGGGCGTCATTAGCGGGACACATACTTGGTACGTGAGAAACGTACGAAGTAAAGAAAGATAATATATTTTATATGCCAGCTGAGTTTTAGAGAAAGGTCCTTATTGCCTTTAAAAACTTTTTGATTACTTTACTTTTGTTTTTGGCACAAACTTACAAAAGATCATAATATTTAAAAAAATACTTTTAGGTTATACATTTTATAAACTATTATATTTACGCGTTTAGGTCATTGAGCTCCATCTAAATTGCTGAGTAGGTTTTGATTATTTTTTTGTATATGTTTGATTGGGCTTCTAATTATTATAGATTCTCATACTCCCAGCAGGTGTCGCTGCTATTCGGTAAAAATTGTTCCTAAAACCGCCAATAACAGCAGAAACAGCGTCCACCAGGACTTGTCATTATAATATTATATATTCCTTAGTACGTCATGTTTTTTTTTTCCAAACTAAAAATAAAATGTTATAATACATTTTACAGCACATAATACAAAATATTTCACTACTGCAATGTTTTGATTTAGATTTCATTGGTTAGTACTTAAAAAAAATAGCTAATAGTCATGTCTACACATTTCTCTGTCCAGTAAGAATGAAATACTTTGAATTCAACAGCGCGTGAAGTTTTAAAATAAAATGCAAAGTAATTTTCGACAACACTTTAAAGGAATGCATTCGCCAGTCACATTAGCGAAAGATATACACAGCATTTAATTGTGCTGGCCCTAAACAATAATCTCATCAGAATATAAATTGCAAGAGCGACTTTCCTTACTTACTTTATAGCAGCAGTTAAATTTGTCTCTAACGTCAGTGCATCCAGCCGTTGAATGTATTGCACAAAGCGTTTGCAGGTTCGTTTGAATTTAATAATGAACATACTACATTCACTTACTCTATGCATATAAATATACATATTAGATACAGTGTGATTGTTTCTGGGATTTCGAAAAATATACTTTTTTCCTATAGGACGGTTCTTATATAAACTTTATTTTACCTAACCTTAAAAACATTATTGAATATTTAAAATTTTCAATAAATAAATTTTTTATACTAATAAATAATTTTTTTTATAAATAAGTCATGTCAATAGTAAAGTCGGGGGACGATTTATCAAAATCGTAGACTTAGTACTTTTTAAAACTAAAGCATTAGGCAGACAACTGACAGACGTTTGAAATTAAATTTTGGCATGACATGATTGACATTTTGCCCCGGTGCAAGCAAATTTCGACTTTAAGGTGACGAACCTTTTCTTACCCCGACTGTACACAAAAATTCAGTGCTAACTAGCACTTATACTTAATTAATGCTGTGGTTATTCTGAGCCAGAGAAGAATCTTATCACACACCTACTTATTTTATACTCAAGATATTACAAATAAATATAAAAACAAAGAAAAGATCAAAAGACATTAATTAGAAACCTATCGAGTGGGATATCTAATGAAAGGGCTCCATAAGATAATTCCAAAAATATACCACACCATTACTTTTCAGCCATTTGTTTCGAATAAAAAATTATTTAAAAAAAATTTCAATACCTACACACTCAATTTGTAATGTTCAGAAATGGCTAAATGTTTTTTTTTTCTAAAATGTTATATCCTTATTATTAACGCAATAAAAAGAATTCGATAAAGATAATGCTTAAAATTCTCTTAAAATTTTTTTATTCGCTCTTTATCAATACTATTATTTATTACTAATTACTAATAATAAATCTGTAGGAGTCGGTCATGGAGTAATTTACTTTGTTTTCAGAAATATCGTGTATATAGGCTCTATACATGATACTGAAACTAAATTGACGATTTTTAGAATTTTTTTCTGTATGTATGTATGTATGTTCCTCCATCACTCTTAAACGAATTAACTGATTTTCATGACACTTGGTAGATAAATATTTAGAAGTACGGGAAACGTGATAGGCTACTTTTTATCTTTTTTAACGCGGACGAAGTCGCGGGCAACAGCTAGTAAAAAAATAAATTCTTATTAATTTTCGTCTCCACTTTCGGGCACGCCCCGACTCTACGCTGCTGGTTATCCCCCAAAGTAAAAAGGGCATGCTTTGAAGAATAAGAAATATAAAAAAATTGTATAACAGACAGAATCCAGAAACTTTTAGTAGTGGGGCATACCACGTATATCAAAAGTGTAAGTAAAGCGAGAGATTTGTAAACGCGGAAATCTATTTATATTATCGCGTCGACATGATTTATGTAAACCATTATTTTCTATTTATAATGGTGGATGGGGATATCGTACAATCATCCGCAACATTTAGTGTCAAAAAGAGGAATGTATAGTAAATTTATATTTATAAGTATACATATACATATAAGTAGTGTAGTATAAAATAGTCACGGTCTGTTTCTCCGCTAACTTCTCCTAACCCACTCAAAGTATAGACATGTGTTTTTATATTTATTTAAAATGAAAAAAGCATGGTTTAAAACCACCTACCATTGGCCTGTCTACCAACCTTAACTTTTAAAAAATGCGATTAAAAGAAGTGCAAAAACAAAACTGTTATTAACAAAAGAGGCGCATAGAAATAGAAAAAGATGTAAGAATATTAGACGCACGTGTTCACTTAGTAAATAAATAAAAATAAAAAAATATTTCGTTCAAAATACAGATAACTTTTATCGTGTTTAATGTTCCTTTTTCGGAAAAATCCGTCAACCGTTAAGAGAGGGTTTCGTTTGAAAACGGTAAAATTTAGGAGTTGTTTGAAAACTGTAATGAATTTAAACGATTTTGTAGACGTGACCGGTCGCGAAAGTTACCGATGTGGTGATTGAGTATCCCCCAATTGGGGATACAAAAATTTAATTAAATCGAAAGTAAGCAAATGTTTAACTTAATCTATTTTTTTTTTTCCTAACAAAATTAGCTTTCAACAACGGATGTTGTTGGCGTACTTAATAGTTTTGTAAGAATTATTTTTTAGTTATTTCACAGTACAATATTAATCTTTAAACAACATCAACCGAAGATTTATAATCATTTTCTTGGATTTAAATTAAATTTCAAGACTTTTATTAATACATACGTCAAAAATAACAACCAATCCCTACGAGGGGAAAGGAATAAGTGGACTTTTTTTCTACTTAGTACGATACTTAGTAGGGATAGATGGAAAAAGAGATAAATTTTAAAAAAAGCTTCAATTTCTATGTTTATTTGAGTCTACTTTATAGTTTTTTACTATAAAGTATACATCATCATGATTAGTGATACTTACTTTAGACACCTACTTTTGTGAGTAAAGCTGTCCTCCAACATACACCTTCTCTATATAAATTATTCTCTATAAAAATTTAAAAGCTTTAAATCACGGTTAAAAATAAGAAAACCAATTAACGAGCACAGTACATAATAAAAAATATTTTTTTAAAAATTAATATTTAACTTTATCATAAACTAATTACTACGCTGTATAATAATGTCGCTGTTTCCGACACGGCCTTTACGAAAATGTCAATCGAGGTCATTGATAAGGGTCAATTAATTTGATAAAATATCTATTTGATCTAATTCTGGCTTTTTCGGATATTATGGCATGTGTTTTAGTCGTCAAAGTAAAATTGCTAGTAAAAATAAATTTTAAAACAAGTAGATTAATTTTGTAAATAGATTTTTGGAAAATGTTAATTATAAAATAAGTAAGTATCAAAATGGACACAGTTTCTTCTTGATAACCTGTGAAATTGTTATGACTCCTTATAACAATGCCTGAATATCATATCATCAATACTCAATACTAATAATAAATCTGTAGGGGTCGGTCATGGAGTAATTTACTTTGATTACAGAAATATCGTGTATATAGACTCTATACGTGATACTGAAACTAAATTGACCATTTTTAGAATTTTTTTCTGTATATATGTATGTTCCTCCATAACTCTTAAACGAATTAACCGATTTTCATGAAACTTGGTAGATAAACATTTACAAGTACGGGACACGTGATAGGCTACTTTTTATCTTTTTTAAAGCGGACTAAATCGCGGGCAACAGCTAGTAAAGGAATATAAAGGAAGTTAAAAGAAAAAGGGCATAAATCTGTCCCTAAAAATAAATTCAACTTTGTTTAATTGGCCGTCAATAGAAAACTTAAATTCCAACGCAGTTAACGGGATCCTTTGAAAAATAAATTAGCTTTTCCTCGCGCCCAATACCTTTTTTGGACTCGAGTAGCGAATTTAATTTCGGAATAACAACGATAATGGCGTTTGGGTATTCTTAAATTGAAATCAAGGGATTTATAAATGGCCCGTGTCATTGGGTCATATTATAAAATTGCTTACTTGAACTTATTCTCTTGCTGGTGCCCGCGACTTCGTCCGCGTTCTGGATGAAAGGTACCCTATGTCCTTTCTGGTGTCCCAGACAACGTGTATGCAAAATTTCATGGTGATCGGTTCAGTAGCTTTTGCATGAAAGCGTAACAAACAAACAAACTCACATTCACATTTATAATAATAGTAAGGATTAACAAAAAGGGGATTAAAAACCCCCTTTTTTAGGGTTTTGAGTTTCTAAGTATTGAGTTCTTTTAGCTTAGGTATACCTCAGCTTATACTATCTAAAAACAGTATTTAAGTTCTTTCGAAACTGATTTCATTATTAATCTGATATATTTTTAATGCTATTAATTGTAGGAAATTTATGCTTAAAAAATAAAATGAAAAAGCTACATAAACTATTTTGTATTTAGTACAGTGGTTTTGTGAACACTAAAAATAATGATCAAGATGAAATACAGACAACTCTTCAGTGTTACAACTCAACAAAATACGTTCTCAATATAATTTACGAGCCAACACCACTAGCTACCATTTATTTTCGCAACAGAGCCACAGATTTGGGCATCTCGTTACCGAAAATGGCCTGTCAAAGTGAGGTCACTGCACTGTGTATCCGAGCAATATTATTTACTCTTCCAAAGATTGTGCTCTATCATTTGGATCTTAGAGCTTATAATTTGTAGCTATGAAATCTAAATAAGAGGCTTAGTAAAATTTAATTTAACAGTAATAATAAAATTTGTTATAATACATATAATAGGCTCAGGGCTACTAATATTTATTTAATACAATCTTTTATGTATGTTATTGATATAGTTATAGATATAGGTATATGTAGATATTTATTACTTTACTACGTACAAATAATCCATCTAATAAGCCCGAGTAATTACACTCTTGAAATATCTACAGCTATTTTGTCGATAGCATGTAATAATATCAACCGCCTACGTAACTTGGGCGGTTGCAGACTAGCGATTTTTCTGTGCGTTTTATGGTCGGCGTACACACGCTCATACAGACATACATACAATACCTACACTTACATATTTATTATTAGTATTGATGGTGATGATTGATGATGATAGAAAGAATAATACAATAAAAATAATTAATTTTTTTTTCTTCTATAAAAACCGCATAAAACCAAAGTGTGCAAAACAGCGACTAAATATATATTTAATTTTAAAGTCACTTCTTCGCACAATTCGTTCGAAACAAAATTGTGCGAAACCTACATTTCGCATGTCAGTGTTGAGAACGCTTGTGTGTAAACCAATAAGTATGAATATGGATCCCAACAAAGAACATTTTAATATTTACACTTCGTCAGGCAAGCTGACGATCTAAATAAATAATAGGTGACTGTCATCACATGTTAATACAAGCAAGGCTACAAGCTAAGCCACGACTGCAGCTAGGCTTAGCGACACATTTTTTAAATATTATCTACACTACGAAATATATCATTATCTTATCATTATATCGTCGAAATATGTCATTTATATCGTAAACCCTGGTACTGAGCAAGCAGTATAAGTATCAACCTCGCCCGAGGCTCAATCGGTAATTACGAACCACACCCGAGGGTTGCTGGGGGTTTAAAAATGTTTAAAATGCCTCAGTCTCTAATTTAAAAGTATATGTTTCAGTATTTCTGTTAGATTTTTTTATGTCTTTTATAATTCACGCTTGCGACATGGGCAAATGGCTATGTTTAACTTATTCATTTATTATTAAGACCAAAAATTTTGAATTTATCTGGTTGAAAAACCACTTGTAAATACGTGAAGGCTCTACCCCATTTTTCATGTCAAGTCGTGCTCAGAAATTTTATCAAGTATATGAACAATAACAATTCCGATTAACGTAACCTCTTTGAGCCGCGGCATCGTTTTCCTTCAACTCTATGTTAATTCCTTGAGCGAGTTACACGACTACGGCTCTCATTTATACTACAAATTATACGCGGAGTTTGTTTTACATTAAAATGCACTTAGAAATTGAGCTGCTTGAGACATAACTTTAACTAGTTTGCGTGATCTAAGGACATATTTAACCCAGTATTTTGAGTAAGCATTAATTATTGTTAGTTGAGACTAAATAAAAAATGTTTTAACACGCACAAGTGAAACTTGTATTATAAAGTTCAAATTTGCTATATAATTTCTCCCTGAAAGTGTTATTCTCGAAATTGTCTTATCCTCATCTTAGCCGCAGAACGTCCACTGTTGGACATAGGCCTTCTCCATAATATTCCAATAGGATCAGTACTGTGTACCCTTAGCCGGTAGGAAAATAAAAATGAATATTTATTTATTTATTTTATTTATTTAGATTTCATACAGCCATTATTATATCTATCATATATATAAATTATATACAATTAAGCCTAAAGAATCATGACATTACATATTAACATTGTATCCATTAATTTAAAAAATAAAGACATATAAAACAAAAAAAAAAGAAAAGAAATTATTCTATAGATAGAAATTAATTTTTTAAAAGTAATTCGCCAATTTTCTTTTTTTATATTCAAATTATTGGAAAAAAATGGCAATATCATTCAGAACTTTATTGTAGTGATACTTGGAACGATGAAGGAAGCAATTTTTGGAATGATTAGTTCTACAGTAGGAAATGTGAAATGTATATTTTGACCTTGTCCTGAGTTTTGGTACCTATGCTGCGCTTACCAGTCCGTGGCCTCCTTTAGAGAAGCTTCCGGCCTCAGCGGCCGTAGGCTCGCCATAGAGTGTGCCCTGCCCAGCCCAATGACACTTACGGATACGCCGGCTTATGTCGGTAACTTTGTATGTCTACGTATCTTCTCATTTCATTCGATCTCTCTGTGTAACCGCGTTACGGCGTCACTCCCGAGCATAGCCCTCTAGACAGGTGGAGCGACGTTAAGCTTTCTTACGAGGCCCACCCTTTAACAGAAACATTGTCTTTAAAATTGCCTCTTGCTTACATTGAAACTCTGAACAAATTTGAACAAAACGCGAATATTCTGTTCGTAAAACATTTTCAAAGGGTAAATCTACTCAACATCTGCTTTTAATGGTCATTCGAAAATCCGAACAAAAGATGTTACCGAGTCCAACATTTTGTTTTCGACAGTATTGTTAGAAAGTTTGTTTTAAGTAACTGTTCGTATTATGAAATTGACAAAAAATCTTTTAACTTCACTTGATCCAGTCACTGAACAATTTTGTTGGTTAAACAATTTAACCAATGCACATCGAGTGAAAAATGTTTCGTTTATTTTGTTTATTAATAATAAGAATGAAGTATTTCGTTTTTATTTTAATTAAAACATCAGTAATAATTCGTTAAAATTATTTGAAAATGTTATATTATAATCTTCTTTGATTCCATATTTCATGATTTTGCATTAAAAATGGATGCAAATTATATAATACTAGGGCACTCAGCAGACGTTGTCCTGCCCCAATGACCAATCCGAAGAAAAACAATAACCCATTTGCAACGTCACAAACATACAACAAAATGTCATCAAAATCGGACCAGCAAAGCGGTTTAGAAGGAGTTCAATGACATACATTATGGATAGAAGAATTTTATATATCAAAAAGAAGATAAAGGACAGTACATATATTTTTAAAGTAGGTAAATGCTTAATTGAACTAAACTAACTGAAACCAATCTAAGGAGGCTAATCAAAAACTTTTCATACATTTTATCATAATCAACAGCACACACATAGGCTCGACATAAAATCGGGTACTTATATGAAAAAGAAGTTCACAAGGAACGCCGGGTTCAAGTACGTTGTCGCCCTTAATAGGATAAAGTATAAGAAGAAGAAGTATAAGAATTCTATGAAAGGAAACGTCGGTCGAGTATTGTAAATGTGTTAACATCATTATCATTATGATCTAACCGATGATTACCAATTCAAAACCATTAGCATGCGCCATTGGGTTTACATGAAATTAATTCGTGAGTGCAGCTGAACTATTATTAACCCGTAACTTAGTATGCGTGAAATAATTTTGATCTAATTGTGTTGTGCGGTGTATGTAATTACGTATGGAAATGTCTAAACACTTAAGGTGTACTGTGTATAGAGCGAAAGGGATTTGAAACAATAAAATTGTGTTACTATGCCAGATTTATATATTTTAAAAAAAACTTTATAATATCAACTGTATACACGAATTTGTTTGAAGCAATTTTATTCCATTGTAATAAAACTTGGACGTGTTTTACAAAGCCTCAAATGACTCGGTCTTTCTAAAATACTAGCGAGCGATATGGCTTCGCATGTATGAATTTCCATCCTCGTTTTTCAATCTTTAAAAACCGTTTTAAACCCGTGGTATAGTTTAAAGAACTTATCGGAAGTGGAGAATGACTTTGTTTTATAATAGACTAGCGGCCTGTCCCCGGGTTCGCACGGATTTTTTCTGCGTAAATTTTTATTCTGATTTTTAAGTATTTTGCAAAAACCTCTTTCTATTTATTAGTAAAATTCGTTACATAGGTCAAAAGATATAAGCATATACATACAGAAGAAAGACAGACAGAAGAAAGAAACACAGATAGGTATAATATCACATATTTCAACATTTTTAACACAATTTAGTCACTACTAATTTTGTCATTAAATTCTTTATATTCGGAGTAAAAATGTAGGTCGAATTTTCATTCGAGAAACAAACCATCAAATTATCAGCAGGTACAGTATGGAAACCAACATAAATACGCTTACATATTGGAGCCATTACGGGATTAACCTTTTGAGAGTTCGTATCACGTGTTTGTCATTCAAATTAATATTTTTTTCAGTAATATTTTTATTTTAGTTTTAGTCCAGTTTGTCACTAATATTTATATTATTCCATAATAATGTTAAACACCACTGATGTGTTGGGTTCAGACCATGGATAATAAAAGTAAGGAGGACTAACTTACATGGGTGCAAAATTGTAAAACTGTCAAGCTACTACCATTAAATTGGTTAAAAGATTGTCCAGAGTGCCGCTTAACTGCAATATTTTATGTGCACTGCTACATAAAATATGATTGTTTGGTTGTGTAGATGTTGTGTAGTTAATAAATGTAATACCTACTAAGAAAAATATAAAGATTATGTGAAAAAATAAATACTAAAAGGTCTACTGTAGTGGCGGAAACAGCTGAAACGTAATATATATTATAAAAATCCTTTACACTTGTACAGCTAAAATTTTATCAGAATATTTTATTTTATTCCAAGAAAATTCAGGCAGCAGTTAAAATTTTCATATAGCTATATATTTTTTCCCTTTACAATGATTGTCGTAAGAATTAAATAATTTATTTCAAAAATATTTCTTATAAAAATAAAATCACATAAATATGTTCTACATATTTTTAATGCGTTCGTAGTACTTACTGTGAATTAAATAGGTTTTTTTTTGATAATTCCAAACTGTACAATGTTTGTTAAGATATTTGTCCAAGCTTAGTATTCATATTCATAAGAAAGTTGCGCATTTGTCGACAAATCCAATTTTGATATTTCTAATATTAAATAATGTTAAAAGCTTACTTAACAGTATAACATACACTCGTATCTTGAGCGAGCCCAAAGGGCCCATGCAAAATTCATGACCCAAAATAAGTATGGAAATGAAAGTTGCGAAAAAGTACATAATATATATTGAATAAAATACGCAATAAATCTTCATCTAATGTTTATCATTTGAAAGGGCCGGGCACACGTAATACATTCAGTATTTAAGAATGATTACAATACGTGTTTTAAAAGTATCTTTCACAGATAAAGTTATTGTCACACTGTTAAGGTATATGGACGAATGATACACTGGTCTACTCTATACTGACCGTTTAGTGGTAGGTGACTACCTTTGCCTACAATACAGCAGACAATACCAGGAGACGCAAATGCTCAGGCAATCATTTTTTAATAGAAAACCTCCTTACGAACCGGAACCCAAATGAGCAGTGGTCTTCTGTAAATGGGTTCTTACCGTCGCGTCGCCAGTCGGTCTTCCCTAAATATGACAGCGCCACTACGCCACACTCCACACTCCACACGCCACACGCCACACGCCACACGCCACACGCCACACGCCACACGCCACACACCACACGCCATACGCCACACGCTACACGCCACACGTGGGGGCGTCAACGTGGTCCCAGCAATATAAATATAATGTCAGATATTTTCTCGGGTGTTATATTCTAAGGTGTTCCTAGCTGTTAACCAAACGGTCGCGGGTTCAAATCTCGCTAGGGGCAAAAGTTTATGTGTTAACATTTTTCTTTTGTTCCTAAGTCATGGATGGTTTGTATTTATAATATATGTATGTAATTACAAAAAATAATAATCTATGTAGTATAATATCAACTCGTTGTATCCATAATACAAGCATTAGTTGCTTAGTGAGAAACTAGATTGGGCTGTGCGGAATGTGTGAATTAAATTAATTAATTTTTAAAGGTGAACGAAGTCGCGGCCACCAGCTAGTGTTCGAATTTCATTTATTATTAAAGCGAGAGGTGCCCAAGGAGCGATAGTCCGGAAACATCCAGGGATTGTGTTCAAATCAAACGGATCCTCGTCACCGATGGGATTACGTAAATTAAATTAACCGTTACCGCGGAAAAACTTACGGATCGCTTGAGGAAAATAAACTCGAGTATTGTTAGAAAAAGATTAATTTTTGTTCGGGAGCGAAAGAATCTTATGTAAGGGTAAATAAACACACAACCCTCTATATATATATAGGCGTGGCGAAGTTATCTTTGATTGCTTTTATGACTTCACTAAGTATTTTACATTCTACTTATAATATAGAGATTTATCAGTATTAAGTGTGTGCATTCCTTCTCTATATATTTTGTACTAGCTGTTGCGCGCGACTTCGCCCGCGTAACTTTATAAAATATAGCCCATGTTGCTTGCTGATAATGTAGCTTTCTACAGGTGAAAGAATTTTCAAAATCGGTCCAGTAGTTTTTGACTTTATTCATTACAAACAAAAAACAAAAATACAAAAATTATCTTTTTATAACATTAGTATAAAAATCAAATAACGAGCTTTTTAAAAATATTAATATAATTTAGTGAGCAAGATCAAAAGATTTTATCGGTTATTGTACATTTTATAGTATCAAATCACAAAAAAAGGTCACTTGTAAGTATATAAAACGAAAAAATCCGGCCGGTTTTATAATAAAATCTCTTCAGCTTTACGTGACTAATGACTTCAATAAACGAAAACATTGTCCCGTCCTAGGACGAAGCTCAACGGTATAATTGCGGCATTTCTCATGACACTGAATCAAATTAAAACTGAATAGGCAATTTATTTGAAAACAGTAAATTGTTTGTTGCAAGCTAACAAATTTTTAACTATTTGTTATTCTTGCTTAACTACAGTGGAATTTTTACCACCTAATAAGTATGCAAAATACTATGTACGAATGAAAAAGTGAAAAATCTGAACAGATTTTGAATAGTTTGTGTAATTTACCGATAGAATGCTGAGAGGACAGGCTAACGAAAATAGTTTGTCAGTATTGCAATTAATTGACAATTTTTTGTGTTAACTATCTTTGTAAACGTAATATATTTTTTGTTTGACGACACGTTTTGTCTTGTGGCTAGTAACCCTAGTAACCAAACGGTCGCGGGTTCGAATCCCGCTAGGGGAAAATGTTTATGTGTTAACATTTACCTTTGTACCTGAGTCATGTTGTTCGTATTTATAAAATGGATATTTCGTATTTATAAAATGTATGTATTTACAAAAAAAGCCATATATGGTGCTGCGTGCAATGTGTGGAGATAATTATTTATTTATTATTTATATTCGGTTATAACGCTAGAAAAAGTCTTTGGTGGATATCAAAAGAAACCAACCATCGTATGTTAAAATAAATTGAAACAGAGTAGAGAGAAATGGCTAAACTTGAATTGCCGTAGAAACCACTTGAAGAGAATTAGGGAGACAGTAAGGAGGGTCGGGAAATCTTAATTCACTCCAGTTTTTTCGTTGGGCAGATCATTTGTTTTGTCTGTTTGTTTAGGTAGCAACCAAGAGAGATTTAGGTGGGTTCTGTGCAGAATTCTTTTAATAATACTGTTGTTTACTTTCTATACGTAACTAACATTTGCTCGCGACTTCTTCCACGTATGTTTATGAATGATATCTTTCTATACGAATCAGAGATAAGTGTGAACAAGTATCATGACATGTGATTCTTATATATTATAAAATAATATAAAGATATGTAATGGCTAAATTCGGATTTATGCTGATTAAAGGGATGAAGTTTGATAAAAAGCCCCAAAAAAGGTATTATATGGCGTTTTGTGACAAAGGACGCCGAATGTGCTACAACAAAGTAAAATTTTTTTCGCTTTCCGTGGAGTGAATAATGATATTTTCCATACACAGAATACTTTAATATTTGAATATATTTAAAGATATATTTTTCTTCGCCCCCATTCGAGTATTTGTATTGTTTATTTTATTTTTATAAGTATATATCTATATTTACAAACAAATATGTATAATTGAATATGTTTACACAATTATGAAGTATCTGCACTTATGAATTATTTAGCGTATCTGCACTTTCAAATATTAGTATCAATTATCAATTTAAATATCCATACGTAGATCTTATAAGATCTTAAAATCTGCCTTCCCGAACACAATTGCAATTTTACGTTGCCATAATTGCCATACATATAATTTTTCATTTGCACCTAGATCTTTTTTATATCGAGGCAATTTTCTTTTCCAACTGTACAAAGAATGTTTGATAACATTTTCCAAGTGTTCACCGTTCAATGCCGACCCTGTCCGAATGACTGATTGATATGAAATAATATCACACTACGAAAAACGACTTTTGCACCATAAGAATAACATATTAGGAGCCATATCACCTTGGCAAGTGTGAAGTTAAAAAGGACCCTGAAACAATATTTGAGTATTTCGATGGGAAATACAATAAGGTACAGTTCAAAGTTGTTGTTTTCTTTCATTATAACTTATAATCGTTATATTTCGCAACAATACAAGTTAAATAACAGAAAGCCTAATATATTTTTTCATATTTTAAGAATTCTTTATTTACTTTTTATAGAGATTTTATAGGGTATTGGTAAGAAGGAAATAAAGAAGCGTTTTAGTAATTATACGATGATTACAATATATTTCACTATAAGAACAATAATAATAATACTAGAGGCTCAAAATATTCGGATATTCATATAGATACTACAAAATGAAATAAAAGGCTACCAACTATTTTAAACTTCATTTTTTTATTTCAATATTCAAATTTTAAGTCCGTTATTTCAAAATTTAAATTCGTACCTACTAAACAGAACAAACTAAGTTTTGCTATCAATTCATTGAAGCGATTTGACAACGGACATCCGACTATAAGTATCGTTACGTACAAACGTGCCAAGCAAACTTCTGGGTACGCTATATTGGCTCGTAAACATCACAAACGGATATCCGATACTGCAGTGCACCCTGAGATCATTTAAAATAAGGTTGCATAGGAAAATCTTAGCATATATAAACTTACGTTTATGAATACAGCTTGCTAATTCCAGAAATTACCTTGTCTCTTTTCTTTATGCTATATCTAACAAACAAAAAAGTAGTCTACGTTGCATTTCGCAGTCATAAATTATTTAAAATATATAATAAGCTTATAATTAGGTCAAATTAATTTTATATATATTAGTACTTACAGATCTACATGTCAGAATTTAAGATTAAGTAAATCATATTCATTAAAAATATAAATTTTTAATATTAATTTAGAACTTAAAGCTTCATCTAGCATTTTTACACGTTTAGATAATAAGATTCTTTCAATTGCTTTATTAACACACAGTCGTTCCAAAATAACAAGAATTGCATGTGCTATAACAATGTACATTTCAGTCATTTTATCCGGTATCAATTTCACCGTTAGCCCTTTTCTCCAATGTACCATTACGTAGATGGAGATAAAGGGGAAAAAGGTTTGCAACATTAAAATAAATCTTTACTAATAAGCCTCTAATACTTCTGTTGACCAACGAAAAAGAAACAGCGATAAAACGAACAAAAGGACTACAACTCCGACATTATCCTTCGCCTCCCTTCTGACATGTTTTCGAACACCAGACGGCTTTTTGAAGCTAATTTCACAAGGAAAAGTTCACAAATTGCAAAATAAATCATATGGGGACGGAGCAGCTGCGACAGTGGACATGCATTTTAATAATGGAATATTAAAAGGGAGAGTTTTAGAAAAAAAATATGTCAATTTTTGGTGGAAATTTCTTTACGTTTTATCTAAAAAAGTAACGAAATTTTGTTTAAAATGTGCATTTATTAGGTATTTCTTAAACTTAAATGATTGTAAGGCTACTTAAATATTAAAAGTTACAATTGTTATTATTTATTATGATCACTTGAACAGATTGAAAAAAATAATCAAAGCTAATACCTATGCATAATTCTTTTCGTCTTAATAAATCGACAAAACTTTACAAACTAATTGTGTCAAACTGAGTATTTACCAATATAGTTTATATACGTATAAAAAAAATCATTTCTAAAGTTCCAAGAATCAAACCCAAGACCCCTACAGTCAACTATCAAATACAGAAACACTATTAATTTATTAACAAACTTTAAATAATTTTCTAATAACCGAACTTGAAATCTTTCATTGAGTTTACAAATCCATGGGTTGATCTAATTAACCCTGTACTATCTACCCATTGAATATAATCTAACTACTTCATTGAAATAACTTACGATGGTACTCGTTTACGTAAGACATTACGATTTTTTAAATATACTCGTAAGTCTCTAGTGGACTATAAGCATAGGACACACCATTTTTTTTTTTGAGAAATTCGTTTACAGATTCCCTACCGCTGGCTAGACGGCTAGACACAGCATATATTTCTTTAAGGAATTTGGTCAATCCAGTCCACCTTTTAACAAACACCGGTAAAATTTAAAAAAATAGTACACATTTTGTTAACAAGTTAAACTTTCTTTGGAATGATTTCCGTAGTAATTTTAATCAAATAATCAAAGTGAACAAATTGCTTAATATTCGAATATCTTTGAATGCTTGTTTTATTTACACAGAAAATATCTGACGCGGGACATCCGTTTGCTTAGGTATACGAAACTGTGAGGGCTTCGTATAAAATTAGCTTAATGTAGTAGTACCTAACAATAGAGTAATTCGGTACGTAAGCCGATTATTCGCTAAACGAAAATACACAGAAACATGTACGAGCATAAGGAAATACAGTACAGTGTGGATTTTGCAAATTAAGCTCCTAGGGAAACAATTGCATGAGAAATTACAATTACGAAATTAAATTTATTAAGAGGTTTTAAAAATACGTCACACTCAGGGCCTCTTTCACCATCTGTCAAGTAGGCTAACTGTCATTTAAAGTCATTTGTAACGGGGATAATGGAGCTGATATACCTTTGTTTGTACGGTAAAAGTCCCAAACATTAAAAAGAAAATAATAAAAAAAAATCGCCTATCGAAGGATGCACTAAACCCAGTTAATAATTTAATAAAACAAAAAAATATTTCTAAAAGTAACTACTCAACACTTTACTTGTAATTGGTGAAAGAGGCCCTTATAGAAATTTAATTAATTAGAAGAGGGGAAATTTATGAATTCTTCTCTGTTTAAGAATTTATGAATGAAAAATAAAAAATTAAATTTAACTCATGCTTAGGTACGTTATAAAATTTTGCGTTTAGGACATTTTGTTTCAATGAAATAGGTCATAATGTGTCTAAATACAAATACGAGAAGTATGTCTTAAATTTCAGCTTTCCAGACTTAGTAGTTTTGGCTGTACATGATAAACAATTTTAAGCAGTCAGTCAGGACAAACAATTTTATAAGCATAGAAGATAATGTAAAGCTAAGCGAAATAACAAGTGACTCGCTCCCGGCTTCGTCCGGGATGCATTTTTTTATATTAACTAACCTTCCTCGCTTTCATACTTAATTGATTTTTATTTAAAACACAAACGTGATAGACTGAAAGACAGTTCTCAATCTTCACCAATGGACGTAGAGATTTGAAATTCTGACAAAAAAATATATCTTTAGTCGATACCCAAGGGATGCTGACAAAATGACAAATGCCGTATCAAATCCCAATGTGGTCTGCATCTTTTTTACGAGAGTTTTTGCTAAATCATATATAGATTAAAAATTGTTAGTCATTTTTTACAATGATGAAGGAAAATCTGTGACATTCCCCTAGTATTGTCCATGGAGATGTATCAATGGGCTTTGGGCCAAAAAATGTCTAATGATGATGTGGGCTTATGTCTTAAGGCTATTGTGGGCTGAGTTGAACAAGAAGAAGCCTATAAGAAGGCTATAAGAAGATAAGAAGCCTATAAGAAGCCAAAGGCGCATTAATTTTAAACACAATAGTCTGTTTGCGATAAACTCAAAAACGACTTTACCGATTTTCATGCTGTTTTCACCAATGAATTGAGTGGTTCTCGAGGAAGGTTTTAGTATATAACTTGAAAAGTTACGCGGGCAAAGTCGCGGGCAGCAGCTAGTAATTAATAAAAAGCAAATTATTAGAAAATACTGCTTTAGTAACTATAACTCTCTGTACTGTTGTGTAACTGTGAACGAAAGGAATGAAGGGTACATTGACACTTGCGCAGCAAACTACATAAATTGCCTAACAAAACATAGGCTTAACGATATTAAAGGACTACCTACATACGCTTAGACGACAGTCTAATAATAACATTCAGTACAATAGCGTGTATATTCTGAATACCAAACATTAATTAAGTACGAATAATTAAATGCCGATTCTGATAGTTTCTCGTATGTTATATTGGCTACCTTAATTAATATTATATAATATTGATTGTATGTCCTTTATAAATAAATTTTTAAAAATTCTGTCAACATTTAAATAGTCGAAATTCTAATATTTTACCCATTGTACATGAGAATAATGATTTTCCAGCCACACGACCTCTAGCGTTTAGTTAATTGTAGTGGTAATGTACTCTGCGTTTCGCACTCGTAACTGCGCGGTCCGTTTGGTTGCCGTAACCACTTTTCCCTGTTAAGAAACACGGTGAAATAACAACGCGTGTGTTGTATTTTTCGCTGAGTGAATAAATGATACCTAACACCTAACACACCTAACACGTCCCTGATTCTTAGGATGAATGATCGTCACCTTATTCCTTATTATTTATCCTACCAAGGTCATCACTTGGAAAATTATATTTATATCACGTGGACGAGGCCGCGGGCACTAAGCTATCTACAAATAAATATCCAATGCTTGGAAAAAGTATAAGGTCTGGTGTCAATGTATGTGGCATTATTTTTCTTTATTTTTCAACGCGGTTGAAGTTGCGAGCTTGTAAAATTTTTTTTAATATAAATATTATTTCATACATAATAAAGGGACATTTTCTCTTAAAAACTGAAATGAAAAATAAATTTCTTGGTAAAGAAAAAACTAGCATTTATTGTCACCTCGAGATCGTCGATCCGACCGTCTCACTACGCTCTCGGGATGATCGTGACGCTTCGTTTTCATATTTTATTGTTAAGAAAAATGTTATTATTCCAACTTTTTTACTTTATTTATTTTTTACTTCGTCCGCGTTTATCTATACGTATTAAAAAATATATTAAAATCGGTTGGGCGGAGACAGATTTTATATATTACTCTAAAATATATGTACTATTATTACATCATTAATTTAATTACACTATTAAAGATTGGCAGTCAAAACTATTAAAGATTTTTTAAATTATATTCACGTGAAACACACGCCCTTGTCCACGACACAGCCACACCTCATGATTTTTTTTTCTAGTGTTTTTCATACACAACTACTCGGATAATTACACAATTTTCTTAAAACACGTGAAACTAAACTACTTATTTCCGTTTGTCCACAGACATTTTTTAAAACAAGATGTGAACTAAGTGACATGGAGGATTTGGAGTGCGACAATTGCAGCTTGTATCAACTCAACGACAGTTTATACTTCAATTACACCCAAAATGCTACATTTATTAATAAATTTTATTTTTATCAGGTGAGAAAGCTTTAAAATTACTTATTTTATTATTTTATTTCTCAAAAAAGAATCATCCCTATTATATGCTTTGCAAAAAAAAAATATCATGCATGTGAAGCCGGGGGCGGATCGCTAGTACCTACGAGTATATAATAAATAAGGTTCGCGTGAAATAAAACATGCATAACACATACATTTATTTTATAACACCTCTCAAAGATTGAACGAGATTTTCAAATAGATATAAATCCTCATTTAATTTCCTTTAAAATTAAATTAAAAAAAAAAAATACAAATTATATTTTTTCATTCAAAGTAAAATAAAAGAAACGCATAAACAACACGAAGAGCGAAGCATAGATAAGATGATCTTCGTAGTTGAAACAGCCATAACCTCTTCAAAACATCGTGCATCTTTACGTACGTCCCGGAAAAACTGCTGTGACTGAGCAACAAAATCTAGACAATCTTGCAATATGGCAAATATATCACACATATTGCAAACTTCTTATCCTATAAATGTTCATATGTATTTCCCACTATTTGTACATATAATTATATTGTACAGTGGGATTGTAAACCACAAATCTCCACTAGGTTAATATCTCACAAATATTTGAATAGAAGAAAAAAGCAATTCATTGAACATAAAATATGCTTTGTAAGGAATTTGTCAGCGATTAAAAAATATCAACATAGTGTTAAAAAAATAAAATTCATAGTGGTCATTTTATATTATTTTTGTATATGGAAATACGTGAATAATTAGAATTAAGAAATACTGAAAATATGTATATGTTCGTTTGTAAAAAAAATATTATGGAGTAAGTATGAAATGAAAATAACAGAGAACTCATAAAAAAATCTCTCCTGTATTTTGGGCCGACTAAACTAAAGCAAAAAACTAAGCAAGCTCTTAAATATGCTTTAGTCTTAACTACGGTTTTAGCAGAGCAATTGCTTTAAAATGGTAATTTCTTTTTCGTGTACTTTTAATTTCGTTTTGTAATAATTACCCTAAAAAGTCTTAGTCGACAAGTTATTTTTGGGAAGTATGTCGTTTTGAACGTGTCAATGTTTTATTTAACACGAGAAAGGACAGAAAAGGGGCCTTTGGGAGACATTGGCGCTTTGAAGTAAAATTCACAAAGCCTATGAACCCGGTTTTAATGATTACGTAGTACCGCAAAGTTCCTATTTACTTAAATTTATACCAACAACTATGAAACTTTATGATTATAGTAATATATTAATACCATGACGCTAAATAAGCTAGATGAAGATAATTAAAAATATTAGAACAAAAACTACTTATCTCATTAAAATGCTAGTAATATTATAAATGCGATAGTTTTTGAGGATGGATTACTGTATGAATGTACGGATGTATGTTTAATAAAATCTTTCTGGTATAAACTATTTAACAGATTTGAATGAAATTCAACACCCATATAGTTTATTACCTAGATTAATATATGGGATACTTTTTAACCTGGAAAAATGTTAGGTTAGACTACACTTAATACATATAGTGTTAAATAAGTATCAATGTTATAGCATAGAGTAAATAGTTACTTAACTAGTTAAGTATAAATATTTACTCTAGTTATGGTTATATGTATACTACGCAAAAGTGAAAAATTAAAAACTCCGTTCAAACAAAACAGCTAAGATAAGCTTTATCACCAAATTAAAAGCTCTGTAATCTCTCAATTTGAAAATTACATTTAAAT
This sequence comes from Synanthedon vespiformis, assembly GCA_918317495.1. NCBI lineage: Eukaryota > Metazoa > Arthropoda > Insecta > Lepidoptera > Sesiidae > Synanthedon > Synanthedon vespiformis. Next base: position 2,519,198 of record OU906951.1, on the reverse strand, counting down.
CTATACTAGTATAATAAAGCTGAAGAGTATGTTTGTTTAGTTCAACCTTTTGCAGGGCACATAACTCATTAAATGCATTTCTACATATTATTATACATGCTTAATTTCTAAGATTTATTAAACTAGTTTCTAATGTAAGCTTTTTGTCATAATTTTAAGGTGTGAATCTATTCTATCTAATATTTATGCTTGGTTCTTTTAGACTGCACAGCTGGCGATCCTATGGGCCCTATTGGTTGCAATCGTCGCAGGGAACGTGACAGTAGTTTTAGCTCTTCTATTGACAAAAACAAGGAAGAGTAGAATGAATTTCTTCATTATGCAACTAGCTGTAGCAGGTAATTTAAACATTGTTGTGTATTTAATAAACTGCTAATGCTATTTTTTGTTAATGATGAAGCCAACTTTGATAAGATTTTCTTTCGGCTGGGAATCGAATCCAACAAGGCAACAAGGAACCCCTGCAACAAGGCGCTAAAGCAATGTTCAGTAGGCTTTTATTATAATTTTGTTATAGCTTTTTATCATAATGACATTATGTATGTGAAAAATGTAACACAATGGAATAATAATAATACACTCCCCTGTTTTTCATGACATCATATTTTTTAATATGAATGTATTTTAGTATTTTATTTTATATGTGTGTGTACGTTACTTCGTCCACGTTGAAAAAGAAAAAAATAACCTATCCTGTGTCCTGTACGTCTAAATGTTGATCTATCAAGTTTCATGAAAATCAGTAAATTCGTTTAAGAGTTATAGAGGAACATACATACATACAATACCTACATGATGATTTATTATTAGTATTGATGATATATACTGTGGGGATATTATATTAATATAACTTAATTGAAATTCATGGGTCGGAATATAGGCCTTTAAAGCATTTTTATTGCCCGCATGACGTTGTCGTACCTTTTGCAGATTTATGGGTGGGATTAATAAGCGTCCTTCCAGATTTGGTACAACGCATGACCATTTCGTGGCTCGCCGGATCTCTCGCGTGCAAACTGATGAAATATTTACAGGTAATATTAATCATCATTATAATATGTCAATATACAGGTGATCAATTTAAATGAATCACATTCGCAAAATTATTGAAACAAAAAAATTCAACTTAACAAATTATATGAAATGTATATGAAAGCTTACCTTAGGCAGGTTTCCAACCATTCTGGTCACATTACCTCGTTGTATTGCAATGCTAATTTGCTGACCAAGATAATAGCCAGCTCTTGACTCGCCAGTTATGTCTACGTTTTGCCAAAAACAATAATTTTTTTAAAAAATGTCTACATAAGAATGCGATAAATAAATGGTTTTATTGTTGGTAGATATGTTCTCCAAACGTAATTACAATGCGCATTTTATTGCAAGAGAAGTAATTTTGAAACCAATTTATCTACATTTATATTTAGACATCTTTATCTGTGAAACTTATGAGAACGTAAAATCGTATGTGATTGGTTGTGAGACCGATTGAGCAGAAACAAACATGTCTCATGCAGTTCCAATTGCTGTGAGATATGACCACACTCGACTGAAGTTGTAAGATCAATGAACCGTTATTATTGAGAGCTACTAGCATTGATACACTCATTGGTAGTGAGGAAAAGCTTTCAAAGCTTTGGGACCCTTAATTGTGATATCTACGCCGTAGAGTTATTTCGTACATAATTTTTGGGAAAAAAGATTAGGGAAAACTTTTTTTTAATTAAAGTAGACTTGTTATTCTTAGATTTTAGACATATTTAGAGAGATTTAGATTTTAGATATTTTTAGTCGTATTTGTGTACAAATGATATATATGTGATAAATAGTATATTATTATATAATTAGGATAAACTTCACTTATATTATAACGGTATTATAAATATTACAACGGTGCCCTATAACCACTAAATCATATATCAGATATCATTTAATTTAAACAAATATCCTCTGTTTTAAAAATATTTTCTTTTGTTGCAGGGTGTTGTAACGTACTCGTCTACTTATGTCCTTGTAGCTCTAAGTATAGATCGATGTGATGCTATAACACATCCCATGAATTTTACTGGTAGCTGTAAGTATTTTTAACATATTTTGTTACGTTACCTGAAATTCAAGCCATATTTGAAAAATATATTTGATTTAGCTCTATAATTTTGTATAAACTGCATGTCGCTTTTATTTTATTTTACTAGTTTGGATGTTTGGACCTTAACAACGTTTATTTCAATTAGAAATAAAATATTTTATTAAAAAAATTAATCTTAAAATGCTTCCTAAATAGTCTGATGGAACAAGGTGTTCTCCGAATATATTTTTTGTAATTAAACAAAGAGAATCCTGAAATTGAGAAAGTTTACTAAATAAATTTTCTTTAGTAAATAAGATTTCTTTTACTAAACACAGTCACACTGAATTGAGTCTAGTACCGACATATTGGACATGTGTACATAGTTATTGGAGCGGAGGCAATCACGTTATATTGGACCGACATAGACGTGCAAAACCCGAAATGAACCGACAACTGACATTTCAATACAAACATTGCTAGCAATATGGAACTCAACTTGGAACCGAAATATTTGAAATTTTATTCCTTTTTTCCTTAAACTTTGAATAAGAACAAAATTCCTAATAATATAAATGCGAAGTTTGTATGTTTAGATGTTTGCATTATTGGATGTTTGTTATTGGCACACAGATAACTTTTTACGTGGATTAACATAAATTTATGCTGAAAAAATGTTAGGTCCCCGAAGGAGATCTAATAATAAAAATGAAACATTTCGAGGAAGATTATAATATATAAGATTATAAGTACCGTACTTAATTTTTTAAGTATAGTTCGATTGACAGACTGACGGTCCACTTGATGGTAGGTGGCTTTTTGCCTATAAATACAAGCAACGCCATATAATATGTGTGCTGCAGACCTTATAAAGACAAAAATGTAAGGGATTAGGAGGGAATGAATAAGGCTTTGGAATACATCACCAGTCTCACCACAGAAACACAACACAACACATGTGCTGTTATTTCACTGTGGTATTCTGAAAGGGTTTAGTGTAACTGCCACCAATCGAGCTGCTCAATTTATCACTGGAAACGCAGTTCAATAATTCTGAAACTCTCGGCCTGTACTGTCACAAATGAGTCTGTCAAAAATTTTCGTAACTGCATCATCATACAGTGAATAAAAATATTCACTTTGATATTAGTTGTACAGTCGGCCGCATAAGTCGATTAACACATTTAAAAGTGCAAAACAACTGAACACTCAACTTACTTACTTATTTACTTACTTTGAAGCTTTTTACGATCGTTTGTACGTGAAGTTTATTTTGTCCTCTAGTCGTAACAACGACTTATGGCGCGTTGAGTGTTCAGTTGTTTTGCACTTTTGAATGTGTTAATCGACTTATGCGGCCGACTGCTTTACGTAATATTATCTTGTGTGATTTTTTCTGTTGGTATTTCATAAAGTTCTCTCCAGTGGTTGTATTAACAAAAGAGCTAATGACTTCCGTCAGGGCGGCGAGCGCGTGCCCTCATAATCGGCGCGTGGCTGTTAAGCTTCCTGTTCTGTGCTCCTATGCTGTTTCTCTTCGAAGAAGCCAATATTCAAGGTAACATTTAATTTTCGTTTTCAACTTCACTTTTGCCTGCGGTTTCCCTCGTTTGAATATTTATAAAGTGACCCATATTTTTTTTAGTGTTTATATATGTAAGTTTTATTAGGCGACAAAAGTATCAATCAAAGTGTATCGTCGGCCTGTCTGACAAAATGCTCAATAAAAGTTTAATGTGATATAATTAATTTAAAAAAAAAATACGCATGTTAAAATTTCATGTGACTTTAATCTAATTACTCTTAAAACGAATCTGTTAATACAGAAGAAAATCTTTCAGTAGAGTGGATCGATTTCATAGTACGACAGTACCCGCAAAGAAAAACAAAGGAAACATTTCGCTTCGTGGTTCTTTGATGTTTGATAATAACATTTTGTGGACATTTGATACAGCGATATCGCGTTAGACTCACAATAAAACTAAGCAATGGAATGGATAAATGTTACTGAAATTCTTTGTTCTAATAAAAAAAAAAAATTAAAAAATGGTCAGTCATTATGTGCTAATAGTATTAAGTCTTGCCTTTGAAAGTGAACATGTAATTTTAATTGAAATTATACTATAAATTTATATGATTATATAATAATTTATACAAAAATTTTTTTTTTTTTTTTTTTTTCCTCTCCTATGTACTACCATCTGTCGCCTGATAGGGACAATAAATAGTAGGTGTGTTGGGTTTTCAAATGACATGTTAGGTATGTGGCCTGTGCCACATCCTACTCAGAAACTATTTAATATGTCCTGGGGAACTTTGCGCTTCAGTCTGCGAGTCAGCAGACTATCCTCCATCAGAACTCTAGCCAAGGTGTTAGGGTGAGTTATAATCCTTCTTTTATACGTTTTGGCGTGTCGACGAATTTCTTCTGTGACCATATTGACTTTCAAATCGTGATGCAGTTGTTCGTTTGTGACATACCAGGGGGCATCGGTTATTAATCTCAATATCTTGTTCTGGAATCTCTGGATTATTTCGATATTGGAATGAGAGGCTGTTCCCCAGAGTTGGATTCCATAGCTCCAAATCGGTTTTAAAATGACCTTATACACAAGGAGTTTGCTACTGAGAGATAGTTGGGATCTTCGGCTAATCAGCCAATATAACTTTCGCATCTGTAGACCTAGCTGTTTGCGCTTAGTGAATATGTGTTTCTGCCATGTAAGCCGCTTATCTAGGTGTAATCCCAAGTATCTCACGTGGTCCGCCTGTGGGACTTCCAGATTATTTAGCTTCACTGGCGGACAGTTGCCTCTTCTCAAGGTGAAAGTAACATTAACCGATTTGGATTCATTTGCTTTAATCCTCCACATTTTCAGCCAATCAGAGATGTCATTGAGTCCGTTTTGCAAGATTCTCGCTGCCTCTACAGGGTCCTGATGGGAAGCCAAGATTGCCGTGTCGTCAGCAAAGGTTCCGGTAGTAGTTGAATCAGATGTTGGTAGATCAGAGGTGTAAAGGAGGTAAAGTACTGGACCCAGCACGCTACCCTGTGGTACCCCCGCATTAATGTGGCAAATCCTGGAGACATCCTCACCATTTTGAACAAAAAATTTTCTGTCTTTAATGAATGACCTTAGGACTCTATACATATATTCTGGGAAGGACGATTTAATTTTAAACAATAACATTTTAAACAATAATAAAAAAAAAACACAAAAATAATGAAATAGAATTTTTAAGAAATGTTATTATAATAAATAATTTACTGTATTAATGATGTGCGATGGTTTATATATGCTTACATATAAACAATATATGCATGTCTGTATTGTATGTTCACGGTTATGTAAAAAATTACTGAACAAATTTTTATACGGTTTTCACTATTAGAAATAATGTTAAACGATGAAGATATGCATAATATAATATGCAAAAAAAAATTGCACCCGTGCAAGCCTTGAGCCGCGGTCGCTCTAGTAGTGAATTAAATAGCCTTTCTTTAATTTAATTTTGATTATTTGGCTGGTCAACTCCCCTTACTTTGACGTTTTAATGAATTTAGAGGAACCAATCATAAGAGTAAGCATTCTTGCCAATTTGTGTAACGCATTATGGAAGTTTTTCTTTCGTCAAGTGTCGTCAAGACACTAATTTGGCGGAGATGAAACTGAGAAGCCACAACGTATTGTCAATTATTCTGCTCATTTTTTTTTTGTTATAGTTTATTAGTATATTTAATTAATATAATAATATGTAAGTATGTAGTTTATTTGCGAAAATCATACATTTGAAAATATAATATACGATGTTATTAGGACTATAAGTATATAATTTTTACTCCCTCCTTACATGTTTTCACATTATTTAATATAAATTTCAACTTTCAAGTTAATATCTTCACATTTGAAACAAAGGAACCAAAATAACAAAGATTTAAATAATAAACATTCATATTTAGTTGTTTATTATCATCGTCAATACTAATAATAAATCTGTAAGTAAATGTAGGTATTGTATGTATACGTATGTTCCTCCATAACTATTAAAAGAATTAACTGATTTTCATAGTTCTATTGGTAATAAAAACTTTAATGCCAATTGAAAATAATGTTATAAATATTTAAAACTAGGTACTCCTCAATGCTGGTCCGGTATCAGTAAACTACAGTGGAGAATTTGGATGACCAGCGTATTCCTGTCACTGTTCGTGGCTCCAGCCGTCATCATATCAGCCTGTTACGGTGTCATCGTTGTCACTATAAGACAGAAGAGCCGAAGGGTGTTGGGAAGAAGAGCGACTGCTACCAGACAATGTAAGTTATAATACTATTCTTCTATATTGTATACATAAAAAATAGGGAAAGCCAACCACTTATCCTTGATCCTACTATGGTCGGCAGCGCATTTTCAACACCTTTTTTTATGCCGGATTCCTACCGGCTAAAACCAAACATGATACTGAACTAAATTGACGATTTTTAGAAAAAAAAAAAATTCTGTAGGCATGTATGTATGTGTGTATGTAACAGAATAAGCTACTTTTATTTTTTCGTCCGCGTAGAAAAGTATAAAACCCCATCTACCATATTTTGGATAGATGGCGCTTTCTCCCGGGCCAAGCCGCTAGTATTTACATTTTTATTTTAGATTTCCCGTAGGAATGAAGCATTTTCCCGCCGTAAAATCAAATATTTCCTCTTTATAATATTATTATATATTATAATATATAGTATAGATTTAGCAGTTCCAACACAGACAGTGCGCGTTGTGCAGTCATTTTTACATAAATAAAATAGAATCTTTGCATAAAAATTAATTATAATATTCAAATACACACATAAAATTTCAAAATACTTAAAGCAAAAGTTCATCCTTCGTAAATAATTACTTTTTTCTATATAACTTTTCAAAGTATGCATAAAAATAGTTTGAAAGTTATTTATTAATCATACTAGTGAAATGTTGAACGAAGTAAGTACAAGTTTTTCTTTCGCCCGCTTGTCAACTTTGACCGGTAGGTAAATTGATGAGGGCAAAAACTGGAGAAAAACGAATCCTGCTGAGAAACTGAACAGTAAGTTTTCAATATCACGTAATTATCTTTTTCTAGTTTGAACACGAACAAATAATGAGATGGAATAAATGAAAAATCAATCATTTGAGACGTTTCAAATGTTTTGTTAGTAGAAAATATTTTAAAGTAAATATTTAAATTACTTTGAAATTTATATTATCTGTTTGTTCATTTACAATATTATTAAAGATACTAGCTGGCGCCCGCGACTTCGTCCGCGTTAAAAATGGAAAAATAGCCTATCCTGTGTCCTGTACGTCTAAATGTTTATCCACCAAGTTTCATTCGTTTAAGAGTTATGGAGGAACATACATATATACATACAATACCTACACACAGATTTATTATTAGTATTGATTAGCAAAATTAAATATTTGCAGCTTTAAATAAGTCAACTGGCGCCACCTGTGGGCTGAGTACAAAATAATACAAAATGACTAGAGTCGATGCAAATAGAAATAATCCCTGCGAAGCCGAGAGCTTATCGCTAGCACATAGTGAAATGTGATGTCTATTTAACTGAAAAATATTGAAAAATAAAAATTATTGTTTCAGACAGCGATGATTTGGACAGCAGACGAGCTAGTAGCCGCGGCATCATTCCAAAAGCGAAAATCAAAACAGTTAAGATGACATTTGTTATTGTTTTTGGTAAGTGACAATTCATTTTAAATAAGTTTAAGTTTTGTACTTAGATAACAGATAATATTTAGCAAGGCTTCACTGGTGCTAGAGTGTACCAGATCCTGTGAAAAGGCAATTGTTTTGCTAGTACTTAGTTCGATGTTTGCTGTTTCGAGTAAAGTTCCTATTAGACTTGATGGTTAGAACGTGGCGAAGAACGTCTCAATCCAACCCAATCCCAATGCAGGCATAACGTATAATTTGTCAACAATAAAATGTTTGTCCACAGAGTAACTACTCGCTAGTAAGAATAGTACCTAAGTACTGTAATTAAGAGTAGTTTCTGTTGCTTAGGTATCACTCCGTCTAGTTTATTCAGTCTTCTGAGCGTCTGCAGTTATGTACTAGCAAGTACCTAATGAGTAGCAAGAATACTCACTGAAGTATTTCATTTAAATCATACTCTTGTTTTTTTTTTCGACTATAAAAAATGCTCCGGAACTTGCGAAGAAATAGGCTGATAACGTTATTAAATGTACAAGTAGTTCATTCTATGTCATGCAATTATGATTGAACATTCCATCTTCTTGGCTTAATACTCGTATTATGTCCTCTCAACCAATATAAGATTACATTATTACATCTATGCATATTATAAAAAAAATCCAGGCTAATTTCTTCTTCTATATTTCTGAGCTCATAATAACCCTAATCTTTTCAAAGTTCGAGTGAATAGGCATCTTCTAGGTGAGCTCGCACAGCCTCACACAGCTGGACGTTAGCCAAGAGCAAATAAAAAATAAAAAAATGGATAAATCTATAAACTTCAGATCTCCACCAATATATTAATAGCTTCTTAAACTATGGAGTTTTATCGTCCATAAATTAATTCAATAATATTAATCCAATAAACTTCAAGAAAAATAGAAGATAGTGGTTTGAGCACATTCAAAATTGTGAATACCGTTCACGTAGCAACAAAGTTAGTTAGTGAGTCAGTAATACTTTTACGTCCCTTTTATAAATGTGTTTGACATCTTTGTGATACTATAGCGTTGCCTAGCAACGGGATGCCCATGCGACTCGCATCGTAAATGTGACCCATAAAAAGAGGCCAAGACTGGCAACCCTCTCCCGGTGGTATGCATTTAATAATTCGAGGTTAGTGAGCAAATGATAACATGTCCTATTTACATAAATTGTGGTAGTTTATTTCTATTTTTTAAATGGAATTTATAAGAAGAATAAAATAGAGATCATACAAGATGCTGATCGCAAAGTTAAAGCTAACTCTGTGGTAAATAAAAACCTATAGAATTAGTTTTTTTTTTTAATAATATACTGGACTTAATTTTTTTTTTATGAATTGGACTAACATTGTTTTGTTTAAATGAAACACTTTCCTATGACGGTCTTCTCATAAGCTAGCAAAGTCATATTAACTGACGCAACAGGCTAGAACTTTATTTCTAATTTGTTTGACCACCATAAAACAATAAGTGTAACTATAACATTGAAGTAAAATGGAGTCAATAGCTATAAAGTTTTATAACCGACCTTTACAGAAGTTGATAGTGTTTTCTTCCATATTCCACAACTGTTTTATGTCTACACATAAAAATATATGCTGAAGGAAAAACAGATTTTCGATCAGAAACCTAGATTTATAACAATGGTCGACTTAGCACAATCTAATGTGGGTTTGTTACCAAAAGCACTTTTCTAAATAATTTAATAACTGTAGTAACTTTATTTTTGAAAATCGCATCAAAACCCGTAGCGTAGTTTATGAGTTAGCGGCCAATTTGATAAAAAAATATAGTAGCCAAGAGCCCAGCAGTAGTTATAAAACTATAAACAAATTACCTATTTTTTTATAGGTAGTTATAGTTTATTTTTACATTTCTCAATTTTATATACTTACTCAAGACAGATGTCCAAAGGGAAAATAGATAAAATCGATGGAAAAAGACTTGAAATAGCATTGTAATAACGTAGCTAGCTGTCACGTCGGTACTTTCACGTAGTTTTCGAGTATGCGCAAGAATCTTATAAATTCACAATTTGAATCGTGACCCGACTCGCTTGGCGTTTATTTCCAATGAAATTGGCGACCGCATAACTTATTTTAAATGTCCTTTAAACTGTCCAGTTATGGGGCTGAGCAAAGCATTGTTCACTTGTTCACATCTTTCTTTATGACAGACACACCGATGATATGTAGTAGCTGAAACAGTGAATCTGTTCCACTGTACTTTGAGTGAAATCACAAGGGCTATACTGTATGTCTCCTATTCAATTAAGTAGATAGGTGATCAAGGTATGTAACCTTTAGCCTGTGTTCCTTCACTGCTGGATTAGACCTCTCCCAAGGATTGCCACCACCCACGACATTCTGTGCTTCACATCCAAAGGCTTCCCGCGAACTTTCCAGGTCGTCTGTCCTACATATTGTGTATGTAGGATACGATATTAATAAAAAATATGAATGAATTATGTCTTGCAACTCTTACTATTAAAAGCCTTACCATTTTCTTTATTTGCTGGTTATTTATTAGCGGTGACTTCATTGTGTCAAAAGTCCAACTACAAAAAGCTGTTATAAATAATTTTGAATTTAATAAAGTATTTTTATTGGGCAGTGTTCGTGCTGTGCTGGTCGCCGTACATGATATTCGACTTGCTGCAAGTGTATGACTACGTGCCCGACACTCAAGCCAACATCGCCATTGCTTCGCTCATACAGAGTCTCGCCCCGCTCAACTCAGCTGCCAACCCTGTCATCTATTTCATCTTCTCAAACAGAATATTTATTAGTCTCAGGTAAGTTTAAAGCTGTATTTTTAACTATTAAGTATTTTAAACGCCATCTACAGTAGCGGATCGCTAAAAATATCACCAAGCAGTTAACATTTTGTTCGCTTCACCTGTTTTGGATACATGGCGCTATCTTCCGGGCCAAACCGCTAGTATTTATTTTTATTTTAGATTAGGAATAAAGCATTATCCCTCGGTAATAAGTAGCCTATATTCATCACGGATAATGTCGGCTTCTAATAGTAAAAGATTTTTTCAAATCGGTCCAGTAGTTTCGGAGCCTATTCTATACAAACAAACAAACAATCAAATCTTTCCTCTTTATAATACTAGTATAGATTACATAATAATATGTACAATAGTAAAAATCAATAGCAAATAATCATTGACAAAATTTCAGTGTCATCTAGATTAGTATAATATGTACCTATATAAAACTTCATTTACAATGTATATGTAATGATATGAATCAATTATGTAAATAGCTTTTTTCCTAGTTTGACAACTGAATTTCTTTTTGTTGAGTAGCTGTAATAGGAACAGGAAACCATGTTAAGATTTAATAAATCCTACAAGCAAAATGGAACAATGTTTACTAGCAGGAGCAATTATTGAAAAAAAAAACTTTTAACGAACATAAAAATAAATTAATTTTTGGCCAAATAATTTAGACAAATGCGTCTAACAATCATTAATCAAATCAAATCAAATTCCATTAATTACATCAGGGTATGGTGTTCTGCATTATCATAAATTCAAAATGTTTTAACCCTTCAGAGTGAGCGTCAGCAGAAAATTTATGGAAAATAGGATACGCTGTTCAATATTGCTTGGTATTAATTAAAGGGGTTTAAGATTAAAAAGTTTATTAAGACAAAATTACTCGGAAATTAAATATTTTTTATATAATGAATAAAAAAATACTAAAAAATATTTTCTTGTTCTTGATTTGACCCGACATTACCGATGCTTTTTTGACGTGTCTTTGCTCCCGCTCCGTGCGATCGCTACCAAACTTTGTTACCTTACCTTACCTTACCTTACCTTACCCGCTGGACTAATCTGAAGATTTTCTGAAAATTTCATCAAAATCAGTTCAGCGGGAACATAAACACACACCGCGCTTTAATATCAATCAATCAATCAATATTAATAATAAATCTGTAAGTGTAGGTATTATATGTATGTATATTCCGCCATAACTCTTACACGAATTAACCCATTTTCATGAAACTTGGTAGATAAACATTTAGACGTACGGGACACAAGATATAGGCTACGTTTTTCTTTTTCAACGCGGACGAAGTCGCAGGCACCAGCTAGTAAAAGAATAAACAGCCAGCCTGGAGCCAGTGATCATAGAAAATCGCCATGAGTATTTTCCATTTACGTACAATCAAATTGTCAGCCTGTCCGCCTAAGGATTATATAGCTCGCTAAAGTGCACATAATTCAAGAAGTTTGTCAGTTTAAACGATAAAATTCATATCAATAGGTAGGGTATTTACCTGAGTAAGTTAAACAAGGAACTGTAAGCCCACCATGGTACAATTGATTTATATAGGTAGCGAACTTTGAAATGATTTATTAAATTTTGAGTCAACTTCTCTAGACAAAGCTGTCGTTCATCTCGAGTCCCCACAAGCGTTCATTAATTCAGAAAGTTGAGGCCCGTCGCTTGTCTCAAAATTGTCAATTCTTCGGTAATTGCTGTAAATCCATTAATTCCAAGCCAATAGATTTTTCTTAAGAGGCCATTGTTCTCGTATATTGGGTCAAGTTTCTATTCTCAAGAAATATTGGTTTCTTGGTTTTTTTCAAACTTTTTCAACAAAAAGTAGATTTAGGACAATGTGTGATCTGAGGTGTTAAATTTGTCAGCCTATCTTTGAGTCGATAATTCAGTAAGGGGTGTATCAGTTGAAAAATAATGAGGAACTTTCTGTTTGAAGATCCGGGAATATCTCGAAATAATGCTCCATGAACAATCCATTAACTAAAAATCAACAGATTCCCGGACCAAATATCTGTTCAAATGTAGAATAAAGCGCCTACACACGACCCTAAAATCGGTGGCAAAATCGTTCCATCGTATTGCAAATTCATGTATTCCAAGTATTGAAGCAAAACGTAAACAAAATTAGAGGCGATCTAGGGGACTTCCCACCACAGCCCCGATATTGCCTCTGTTTTTAGGTCTGTGTAGGCGCTTTAAATCAAATAATCACAACTCAATGTTATCTAGCCTGCATGCTAGCGAAATGTGTAGATTCTGTACCTAATTGACGCGCTAAAATAATAACATCGTTTAGCCTTAAGGGATTCACATACATTGACGGTTTGACCTTCAACGATTTGACCTTTAAAAGGTCTATATAATAAAACTAAGTATATCCGCACGAAAAACACAAACGTGGTCCACAGTAGTCCACACCTCAACGCAGTCACAACGCAAAGAGACACTGAAGCTCCATATATTAAGAGATTCCAGGCGGCAGAAACAATTCAACGGGCCTGACAATTGTGGTTTTTGTATTTACCACTAAAACAACATTAAAAAAAAATACAATTTTTAACTAACCTTGACTTTTAATCGGTGCAAAAATCATTTGCGTACAATAAGCCGTTTTCGATATATTTTTCAATATATGTCAAATTCTTCTTATGTTCTAAATTTTATTGTGGGGTTTCTATTACTTCGATGGAAATTCTAAACAATACAATTTATTCTTCACATGTTTAAGTATAACATATATTTTTTTCTAACCAATTGCGTTGACACTTTCTTGTATTTTTTTTAAATAATGCAATTTTTTAGGATTGGCCTTTGTTTACACCTTAATTCTGTGCCTAATACTCCAACTTCCATTGTACAACTTCGACCTACATTTATTGGAAGAGTATTTTTGTGAAATAGAACTCATAAATCAGTCGTTTTCGAATAAGTTTAAGTACCCTGTTCAGTGTCAGTCGGTCGTAAAACAACGTTGACAAGAAATGAAAAATGCTGTTAACACAAATAACAGGAAACAAACAAAACCACGAAATTGTGTAAATAAACACACATTTTTGTTTACGGCCTAAAAAATTAAATTTAGAATTTGGATGACACTATTTTTTAACTCTGTCGAGTCTTTGCATATAAGGCTAGTTAAACAAGTAGTTAAATCTACTTGATTTATAATTAAAGGTAATATTATTGTTTAGTTATCAGCTGGGCCCGAATATTAAGCGCTAGAGCTTGTCCAGTCAACGCCTTGATAATTTTATCAGGATTAATTAATCGCCTTTCAAAGAAAGTATACTTTTACCAAGCTTTGGATTTTTATTTTTATATAAATTGGTGCTATGGTCATCCTGAAATTCTGGTTTAAATATGACTGATTTTTTTTAGTTTTGAAGATTACCTCCTACATAAAAACATACAAACTTTTCCACTTTATAAAATTATTATAGATAATATATAATAGATTGTAACAATATTTTTTTCCTAATGGCCTCGTTAAAACATTAATCCAAGAAGCACTCGAAACGACCACTCTCAACTTTGAATGGTGTGACATTATATGGTTCTGTGGAACATAAACCTTGAGCTCTCTCAGGTTTCTTTTATAACGCGATTAAAAGTTTCTTCATTCATATCGAAAGTAGCACAAAATGCAATTCCATTACTCATAATTTTTTGATTAAATTTTAATATTATTAAAATCTCTATAAAACCGCGCCAGGATTAGAACGACAAAAGTAATTATTATTATTTTTTATACTTAATCTATTTTTTTTTAAATAAATTAAATAACTTATAAATACTCAATAAATAACAGATTTTTAACTCAATTCATATTTTTGATCTAAACATAAATTCTTTTATGGGTCATATAATTGTATAATATGCATACGGTTTTATAATATAATATATATAAACTTCCCGAGATAATCAAAACCAATATGTACAGTCGGCCGCATAAGTCGATTAAGATATTCATAAGTGCAAAACAACTAAACACTTAACGCCCCATATTGTCACGACTAGAGAACAAAATAAACTTTACGTACAAACGATCGTAAAAAGTTTTAGTAAGTAAGTTCAGTGTTCAGTTGTTTTGCACTTTTGAATGTGTTAATCGACTTATGCGGCCGACTGTACCATGACCATAATACTATATGAAATATTCCAACAGAAACGTGCCGCCATATAAGTGGGTCTGGTGTTGGACTGCGCGCGGACGAGACAGCCCTCACCACAACGAGTCTCGGGCGCATACCGAACTGCTTACTTCCTCACACCGGCGCACCAGACACGATCTCACACTAAAGGTTAGTGTAGTGTAGAATTGTAGATAGAAGAATACAATAACTATACTCGCTGACTTCATCTCGTCCAAAATTGCTCAGTGTCTTAAAACAAAGCTTTTCGACCTTTTCAAAAAGCTAAAAGCGATTTTAAAGTAGGTTGTTTATTTAAAATCCCTCGTTTTCAGACCAAGCGCTTTGAAACATCCTTTATAATGCGCATTGCCAAGGTTTGGAACTTTGTATTTCCGGGCTCATACAACCCTAATCTTTTCAAAGTTCGAGCTCCATCATAGACCTCATCCTTGCTACTCAGCTGGTTATTGGCCAAGAGCAAACTCATCTCTCATAAAAAAAAAACACTTCATATGTTATTTTAGCATTGCAGAGCATTTAGATAAAAACTAAAATAACTATTATCAAAATTGAGAAAAAATTGTACTCACAATAGCTGCCCTAGTGCGTTAATACCTTAATGAATGTGTATAATCGGCTTTTTAAAAATTGAAATAAAACTTACTTTGACAAATTGACTTTGTTAAATTCCTCCCTTTATTTATTTTTATCTTTTTATCTCCTTTATTTTAGTGCGACGTAAATGTATTATTTCTTGAAATGCAATGTTACATATTGTGCTAAGCGCCATTTGGACATGTGTAATATGAATGGAATATATTAAGGTATGGCACTAAACAAGAAAGAATTCATGAAAATGGGTTGTCTTCCTCGTGAGTTGTATAAGCCTTTTTCTCTCCA
This sequence comes from Synanthedon vespiformis, assembly GCA_918317495.1. Lineage (NCBI taxonomy): Eukaryota > Metazoa > Arthropoda > Insecta > Lepidoptera > Sesiidae > Synanthedon > Synanthedon vespiformis. Next base: position 2,503,563 of record OU906951.1, on the reverse strand, counting down.
GGTAAAAGATGACAGCATTAAGTTTTCAAAGCAACGTTTGAGCTCGTGCCATTCGAACAGTAACTCGCGAAAAGTTCGCCTACATTTGCCTGATCCACATCAAATCAACAACAACTGTCATTCGCAGCCGAACAGGAGGAGGGAGGACACCTATCTGTAATGCGGGAACACTAATACTAATTAAGCTAGGCAATAAATCCAACACGCTATCAGCAAACTCTGGACAAATAGTAGACGAAATGGGACGTTAAATAATGGGAGCTTCAAGTAAATCCTACTTAGAAAAAATAATTATAAAAAAATCTTTTTATAATTAGAAATAATTAGATTTCGATAACTTCTCTGAGAAAGATTTTATTTATTTTCTTTTTTAACACTCGACGCCAGACCCAAAAACAGGGTATGGGCATGGGTGTACATATCTGTTTATGGAGTCTTAGCTACGCAGCGAATGAACTGATTTTGATCCAAATGACGTGATCGAGATGGCTCTTAGCGAAACCTTATGAAGATCTGTTCAGGCGTTTAAAGATCATCATCACGTTTCTTAGTTGACGAACGGTTTTCACTAACTTCCACGGGTTCGTGTGACGTGAAATTGGTTATACTGTCACTTCGGTGGTATTTCCATGACATGGTAAACTTGATTCGATGCTGCAGTATCAATAAGTAGTCTGCGGGACACCCATCTACTCTGAAACTTACAGCAAATATAACGTTTTTGGGCTCAATAGAAAGTCGGGAGTTAGCTTATAATTTTAACTACATATACTGTAGCTTGTCATTGATCTAAATTTAAATAAAATTCATTTTAAATGTATATTTTTCGAGAATGGCAGCTAACTACACATTATAATAATTCCTAAATGTATTATAGTAAGAAGTTGTGAAATTTATATATTTTTAATTGTATGTGTGTAAACCAAATAAGTGTAAATATTAATAAGTGTAAACTTAATTTTAATATTTAATAAAGATATTAACTATGACATCTACATAGTGACGTCAATGTTGTAAAAATAAGTTCACCTGATTACCTCTAGTTAAATCCTATCTAAACAATGACGAATAATATTGATACTTATCTGTACGAAAATATGAAATTTATTATGTATTTTAAGAACTGTATTTCGATTTCATTACATATTAAATACAAATTAAGAGTATTTTAATATTATTATATTTGCTTCTTCTTGTTCATCTGATCACATGATTGGCCACTTATGTTTATGACAGAGAAGCCTTTATTACTTACTTGTAAAAATATTTTAATGTCATAAAAACATTTATGTATAAAATAAACAAGTAATTGTTACATAAAGTGATCGCCAACTAGGCAGCCGTTTACCATCAAGTAAAAACCTTTGTGTGACCAATTTAAGTAATTACATATTATATAAATTGACTATATGCTTACTTAATTGAACCCTCTACATACTTTAAGGCTTATATATTTCAAAGTAATTGTAGCAACTTAAGTTTATCAAATCGCAATTTTGAAAAAATTCAAAATGACTTTGTTATTATTTTATACAATATTTCTATAAAAAAACTGTGATATTTTTATCTAACAACGTAAAAAAACTCATTCCCTCTTTTTTGTTGTAAATATTAAAAAGAAAACATTTTGTACTAACGGTGACTTATAGGGTATAACAATATTTAACAAGAAACCTTCAATAAGTAACATATTTTGAAGTATACTCTTAATAAAATGATAAGAAAGTACAGGGACTAGGAGAAAATTGGCTACAATTTCAATTTTATCTATAATTTTTTTACGACTAGTAGATCTCTTGTACCAAAGAGTATTATACCTAATAAGTGTTTAAACAGATAAGTAAGTAAGTTAAAGATGTTAGTTAGACTTTATCAGTATGTAAGGTTTCATTCATTTAAATATAATGACGAATGTAATGTATGACTAATTCGATGATTTAGAAGCAGCAATATGACGCATGCCTTGTTCTATCGGAGTTCGAGCTTCTTTCACAGCTGAAGCTTTCTGTTTCATATGTGAATTTAAAAGTATTTGTCACTTAGGTACAGTCGGAGTAAGAAAAGGTTCGTCACCTTAAAGTCGAAATTTGCTTGCACTAGGGGCAAATGTCAGTCATGCTAAAATTTCATTTCAAACGTCTGTCAGTTGTCTGCTTAGTGCTTTAGTTTCAAAAGGTACTAAGAGTCTACGATTTTGATAAAGGAATGAATTTGAAAACTGACGATGGTTTTCCTACCCCGACTTTACGTACTCAAGCTGAGTATATGTCCGAAAAGACATGTGACGTAACGCTAATATACAAACAACTGGATGACATACTCGTTTAAGGGTCCTAAGATTAATTGCGGAGAATTCTCGAGCAAAGGAACCATTCCAGTATAACATTTACTCAGTATTTAATGTGTAAATTGACAAAGAATTTAAATTTTTCTCTAAAGTGGAAAAGAATACCTAAGTACTGTTCATATTAGCAATACCAGTGAGGATACTAATATCAGTAAAATATTTCAATTTATCAACACTAAGTATATGATTACAGTTACAAAATTTTAATAATTGCACTAGATCTAACTATGCTTATTTAAAGAGAGACTTGATATTGAAAGTTTGTTTCACCGAATTTATTACTTTAGCCATACAAAGTACTTTTGCGAAACAATGTAACTAATGTAACAAAGTACCTACATTATCATTTATTTTACGGTGCCAAAATAAAATGTATTAAATGAAAGTAAACTCTAGCTATATTTTGTGTAAGAACTATCTTAATAGCACATAAGTAATAGATGTATCGATTTTTAATGTAAAACGAATAAACTGTTTGTACTTCGTAAAGAGAAATATAAAAATAATATATATGTACAAAATAAATGGTGGTTTAATTTTATTTCTTTTTAGTTAACCTTTTTGACCAATCTATACTAATATTATAAAGAGGAAAGACTTGGTTGTTTGTTTGTTTGTATAGAATAGGCTCCGAAACTACTGGACCGATTTGAAAAATTCTTTTACCATTAGAAGCCGACATTATCCGTGATGAACATAGGATACTTTTTACCGCGGGGAGATGCTTCATTCCTACGGGAAATCTAAAATAAAAGTAAATACTAGCGGCTTGGCCCGGGAGATAGCGCCATCTATCCAAAATACGGTAGATGGCGTTTTATATTTTTCTACGCGGACGAAGTCGCGAGCACCAGCTAGTAATTTGATAATTACGATGTTTAAACTTGGACAATAAATCATAAAAATATTTATCTCGGTCTACATGATTTAATTGTGTACCTAATGTCTTATCTGCTTTTATCGTTACAATCCGACTCATTGGCAATGCAATGCCCAACGATTGCAATGATACAATCAATGAAACATTAGCTGTATATTCTAATTTCTCGTAACCTTGACTAATTCAAATATGAAGATTGCCAAAAAATAAGTGAGACTATTTTATATTGCTTCGTAAAAATATTGGTCGTAAATCTTCAAAACAGACTAACTTCGGCACTTATGTTTGGTTCTGGATTCTGCTATAAATAAATTATAAATAACTGAATTGAAATTCAGGCACCACATAAAGTAAATAAACTATGTAGATTGTAGGATATATCTATACCAATATATAAAGAAGAGTTGGTTTGGTTGTACGCGCTAATCTCAGGAACTACTGGTCCGAATTGAAGAAATATTTTTGTGTTAGATAGTCCATTTATCGAGGAAGGCTATAGGCTATAGAGAACGCAGACGAAGTCGCTGGCATAGTTGCAGGTTGCAAAAACGGAGTGTTATAAGTTTGACTTTTGTGTCTGTCTGTGGAATCGGATGGACCAATTTTGATTCGTTTTTTTTTTGTTTGAAAGGTGACATGATCAGGGTGGTTCTTAGAAATAATTTATGAAGATGTTTGAAGAACATATTAGCTCATTTTCTTGTTGACGAAGAACTTCTTCACTAACCTATCACAGGTTCGATTGATATGGAATTTGGTATACTGTTACATCGGCGGTATTTTCATTAAGTGGTAACCTTGACCTGATGCTGCAGCATGCTCAGCATCTTACAGCAGATACAGCGTGTTTGGTCTGCATAGAAAATCGCGAGTTAGTTTATAATTTTAATTTTACTTAGTTGTATTGTAACGGTGATAGTATTTTTTTTTTTTTTTTATGTAATCAAGGCAGCGCTTGGCCGCGATCTCACTTGATGTTAGGTGCAGATGCGGCCAAAGATGGACCACGCTTACCTAGTAAGTGCCCATTTACCCTAGACTTGAAGACCCCGAGGTTGTAATTTTGGGGAAACACGGACGCAGGCAATGAGTTCCACTCCCTAGCAGTTCGGACAAGGAAGGTGGAACTATAACGCTTCGTGCGTGACCGGGGAACATCAACCACGAAGGGATGAAACCCCCGCCCACGCCTCGTGTTCCGTAAGTGGAACGGCTCTGGCCGGATCAGATCCCATAGGATGGACGCACATTCTCCGTGGTGTAGACGATAGAAAACCGATAGGCATGCTACTTTACGACGATGCTGCAGGCTTTGAAGCTGAGACTCCACAAGAGTGTCGTTGCCAATAAGTTTTTTAGCTCGCCTTTCAATCGAGTCCAGTGCAGCCAATTGATAACGGGCAGAACCATCCCAGAGGTGGCAGCAGTACTCCATGCAGGATCGGACTTGTGCTCTGTATAAGTCGAGAAGCTGTCTCGCAGTGAAGTACCGCCTAACCTTGGAAAGGATTCCCAATTTTTTGGCAGCCGTTTTGGCAATGGACTCGATATGCTTGCCAAAGTTTAGATCGTTAGTAAGGTCTACACCAAGGAGTTGTAGGTGGTCTGCGATTGGAACGGTCACTCCCCGGAATGACGGGTTCAGATCAAATGGACTCCGTTTCGCTGAAAAATCCGTTTCGCTGTATCACTTTTGACATTGTATCCAATTAGACCATTAACAATTTTGACGCCATCCATCTTATCATATTTCGTCTAGACCGTTGCCATTGTATCTGGAAACAAAATATCGCGCAATAAATCAAAAAAGTAATCCAATAAATTGTGAAGTTCGTTATGTGTAGCACACGATAAATTTATATGCGGATATCTGTAACTGACAAATGATACAGTACAATAATAAATGTGCTAAGTGCACTAAACTTAAACTAGGTGTTTTAAAGCACCTAGTTGAGTAACAATAAGCAATAAACTGCGTTGCTTGGTGAGTGATGGCAGTCGCTTATCGTGGTTAAAATCACTACCAAACAAAGGTCTACTGTGATATTTAATCAACGAAGAATCACATCTTTAAATCCTATTAAACTTTTAAGTTAATACACACATTCTTTGCTCACATTTGCTACCAGTAATACAACAGTTTTACCATGTAGGTAACGTCTTAGAGTAGATAACGTACTTAAAATAGTTAGGTATATAAAAATAATGGCTACTTTGAAACTTTTCCACGTTAGTCTGTAGTGATACAGCCACGCGACGTCCCCACGTCACGGCTAGTTTCGTTATAGTAAATGGGCCGTGTCGCAATGGTCCCGCAAATGTGAAACTTGGAAATGTGAGTAAAATAAAGACTAAATTGCTTATAAAATTTACTGTTCATAATTTAACGCTAGCTGGCGCACGCGACTTCATCTGCGTTGTAAAAGAAAGAAGTAGCATAACCTGTGTCCTGCACGTCTAAATGTTTATCTACCAAGTTTCATGAAAAGCGGTTAATTCGTTTAAAAGTTATGAAGGAACATACATACATACATATATACATACATACATACATACATACATACATACATACATACATACATACATACATACATACATACATACATACATACATACATACATACATACATACATACATACATACATACATACATACATACATACATACATACATACATACATACATACATACATACATACATACATACATACATACATACATACATACATACATCTCCCGACACACACAATTAACTACAATATCTAGAAGAAAGAGGAGCTTGAAGCCTTGGATTACGCCTGGCCTTCTTAGATGTATCCGTAATCGAGACCGACTTCATTTAAAATCTAAATTAACATCTAGTACCCCTATTGACATTATTACATATACTCGGTATCGAAATTTTTGCAACAATTTACTCCGAAAGTTGAAAAGACAATATGAAAAGAACGAATTAATCAAGGCTAAAGGTAATTCAAGAGCAACATGGAATGTTATAAAAAACATAATTAATTTTAATAAACCTAAAGCTCCTCCAACTGAATTACTTAAACTTAACAATGATCCAAAAACCTCTCTTAATACAGTTAATAGATATTTTGTGGAGATTGGAAGGAAGTTAGTGTCCACTATTGCACCTTGTCAAGAACGATTGTTTACTGATTTCAGTAAACCAAGTAGTTCGGCTAATTCTTTGGGTCTTTTGGAGGTGGAAGTCGGGGAAGTTGAAGCTATTATTATGCATATGAAATCGGACTGTGCTGTGGGTTGGGATGGTATATCGGGTAATGTGCTAAGATTATGTCGACAGAAGTTAAGCCCTGTCATTAGCCATATTTGTAATAAATCTATCCAAACTGGAATCTTTCCTCGGGCAATGAAAAAAGCTATCGTTCATCCTATACACAAGGGAGGGGATAGGGAAAATCTCACTAACTATCGGCCTATTTCCGTTCTGCCACACATTTCCAAGATTTTAGAGAGAGTCCTGAATAATTCTTTGACCACTTTTCTGAACCAATATGATCTCCTCTCTAAGAATCAATACGGGTTTAGAGCGGGTTCGTCAACGGAAGATTCTGTCGCGGATCTTGTTGAGTCGGCAGTTCGGAGGTTGGATAAGGGGGAGAAATGTCTAGCTATATTTCTCGATTTATCTAAGGCCTTCGATACTGTCCATATTCCCACTCTCATCTCAAAGTTACAATTTATAGGCGTCAGGGGTGTTGCTTTAGATATTTTTAAAAGTTACCTGTCGGAAAGATGCCAGTGCATAAAAATAAATAACTTACTAAGTGATAGTGAGGCCATATCTTACGGTGTTCCACAGGGATCTATACTAGGCCCGACATTGTTCCTCATTTATATTAATGAATTATGCAATTTAAACATCCCTTTCTGTGAAATTTTTGCCTACGCAGACGATACGGCACTTTTGGTCCACGGGTCTAGTTGGGACATTGCGAAAGTAAATGCAGAGAGGGCAATGGAAATCGTGAGAAGTTGGCTTTCTGCAAACCTCTTGAGTATAAATGTGGATAAGACAAAATTCATTCCTTTGAGTATTAGATCCACCACGAAGCCCCAATCTGATTTCACTATTAACACTCACATTAGTGACACAACTGTAAATGCAGATGGAGCTCCGTTGCAGTCCTTGACAAGAGCTTCTAGTTTACGATATCTGGGAATCATTATAGACGAACATCTAAATTGGCATTCTCAAATAGAGGCTCTTACTTCTCGTGTCAGACGCCTTATCTACATTTTTAGGACTCTTCGTGGTTCTGCTGACATTAGTACTTTGAAAATGGTTTACACTTCACTTTGTCAGTCTGTAGTGACATATTGTATACCCATTTGGGGTGGGGCAGACAGGACATCGCTTCTGAAGTTAGAGAGAGCTCAGAGGGCCGTTTTAAAGGTTATGATTCGCAAACCCATTAGATTCCCTACTAGCGAATTGTACAATGTTGTACAACTTCTAACCGTCAGGCAGCTTTTTGTACTGCGTTCCTTGTTACGTAAGCACCCAACTGTTTTACCTATAAACATACCAGACAGTTCTAGACGTGCGAAAACAATCTGCGCGAAGGTGGCCTGCAAGACCCTCTTTGCCTCCCGTCATCACTATGCCCTCAGCTCCAAACTTTACATTTCCATTGATAAACTTTTAAATGTTAATAAACTGAACAAATTTGAATTAAGGAATAAGATTAGTAAATGGCTCTTAACCTTGAATTATGATGATACAGAGCACTTGATAAAGGATAAATGTATATACTGATTATGTTAAATGAATTATGTTATGTATGAACCCAAACTGCATTTATGTATGTATTTATTTTATTTTATATATATTATTTATCCATACATATCACACTTTATACACATTATATATTTATATATCTATTTACATAACATGTTTATATATATCACAGAGGTACTTCTGATGATTGTACTTTCATATAGTTGTTTGTAAGCAAGCACCACGGTTTTTTCACTGACTCCCGAGATACAGGTGTCCAACCTAGTTCGGGGGTTAGGGAACTATGATTGTAAAAATTGTGTTCACTTGTTTTTGTGTAAGCTCGTGTAAAATGTTTTTTGGTACAAATAAAAAGATTATTATTATTATTATTATTATTATACATACATACATTCATACATACATACATACATACATACATACATACATACATACATACATACATACATACATACATACATACATACATACATACATACATACATACATACATACATACATACATACATACATACATACATACATACATACATACATACATACATACATACATACATACATACATACATACATACATACATACATACATACATACATACATACATACATACATACATACATACATACATACATACATACATACATACATACATACATACATACATACATACATACATACATACATACATACATACATACATACATACATACATACATACATACATACATACATACATACATACATACATACATACATACATACATACATACATACATACATACATACATACATACATACATACATACATACATACATACATACATACATACATACATACATACATACATACATACATACATACATACATACATACATACATACATACATACATACATACATACATACATACATACATACATACATACATACATACATACATACATACATACATACATACATACATACATACATACATACATACATACATACATACATACATACATACATACATACATACATACATACATACATACATACATACATACATACATACATACATACATACATACATACATACATACATACATACATACATACATACATACATACATACATACATACATACATACATACATACATACATACATACATACATACATACATACATACATACATACATACATACATACATACATACATACATACATACATACATACATACATACATACATACATACATACATACATACATACATACATACATACATACATACATACATACATACATACATACATACATACATACATACATACATACATACATACATACAATACCTACATACATACGTACAATACCTACACTTACAGATTTATTATTAGTATTCTTCTCTTCAGACATAACTTTAGCGGACAGTATAGAGGTATACTTTCTTCATTTGGTAATTCATAAATATAGGTACCGTTTTTTGACCTTTAGCTCATACATATCCGTCACATGAACGTAGGGGGTTGCTGACGGGTGCTAGCAACCCCTTACATTGACTTTTCACTCTTTACCGGCTAAAAAACAACGATTTTAAAGTGCGACCGTACATACGAGTAGATGGGGTCGCAGTCAGCTGTATAGTGCGGTGAGATATGCGCCCTCTGAATAGACGTACCTTGAAATGGATGAACGTCGCCCTCTCGGATGGGTTTTCATATACCTACTAAGTTGAATGTAAGTTTGGTAATACTAAGATATCAAACGTTCGATGCTCATCATAGAACACACAAGAAACTTATAGCTACTTTTACCACATGTAAGAATATATTTATGTTATTAAGTATAAATATAATATAATTACACAGAAAGTTAAATATCTTAACCTGTAATGTACACAGGTTCAAATGCCCTGTGGGCAGACCACCTACTCGCTGTACTGATTACCTTAAGAGAACAGCTATTAGTGGTTTACCAAATAAAAAAGGGCTTTAAAAATTAAAAAAGGCATACAAAATTTTATATTTCATAGTGTATATAAACGTTTGGATTGAATATACAAAAATACTTTCATATGAATACCTATACGAGATCCATTCAAAAATTAATAACAGCCTTTTTGGAAAAAATTCGAACAGTGCAACTTCATTGTCCAAAGAAATTGACAATATTTTGTTAGCTTATATCCTTCAGATTCTTTATATCCTTCAGACAGAGACTATAAATTTGTTATTTGTAATTTATTGTATAAAGTAATTTGATGTTTGTAAGAGATACGTTTTTTATTTTGAGGACGATAAATAATCGTATTACATTAATAAGGTAGTCCCAAACCGTGTATAAACAAACCTCGTTAATGACTTGCGTCATTAATCTGTGCAAACATTATCACTATCATTAATTTTTTCCAAGCTATTAAACCTTCTGAATGTGTTCGACTGCTACATGTTATACTTGTTACAGTATAAAGGAAAACTTTTAAATTATGAAGTTTAAAGAAGGTCGACAAAGTTTAGCGTCTTCAAGTTGAGTATTAATATTATTGGAAAATTTCACGTAGCTTTTTCTGTATGTACACAAAGAGTAAAATTGCAAACATGCATAATTTTTATGTTAAGGTTGACAGACAAGCTGACGGTAATAACACAAGCAAAGCCACAAGTTCCGCAAAAGGAATACTTTACCCTTTCCTTATCCTTTATCCTCGATCCTTCTATAGTCGGCAACGTACTTGCATTTCCTATGGCGTTGCTTGCTTTATAGGCGACGGCAGCTACCTGCGAATCCTACCATCAAGTGGACCGCTTGTCTATCGACCTTCACATAACAAAAAAAGCGCGCTGGGCGTTTTTGGCGATTAAAGATAAGGGCGCCTTCACATTAGGTCGCACGCACCGCGGCAGCAGCGCGGCTTCCATACTAAAAAGAGCAGCGCGGCAGCTGCGTGCAATCGGTCGACTTCGAGCTAGTATTGCAAGCGTCAGAAGCCGCGCTGCTGCCGCGGTGCTTGCGACCTAATGTGAAGGCGCCTTGAGATATTTAAATGGGCTATAGCATCCCTTCATACTCACTCACCGAAACACAATATCAGACATGCTGTCATTTTATGGTTGTTTTCTGTAAGAGTATTGCCGCCATACTGCATTGTGTCTAAATAAAAATTTTCTGTCATCTCTGCACTCTTAAATTAGGTACTCTAGGATAATGTAGAAAAGTGCTGAAAGTTTAATTAAGTAGAAAAGTATGTGTGTATGTATTTAAAGCGATTCATGGTGGCATCGGTTGCGTCCAGTCCATTACAATCAATTCCCAAATTGCCTGATTCCTTAGGTGAGAGAATTTTCGAAAAGGTAGGTTTTGAGTTTATTCATTACAGCTGTCTGTCAACCTTAACATAAAAATAAAAAAATAAAAATAATTACAAAGTAATAGTAATTTACATTATTAGTATAGATCACATTCTGTGTCACCTACTACCATTAGGGTGAACTATCGAACTGCCTTTATCATAGAAAAGTAGAGTTCAGTAATCAAAGAACACGTCTAATAAACCAGTTCGCATAAAGTGAATGTAGGGAAAAGTTTTTATCTGTTCCAATACACATTCGTGTTTATTTTTCTCTTGAAATTTTCTTTCGTAAGGCGCGTACGTTTTCACGGATGATTCAATTGCCAATGTTCCCCTTGCTAACGATCACGCTACACGACTAGACAACTTGTTATTGGGTGCACTTTCTATTCAAATTCATTTCTTTCTTTTCTCTGTAGGGTGACAATGAATTCATTGTTATTCAATTCAATGTGCATTCGAATTTTTCATGTAAGCACTTGTTAATAACATGTTGTTAATTGCACATGAATAATTCATTTTTCGTATTAATAATAATATAATATAATATTATTTAAATTTCATATTATACTTGTATAACATAAATTGTGAATTCAACAATTATTGAATTCGAATTGTATTGAGATTGTAATATTTTTCGTATTTATAATAATATAATATAAAGTAAGTATAGTTAATATTGTTATATGTTGTTCTCATCATACTATACTTAACTTTACCTTTGATTAACTTACATTTTAAAAAATATTTTACACCTTTGCAAGTTGTTGGCCAAGAGCAAACCCAACTCTAAAAAAAAAAAAAAGTACCTACATAAGTTTAATTTTATTTTAAGTTAGACATAAAATAGTTCTACAAAGTTTAATTGGAATTCTAACGAAACGCAGCTCACAAGACAGTGTCAGTTTAATTTAATGTTTTTATTTTATATAAATTGCTAAATTTATAGACACCTTTCTCCCGGTCGCAGCAATCTAGACTGTTTTTACGTGAACTGTGCTTCCAAATAATATAAATCTTTGTGTAGGGAAATTTTCAGACAAGAAAGAGCTATATATGAATGAACCTGAGTTGCAGCTCTTCGTGAAGGAAATAACTTATTCTTTCTCTTCTTTTTAAAAAGATAAGAGATGATCAAAAACGCTCTGAGCATGACAAACAACTCTCTTAGGTACCTACTCTTTATTTTGAAGCAATAAAAAAATATTTTATTTATTGATAAGATTTGATTTATTTTGTGTAATAGCGACAGTAACCAAACCACCTTTGCAGAAGACCACCATGTTATAATAGTGCTAGTGCTGTTAGGTTTCAATATCACCTTGTATTTTATCGTTTATCCTCGCATAATTCTCGACTTTCTTGTGTTTATAGGTAAAACTAGCTGGTGTTCGCGACTTCGTCCGCGTAGAAAAGTATAAAACGCCATCTACCGTATTTTGGATAGATGGCGCTATCTCCCGGGCCAAGCCGCTAGTATTTACTTTTATTTTAGATTTCCCGTGGGAATGCAGCATTTCCCTGCGGTAAAAAGTATCCTATGTTCATCACGGATAATGTCGGCTTCTAATGGTGAAAGAATTTTTCAAATCGGTCCAGTAGTTTCGGAGCCTATTCTATACAAACAAACAAACAAACAATCAATCAAATCTTTCCTCTTTATAATATTAGTATAGATAAGAAAGTCGAGAGTTACTCCACTGTAGGAGTTAGAACCACCTACAGTAGAGTGAAACATTGGGGCACTAGCCTATATTAAATTTAATATAAATATTATAGAATAAACTAGGCGAAAAAGCTGTCGAACTAGCAGACTCATTAATTATAATTGTAAAATAAATATATCACATGATACCATCATTACTTAAAACATCATTAAATACCGATAATCATTAGGCATTATTATCGGTACTTACGATCTTAACAAAATGCAAAACGGTCTTCTACGGAATATTTAATGAATACGGTTTCGTTTGTAATTTATGGGCGCCCATTCCTGACAGCGAAAACGCGTATTGTCGATAATATCTCGCAACACATAATCCTAAGGGCCAAGAGGTACAATCACGCCATAAACCTTAGGACAGAGCCCTCGGAAGATACTTTTATTGAACTATAAAACATTTTTTCTTACCGCTTTAAGCGGCTTTTCGCTGATAGTCTTTAATTTTAAAAGGAAAACTTATTTTAAGTATATTTTATATAATACACACGATAAGATCACCACATTATCTCTTAACTGAAATAGTAGTACTAATTTAGATTTTATGATTTTAACTGTTTTCAAATAAATTATTACAGAACAATCTTGCCATACAAAGCATTCGGCTCGAAGGACCATGAAGATGGATGTCTATTAAAAACGTTACTTGCTCGTCGATTTGCATTTTTTGTAATGATCCATTTAATGCGTAAAGATAAATCTAAGAAAAATTTAAACTTACACAAAAACGTTTTGTCAGAGCTAAACCTTGGACATACATTATGTAAATAAGTAACCTAAAAATCAAAATTAATGGGCAATATCTGACTCTTTGAATGCTTTGATAAATCCTTCACATTTTCACAAGGCCTGAAAAGGTTTTTACTAAAAGCGCCCTATATTATAATTAAATCATTCAATCATTCCTAGTGACAAAATCAAAACGTACAACAAAAATGCTTTATTTTCTTTTCCTTTTGTTAACCAACAATGTGACTTTTTGCCTACAACAGTGGGCGCAATAAATCTTGACAACCATTATTGCAATGGAAAAGAGATTTATTAGAGTAACAAAAAAGTAATCATGGATCGTTCATTTTCCCACCGAATGAATTGGATATTTATTTTATATATGTACATTATTTAGGATAATGGATAATAAAAAAAAAGGTATGTTTATATTATATAAAAATATATAAATACATAATACTTACAGCAGTTACAGTGATATTTCATGAGACGAGGGAGACAAAATAATTACTTCATTGAAGATAATTAGTTAAAACAAGTGTAGATGAAACTAATTGATCTATAATCAATACTAATAATAAATCTGTAAGTATAGGTAATGTATGTATGTATGTATGTTTCTCCATAACTCTTAATAGTAATAAATAAAAATATATACGACGTGAGAATATTAAACCTTTTTCCTTTTAAATTAAATCAAACCTTCGGCAAACTCATTTAAATTAAATTCTAAAAATAAATATGATGGATTTCGTAAGGCAAAGACAATACAAAACAATAATGTCAATGTAACCGAATTCTTGTGTAATGTGCTGTTTGTAAGAAATCGCCGATATTCCCAAAATGTATTTCTTCAATTATTACAAACTTGTAACAAAAATAATGGGAAATGGATGTTAAAATGTATGTAAGACCTTAACGATGACGGAGGTAAGATAGAAAGAATAACAAATTATAATATATTTTGCAAGACTTAAGGTGTAGATGACTTGACAAAATAATACTATTCATAAAAGATATTTGGTCCTAATGCGTTTTGGCCACATTGATGAATTATTGTTTGCGTCATAATTAACATTACTGTTCTAGTTATATGAGGTAATCACAAAAATTATGTATTTTTTAATAAGAGATCGAGATTATTTAATAAGGCATGTGGATACCGTCATACATGGGTTAATGAAGCTAGAGAGGATACCCTGCCTGCCTCTATACGAGGGTCAGGGGCTATATCCTATTAATTTCATAAATAATCCTACTAATGTCATAAATAAGAAAGTTGGCGAGGATGAAAAGTTGTATGGATGTATGTATGTTTGTACTCCTTCACGTAATAAGTCGTCACAGCGATAAATACGTCAAGCTTTATTTGCTACTAGCTGGTGCCCGCGACTTCGCCCGCGTTAAAAGTAAGGGATGTGTAGCGCATGACTAAATGTGTATAACACCTGATATCTTTGCTGTCATAAAATTTTCAGGGGTTGTATCTTTATTTTTAGTAGATAGCTGCTGCCCGCGACTTCGTCCGCGTGAAAATTATATACTGAAACCTTCCTCTTGAATCACTCTATCTATTTAAAAAAGCCGCATCAAAATCCGTTGCGTAGTTCTAAGCAAGATCTAAGCATACATAGGGACAGACAGACGGGAAGCGACTTTGTTTTATACTATGTAGTGATGCTACAAAATTCAGATCCTATGCTTTTCAGACTATTTTCATTCTTCATTTTTATATACTATCTTGTTGTTCAGTAATCATTAAAAATCAATATTTACCTATTGGTAATTCTAGATAATGACATTGATTATCTCCTTAATTTGACTGAAACGGATGAATCAAGTTCATCCTCGGATGAAGGATTGTTTGGCGCTATCAATCCTTTCATCTGCGAACTTGCGAACTGCGAGTTGAAGAAAGATGGACCGGATTCGGAAAACGCAAAACCAACACAAGGGGAAAAGGTAAACGTCTTATATAACAATACATTGTCTCTGATGTAGGACGTCGTCGGCCTAATTCGTTAACCTGCTAAGTCCATTTTTGGGCAATTTCAATTTTTTAAACTTTTCGACAAGTTAGGACGTTTGGTGAAGGAATAACGACGATTATTTATCAAACTAAAAAGGTGAGAAAATTCATAAATGAAAAACTGCTTTCTGACTTATAATAGCAAATGTTCACAAAAGAAAATCCGCTAAATCCTAAGTTTTGTACTGATAATGTCGCTCATTTCACATGCCTGATGCGACGCACAACATTTTGTCATTTCGTTTTTTCTTTCTTCTGAAAATTATGTAAAATTTGACTTAGCAAGTTAACGAGTTAGACCGACGACGTTCAATATTTGACTTAGGCTTTCCCAATAAATGTCCCAGTAGGACTAAACAAAAGCAATCTGGAACCAATATTTATTAATCGTCAGTCTATCTAAAAACACATTTTCCTGAACATTCCATGGTTAAATTTTTATACTCGTGGTAAGAGGAATATGAAAATCACCAGTAAAAAGTAAAAAGATGCATGGAATCTGAAATTTAGTTGGAATTTTATTTTCACAATTTCTATATTATTGATGTCAAATGATTTTGAAAATTTATTGGTCGTAGAAATACTTAAAAAAAAAACAGGACATTTCCGTGATATAAAATGTTTAGATCGAAGCAAATAACTGAAATTAATTTCTAATCTAGTGCAATTAACTTCTAATTAAAATAAAAAAAAATAAAAAAGTGGACTGTCCATATTGAATATTTTAAAAAGTAACCGATTTTCATATTTGAACTAACATACGATTTTTTAAGATTAAGATGAAGAAGTTAAAGAAGAATCGTAATAAGTTAGCAAAACAACGCGGTTTAACATCTTCATCCGAGAGTTCTCTTGCTCCTGTTATACACGAAGAGTCTAAAGAAGAGTTCTATGATGCCAAAGAAAGTATCGTGTCATCAGGTTAGTAAAATGACTTGATAATAATTACCACTGATTTTACCTACTGTTAGATTAACAAGAGGAATCATATAATTATATAATCAGTAAGTAAACAAAACATGACTAATTAGGACCAGTTATTAGACATAGGCTAATTTTTGTAGAGAAATAAACTACTATTCCCGAGGAAATATAATTATCTATATAAATAAAAATGAATCCCTAAATGTGTTGCTAAGGGCAAAACTCGAGAACGGCTGGACCGATTTTAATTCTGTCTTCACGCATGGATAGAGGGATAACGAGGGAAGGTTTTTACGCAAAAAAAAAATGCACCGCCGGCCGACGCCGGGAGCGGGTCGCTAGTTAGCAATAAAGATTGAATAAATGAAAAAAAGAGCACTTGAACGAAGTCGCGGGATAAACAACTGTTGACAACAGTTTAACTGAATATTTTCTTTCTAGACAAACAAACGGCTTCAGTGATGGAGAATATAACTGATGCCTCGCCGGTGACAGCTGGTCCTAATCTAGAACCAAACCCAAAGACTTCAAATGTTCCAGAACCTCTTGAAACTTTACCAGCTCTACAGTCGAAAACTGCTTTATCAGTTAGTCAACTCGATTTAATCATTATATAATATCACAACTCTATGCCTCTTTATTTTTTATATTCTTTATTTGAAAGAGTGTCCCTGTGACTTGGCTGACCGTCCACTTGATGGTAGGTGACCACTATGTCCTAAAGGTAGGTGAATAAGCTTTTACATACCTCACTCGCCTACCTGTACATATCGCTATTACAATTACACGTGATATAGTCTTCTGTATGAGCGTTGTTACTGTAGCCATAAATAATGGCGCTGGCCAGTTTAAATTCGGAACTTAAAGCTTATAATACTTGTATTAACTTTATTATAGCTATAACTAGACTACTCTCTATACAAAGATCCTCAGACAGGATCACTGCCAACTTGGGTGGTGATAGGTGGCCTACTGCCGTCTAATAGTAGAACAAGCAACCATAATAGTGAGCATAACATAACTGCCGGCTAAAAAAACATATTTTTTTATAATATTCTTTCTCTTTTACAGAAACCAGTCAACAACCTAGCTAAATAGCGTCATCTTAAAAGACTAAATATTTAAAGAAGGAATAATTGTAAATTAAATAATTAAATCATCTCCATAAAACTTGAATTTATTTTAAATACCTTATAAAAAACCGTTTCTGCCGTACACCGCTGGAGGGATAAATACCTTTTATGATTTAATGTAATCATGTAGGTATTACCTACTATCTGTCTATTACTTTTCCGATCATCCAGAAAACAAGTGCTTCCTGAGGGATCGTAAAAATAAAAATCCAAGAGAATTTATTGCGTTTTTTTTATGTAGGGACCAATGAAATGACACACGTATCATCATGATAGTGCATTTGAGACACAATACGTCGCTGATTTATCTCATATGGATGGTTTATTGATAACACAGTATGCCCAGTGCCCACGTTGGACCTAAGTTGGACCAAATCACACATAGTTACAAAGTTTTATCAAAATCGGTTCAGTAGAGGAGTTGATTAGCGTAAAAATGTGACCGTTTTATATATAGATATATGAATGATATATATTAAAACCGAAAATAAAGATGTGATAGGCGACATGTCCCTAAGGGAAAAGCCTTAAATAAAGATTAAAAAAAAAAAAAAAGATGTGAAATACTCTGTGGCGGCCTTTAGTTACAATTCCCGTATTTCGATGATTCCATGCTGTTTGTGAGTAGGTCTTAGGTATATAGTGTTCTATGCTTTAGACGCTTTCATTCAACGTCTCCATTATTTTAATAAAGTTTATGATTGGATCAAATTTTAAACAAATATTGTCACGTCCGATTTGACGGCCTCATGTTAATAATTTTTGACATATTATTTTAAATTAAAAGTATTCATGTGAAATTATTGTAAATAAATAAATAAATAACGGTGAGTCCTATAACATCAGGACATTCCGTGTCGATTTAGTAAGTTGTTTGTAAAATTTTATTCAACAAATGATCCTGTAGGTTAACGGTGGTGGGGAACGCCTGCCATATTTTTAATTGAAAAATTTAATAATCCATACTAATATTAAAAATGTGATAGTAACTCTGTATGTCTGTCTGCCAGATACATCTTCACGCCTTAACTTATCACCGAACAGCAAAAAAAAATGCATAGGTATATACACATTGTCCGGGATACAGAAAAGGACATCATAACCATTAAACTCTACATCTAACACAATAAATTGAATCCCCTATATCCAATTTTCCTGAACAATTTGTAGGTATCGAGATTTGCAGGTTATGGAAAAGCCGAAAAGCAAAGCTAAAAACAAGAAGGCACCAAGTAAATCAAATGCTGCAAAGAAAAAAACAAATAACGGTAAAATTAAATATAATTATGTAACTAAAGACTTATCATAATGTGTATTCTAATACCGCGTTATATAAAAAAACATCTCTATATAACTATATAAAAATTTGGTGTCACGTTATGTAATTAACTATATGTTAACTAATATGTAATTTCAATTTAAAATATAGGATAGTTTTTATTTTGAACCCGGGCGAAGCCGGGAGCGTGTGGCTAGTTTATTATAAATCGATTACCTATACCTATGTCATCGATTCCTATACCTAATGATACGTAAATCTCTCTAAACTGTAAAGGTATTATTCTTCTTATTAGTAAGAAGAAAGCACTATTCATACATTCACTACCGACACTGTGGTGATTAAGGACTTAAAATAATCTTAACCATGTTATCACTAAACACGAAGGCATTAATCTAAGAGGAAGTGCCCAAATTCGAAATTCTTTGAGGCAGATCATGACTAAAATTTTCATATCCTCTATCAAATCAAACCTTCAGACTGATTTTTTTTTTTGAGATTTTGATGCATTGATAATTTGATAGAAGTGCCACAACTTGATAGTTTATATGATTTTTTTTAAATAAAATTTTGTAGGGCCAACGTGCTCAATGTTTTTGGGTGAACTAACTAGAAAGTTGGCATTGAAGAAAAGGCAGGAAGAAGAGTCGCCGAAAAACATCGTGCGTAAGTTACGTGAAGAATAATTCGTTTAAAATAAAAAATGATAGAAAAATGTGTTTCATATTTAACACAATTATCAATATTGCAGACGTGATCATAGAAAATATTACAAATGCATTGCCAATAAAATTCTCTAAGCAAAGTGCAGTGAAAAAGGAGTCACCAGTTAAAATTGAGACGCTGCAAACTTTTGCACCTGAATTGATAAAAAATGACACACTCAACATATCGCTACCTGCATTAAAACACGAAGACGTCGCTGTTGTGCAAATAGTAGAATCTAGGGCAGATTTTAAAATGCCTAAAATGCCATTAGTAAATAGTGAGGTTTTCAAGCAAGCATTAGAGAAACGAAAGAAAATTTCAATGGAAGACGTGGCGGTAAACACTGGCGGTGAACACGACGTTGCTAGTGAAATTGCTAAACATGTTGGAACGCTGAAGAAAATTTCTCTTATAGCAGAGGAATTCAATCAGAAGACAGGTTTGAAATTTTCTTATGCAAGTTGAGAGAGTAAGGGCGCGACGACGCGTTTGGTCTAGAGTCTATATATTATGATAGTAACTCTGTCTATCACCTTTTCACCCCCTAACTACTAAACCGACCATAAAATTTTGCATACACATTGTAGGGATACAAGAAAGGACATAGGGTACCTTACATACAGAACGCGGGCGAAGTCGCAGGCACCAGCTAGTACGGGGTATGTAAGGGAAAGTATCCCTTCATTTCGCATAGTCTTGGGACGCTCTGTATAGTCGCGCTTTTGGGGAACATATTGTAACGTTCGGGCGCGCTGCGCTCAACTTTACAACCCGCTAGAGGTCGTAATTTTTGTCCAAAATAAAAAAAAACAAAAACTAAATTGTAGGTCACCAAAAAAAGAAAGTTGCAAAAAACCAACTTCACTACTTACATTTTTGACTTTATAAAAATAAAAACCTAATTAGCATGGTCATGGTGTTATTTATACCAATAATAGGTCAAGCATTAAATTGCTTATTTTTTTTAACACGGAAAAAGTCGCGGGCACTAGCTACTTATGTAATAAAAATACTCAAAATAAAAATACTGTTTCAGCCAAAAATTTGAAAGAAATAGTAGACAGTGTTCAAGAGGACTTGATAAAGAAATTAGAGGAGATAAAAACGCAACAAAAGTTAGTGAAAGCGCAAACTGTCACAATTGAAGAAAATGTCGAATAAATAGACGAGTAGATAAGCCGTAAAGCCTAGTGACATTTTTTTATATACAATTTTTCATTAGTGTATCACTAAAAGATTGAAAATAAAATTTCAGTTCATTTTAAAAATATTATCCTATATTTTATTTATTTTCTTTTTAATAGTGGTAGGGCACACTGCGTTTCGCAGTCATTTGGGCAGCCCGTCTGGCGGCAGTAACCACACCACCTCACAGAATACCACCGTGAAATAACAGCATATGTGCTTTTGTGTTTCGATGTGTGAGTAAGGGATACCAGAGCCCATTACCCCATCCCTTATCCTTAATCCTTCTATGGTCGGCAGCGCACTTGTAACACTTACGGCGTTGCTTATGTTATAGGCGACGACGGTAGCCACCTACCATCAAGTGGACCGTCAGCCTGTTGTCGACCTTAACATCAAAAAAACCAAAGAACCCAATGCCGTAAATGAACATGAAAATTTTAAGTTTCGTTGTAATCTATACTAATATTATAAAGAGGAAAGATTTGATTGTTTGTTTGTTTGTATAGAATAGGCTCCGAAACTACTGGACCGATTTGAAAAATTCTTTTACCATTAGAAGCCGACATTATCCGTGATGAACATAGGCTACTTTTTACCGCG
Source organism: Synanthedon vespiformis (assembly GCA_918317495.1). Lineage (NCBI taxonomy): Eukaryota > Metazoa > Arthropoda > Insecta > Lepidoptera > Sesiidae > Synanthedon > Synanthedon vespiformis. The sequence goes on along the minus strand of OU906951.1, from coordinate 2,481,921 downwards.
GGAAAATGCTTCATTCCTACGGGAAATCTAAAATAAAAGTAAATCTATCCAAAATACGGTAGATGGCGTTTTATACTTTTTCTACACGGACGAAGTCGCGAGCACAAGCTAGTTGTAGAAATAATTTTGATTACTTGAAGCACAAGTAATTGATGGCTCAAATAGAAATAAATTTTTCAATGTACTCATAATATAAATATTCATCGTGGCTGAATAAACGAACCAAAAGCTTTCAAATCAACCTAATGTGATCGTACTTACAAGAGCTTATGAATATGGGTACAGATATTTTTAGATATTAACTGACATTCCTATAAAATATTTCTTTCATGAATAATATTCTTTCACCTTTATTTGCATTATTTATACTCGTACCAGGTGGAAATTTTTACAGGAGGTTAAGTTAAGATAGGAAACATACAAAAATATATACACAAATATAACATATTTATACAAAAATGCATTTAAAGTTTTTTGAAAATACAATTGCCAGGAATCGAACCATGGACTTTTTTGCCAGTCTACATCATGAGGTACTCCTAAACCCACTTGATATTATGCTATTGGACTTTAAGAAATATAAATGTAGTGGGTACTTGTTTTAAGCAAGTAAACAGTCCTTTTTAGTTCACCGAAAATCAAATTATATCTACTTAATTAAGTTCGCATAACAAGAAACGAAATTCGTACTCCTATTTTATAAGACAGATTGAATGACTGCGTTTCAATAAAGGATTCGATATCGTATTTTGTTATTATAGGATCCAGTTCGATTAGCCCCGAGAGACATATTCGAACAAATATTGAATCAAAACATCGGAACGTTTGTGTTAAAATGGAATCAAATTATTCCTAAAATTCTATTATGGATGAAATTTTAGACAAAGTCGTCACAAAGGTAACATTTTTAATTTAAATACGATCAAACTTTTATATGATAGTACCTATAGGCATTGTTGCCGAATAATAATTAAACAATGCGGTGAAGACAGCTCAAATAAGTACTAAATTTTCGACTACTACTACTATTTCAGTTCACTATAAAAATATAAAAGATATGTACACACTGCGTGCGTTTTGCAGTCATCAATTATAAAGAGTATTAATAACATTAATAATAAGGATCTGTCTTTGGTTTTAATAATAAGAATCTGTCCTTTTGGGAATAACCAATTGAAATCATAAAGTAATGCACATTGCAAAACGCCTTTTTCACTATTAATTTGTCATATTTGGATATTTGGTTCTCATATTATGGAACGGGTGAAATTTTTTACATATTTATTAAAACAACCACTCAAGTATTAACTGTTCTTTATTTTAAATAAGAAATGCATTTTAATCACAATAACATGATCGAATAATAATTTCTCCTAATTGAGGGTCTACCTTAATTATTACGGTTCATAAGGTTGACAATAAAATATCAAATTCCCATAATATTATTCTTAAATGTTTGAAGCTCTTAGGCCCTCTTTCACCAACTATAAGAGTTGGTTAGTTAATTTTAGAAATAATGTTATATTTTATTAAATTATGCACTCGGTTTAGTGCATCCTTCGATAGGCGATTATTTTTTATTACTTTCTTTTTAATGTTTTGGAATTTTTCCCGTATAAACAAAGGTATATATCAGCTCCATTATGCCTAGTGACCGGTGACTTTAAATGACGGTTAGCCTACTTGACAGATGGTGAAAGAGGGATGTATAATCCCAAAATTAGCACAAATATACAAAAAAGCCAAAAAAAATACAAATAACGCACGATTCCAACAAAGTATGTAACTATAAATATGAAAGAAAACATTTTTGGAATTCACCATTTTAAGAAGTCGACGTAGTGCTAAACAAATAAAATTCGATATTACAGGTGTTCAACTTTTTAATAAGTAGACATTGTGAACCTATACAAGTTTTATTTGAACATGGACTAGATTTGCTTGTAACTCATAATAACCTTCAGGTTACAGGAAAGAAAAAGAAACTAATATGAACGAATACAGTGTGTACTATCACTATTAGCACAATAGCATATTATCATATTAGCATAACCTTTAGAAATAATTAAATTGCAGTATATACAAAATCCTAGTTGTTAGTAGACCCTCTAAAACTGGGATGCTCCTCCTTAAACTAATCAGCATTTACATAAATATTTATAGAGATTACATGTTTAAAAAGGAAAGTTAAAAAAATAGTAAATCGATGAAAATATACCCTTAAAATTATGCAACAAGAAATAAAAGTTTCCTTAAACGAATTAAAATCATTCATATACTATTCACCATACGCCCAAACTATACATATTCAATTTTCTTTGAAATTGCGAAATTATTTAATCATGTGAGATAAAATGCAACAAACCAGTGAACGGGTATAAGTCCCATTTATGTTAACATCCCTAAAAGTGTTTTTTTAAGGGATTGGGAAGGGATAGGCTTTGACACCCCTCACTCACTCACCGAAACACGACAGCACACGTGCTGTTATATCACGGTGGCCTTTTGTAAGGGAACCCTAGAACAGAGCGTTGAGTGAGGCAAATATCCTAACCACTCATCCAACGGGTTCGTTTATTATATAAGAATGTTTTATGTATAATATTTTGTTTTTAAGTTTTTATCAAGTAATCGGATTACTTATTGATTCCACTCCCCCTTGTACCAGTTGACAATACACGAAGGCGTTTGGAATAAAATAAACTTATTTTTATAATTTCCTTTGATATCGCTCGCACATCCGCACTCGGCAATGCGCCAAAACGAACATGAAACGAACTGAGGACCTACTAATGCGAGCTGTACGAGTTTTACTCGAAGAAACCGGTCGAACGCGTAAACGCCATTTGTATGGGAATGAAGCAGACCTACACCACGTTAAACATTAGATGGCACTGCTTGGATCCTATACAAATTGACGTTTACGCGTTCGATTGTTTGACGCGTAATGGACGCGTATGAGCGAGTAAAACTCGCACTAGGCCGTTATAAGCCCCGCCCAATACGGTACACTTTTTGTTGCTACTTTGAACTACTTTGAAATGCTAAAAATATTTCCATGTCTTATACCCGTTCACTGTTAATTAACAAACCAATCGCTTACAATATTATTTACATAGAATACAAACGGAGCCCGTCGGTCGCAGCGCAATAGAGTGGCTTCGCTATTTCTATGGGTTTAAGATCTGCGCTTGAAAAGTCTTGTTTGCGTTCAACTGTATGGAGGGTAGAGGTAAGGAGGACCGACTCTATGATTAAAGAGTGGTCCAAGAATACAAGTAAAAATATGGCGCTAGTGTATCATTGTCGAGTAAATTAGACAAAAACAAGAAGTAATAGAAATAGATAAAGATAATATGCTGCACACTATATAGCGCCATTCTGGCCACTTTTCAGTTTTAAATTAATTTAGTACTTACACTGGACATTTAATTTAAAGCTATAGAGATTGGGGACCTTAAGCGATTATTACAAAATGGTGTAGGTAGTGTTATTATTATCGTACAACTAAAAACGATTATTGTTATGACGAACAAACAATACTAATGCGTAATTACAAAAAATAATAATTTTAAAAAAGAAACAATTTCAAAATTTCAATTTCAAATTTTCAAATTAACCAATATTATTTTAAACGAAAATACGTGTAATACCTACTTATGTAACAGAAAAGAAATAGAGTCCATTCAAACACTTGTGCTTACATAAACTTGTTTTTATGCAACATTATTTTATTATAATAGGTACAATGCTTGTTTATGATCGAAATATGATAATATTATATAATTTACATTTATATTTTTTTCTTTTTACCTAAAGAATATAATTATATTTCGATTTCTTTCTATAACATTATATACATTAAAAAAATTACCAGTTAAAAAAATGCTAAACCAAAATTACTAATTGCACATTTTGAAGTAGTTTTTTTAAGTAAAATGTGAAATAGGTAAAATATTGCGTTCGTATGTTAGTCCTTCTTACCCATTTCTTACCTATTGTCTCCATACTTCAGCGAAAACTGTATATAAATTATTGATTTATTTTTATGTGCATTCATTGTTGTGCAATTAGTAATGTTTTATACATATAACACTGGGACCGATGCTTTGTTCTTGTGCACGAATAAAGGTTGAACCACATTATGTCAGTCCCTTAACCGTGGGTCACGAAAACAACGTTCGAAGCGAATTCGCTTTGCGCTGCAAGCGTAAAAAAGAAATGTAGTTCTTTTAATTAAGACGATACAAGTCAGCTTTTCTCCATACAAAAGTAGAATGATTATTACTCCGATGTTTTATGTTTAATGTACAAAAGTAATCGTTAACTAGGTTCCTTGTATACAAATAAAAAGAAAAACATGAAAAAAACTTATTTTAACACAAGTTTTAATGCAACTTTGACGGTGAATATGTCACTCTAGTTTATAAAAACTCCAAAATAATTTGCCTACAAACATTGACTTGTTATTCAAGAATTCAATTAACTTTACACGAAATAGATATATGCAGTAGTTTTGTCAAAAAAAGCGTTGGCCCAAGGGTCTGTTTGTGATTTTATTTTTGGTATGAATCCTATGTGCATCTCAGTCGACTACTCTTCCCGCGCTTTGTGCTGTGTGAGACAGAATGAATTTTAGCTACACGCACCGTTACCTCTTAAGAGGCCACAACACAGCTCTGCAAATTGCATTGGAATCTGTGACGCGAATTCGCTTCGAGCGTTAGTTTCGTGGCCCAGCCATTAGAGCTGTTGTAAATACTAATTGAATAGGGAGTTAAATTTTGTTTTAAATTTTTGAATGAATAATTAAATTTTGTAAACATACTTTTTTCTAATTCTTATTTTAAAATATTAAAAATATAATATGGAATCTGATGCATTGTAACCAAGGTGAATATCAATAAAAACATGTTCGTAGCAACATTCATTTTTTTTCTTTTTAGTAATTATTTTTACATAAAATAACTTCATCTTCCAACAAGAGCGAAAAAGATAGCGCGATTTATTTCTATAAAGGAAATAACTGAGCGATTAAAAAGCATGAAAAAATGTGAGTTAATAGACTACTCGCCCGAATTTATCTCGCTGTTTTTTTTTTCTTTTTTCAAATTTCACGAATTTATTTATTTAATTTAATGAGAAAAATTAAACATGATAACTCGGCCACTTGACAAGTGCCATTAAAAATGCAATTCTATTAACATAATTATGTGGTTCAACCTAAATTACCACTCAATAAAAAATAAATACACCAATAGAAGGAACTGTGCTCAGTCACATTTTAATATTAACTATTAGCTATACTATACATATTTAAAAAGCTTCCATTAAAACGTATATTCGTGTATAAAATATGTGCATAATAGGGCAATAAATAATTTAAATTTTATTTACATACATCATTTACCTTTTATCGACTTTGCGTCGTAATTATGGTATTCCCTGTTTCACTATTACCTTACAGAAAACATTTCATTAGTTCCCTCATATTAATATTGGCACAAACAGTCGCCTCTTGGCACTAAGTATATTATTCAGCCTTGTATCTGAAATCAAAATTTCAACAATTAAGCCTTATTCATTGAAACGAACTTATAGGGAGATAACGTTTTTAGTCTGTTCGTAGAACTCTCACTGTTTTTTTTTAATATGTATTATTGTTATTTTAAGGGTAGAACTTCGTTTAACTAACGTATATTTTTCATTTTATGATTATATACCGGGAACCAAAATGTTTATTATATTATAAATATGTTTTTATAAATATGTTTATTATAAATTATTTATTAATTAAGATAAGGATACTTTTTATCATGAAAAAATTGTTAACTTTTTGAGGGATCATCTAAAAAGAAAAAATGGCTAGAAGAAAGAAACCCTTCCCAATCCCACGAAGCAACTGTGGCGTTGCTTGTGTTATATGCAGTGTTATAGTCTACAATTAAGTGGGCCGTCAGCCTGTCAGCCGGATCTTAGCCTAAAAAAAGAAAAGTAAAGTCCAACTGAACTGACCAGAGTGACCAGTCTCACGCGAGCGATCGCGGCGTGAAGACGTGCACGAGCGAGTCCCAGCCGCAGTCGGCCAAGCGGTGAGGCCGCGTGCGACTCCAGTCGAGGCCGTACGTGAACTCCGAGTGGTGCCTGATGGTCTCCAGTGGCTCCGAGCCGCGACTCGTGTCCCATATCCTGCAACAGACAGACCAAACCATAGATAAATGATAGCTGCGCTCGACTAGATACGGCCTTACCTAAAAGCAATTATTATAGCTCCGTGAATGTGGCAACTTTTTATTGCCTCGGTAGCCTTAGGTACCTTTTAGGTATTTTTACAGCCTCGCTGTGCAGCCAGGCCGCCTGGCTGCGCAGCGAGGCTACCTAGTGACATGCGTAGAGCATGAACTCATTTAAAACGAACCGAACCCCTGTCATTTAAAGAAAATGTTACTCTACATCAACTCATTAGAGCTTAAAATCAATAGTACATCATGGTCGTTACTATCATTTACTCCGTCATAATACCGTTTTAGGCGTAATATTTATGTGCCTCTTTGGCATTTGTGACGCAAATTTCATAGATTTCGTAGTACTTCGATGTGCGTGTGAATATGATAAATCTGTGAATCTGGTAGCAATTTTACCTGGTAGTAAAGTCGTAGGAGACAGCAGCTACAATTGAAGGCGCGTGAGGGGAAAATTGCACTCTTCTCACCGCACATTCACAACCTGTAACGACACATACACACACAAACTTATAAATATTTTATGATTTTTTTATTGATATTTAACCTGATAGAGAGCAAGTTGTTCTCTGACTTAGGTAACTTATACCAACATTTTTTTATGTTAGGTTCCATTACTAAAATATTCCTACATGTGATCTACAGTCTACACTAATATTATAAAGAGGAAAGATTTGATTGTTTGTTTGAATAGAATAGGCTCCGAAACTACTGGACCGATTTGAAAAATTCTTTTACCATTAGAAGCCGACATTATCTGTGATGAACATAGGCTACTTTTTACCGCGGAAAAATGCTTCATTCCTACGGGAAAACGGATAATAGGACAACTTTCACTGTTTAGACAACTTCTAAACAGCTGAACCGATTGGGTTGAAATTTTATATGGCTAATTCGATGGTTTCCTGGATGATTTAAAAATACAATTGGACCCGGTAGGTGGCGCTGCTGTCGGTATGTCAACTACTAAACGGCTTAACTTGATTGGGTATTTCCATGGTTTCACAGACACGAATGTGTTATTGTATTTTATAAAGTTACGCGGACGAAGTCGCGTGCAACAGCTAGTCTCTTATACTCATATTAACAAGTTAAAATTAACTGTAACCTCAAAGAATTATTTTCTTTTTTTTTTTTAAGGGTGTATCTGGAAAAGTGCTACCTTATAAGATTACAATCTAGTCTAAGACTAATGAGTAATTTTTATATAACCTAAACTACTAACTGTAATATTTACTAAGAATAATGTCCATTAACACGATTCTTATTGTCTCTATTAAGGGGAGAACACTTTGTTATTGTGTTCTTTACAACAAAGAATTAATAAGATAAAAGATTACCTTTCAATGTGAACATTGGAGCGGTGAGTCGCCTCAAGTCCCAGCCACGGACGAGTCCATCGGAACCGGCCGTTGCCAAAGCATGCGACTCTAGCCTACTCCAGTCACACGACAGCACCTGTATAGAAGAAAACGATGGAGATGGACTATATTTTTTCTATACTTATTTAACTATGCATTTTTAGGTGGAAAGTTTAGCCATGCTCTTTGGCTTAATTCATTGTGTCTATGTTAACAGTCTGTCCATATGTATTTCTCTGTACATATTAGTAATGGTAGCCTGTTTAAATAATTCTATTTTAATCTGTTATTCTAAGCAGTAAGTATATTAATAAAAAAAAAACACTTTTTGTATACAATATGCAATCTATTTTACATCTTAAAAATCACAATCCAAAAACTAAATCAAAAATCATCCGAGGAGTTCAGTTGTATAGTTCCAGTTCCAATTTTGATATGTAGTACACAAATAGGACTTCCCAAACACAGAATCAAATAATTTTTTTTACAAAAAATACTAACCTCAGCATCGTGAGCTTTGACAGCAGCTACCGGACGTGGGTCCACACAGGTCCACAGTTTGAGATGACCGTCTCCCGAGACTGATGCAAGAGTTCCCGAATGTGGTGAGAAAATGGCCGTATACACCAGTTGAGAGTGACCCGAGAATGTGTTCAAACATGTCTCCGACTCTGGATCCCACTGGAGAAGAGAAGCCTTGTTTTACTTAATATAGTAAAGAAAATAGAGACAGTTGGGAAGAAAGAAGAAAAATGGGAAGTCATCTAGGTTCTCCGGGACAGGTTCAAAACATATTAATTTATGAAATAATTTATCCTTTACTGGGAACTATAAATAGTGTACATTCACAATGAACAAACACTACTCACCAATTTAATGGTAGTATCCCAACTAGCACTTAGTAGATGTGCTCTTGGCCAATCGACCGAGCATACTTCGCTTGTATGCCCTCGTAAAACTCTTAACGGAGCTGCACAACCTATTCTCCATACAATTATTGCCCCATCGCCTGCACCACAAGCGGCCGCCCCCTCTGTAGTTCCCGACCAAGTCTGGAATTAGAGCACACAATTAAAAAAAATATAAAAACAAGATAAAGTTGAACCTAACTATTCTTATTTTATTTTCCATTTATTTAAAACTAGCTTCTGCCCGCGTAACTTTGTAAATTATATACTTAAACCTTCCTCGAGAACCACTCATGAAAATCTGTCCAGTAATATTTGAGTTTATCGCGAACAGACAGACGCGGTGGAGGACTTTTTTAAAAGGATATAACATATTCCATTAAATTTAAAACACCTATTTTTTTATAAAGCAATTAAAATATAATTATAGTGAATATAATTATACCTTAACATAATAAGATTTGACGATTTATGTGTGACAAAAATATAAATAAAATAACTAAGGAAGCAGTCCTCCTGGATTCATTGTTTAAACACAATAACAATTATTAATGAAATTAAAAAGAACTAAATACACACTACACAGACTAACATTAGTAGCCAACATTAGTAGGGACCTATGTTAATCATAGTGTAAAACATCAAATAGTTAATAAGTAAATTTTAATAAAGTAAAAATAAATATTAGATATTATACCTATTTTAATTATTTAACTTAATCTATAGTAAATTGTCTGAAGTCTGTAGTAGTCTATAATATAGTAAGGCGGTGAGGTGACACATTTCTTATGAGGCAACCATGCCACAACTGAAAAGGGTTGCTTCAATACTCCTTGAAAACGCAATAAAAAAGGTCAAGGCTGAGTGATTTCATAAGCCCACAACACATCTATAAATAAAGCTAAAAATAAGCCTGTTAAGTGTTGATGCAATGAGCCTCACATAACAACACTACAATGGCTTCAAGTGTAGGGCAATGGAGTTTGCATTTTGTTGTAACTAATATAGTTCAAAAGAGCCCATAATGGGGTATATTTAATTGGATGAAATGAAGCTCTTGTCTGTCAAGCAAGGCAGGTCTGCATGTAGTCTAGGGGGATTCTCCTAATTGAGTTGGCCTTGACTATTGCAGACTTGTTTGCAATGAGTTTTACACGGTGACTCAATCAAACATTCTATGATGTGTTATAGGATTAGGTATTTGACACTATGTATTAAAAACATAGTATAGGTAATAAGTTCTGCATAATATGTGTGTGGCTTGATTTCACAAATTTTAGGTCACAAATAAAATTTATGTAACATTTAATTTTATGTAATGCCTGGATAAATCCAATGTCTGAATTGTCAAGCTCTGAATATTCAAAGCTAATTTTTATTTTTACTGTTTCAACCCTTTTAGTAATCTATACTAATATTATAAAACTGAACAGTTTCTTTGGTTGAACACGTTAATCTCAGGAACTACTGGTTCAAATTGAAAAATTCTTTTAGTGTTGGATAGTCTATTTATCTAGAAAGGCCAGACGAAGTCGCGGGCAATAGCTATAATAAATATATTCGTTATCAAATATTCTATAAACTCCATAGGTAGTGTAAGTAACTATGGACACATTGTAGCACAAGTCTAATAAGAGATTCATAATTGGCAAATAATTTGGTATTGATTCATAATACTGGCAATCAAGGACAATAAGGGACATTTAAACAATGGCTTCAATTATAGTCATGGACAAGATAAAACTGTCAAAACACAAGTTAGTAACTAAAATTATAAATGTACTCAATGCAAAAATGTATACTCACAACATCGAACAACCCGTCTGTCCATTCTAGTTTCTGTAGCTCCACCAATGTGTTTCCATCTGGTGAAAGCTCAAGAAAGAAGAGAGTGCCACCTCCTGCTAACCCATAGTATTGGCTGGTAGCCACGGAAAGAACGTCGGGCCTTGTGGGAGAAAACCGTACGCTGTAGCCATGTCGACCAGGCGTTAGGAAGGTCGGCATAGCGATTGTATAACTGAAATGCACAATGAACATTTTATTTATTATCCTTACATATTATAAAACGCATCTGTTCCGTCTGTTTGCGATAAACTCAAAAACTACTGCACCGATTTTCATGCTGTTTTCATGCTGGATGGAGTGGTTCTTGAGGAAGGTTTTAGTACATAATTTACAAAGTTACGCGAGCGGAGTCGCGGGCAGCAGCTAGTTATTAATGAAAATTATTATTTAAAGTAGTGTTTTTATTTTAAAGACAAGTTGAAGGTCCATGTCATGGTAGGTGGCTACCGTTGCCTATAAAACACAAACAATGGGATCAGAAAGAGGACTCCTGCATCCTTTACTAAATCACCGAAATACAACAGCACTCGTGCTGTTATTTCACGGTGGTCTTCTGTAAATTAGCTAAAATAGGCTTCACTTTAAACAAACACCAGTTTAATTACTTATTACCTAGTACACTACTTACTCTATTTTTAAATGTAAGATTTCTATGCAGATTACTTTACAAATAACGTCTCTTTGTATACTTTACTACAATTTTCAATTTAAACTCTTGATCAACAGTACAATGAATACAAGTATTGTAGGTTTAGTTTTAAGTATGGTCGATAATAAAGCAACAATAATAAATTGGTAATTAAATTATACCTTTTTCCTAGTACTTTTATAAAATAAAAATATTTTACAACTCTATTGTAGCGACATACCTATTTTGCTTAAGTTGTTCAGCTACATTCTAAAAAAATGTAAAGTCTTATAAGATTCTTATTGGGTTTAAGCGTTTATTTACACGATAATAATTAAATTAAAACTTGGATAAAAAACTGAAACTGATCAAGCAAAGCAAGAGTATTGAATTGAAAATTGAAACAAAAGTCTAAAATGACATTTGACTTGACAATGACTTTTGTAAAAGTTTCATCTACAAAGGTTTGTAGCATGGTTACGAGTTTGTTACATAAAATATTGTTGGGAGCGACAGGATATTGCATCGATTCAAATGCGTAAAATATAGGATATGCTGTACGCGTCATTCTTACAAGATTTTAATCTAATTTGCAACGCCTACAAATGTAATCCAATTAGGTCGTTCTTTACGCGAAGTAAAGTGAAACCTCAGAAATTCAATAAATATAAAGGGACGGGCGGTTCAGCAGGCATTCCCGGTGAAGGCTTCAAAACTTTCACACAGCACATTCATAAGTCCTCTTTCCTACACGCGCTGTGAAATCAGGCAAGATGCTTGAATTTCTCTCCTTGGTTTTTGTGGTTGCTGTAAAGGTCTTTAAGAAGACAACACCTAATGGAAAGCTTACGGTTTACCTTGGCAAGCGCGACTTCATTGATCATGTGGATTATTGCGATCCGGTCGATGGAATCGTCGTTGTCGACACCGAATACCTGAAAGGAAGGAAAGTCTATGCTCAGGTATTTAATTTCAAGTGAAGTGTTGTGGCTATTTAATATGTGGATCGTGAATAATTTCCATTTTTCGTTGATTGTCTGTTTAGCTCGTGACCACTTACCGCTACGGTAGGGAGGAAGATGAGGTGATGGGACTGAAGTTCTCCAGGGAAATGGTACTCGGACAGGAGCAAGTTGTGCCAATGGTCAACTCGAAGATGGAAGTAACACCGGTCCAGGAAAAACTCCTGAAGAAGCTTGGACCCAATGCCTATCCATTTACTTTCAACTTCCCGGAAATGTCGCCAAGCTCGGTAATTTATTACACATAATTTTCAAAGACTCTTTCTTTATTATTTAGGTATAATTACTACTTATCATAATAAAACTTAAATTTAGGTAACCATGCAACCTCTTGAAGACGACCAAGGCAAGCCCATGGGCGTTGAATACTGTGTACGATGCTATGTCGCTGAGAAGGGAGAAGAAAAAACTCACAAGAGAAGCTCTGTGAACCTCGCTATTAAGAAGGTAACATAGCCTTATTGGGCCACAAAATAATAATGTCAAAAAATATAACAGCTACAGGAACCGAGTATAAAATTTGGGTCAATTTTAGCTGCAACACACACCTGCGAACCGTGGCCGCCGTCTTCCTAGCTCTCTCGTGAGCAAGGGCTTCACATTCAGCAACGGCAAGATCAACCTCGAAGTAACTTTGGATAAGGAGATCTATTACCACGGCGAGAAGGTCGCGGCCAACATCATCGTATCGAACAACTCGCGCAAATCTGTGCGCAACATTCGCTGCATGGTTGTGCAGCATGTCGAGATCACCATGATCAATTCTCAATTCAGCAAACATGTTGCCTCCTTGGAAAGCCGAGAGGGTTGCCCGATCACACCTGGGGCGAGCTTGTCGAAGACATTCTACTTGGTGCCTTTGTCTCGCAACAACAAGGAAATCCGGGGTAAGTGTGAACAGAAACATGACATTAAAATATTAAACAGAAAAAACTAAAGTCCCGAAATAAATGTTACTTAGATGGTACCTATATTTCATAACAGTACTATAAATAATCATGACAATAATATTCACTTTATTAGACTATATGGAAATGGAATAATCTACCTGAAATTAAAAGTATTTACTTTAATTTAAGTAATTACACAACTCCTCAAGATCGTAATTTCTAATTTTCTAGTAATATTTCAAAATTTTCAGTAAAACATGATTTATTTGATGAGCTCTGCAAAAAACCAAGAACTTGCATTATTATTTCACTAATACTCGCTAGAGAACCTTTCAGGTGAAAAATTACTACAAATAAAAATAATTTGTAATATATTGAAACAACTTGATCTTAGCATAATAAATCTGAGCGTGGTATTCTTATCACAGTCAGGTCATTAATACGTTAACGAAAGCTATACATTTGGGGGTCACATTTAGGTACTGTTGCTTGTTTTGCATTTTCTATCACAAGACTATATTCTATTTTAAACATCAGGTGTGGCTCTGGATGGACACCTGAAGGAAGACGACGTAAACTTGGCTAGCTCCACGCTCGTGCCTGAGGGAAAATGCCCAGCCGAAGCCATTGGTATCGTGGTCTCTTATTCCGTGCGAGTCAAGTTGAACTGCGGAACTCTTGGCGGAGAACTTGTCACTGATGTGCCCTTCAAGCTACTTCACCCAGCTGAAGGTAAATGACTATTGCAAGATAATATTTCAACGTTTAAAGAATAAAAAAAATGACTTATTTTTGTTTTCAATATCAGGCACTGTAGAACGCCAGCGCTTTAACGCGATGAAGAAAATGCAGTCGATCGAGAGACACCGCTACGAGAACTCACTCTACACCAACGAGGAAGAAGACAACATTGTCTTCGAAGACTTCGCCCGCATGCGAATGAACGAGCCAGAATAAATAAAACGCTGGAAAATTTAACAAAAAAAATGCAAAATTAAAATAAAAATAAAACAAAAAAAGGGTTGTAACGAAGCAAGTGACCACGAAACTTTCCATTTTCGCCCCTAATTTTATTATTTTATAATTTTCTTAAAACCCTTTCACTGTATCACATTTTATATTGTATATATTTATAAATATATATGTACTTTTAAAAGAACAGGTAAAACAACCTGTTCCTATAATCATCGGTATAGTAAAAATCTTTACAATGTATACCTAATAAAATATTATTATTAAGTATTTTAAAGTATTTATGTATGTATAAATAATTTATAATATTTGTTTATAAAATTAATGTTTACCTGCCTGTATAATATGTCCTGTATATATTATTTATTAAATATCATCAAAAAAAACTTTGACTTTTAATTTTCACTTCAAATTGTTAAAATACAGTTCACGTCTGGGCTCCTTAAACACTACTGACCGAGAAGTTAATGTAAGAATAAACTATTTGCATAATTTAAAATACAGTGGTGAATCAAAAGGGATCATGTCCCCGCCCTAAGACACCCCTATCACTTCTTAATATGCAAACAAGGCGTTACCGACCACCAAACGGATTCGTCGAGTTACGACTTACTGATGTGGTGATATACTTTTGTATAAATTTAATAATAAGATGACGATCGCCATTGCACTTTGACGCAATGAGGTCTTTCTATGATAAAAAAAAATTAACAAAGCCATTTCTAGAGTCAGTTTTGTGGAAAGGTCACCAGGGTTCCGCGAAATTATTTATTTTGGCTGAAAATATTAACACATTAGAACAGCCATTTCTAGAGTCAGTTCTATGGAAAAGTCAAGAGTCAATTTATTTTGGCTGTTAAATAATACTTGAGACAAGTACAAATATTATATTGCAATAGCGTAAAATATTTATGTAGTGAAATCAACCACCATTACCATCTTTATCATGTCAAAATCTCAATTTTTTAAACCAAACGCTTAAACAATTCTTTCATAATACGCACTACCCAAGGATTGGAACTTCCGATATATTTCCGAGGTCATAAAACTTTTTAAAGTTCGAATAAATAGGCATCATTCGACGAAAAAAATAAGCTAACTTTAAAAATGAATTAATTGCCTGCCCCACTGATTTACTGCAGAAATGCAATAGCTACTGCTCATTGCGTCAAAAAAGAGTTGTAAACGTTGACTAATACTAAAATTTTGTCTAGCCTAGTATTTCTCAGTTTGACATCTTTCATAAAATATTGCACTTAGTATTTCAAAGAATCCCCAGTTTGAGAAATTAATCGGGCAAAGCAAAGTTAAAAAAAAACATTTTCATTCACCTTTAAATTAGGTGTAGGTACAATTTCCAAATAGCGTTTCATAATTTATTTCTTTCTTTATGTTGAAGTATTATTTTTTATTCATGTAAGTATATATAAAAATAATATAGGTAACATGTATGGAATACTTAGCTGTTCAATAATTTGTAAGTACAATATGTGGAAACCATCAATTTGATGGGAAAGGAGCTGTAACAAGTAACAGGGGAGATACAACGCGCCGCCGACCTTGAGGACCTAAGCCGTAATAAGAGAGAAGTCAGAGAAGGTGACTCTATATGTACATAAATCTTATTCAGGGGCTCCTTAACTTTTAAAATAAAGGAACATTCACCATATCCCTTATATTTTAGGGAACCCCATATCAAATTATTACAAATCATTACGCGGAAAGCGTTCTACGCAACCTGTCACACTGCACACGCGCCCTGCTCCGATTAACTACATAATCTACATAACTTACATAACATATATAATTACAGTTAGGTGTATACTCGCATATATAGATTAAATAAGATTAAAGTGAAATTGTATATCACCTGATATTTGCATACCTACTTAAAGTAAGTATAACAATAATGGGCTGATCTCTTTCTATTATTTTTAAAAATGGGTTTGCTTTTCGCCAGCATCTAGCCGTGAAGCAAAGACAAGGCAGACTATGGAGTGAGCTCACCCAGAACTTTAAAAATATTTGGTTTATATGTGCTCGGTAACCCAGACGTCGACAGGAAGTTCCAGTCCTTGGTAGTGCGTATTATAAAATAATTTTTCAAGTGTTTGGTCCCAAAAAAGAGGGATTTTGAAAAGATGAGGATGGTAACCAGGCGGTATGAACTCATGCAGCTCCTAAGCACACTGTCCCCCTCCCTTCTTGTTAAAATGAGAGTAAAATAAAACAAGGTTACCCTCAAGCAGCGTTTGGGAAGTTCCGAGACATCTTCTCGTCCAAAATTCCTCAGTGTCTCAAGGCAAAAGTCTTCAAGACCAATGTGTGCTGCCAGTGATGACATATGGCGCTGAAACGTGGTCTTTAACTATGGGCCTCGTAAGGACGAAGTTCAAGTAGGCAGGGCATATAGTACGGAGAACCGACGGCCGCTGGATAATTTTTTGAAGGCGTTATAATTCAATGTAGGGCTGAACAATTTATAAAAAAAATTGGTCTAAGTTTATGCAACTCAAATACAGAGTAAGTATAACAGTTTACCTAATTAGAAATCGTGTCTAATCTATACTTACCTACGCGTACCAAACTAAGGAAATTAATTGACAAAAACAACCAAGAAAAAACAAGAAAAATATCTATCAGTTTATTTAAACGTTTTTACCTAGTTTGACTTATGTAATTGGATAAAACGAAAAACGCAATAGGTAACACCGCAAACTCAACTTACCTATTTCTTTATTTTCGGAATTAAGTATGTAGATATTTTAAACTATTACAAGCTATCCTGCAGGCTACTTGCAGCAGGCTGCAACATCAGGTCAAGGTTACCATGTCATCAAAATACCACCAAAGTAACAATATATCAAATTTTACATTAATAGAACTTGTTATGTAGAAGTTAGTGAGATCCCCTCGACAAATAGGAAATGAGCTGATGATCTATAATCGCCTGAAGATCAATCAATCAATCAATACTAATAATAAATCTGTAAGTGTTAGTATTGTATATATAATATGTATGTTTCTCCATAACTCTTAAACGAATTAACGGTTTTCATGAAACTTGGTAGATAAACATTTAGACGTACATAACACAGGATAGGCTATTTTTTTTCTTTTTCAATGCGGACAAAGTCGCGGGCGCCAGCTAGTATATCATAAATTACATATAACTATTATAAGAACTATCTCGATAACGTCAGCTTTCAAACAAAAAAAACAAGATCAAAATCGATCTGCTGAAGGAGTATGGAAGCATCTTGTGTTATTTTTGAGTGGTTAAGGCTTAACTATCAGTCTATATATAGTTAATTATCAGGTTATATCGGGATGGATTTGTAAAGTAGACATGTATGCAGTTGTGTTTTGGAATAGAGTAAATAGTGAGTAAGGTATTGTAGAGCCCATTTTCCTTTCCCCCTACCTAATCCCTTATGTCTCTACCTATAACTGCTATAACTACTATGGTTGGTTACTATACTATAACTCACTAGCAGCACCCAATGCAGCACCTTTGCTTGTGTTATAGGCGACGGTAGTCACCTATCATCAAGTGAACCATCCTGTATGACGATCTTTATACAAAAACATTCCTTACGTACATAATTGCAAAACCAATTCATTTTTTAACATATGAAATGCATTCATCTTCATTCTCACAGTTTCTAAACTGGCCAAACAAGTATTTGGACAATAGCCCAAAAGACATCAACTGTCCTTCCGCCTTTTTATTAATCGCTATAAGGGTTCGTCCGGAAACTAGTTTGACCACTTCCACGTGGGAAAGAAAGGACACCATTGACCCTTTATTTGCATGTCTTGAAGCTCCCCTTACTACACACGGACATTACGGTCGATGAATAACAGTGTTGTATATTTTACTAACTAATTTTATACATAATAATAATTAGGTACCTACTTATGACTAATAATAATTTATTTTTTAATTAATTTAAAGTTATTATTCAGAAACATTGCTGAAATAAAAAAAGTGTTTTCCTTCACCTTTATTTCAATATGAAAGCGTTATATTCAATTATTCAAGACCTTAAAGTAATTTAAGTACTCTTAAGTACTGAGTTCTTTGAAATTTATGGACATAATGTCTGTGTTCATAAATTTACAAATGAAAAAAAGGACTTCGAGGTTTTAGGTTTAGTCTAAAACAAATTTTCATGCACCCCCAATAGTTGATTAGTTTTAGATTTAAGAAAATATTAGGTCTTAAAGCCGATTTTCAATTTTCTTGTCTGTCTATTAAATTATATTCCAATATTTTCAAGAATATCTAAATAAAATAATGCCTTCATGAATCTCGAAACATATTTTCTAAAAATTTATAAAACGTGAACTTTTAATGTAATAGGTGGTAATAGGCTAAATCCTTTATATCCGTATGTCACATTCGAAAACCCAGAAGGGACATATGGGCATTGTATCCGCACCCCTGAGTGACAAGTGTAAGGTGCAAGTCTTTGAATGAACTCCTTAAAAGATACCGTAATGGCAAATCGTGGTTTTCATTTCCTATAGTGGACGAGAGTTCTCACGACTACAACTGGTCAAACAGGTTTTGACAACAAAAGGTTTGACCCTTTGACCGCGTTGGGAATTGTATTTGATGATAAAAAGGGTCGTGACATCGGTTATTTGGCAAGGATTACGAGCGTTATGGGAAATGCCTATAGAAAAATATGTGTACGAGTATACTGTGTAAGTAAAGCAATAAAAATTTGTATGGTCTTGCAGGTACAAAACAGTCCAATAACTTTAAATATATCAGATACGAATCAAGGAATTTCAAATATATTTTGCAATGTTCTTCAATAATTATTTCTGTCTGTTCGTTAGTCATATCACATGACTGACTATAAGAAAAATAAGTTATCAACTGATATCACTCAAGAGTGCCGTTGAGCCGAATTTGATATTTTCTTGAGTACACACAAATTTCTTTTAAGTTATTTTAAGTGAAGCTCATATAAGACGAATATCTTATATTAGAAAATATATATTCTAAATAATTAATTAATTAAGTAAATTAATTAAGCGCGGACGAAGTCGGTGGTTAAATTAGTTGTAATAATTTCCCAAAAAGGTTTTTTTTTGTTTTCAAATTATATTTAGGTTTATTATACATGTTTTCTTAGAATATTTTAAATATAGGTGTCGAAGTATGGAATTCAATAGGGAAGTCAAATAAAAGAGGTGAAGACATAAAAAAGATGCTGTTACAACAGCATCACCTAACAACAATGACCCTTAAAAGATTTTTTTTATATGAGTCGCGTGCTCCGTTTACATCTCACAAGAACATGAGGGGTTATAACTGCATTATAAACTCCCCTATCTTAATGGTCCATGACGACCAAAAGAAACACCTGTTTTATTTAGTCTATAAAGTAAACGAAGCATGAAAATAATCTTTACTTTAGAAGGGCACAGTGCAATTAATAAATGTTTTAAAATTTTAATAAAATGATTAATATTTTTTTTGTGTATAGATCGCCAGGTTCCTGACATTGCACTTTTTCGTATGGTTGTGCCTGGAAGTCGCTAAGTGGTGCCATAGAGTGTTGCAAGTTCTGAAAACCTTAATAGGATAAGGGGTTAGGAGGCGGACAAAAGGGAAATGAGTTCTGGCATGTGCACACTCTTAGATTAGTGGATACTGCAGCCATATGTTATTAAATTTAGACACTGAGGTATCCTCGGAGCTTCCGATAGATCATTAGGTCTAACTAAATCAAATATCTGTGGCTGCTCAAATTTTTTTTAAGAAATATAGGTGTATTGATAATAATAATAAATACGTTGTCATTGGTTATTTTGTGGCTTTTATTACTTGCTTCATTAATCATTCTTTGATAGATTGAAATCTTAGTTTTTAATTTTTAATTCCACACCCCACTAATGATGTTGCTAAAGATAATATTCCTTGGCCCGTATGTGAGTAACGGTAACTCAAATTCATAAGAGTTATGTCTTCCGTACCTTTTGTCCTAAACCTGTTTGGCCAGTTGAGCCGTGGGAAAGGACATTGCAGCGTACTGACCCTTCGGTTTGCATCTTGCATTTGTGTTTTGTCACAATGGCAACCCTACGAATCAACGAACATTCGCTTTTATCAAATTTATACAATAAAATTTTATCTATTGTATCAGTTCTTTTTTATAGTAGGTAATCTATACTAATATTACAAAGAGGTTTGTTTGTATGTAGGAGTTTATCTTCGAAACTACTCAATCCGACTTTTAAAAAACCCCACCATAGAATAGAATTATTGTTCTACAACTAGCTGGTGCCCCCGCGTAACTTTGTAAGTTACATACTTAAAACTTTCTTTGGGAACTACTCTATCCATTGGTGGTGAAAATCGGTGCAGTGGTTTTTGAGTTTATTGCGAACAGACAGACAGACGGAGGACTTTCTTTTATAATATCTATGATGACGAGGACGAAGTTTCGCAAGTTTTCACTATCATAAACATCAGCGTGGTTGTAACATTGCTTAAAAAAATTCTTCTATTTTGTAAGAAGCGAAAGCATTGGATAAATTCATATATTAATTTCAATAACTATGTCTTTTATTATTTCATTTTAAATTATGTAAGCTTAATAAGAAAGTAACGTTTGTGCATTTATTTTTTATTAACGGTCTTTATTTTTTTATTAATTTTTTTATTTTATTAATTTAATATGTTATTGAACAATCTCATTTAAGCTTTTGCCTAACCTAAGTGAAAGTAATGTATTATTTATAGTACAAACAACGGAACTGAACCTTTTGCTAAGCCTTATTCAATTCATTTTACAAATACGCTTGCTTTGCTATGAACTTGTTTATATTAACTACAGGTTGTGTAGGAAAGCACTACAACATTAAAGTGAGATCAAGACGAGGAAGGTAGTCCAATGAACTTGCACGACAGCCATTGCCTTGGCCCTTTATTGTCATTACATTTGTAGACACCGTGCTCGACAGTGTCTAGTCATCAAGTACTTTCTCAGAATTAATTTATGCAAAGTAACATTGCGCAGATATAACTAGGTATTAATTGGAAAACAGTAAAGTTTCCTGTGTATAATCTGACCGTTTCAATTACAACGTTCACATTAAGAAGAAATAAAAATAAATACACAATAGATTATACTTAACATTCATTTAATTAACAAAATAAATAATTTTCAATTAATCTATTCAAAAACTAGTTAGGTATCTAAGTAATCTCTATCCTACAATTATTGGTTGTACTGGCTGTAAAACGTATGCTTGACCAGTTGCTCGGTCAATAACGTGTCCTGTTGATGGTTCTAAAAATAGTCTAGGCACAGAAGTAGTAGCTGTAGCTTCTGGATAATGTTGTCTTACTCCTGCACCGCGCTCATAGGGCACATAGTGTGTGTCTGGTGTCTTTTTAGGTGTATATGTTTGTTGTGATGTTTCTTCCTGTACTTCTGTTTGCTTAGATTGCAGTTGCGACTGATCTTCTAAGTCTTGGTGTTTTTGCTTTTGCTGTGGCCGTTTCAACTTCAGTGGCTTCTTTTGGACCTCTTCAGTATTATCTTCTTCTAAAACTGTTTCGACATTATGCGACGGAGCTGCCTGTATATGTTCCTTATGTCTGCGTGTCACTTTCTTTTTCTTTTGTTGCGGATCTTCCTCATAAATATCTTCATTCACTTGAATTTTTCTTTCAGTTTTCATACGAGGATGGGCTCGCTTAGTTCTCTCAATTTCTTCGTACTTTGGGCTCTTGTCTTGTTCATAGTCTGTTGTTTCGTATTTAGGTGAATCTTCACTGGGCTCATCATAAGGATCGTCGGAACGATCGTTTGTATAAGAACTGTGATCTGGTTCGTGATCATAAGAGTCTTGTTTGTAAGAACCGTCATCAGAATCACTATCGTAATCATCGTGGCCATGATTTCCAGCATGTCCAGCATGGTTTAAGTCCCAGTAATGTTCTCCATATCCTCCTTTTTTATCGCCCCATCTTACCTATTTTCGTAGACAAATGAATATTAATTTTTCTAGTGATATTAATTTACTACTAGTCTATTCATAATTCCTGATAAGAAATGTTAGATAAGAAAGAGAAAATAAGAGGGTTAAACAGAAAATGTGGATTATCCTTTTATTGTTGTTTCAAATGAATGAAATGAAATGTAATAACTGAGTTGCGAGATGCTGATGATAACTTTTTTTTGTAATATGTCATGAAAAGCATTGACAATATGAACAATGATGGAAAATGATCTTAATGTCGATCTTCTTAAGAAAATGAAGAAGCAGAAGCGTACTTTAGCAGAGAACAGCCCTGTAGCAGGTCGGGACCTCTCATGCCTTTCAGTGAAGTGACGGTCGCTTCCAAGCCGATGCCCCTGGTCGTAGTCTTCATGGGAAGGCGCATGCCTATACCTTCATCCAAGCCAAGCGAAGCGGGAAAGAGAAAGACACAAGAAAAGTTAGAGACAGAGCGAGATAAAAGATTAACGTTTACTTTTCCCATATCCCTGTGGTTCTTAAAGTCCTTCTTCTCATAACGCTGTTCCCACGTGTTAGGATCCTCGCAAACGTGACCGAATTCAATCTTGTACGGACTCAATTGTACTGAGAAAAAATCCCTACAAAGTAAATATTTCTTTCTCATTCTATTCCTTTAGTGAAGCAACGAGCAATATTTGTACAAGTTACTTATTTATGAAACGCTTATTACACGTTCAGATCGATTGTGAATAAAAAACCAATTTGTTTGAAGGTTAATATTGAAATTAGTATACGTTAAAAACTAGGTCACTTTCTTTTTATGTGGAGCTTGTATAGAAGAAGATATTTTAAAACGTATAGACACTTACTGGAAGAATTTCGCTTGTGCTTCTATTGTGGACGGATTTGACGGTGGAGTTCGAACAGTCACTGATTCTACAGGACTCAATGTACCAGAATACATGGCCAGTAGGCAGCAAAGCCATTTCTGAAAGAACATCAAATATTACTTTACAGCTTCTTGGTTATAAATGTTAATTTTTTTATCACTAAAATCAATTCTTATCACTAAAATCAAACAGAACATCATCTATTGTTACTTTAACGTCACTGTCTTAAAAATGATCACTTTCACTGATGGTTTAATCACTAACAATATATTTTACAAACACATATGATTTCGATTTACTTATAAGTTACTAAGGAATATTTCTTAATTATTTGTTAGGTATTAAATTGTTACCATTGTCACCAGCAAACGTTGGGACATTATGAATGTTTTGACAATAGTTGTTGTTGGTCAGTAACGGTTACTACATTTATAGAGAAGGCAATTGTCGACTATATTCGGGTGTCTTAAACAATTTATATTCGGTGTTAAAATTTTCAAATTCTTTCGTTATACTTATGAATAGACATTCGTTTGAATAGAAAATTTTCCAGTGTTTCCACAGTTACCAAAATTGCTACACAAATTGATGTACGTCTAAATAATCTTGGTGAAAAGAGAAGTAGTTACAAGCAAATATAATATAAATTAGTTACTTGAAACAGATATCACCAATCATCAAAAGAAACGAAAATCTGACTGGAGATCTATAGCTTCCAATTATGAAGAACTTCATCAAGTTGTATACTTATTGAAATTTTTCTTATACAGCTACAATTAAAACTTTAAAGTGCTTTTTTTTGTGTAACTAAATGTTCGTACCATACAAATAAATTACTAATATATTTACTACTAGCTGTTGCCTGTGAATTTGTCCGCATTAAAAAAGATAAAAAGTAGCCTATCACGTGTCCCGTATTTCTAAATATTTATCTACCAAGTTTCATGAAAATCAGTTAATTCGTTTAAGAGTGATGGAGGAACATACTTTCCGGAAAAAAATCTAAAAATCGTCAATTTAGTTTCAGTATCATGTATAGAGCCTATTATACACGATATTTCTGAAAACAAAGTAAATGACTCCATGACTGACCCCTACAGATTTATTATTAGTATAGCATTGATTGATTGATACTTAAATAAAATAAATAATTTAATGACCAAATATTGTCAACTTCTGATCAGTCCATCGTGAATTTTGCCGCGTCGCCGACGATAGCAACGATAGTATTCGTATTGTTTTGCTTTTATTTACCTCTTCACCAAACCGTTATGCGGAATAATTGATCAAATTCGCACGTAACCGACGCTGAAGATGTTACGAAATGAGCTAAGTGTGAAATTCGTTTGACATATTATAATGCACAATTACTTCAATGCAAAAAAAAATGTACAGACGACCGTTTAATATTTAAGGCATATAAGGGCGGGCGCGGGCAGGGTCTAAAATAAAATGTAACTAGCAGACTACACCCGCGGTCTTACCCCGGTTAATTTTTTCATACAAAAAGGTTACACCCACACCTTATAGCACCCTGTATCTGTAAGTATAATTCGAATTATCCAAAACACCTACCTAGAGCACGAAATCTTCCACCTAGAGCACGAAATCTTCCATCCAAAAATGTAGACTGACGACTGTCGAGTGTGAACTTTCTTACGGATATTAAGTGTTGTAGTTAGTACCTAGATAATTAGGTTTTTTAGGTTTGATTAGGTACCTTACAGGTCAGAACCAGTATGGAAAATACATCTTTGTATGCTTATAAGAGTCGTTGTCATGTCTTTCTCTGAACTGAATATTTAGTTAAGGTTTGGTGGTGATGACTACATGGATTATGACCCCTTTCGTAAGCTCCTATGATAAATAATTACCTAATCATCTATGGCGTACACGTACATAGCCGGCTTGGCTTCTTGGTAAAGAAAACAATAGAAATATGTTTTAAAAAGGTTTAATCATTTCTTTACTTATTATTGTAGAAGTTAAAAATTATAAAAAAATGGAATCAATATTTACCAGGATTTAGGAAAAGAACTAGCTAAAGAGATTAACCAAATTAAATTAATCAGATAAGTAGAAATTCAAAATACGTTTTGTTATCTTTCAAAAAAGAATATTAAAATCTTAAGTTATTCAATCGCTAATATATCCTTATTATAATTTTCCCATTTTTATGTGAACAATAAATTTGAATGCAGAGTCGGTTATGTCGGTTAAAAATGAAAGATTAACCCGATAGATCGGAACGAGAAAACAAGAAAAAAGTTTTACGGAAATGCTGAAATTATGCAACAAGTCACAGTGAATGCGTTATTTGCATAATTTCAAGCGATTTTTTTAACAATATCCACATTTATAAATTATAATTTTAACAATTAAAATTATAAACTTTTTGTTGAGCCCAAGTACACTATATCTGCTGCAGCATCAGATCAAGGTTACCATGTCATAGAAAAATACCGCCGAAGAATCATGGAAATCAATTTGAACAAGTTAGGGAATTCTCTTCGTCGACTAGTAAATGGAGTGATAATCTTCAAACGCCTATAGACATATATCATTATTTAGCCACAAGTCTATAATCAATCAATGAAGCTACGCGGAACCCCTTGCACTAATTACTTAGTTAGGCATAGGCCGCGATGTTACCGCATATTGAAACAAATGGAGCGATACGTTCGGTTTTAATCGTGGAACGAGAGAACTACGATAAGAAATAAAAACCTACTTATTTTACGTAATACTAAGTACGTCATAATCTCCTGTATTATGGTAAAGTTAAAAAAAATATTACTTACCTCCCAAGCAACACAGAACGGCTGAATATTCTCTGAATAAATGCATTTATACAGCCGTTATCCAAGCAATTTGGGCACAAAATAAATTGATTTAAGCTGTATAGTAGCAACATAATAGCTGAATAGTAGCTGAATAAGCAACAAGAAGCCCATAATAGCCTATATATATATATATATGTGTGTGTGTGTGTGTTATTATACATAAATATATTTATGTTACTGCTAAGATGGGTTATGTTACAAGATAAATATGGAATTAAACTTAATACGAGTATGAGCTGGCTAAACTTAAGTTAATTCATCTGCAGTCAAAGTCAAAACGTGATTCAGTTTTTGTTTTCAAAAACTAGTTAGTCTAGTCACTAAAAATGCGTTGGGTTATGACGTAATTTCTCATTAAAAAACTTATCAATCAAAACCATCAATCAAATTGGTAATATACCTATGTGTATATTAAACAGGTACGATTTATAACTTACAAAGCCGCTATTGTGCAAAGCAATGTAGGAAAGTATGTCGCTATGGTACAAATCTGTTTCCGATTGGACTACATAGAACTATCACAATCTTAACGAACTCAGCACACAATAGTAGATAGTTATCTTATGTTTACATATTAAATTTTTGTTACCATTTATTTTATTTATCCTGACTAATAATAATAAATATGAAATTGTTCCTTTGTTACGCTTTCATGTCTTATCTTATGTGAAAGGCAATAAAAATGTACACTTGGAAAATATATCAGAAAATTTAAAAATACAGAAAATGACACAAAGAAACCCCTTGGCATGAAATTGCTTCTATTTCAGCCTACTTGCCCCGTCTTTTATATAAAAAAATTAATGTATTTCATCAACAAACTTTATATAATAAATATTGAACATACTATTATGTTCCTTATTAGTTAGCTATTTATTATAACTAATTCACTCTTCATATCGGTCATCTGTTTGTTTGCTTAATTTGTCTAATAAACAATGAAAAAATAGGCTACAAATAAATTTCGTGATTTATTTCTGTGACTTCACTGACTCAACCTTGACAATCCAAATTTATTAAAAGATCTTTTCAAAGTTACAAGTCTCTTTGATTTTTTTTATATTGTGATTTCACGATTAGTAGGTACGATGCACGAATCGACGTGCGTATAAAATTATCAACAATTGAGGAACGTTTTCCAATAATAAATTGCAATAATAATACTACATTTGTATTCTGGTTCAAAAGTTAATGGAACAAAAAAGCTCGGCTGTTTTAAGTAAATTTTTATAAACATTTTTTAAGCTCGGCTATGTAGACTCAGGTTCTAATCTCGCATGAAATCCACATCAAAGTATGAATAATAATAAGTAAGCCTAATAAGTAATGAAATGAAAGATAATTAAGTTTATATAAGTTTATATATACTTCAATGAAGTACACGCACGATTTGTGAGATTTGCTAAAACATAGCAATAACTCTTTTTAACAAAAAATAAACCGATGCTTTCTCATGGATGCTATTGTCAAAACTGGACCAAATTGAAATGGGACCACACGGGAAGCACCGGCTTTCAAATAAAAAGAGAATCATCAAAATCGTTTCACCCAGTCGAAAGTTATGAGGTAACAAACATTAAAAAAATGCAGTCGAATTGAGAACCTCCTCCTTCTTGGAAGTCGGTTGAAAAGAAAATGTGGCGCCTCAATGCTTAGCCTCAAGATCAACTATAGAGCAGCTACCTTGCCTTAAGAGCTTTAAGAAGACGTTCCCACTTGGTTAGATTATTAGTATGAGCATTTAGTTTATTGTATTCCTAACTAATATTGTGCGAAGTGCAAAAGTGAATATGTATGTTTCTTACTCTTTCACGCCTTAACCCTCAGCCTTAACCACTTATTCAATCAATACACATTGAACAAGGTACTGATAAATTTAAATTTATAATGACGATCATAAGAGTTTCTTGTAGAAACCTAATTGATAAATAAATATTTTTATTTATTTTTATTTTGATTTGACATAAGTATTCACAAAAAAGCACAGTTTCAATATTAGTCTGGAAGTATATAACCAATGATTTTTGTTTCAGGACGCCAATGCTTTTTAATCATTACAAAATGTCTGTTACTGTTTCCATTTGTATTGTGTCCGATTGAACTATATTTTCGTGTAACGAATGGAACCAAGAAAAAAGCTTACCTATTTTTTGCGACGGATATACCATCGGAAGAAGTCCGATAGTTCGATCTGTATGAGTTCAACCGAGTCGCAAGGCGACCGAGCGTAAAATCGAGAGTAGAAAGTTGCAAATTCGTTTTCTTTCTAGTTTATAAAAGACTGTTTTGTCACCATGTCTGTCATTAGTTTTGATGCAATCGAACAATAATATTTGAAGAAATAATTTTCGCTTCTAATTATGGACAATTATACTTTGGTGAGTATATACTCGTAGATATCAGTTTTATTCTTTATTATAACATTATTTTTAATTTTTTTTTAATTCAAGATAATTAAAATATATTGCAGTTTTGAATAATTAAACAAAATGAATTAGTAAATTTATACTTAGTCAAATTAAAAACATTTTAAAAATATACAAAGCGCGGTTATTACAGCCACACAGGGTTGAAAAAAAAATTAAAAACAATAAGAAAAACTCTCCTTACATATTTTCAACAATTTCCAGCATTATTTCGTACTAACAGAAATTTGAAAACTCTATAGAAAAATCTTTGTAATTGAGAAAATGCTATCAGGAATAAGATTGCGTACAATATATGTCTCTTCATACCATAAGACCGTCTTAACCCAGAAACTCTCCTACATTTGAATATCCTCTGGTTACTTATACCTTATATGTAGTATAAAAATAAATTCGCTTGCCGCCGTCCCTCCCTCGCTTAGATCTTTTAAACTATTCAACGGATTTTGATGCAGTTTTTACCGATAGAAAGAGGATTAAACGAAAAAGGTTTTGTAATTTTCCGAAATTATTTAAAAAATTAAATAAACGAGACTTAAATTTGATCTCCAATCTCCAGAGTCATAACTTATTTCAATTTCTATTTCATTAGGCAGAAATGTCTCCTAAGTAATATATTGAAATATATACAAAACTATTTCAATTTATTCTAACTTGTCTGTCAGACATTATTTAAATATTGGATTGTTCGAACGTTCATTCATGTTTTTATATTGTTTCGCAAAGTTTTCCTTGACACGACATGACCTTAATTACATTTAAAAAATCATCGAAACTAATACATTTTAATTATATTATTGTTTTTAAGATTTAATATATTTAAATGCCCAATTGTGATGTCTTTATTATCCCACTAATATTATCAATGCGAAAGTAGTATGTGAAGATGAATGCTTGTTGTAATTTATTGCCTGGATTAACATATAGGATATTTTTATCCTGAAAAAAATGTTATGTTCCAGAGGTATCGTCCAAAAATATAAAAAAATCCATTCCACCACCACCAGAGCAAGGCCACCACCTTGCTCTGATCACTTGCTTCAGATCGGATATAATTTTATTTATCCTTGCTGAAATTGACAATTTTATATAAATGTTACAATATAAATGTTTACTAAATTTTTACTAACAATGTTTCCGGAAAGATTTCTAGCAATTTTAACCTTAATTTCTTTGATTTTCAGTTATTTCTTGCATGCACAGTGGTGATGTCATCAGCGTGGCCCATCACATACTATTCTGCTCCTAGAATGCCAATCAGAGTGACAAGATTTGCTCCATTACCGCTCCAACATCGCACACCTAGTAAGTGTTAAAATTTTATTCATGCATAATAGTGAAAGTTAAATTATATTTAATACCACTCTCTTTTTCTATTGTTATGGACACTTAACTGATAACTTATAAGAATACAATAAAATCATTTTACTTAGGGCCTCTTTCAAGTAAACTGTAAAGTGTTCATTTATGCTTTATTAAACTATTAAAAATAATTTTATGTTTTATTAAATTATGCGGTTTACTGCATCGTTCCATAGGCGATTTTTTTATTATTTTCTTTTTAATGTTTGGGACTTTTACCGTACATACAAAGGTATATCACCACCATAATAGCCGCGGTGACCGCGGTGACTTTAAATGGCGGTTAGCCTACTAGACACATGGTGAGAGAGGCCCTTAACTATTCGAAACTGTACCAATACAATAACAACCCAATACATATTTTTTGCTTGTTACAAATAAACTATTTTATTTTTACAGTTCAAGCAGTGAAACCAGGGCCAGCACCAGTCGATCTAAACGACGAGCAATGGCAGCGGTCAAAACGCGATCATCACGACGACTATGATCACGATCACGGTCACCGAGGCACCAGCGGGGTCACCGGACCCGTTCACACTTTCGTTAAAACCGACAAAAACGCCAACTACAAATGGGGCGTGCGACACCACGTCGGGAATAAATATGCGTCCTAACCTGACTACATTATGTTACCAAAGAAATCACCCTTCACTCATACTCTGTGCACGATCGCTTCTGACCAAAACAATTAGTAATAAGGGAAATACAAATTCGGGAATAAAAACGGGTATGACGATAAGCAATCAACTTGTGTCCAGTGGTGTGGCTAAAAAGTCACGTCGTAGCACAAAAAAAGCTATTGCAGACTATTCCTATATAATTTATTTAGCTGTGTTGTTAGATTTAGTGGTTATATTAATTCATAGTTAAACCCTTCTTGATAGTTAAGTTATATAAATCACAAGCGGTGCCCGCGACTTCGTCATTTTTCCAGAAGAATTTGAATTTGAATTCATCTTCACAAATTTTCGTATATAGATATAATATTCATAGGGTAATATATTATTAAGAGTGTGTATTAATTTTATTTAAGTACAAAAGTTATTGTGCAGTATTAAATATTATTACTTACTCGTTTTTGTTATTTATTCTTCGCTTCTCGTTGTTTAAAAATCGTTGTGAATAGAATCGTTGTGAAAGGAAAGTTTTGCATTAGAGGAACTCTGTCAGTTAGGTCCTACTTTCTTTAATATATATTATTGGTGAAATACACTGTGTTTCGCAGTAATTTGGGCAGCCGCAGGATAATAGTAGGATTAGGAAGAGATAGAGAAATTGGCTCTGTCATCCCTTACTCGTCTCACCGTTTCTGTGACTGTTGACAACATAGGTACGAACTGTTATTTTACGATGGTCTACTATAATATAGACCTTTAATAAAATTTAACAGATTCAATTAATTTTATCCGAAAAGCAAGTTAACATGATTTATTTAAGTTAAACCAAATACATGCATATTATAGTCATTGAGGTGTGGTCTTTCGCTTCACTGGTCACGACACTCACACTTGAGCCGAACGTGCCCACGTTAAGTAAAACTATTGCAACACTTGACAGATACGGTTCGCAAAAAAAAAATACAGAAACGCTTAGCATACACTGCAGCTTTGGCTGTCACTAAAGCGACAGAACAACGTGAGTGGATGAAGGTGTTATGTCGCATTTTTGGGTTTTTTCGTTTTTTTGCGTTGAAGAAGATAATAATAATATGTCCATATGAATGATTACAGATCTTAAGATCGTCGATTTTTAAATGTTATACCTAACCTATTTTAAGACCTAAACCTCAAAAAACTTGTGAAGGAGCGGAAATAAAATGAAGAAATCAGCAGATTTTTTATCACAATCGATGTTACAAAAATGTATATTTCAATAATGCATAAGTAAGGGTTCATTTTTATAAAAAAAAATATCATCAAACCATACAAGTGAAAAGAAGAAAAAAAGTAACCTGTCCTGTGTCCCGTACGTCTAAATGTTTATCTACCAAGTTTCAGATCAGATAATTCGTTTAAGAGTTATGGAGGAACATACATACATATCTACATACACTTACAGATTTATTATTAGTATTGATTAGAATGGACCAATTTTAATAAATTAAAAATGAAGGGTTATATATTTTTGGGAACATTGAAAAATAAGTTATCCCTAACAAACGCATCTATAGTACTATTTGCGCGAATTTTGTTACAAAATCTTAACTAAATTATTAAACTGTAATATCAATATTGAGTAAATATATCGCAACATTAGTTTACTTAACAATCATATAAAAATTGATGGACACAGATTAAGTAAACAATAAATTAATATTTCCCCAACAACTAAATTCAAAAGCAAGTTAATTGGATCATAACATAATAAGTATGTACCTAGTTGCAAAAGAGTTCATTGCAAAACGTCATGTGAATATGCATGAAAAACTTTCAATGTAGGTACACTTTGTTCCTACTAATTATTATGAAGAAATTCTATAGTTCTATAGTTATATACAAAGTTTCTGCACGATTTTTTGTTATTAATCTGTTACGTCTTTAATTTTCACATGTAGAGAAGTTCCTATCATTTAACTCACTTGTACTTTGTCTAATATTTGTACAAGTGTTAGACAAAGTACAAGTGTACATGTAAATTTATTTATTACACTTTCGCCTTTAAATTTTAACCGACTTTTCGTTGGGTGTCGGGGCTTAAAAAATAGGGGAAAGAAATCAATCTAATGATAAATATAGATGTGACTAAGTATATACTTGGGATGTGAAATGATCCTATTACATAGTAATGTAAAAATAGAAAAAGAAGACTTGGTCGAGTTTTTATGTTGCTTGCTAGATAGTTGATTAAACGCTCTGTCTCAGAGACCCGGGGTCAATTCCCGGCAGTGTCAACTTTGAAAATGAACTTTTAGAAATTGGCTCTGACGTGTTTGGAAAGTGGCAAGGGACACTGCGTTTCACATTCAGTTGGGCAGCCTGTCTTAGTAGCAATAGGCATTAGTCCTGTATTCAGATGGTTTCTAAAAGTGGGTTAGGTTCTATACCAACCAAAGGCAAAACTGTTAACCGCGGACTACTGGGAATGGACCAAATAAATGAGCTGATAGTTAGTATTACAAAATCTCTACTAAAATGTAACAACATTTAATGTGCCTCCGTAATAAACAGGATATTTGCGACAAGAGAAATTGAGACAATTACATATTCGCTACATACGGCATGTGCAGTGCAGTGACACAACAGGGACCGGTTTTTGTGGAGACAGAACTCGGCCGGAATACGGCTGTAAGAGTCGAGAACAGATGCATAGTGATTTATTATAATGACCTCCTGACCCTTTATCTTTATAATAATAATTATATTGACATATATGTTTTTAAACAAAGATGCTCCTGGAAAAAAGAAAAGGAAGGTGGTTACTGGTCGCTTAAGGACACAAGCAACACCAGAGGTATGTGACCAAAAAAAAATATAGAATGGCATCTTTAAACGCCATAACAAAAGTCCAATGCTTATACGAAAATGAAAGTAGAACCCATATAGAATTGGGTCTAATGAAAACAGACCGGAAATCTTTAGTCAGTACTTCAAAGGCTACTACATCTAAAAAGAAAGAGAATAAATCGAAAGAAATGGACAAACGGGAAAGTACTTCGAAATCCGAATACGAAAATAGTAACAAAAGTAAAAAGGATAGCTTTGATATTTCTGATGACAGTCCACCTCAAAGAACTTTACGTGGAGTTCCTGGAATAAGAAGTGCTGGAAAATATTGGGATCCCAAGTCATCAACCTCTTCGAGTGAAGACAGCGAATTAGAATGTAAAAAGAAAAATAGACAAAAAGAAATTGTTACCTAAAACGACACCCTCGGTAAAATCTGATAGTGAAATCCTCCTACAAAAAAGAAGAAAACTGTAGGAGTTTCTATGAAGAAAAAGCGAATTCAGAATGAAATAGCGATAGATTTAAACGATATGGTTCTTCAAAAACGCTGAGTTGAGGTTGAGGTGATCGTCAATCAAGACACCGATGTGACTATTACTGGTGTCTGGTGTTTACTTACACATCACCATGAGAGCTTTTGCACTGTGTCTGCCACACTAGCCACACACAGACTACAGCAATAGCAAACTGCGAAAAGGTAAATAATGACTTCTAATCATGTACTTTTTTTGTGATGAAGTTTGGCAAAAACCTAATTGATTGTGGGTGGATATAGTTATCTTAAGTAACCCGATAGATTACTTTTATATAAAATCCACATTTATATTTTATATTATAAGTACTAGCTGGGTAACGTTGATTTGCCAAAAATATATTTTGGTATAGGTCACCCTTATCACTTAGGGATATAAAAATTTCATAAAAATCGGTCAAGCCGTTTCGGAGAAGTTTGGTTACAAACACGAGAATTTTATTTATCCAATAGTATTGACAGATAAATACAGTATCTTCCATGAAAAAATCTCCGGTATTTGATATCAAGTAAAAGTCAATATATTGGGCCCTATATAGCAAGACTGCCATTGCCATGGACTCAAATCTACGCATATTGCTCGGCAAATAAGTCCCCAATTATTTTTTGTGAGGTTACTGTTGGCTTATCTCTAATATATGGACTTGCGAAACATTATAATATATTCCTCTTTCGCATCCGCTAAATGCTGTGACTTACAAAATCCAATAGAATATGCGCGTACATACATTTATATACTCAGTCGTACAGATAACGAAAGAATTTGTTTTAGAATTCTGTTCATAAGGAGAATGTGGGTCAAGTTATTGATACATTTAGGCAATACACTTTAGGCTTTTGAATTTTATTAGTCTTAGGACGTACTTAAGTGTGGAAACAAGTTAGTAAATTCGTTTGTCCTACATTATCAGGGACCAAGGGTGTAATATACTTATGTGATATTTATCAGTTTGTATTTTTCTTTTTTATCAACGTAATTTTTCTTCTCCACTCACAATTAATTTCCTAGAACTCCTGGAAGATGTGCTATTATAGATAATAGCATATCCTCTTCTTCTTATATTATAAAAGGCGATGTGTATATGTATGTAGTATGTATGTCCCCTATAGACTCCAAAACCGTTGAACCGATTTTGATGAAACTTTCAGACAATCTTCAGATTACTGCAGCGGCTATTCATGTGAAGTTTGGTAGCGATCGGACGTGGTAGAAGTCATGGGCAAAACCTAGTCTTATCATAAATTTAAATAGATTCAGCGGTTTTAATTAAACGTAGGTATACTTACAACACATACTTTAATATTATTTTTAAAATCTTAAAGAAAATCGATGTATTAACTGCAAGTGAACACGCTCCCATGACATTCGAAGCCATTTATTTTCACATTTACGCGTCAACCCTATACACGATTGAACTTTCTAGCCTAAGGTAGACTTAAAACGACTTTACCGGTTTGAGCCATATTATCGTTTAAACTTGGACTTTTACGTCGAATCAACGCTAACTTTGTATCTTCGGTTAACTAGTACAAATTATCTTCATTTCTGAATGCATCATTGGTGTACCTAATGCATGGAGGGACTAGTCGCACTCAGACTAATGTGACAAAGATTTAGATAATTTCGTACGATACTTTTTGTACGTTTTTTAGTTTTATTAGATAGGATGTTAATAAAAGACTTATGCAATACGAGCCACAAGATGAATAAAGTGAAAGGGTAAGTCTTACTCACGTGCTTCTATTTCTCGCCTAGCTTGAAAGAAAATTGTCCTTACCAAACCGTTCACGGCGGCGGCGCGGCGGTCCCCTGAGATGGCCGGCGTACCTCCACTTTCGGGTACGCCAAAGTTCTGACAGAGAGCGTAGCTCTCCCTGCGCTGGATAGACGAGGCGAGACACCGATGTCGTGTCATAACGACCCTGCGACCTCGCCCATCTACGGTCGCGCTAGGAAATTGTTGTGTTTTAGCCAGTAGGAATCCGGCATAACCCAGCAGCATCTATGATACCAGGAGGTATCTATGAGAACATCCTAACATTAAAAAGGGGGTGTTAAGAATCACCGGAAAATATCCGGGTACCACTTCCGCAGACCACTGCCCCTTGAATAATGGCCGCGGGTCGACAGTGAATCTAGGATGCTTTCTGACCAGTCCTATTGGAAAATTATGGAGGAGGCCTTTGACACAGGCCAGCAGAAATGATGATAAAATATGATTCAAATTTTAACTTCAGTAATAAGAAGATACAAAAATGATAAAATAAACATTTGTTTGTTATCATGTGAGAAGATTCGCAGAGCGTGTTGAAACGCAAGGCAAGTGGGTGCAGGTAATTATTGATGTGAACTACAGATAATCCCCGGTATTGAGACTGAAATGTCAGATGTATTACCCCTACTTATCATGTGGCCAACGTTTCATCATCACAACACATTATAGTTTTCAAGGATTCGATTCCATCTCCACTTCTTTGTTTGTTATGTAGTTTATTTAATAAAGTAATGGCAAAACACATTGCGTTCCGTCTGTGGAATGTGGCAAAGGAAACTTGCTTTCAAATGAAAAGCAGTGTTCTCTGCGTAAACTACATAATATTATGTTGTTTGAAAAACGAAATCATTCATGATTATTATACCTGATCTCTTCTCTCCCTTCTATGCATACTTATTTTTGATCTACTCTTCCAACGATATTATTCTTCGGAAACATTTTCATTTCAAACATTTCGGAACATTCAGTTCCTGTTGGTTCGTTCACGGACGGTACAGGTCAAGGGAGAGTTGCATAGTAAAGTTTGCATAATATGTAAATTAGTTTTCTTGGACCAAAATCACTTACTTTGAAAATACAAATCGTTTTTATCAAAGCACAGTTCATAGCCTAATTACTATCGTATAATTTATAAAGTGGTTCAACACTCTTTGATTGACTATGTCTAAATTGCTAGGTATAACTTAGTGTCAATAAAAGCAATATTCCAAGTAGTTTCCTAAATAGTATCTATTTAACTAAGTGAGCCGAAGTAACTCAGACCTAAATAACCTTTTAAAAACTTAACTATTATTATGGCCATGATCATTTGGTATTCACGCTATATCGTTTATGTAATTGATTAAACTCTTGTTAAGATAATTGGCTTAAACCTAGGCTTTGGTGGTTTTTTATTACTAGTTTATATATTTGGTTAATTCTATCAATAAAATTAATATAATATAATTGTTAATAACACCAAAACTTTAATCATAGGAATTTCCCTAACCCACTAGAACCCAATAGTCGTGAATGTATTAAGATGATTAATTACTCACTAGAAACATTTTACTTTGGATTATTTATTAAAGGACTGTCATTGAGTTGGAATTAATATCACACAATAGCAACTACTGCCAATTGAAAATGAAGATTCTACAAGAAAGAGTGTGACTAGAAACCTCATACATAGGTGCTTTTTTAATAAATATTTGATACAAGCAATGAGTATACAAATGTTCAGACATTTATTACAAGAGGTCCATACAATAGATAAATGTATGTTTGACGAATATATTAGATTTGTAGCGTGTGATATTTTTCACATACACATAATATATGGGGGTTATCTATGTATAGATAGGTCTAACAGTTGAATAAAGTGAATGGAATTATAGAATTGGAGTCTGGTAATATAAGTGGAAATAACATCCGTGCATTGACATTACAAATCTGCAAGGTCAGACACGAATTGCCTTCGGGATTAATTTGCACACAATTATCAAATTGAAAACATTAACTTACAAATTGTATTGGTGAATTTATTCAATGCATTGATAGCGACGGCTCTTGTATTACAATGCTCATTCACAGTTTTAATTTGCATTATAAACTGGAACAACTTGTCATTCATATGAAAAATAAAGAAAATAATTTACTATTTTCTTTAAAAAATTAATTGGAAATCTAATAATACGTTCTATTTAAATAAAACACTGAAATTTTCAATCTATTAATAGTAGTTTATATGTGATTTTATTTCCCATTTGATATAATGATTGAATGAAAAAATATTTTGTCTTCACTAACTGTCGCACGCGACTTCGTTCGAGTAACTTTATAGGATAGCCTATGCTTGTCGCTGATAATGTGGCTTTCTATAAGTGAAAGAATTTTTAAAAACTAGTAGTATATTTTGGTTTGTCCTACTGCTGCAATAGCTACTACAGTAGTCTGAGACAGTAGGCTACAATAGGCTTCCCCCATATTTTTTTCGGAAGCCCTTATTAGGTCGTCGGTTCATTGAAACATTAAATGCGTATAGATACTCTATTTCTGTGAATAAATGAAACTCATTTGTTACGTTACTTATGCTGGTTTAATTACTTAATTTGATATTAAATTCTAAACAACTTGTTTTGAACTTTCAACTTACTGTCAAAATGTCTCGGTTTCATTATATTTTTGGTATCTATTAATATTAAACAATAAAATTAATAAGTACTATTCTCTATATAGACTACATAGCAATAACATAGCAATAATGTCGTGCTTTTAATATCGTGCAGAGGTTTTATCTTTATGAGGTACCGACTTATCAGACTATGTAGGCGATTTGACCTTTTATCACTTTCTAAATTGCATTACCGCTTTAATATCCTAGATCTATACTTACATATAGGTTGGTACTGAAAGTTTTTTTTAAAAGTTGTTTTCCAGCTTGTCACAGACTTCCAAAAAGGCCCAACACCTGATGCTCCAATTTCAAATTTCGAACAGCGGCAATCACACGTTAAAGTTGAAGTATACTCCCGCTACAACCCGCACTAGAAGGGTAACTCTATATATAAAGTGAAAGAGTAGACTGCACGCATCACACGAACAGTAACTAGTCGCGAGTGTGTTGTGGCCTTTTTTATTGTTTTTTTAATTCTTTTCAAAGGAGGTTGAAACTTGGTGCGTGAAAATGTTGCGTAAGTGCGTTACGTTGGCAGTCTTGGGGTGTGTTCTGGGTGTTCCGGCGCCAAGGGCTCAACATTCATACCAACCACAACAAGTTAGTATTTTTTACATAGTGAGAAGCAATTCGAAAAGTGATAA
This sequence comes from Synanthedon vespiformis, assembly GCA_918317495.1. NCBI lineage: Eukaryota > Metazoa > Arthropoda > Insecta > Lepidoptera > Sesiidae > Synanthedon > Synanthedon vespiformis. Next base: position 2,443,487 of record OU906951.1, on the reverse strand, counting down.
TCGAAAAATAATACGGTCGAATTGAGAACCTCCTCTTTTTTTGAAGTCGGTTAAAAATTAGGATACAGTTTGATTCTGTAGCTACATATCTATCATTTACATATAATATTTAATTACACCACTCCAAGAATTTTTTGGTATATATGATATATTAGAATTCGTTGGACATTTAATATAGGTACCCAAAAAAATATTAGGACTCGTAACGTACAAGTATTCATGTAAAACACTCTCTGTGTCCTCAACACAGCTACACCCCATTTTTTTTGTATATATAAATGAATATAATATTTTAAATAGTGTACTTATAAATAAGGCAAACAATTTTTAAAAATTTACTCTAATATAAAAGTAATACATTTCTATACTTATAAAGTCTTTTGTCCTGACTTACTATCAACGCACAGCCTAAACTACTAAGTCTAGAAAAGCTGAAATTTGAAACATACTAGTAGGTTTTATTATTAATGTAAGCATTCTCAAAGATAAAAAAATTGAAATTTTCAATTCCATGCGAAACCGGGGTCGAGGCTTCATATGGATTGTATAATTATAACCTTAACGTACTTCCAAAGACAGAAGTTATTTAATGTTTATTCATGTCACAAACAATAGTTACGAGAAATTTAAAAAAAAAGTACAAATTACACACTTAAAGTGAAATACAAAAAGTTTTATTCAAAATAATAACATGTTTTTGTGCCACTTAGGTATAATTCTCACCCATTAAACTCGAATACCAGTATTTCATTTCCTAATAACTTCTCTAATTGTCCGTGAAAGAATACCGGAACATTACTTGCTTAATTGGTATTTGCCTAATTAAATGTCCAATGTTTAATAATTTTCATATTAATTTCATTAACTTCAACTATTAATGGACATTTCAATTACTAAAAAATTATAATTAGTTGTTATTTTTCATTATAACAATAATAAAATTAATTGTTACGAATTTTCAAGTAATTCGAAAATCTAATTATTTTTGAAAAAATATTAAAAAAAATAATATTTTTAGTGTGTTTTTTTATATATATAAAATCTAATCTAAAAGAAAGACTACACTGCATTTCACTTTTTATTTTATACCAGCTGGTGCCCGCGGCTTCGTCCGCGTTGAACGATGAAAGGTACCTATGTCCTTTCTGGTGTCTTAGACAACGTGTATGCGTAGTTTTTGCGTGAAAGTGTAACAAACAAACTCACATTCACATTTATAATATTAGTAAGGATTTGATTTTGAATAAAATTTTTGAAATTATTGACGTCTTCATTTTGTGATTAATTTAAAATGTTATTAATTTAATGTGTAAAAAATTTACATAAATACAATTTTAGTTGAATCTGTTTCAAAGTGAAGGTTTCTCTCTGTTTTAGCGAGCTTTTATTGTATTTGCTAATAGCTTTTTTTATCAATCTATCGCTCTATCTTCTGTTTTCCCACACAATGGACATATTAAATTTCATTGGACATTTTACTCTGTAGAATATGCAACCAGCTTCGCTCTGATGCATTTTTTTTTCTGCAAATTACATACCTACAGTACCTTTGTTAAAACTCAAAAACTACTGCACCGATTTTAAAAATTCTTTATCAGCGATATTTTATAAAGTTACGTGGACAAAGTCACTTGCAACAGCTAGTCTATGCTAATATTATAAAGAAGAAAGATTTGATTGTTTGTTTAAAATGAATAGGCTCCGAAACTACTGGACCTATTTAAAAAATATTTCACTGTTGGGAAGCGAGTAACATAGGTTATATTTTAAAAAGTTACGCGGACGAAGTCGCGTACAACAGCTAGTATTTTATAAAGTAAACTCTGTGCGAAGCCGGGGGCGGCTAATATATTGTACACCAGCTGCTGCACGCGATTTCGCCCGCGTGACTTTGTAAATTATATACTAAAACCTTCCTCGAGAACCACTCTATCCGTTGGTGAAAACAGCATGAAAATCGGTGCAGTCGTTTTTGAGTTTATCGCGAACAGACAGACAGAGGCGGCGGGTTACTTTTTTTGTAATATGTAAGGATTATGTTAAAATTAGAGATCCAACATCACACAATTTCCATCCACCATTAATTACATAAATATTTTAATGAGCTATAGAGACCAAAAATTACGCAAACAAAGTCGCGAACGAAGGCTAGTACGTAGTGTGTGTTGAAAATATGACTCATGATTCATTCTATATGTAACTCCAAAGAGACTCATGCAATTGACGATGCACTGTTCGACCGACATAAATGTGTGTTGTAAAAGTGTATCAAATCGAGCGAGTCATAACCGGACGGTTACATAGTGTTACATTTTCACAGGTTTCGTAACGGCAGCTTTGTTCAAAGCTCACCGAAACCGAGCGAGTCTTGTTACGTAACTATAACGTATGTAGCGCGGTTAATTATTTAATAATGGGGCATTGTTAAGGTTTTTATTATATGCAGGAAAGAAAGACGTTGAAACTTTGTGGTTCTTGTGCTTATATTTTTTTTTCATAATTCGATGATCGTAGCGATAAATGAAAAAAAAACATGACATTTATGAGACCATTATATTTTATGAAAGATTGCATGGTTACAAAAAAGTTAAAAAAAAAATTATTGTAGTATAATTAATTTATAAAATGTACAAATAACATTTATGCGGGTTGAATTCTTGTAATTACTGACTAAAATTAAAATTGTATTTTTTATGAAAACATTCTAACTATAATGTACATTAAAAATTGGGATATCAATTGCTACTACTTAAGAAAAATAACTATAACTAATAATAGAAAAAAAAATATAACTACTTGTCATCAATAACCGTAACAATTCCAATGGATTTTGATACGTTTTATATGTTAAGTTAGTAAGGTGCAAAAAATACGAAAAAATATATAATTTCAAACTTATAAAAAACGTTTTATGTAATTTAAACTAATAATTTAAATTGTGGTTTACTGTACTAAATTAAAAAGCACAAAAAAAGTATGAAATTTAATTTATTCAAATCGTGGGCGTCCACCACAGGTGCGTGCACCACTGTGAGCGTACACCACGGACCCTTTTCACTAAGGAAAGAGGGATAAAAGAAGAAGCATTGTGTGTATAAAAAATTGCATCCCGGGCGAATTATTATTGAAATATTGCATCGATGATAGTATCTATTGCCTTTACTTGATCCAGATCAATATGATCGTATAATTCGATAACGTAACCCGATCAACACCTGTTTCTGTTGCGTCAGTTAATGATTACTAGAAGGCCTATAATTGGATGATGTTACATACACTCTCAACGCATATATTTTTGTACTTAATTATTTACATAATGTAGGTGCCAAACATTATTTTGTAATATAATTAAGACTAAAACAATTTAAAACGTAACTTTTTTAAACATAATATATTTAAATACATAATTTACACAGAAATTATTAAAAACTAGCCCCCGACTTCGTCCGCGTTGAAAGAGAAAAAAAAAAGCCCATCTTGTGTCCTGTACGTCCAAATGTTTATCTACCAAGTTTCATGAAAATCTGTTACCTAATTCGTTTAAGAGTTATGGAGGAAAATACATCCATACACACATACCTACATACATTTATACATGTACATGTTGTCATATACAGATAAGTAATAGGGTACCTATTATCCAAAAAAAATATTACTCGCTTATTTTTAGATGATCTCGAAGTACCATATAAATAATATATACTTAATTATTTTCTAATATAAACTGAAGAAAAATAAATATAATAATTTATTACTTTTCAGCAATCAGAAGGTGTCCCACCTCATCTGTTAAGACAATACATAGCAGCTCAACAGCTAGCGCCAGCTCAAGCTCAAACACAAGTGCGTCCAACTCACCACAGCGCACCAGCACCTGCTAGACTGGTTAGTACTCGGTACCTTCATTAATTTAAACACTCTGTTTATGTATTACCCACTGAACTATGACGAGATTAGACGAGACGAGATGAGCTGTTATAAACATCGCGAAACTTGATGGGTTCTGACGATGTCACGTGTCAAATATGCGCAATAACCGATTTTGGGACTGTTTGTGAAGTATTGCGATGCGGGGATAGGGACAGGGAATGAGCAAGAAGCAGTGATATCATTTTTTACGAGAGAAAACAGGTCCACCGTATTGTAAACGAAAGATACCTCCTCAATGTCCAGAGCCCTTCAAGTTTTGCGATACCTAAGTATACATCGCAACGCGTGACTATTTCAGAATTTACTGTCATATTGAATGATATTATTCACTTCCGTTCCGTTTGATTCCCGATAGTAAAACCTACAACACGGTCTAACTGATCACTTGAACTATTTCTAATATAGTTTACTTGTTTTTATAGATCACACGATGGAAAAAGTCAGCAACTAATAGTTAATTTCTTTAATTAATGTTAGTTAATTAAAGAAATGTTTAGTTAATGTTAAAAATATATATATTATATTGCAATAATTATTTCGCCGACAGCCATACACAGTCCAAAGCGAGCCTCAGTATCAACAAGTGCAATATCAGCAGCCACAACAACAACAGTACGCCCCTCAACCTCAGCCACAGTACAGACCTCAGTACCAGCAGAGACAGCAGGAGCAACGCGATCCTCAGGAAGATTACGATGTAAGTTTCTAACGTATTTCATATTTTGACATTGGAAATGTCTTTTCGTAGGCTTCAGTATAGGCCCCGATTTCACGAAAAATTGCGATCCCCTTATATCTCGGAGTTTTTTTTTTTTTTTTCGAATTTTTGATTTTGGCGCTCGATATTTTAGAAACGAAGAATGATATCAAAAATTTAAGAAAAATATGAGAAAAAGAGAATCATCTGGACAATTTAGTCAGCTACAATTAAAGCCTAAAATAAAGACGATCGGCTTAAGGGTTTGCCCTGTAGCTTAACCTTTTTGAATTTATTATGCCATATAAAATTTGCATTTAATAACATTTATGTTTTTCGACAAAAATAAATTAAAATATTTGATTTTATTTATTTAATAAAATTAACAATAATATTTTTTTTTTGTTAAATAATCTATATTTAGATCCCAATCATAATTGTGTAGAATCAGTAATAAGTACTTAATAATTATTTCATTTACTTACGTTAAAATGCGACATGAACTTTCTTCATCTCACATTTTCTCGCCTAAAAGTTAGTAGACCCGATTTAAATTTTGTGTCTCTACACAATTACTCACCAAGTAATCAAGATTCCCGCTGAAACCAATCGTTTCCGTTACAAAATACCTTCCTAGTTTCTCATATGCTCGTAATAGTGGATCAGATTAGCAACGGTGGATTTACCGCAGCCGGCTACAACTTTCACTGCAAGACAAGCTGCTTCAATACATTTGCTAAGTTAACACATAAACTAAGTACATCTATCTATGTAAGTTTACATACAATTTAACATGTACAAGTTTATACAGGGTCAATTTTGTAATGCCACCTGGAGGGAAAGTACTCTTAATACTGTATATAGAAATTTTTACTCAAAGAAAACATTCCTTTATTTTTGAGTAGAAAGAAAACTGCATTTAAAGATTTTCGAAAATTCGCTTGTCAAACCCGGGAATCGAACCGACTAAAATCTATAAAAATTGCAGCCTATACTTTTATTGCATCGATCGTTAGGGTAAATTATAAGGATGAAATTTCTCTAACAAACTTGATAAATTAAATGAAAGGAAGACCATGCATGCAAAAAATGAATATAATAAATATACATTCTATGTATATCAAGACTTTTTAAGCTGACCAGTTTTAAATTCATTTCCAAAGTTGACTCTGCCGGGAATAGAACCTGAAACCCCTGACACGGCGTTAAGACAAGCGCCCTAACCACTAACCACTCATCTAATTGTCTCATCAAAACTCAAAAGTCATATTAAACATAATTTTCTTTATAATTATGTGTCATATCTACACGATATTTACTGGAGATTAAAACTTAAGACCCAGGACTGACAGTATTTCTTCTGTGCAGCCTCATCCTTCGTACCAGTTCGGTTTCGACGTGAACGATGATCAGTACACCAACTACCAAAACAGGAAAGAGCAGAGAGACGGTGATGTCATCAAAGGCTCGTACTCTGTCGTCGACAGCGATGGTTTCGTTAGGACTGTGACGTACACCGCTGACCCCAAAGAAGGCTTCAAGGCTGAGGTGAGCTTACAAATGATCAGTTCTTTATTTCTTCTTATTTATATAATAAGTATAGACCTATAAATGGGATATGTACGACCTTACCTCAATAAAACATGATCGTATAGCCGTCCCTATGTCAAGTCATATATTGCAGGACGAAAAGCACTAAAACTGCCAGCACATAGTTGCATGTCATTCACATCAATCAATACAATAAAACGGTCATGCATGCATGACAGCACGTAACGCATGTCGTGCTGCATGATCATCTAGGGGCCGTCAATCTGTGTGATAATATGAGTAAGAAGAAGTAGAATGTTCTCTTACTCTCTCAGTAATTTCACGATGGTTTTCTGTAAGATTGGTTGTTTTTTGCTATTGAATGAGGCTTGAACTCACTGTGCCGCTAACACTAAAGTAAATGTGTATTTTATCAGGTTTCACGGCAACCGACTGACATTGTAGTGAAAATCCCCACGCCAAAGCCACAAGCGTTACAGCCACAGCCACAACCACACCATCAACAACACCAGCAACAACACCAGCAACAACACCAGCAACAACACCAGCAGGCTGCACCTCAGCAATATTACCGTTATGAACAATAAATTATTTTCTTAGAATATTTTCCATTATGATAATGTCTACGTATTTATTAAACAAATTGAAAAAAATATTTTTATTTTTTATGTTTTTATAAATTTTTTTATGTAAAATAATATAAGTACTTTTGAAATAGTGAATGGATTTTATAAACTATTTTCTTTAAAAAGATTTTCTTCTTATTAGATTGCAGCAATTGTAAAAACAAATACGTAGATATTGTTATTACTTAGTTATGTTTTTTAGATATATTGAATTTCTCAATCGTGATAAGTTATTAAATTAATTATGTTAAAAATATATTACGATTTAATATCCTATTTAAAGTTCCACGTTAAAACGTATTCTATAACTAGTTATCAATGTACCTAATTATTTTGTTCGAGCAAATTTTAATATAATTCTTACTTCAATGTGATGAATTTATAGATAAAGTTAGAAGAAAAGAATGAAATTATTGAATTAATTACATTTGTAAGGATTAAGGTTGCTGTAAATTAAAAAAAAATCGGAAAATAATGTAAAATGATTCGAGTTTTATTTCACAAAACGTTATTTTCTCCGAACAGGTTTCTTACTTAATAAACAACATAGTCTCTTGTTTTAAAATAATTTATTTTTTCACTGTTCACAAAACAAAAATACAGTTGCTAATTAAATACATTTTCTATACATCCTAATAAATGTACCTGTATTTAAAAAAAAATACACATAAAAGCATTTAAAGACAATCATATTAATAAAAATCTCATTTACATATTATTTCGTATAACAAAGAAAATGATACTATAAGAATAGAACAGAATAGAAAATATTACGATGTTAAAAACAACATAAATAAATTTCTTAATAAACAAATTAACAAAACTAACATTCAGTCTATAAGTACTAAGGTAAGATAAATAAATAATTGTCCGCAAAATGGCCGACAAATCAATTTTCACCAATTAACGATTTTTCGGCAATTTTACAGTATTCTTTAGACCCAACATCCTTCAAATTTTATATAAAAAATACATTCTGTTAGGAATTATTTTAGTAATTAATTTTATTAACCACAATGACTTTATGTAATTCTAAAAAAATAAATAAGGAATATTAAAAAAAATAAACGAGAGTACAAATTAGTGTATAAATTATCTAATATCTAATTAGGGCAAATATACTTGATTGGTCTCGCTGCGCTCTACTAGATACGGCCGCCGTACTAGACAAATGCGGCAACAAATTTTACGCCGAATTCGGCGTACCCGAGCTAGTCACACTGCAAATTGAGTCTGTGATGTGTACGGGCCGAATGTTTTATTAAATTTTGTGCATAATAAAATGCCAATTTGCACACATAAACTGTGTAAAAAGTGATAAATAGTGACGATGTTTTACACACACTACAATAAAAAGTTGCCGCATTCATGGAGCTATTTAATTGCTTTAAGGTAGGGCCGTATCTAGTCGAGCGCAGCGAGACCAATCATTTATCTATGAATTGGGGCTTGTAAAAGCAACAAAAGTCTCTGGTTGTGGTCGGTCTTGACTGAAGGTTTAAAACCTTCTAAGTTTTTTTGTCCAGCTGATCCAAAAACACGCTCATCACGAGTCGCATCAGGTGACGATAATAGACTGAACGCTGTGTAATTGACTTCTTAGAAACTTTAACAGCAGTCTTTGAGAGAGAGAGAATTGATCTAAATTAAACTTTAACGACTATGGCATAGGGTCTGGTCTGCATACGCAGCCTGATTCGACAAGAACGTAATCCTGTCCCGTTAAAGTAACCGGCCCTAGAGGTAGTACTAGGAAGAGATAAGGCACGTACGTTTGTGTGCACGATCCACGTATTAAAGAACATTCACTTGACCTGGAAAAAACAATATAATAATTTAGACAAAATTATGGGTGCGTGGCACATTTTTGTCACATTTTTCAAAGTAGACAGTCAGATATATATTTCAAAAAAAGGGATATATTATGTTTTTTTTTATTAATTTCGAAATATCATATACTTAAGGGTCTCAAATGTTTTCGTTACTTTTGAAATGCTACAACATACTATTAACATTAACAATAACTACTCATATTTTTTCTTGTGAGCATTGATTATAATATCATGTGGAGCATCTACATGATTACATATACCTAATTACCTATACTAGTCTTCAAATTTTATATACTTTATATACTTTTATAGTCTTTGACTTCACTATTAAGGAAGCGCTTGCGAGAAAATAACTCTACGACACTATAAAATATAGCCACTGACAATGTGTTATTGAAGTTTAATGTTATTATAAGTATATTATACTTTAGATGTAACATGAAATATTAATTATAACAAGAGTGTCGTCGGTGTCGCATGTAACAGCAATCAAGAAAAGATTTGGGTTATATTATAGCTTGATATTATAGTAAAAATGCTTCCTGTATGTATTTCGCTAAAATAATTTTCTCAAGTGAGTTTTTCAGTTGGTTTTTTAAAATGATATAATCAACGTTTAGTGGCCTCTACAAATGATAACCTATAAATAATAATCAAAATTAATTAAATATTAATTTATCAATTAAGTTTCTACAAGAAACTCTTATGATCGTCATTATAAATTTAAATTTACCAGGGTTTCGGAAAAAAGTAAAGATGACGATCATGATAATAATAATCCTGATGACAATAAAATTATAAACTAACTCTCAACTTTCTATAGAGCCCAAACAACAGGTGTTCCGTGTTCTACAGGCTACTTCATGCTGCAGCATCAGGTCAAGGTTACCATGTCATGGAAATACCACCGAAGTAACAGTAAGTACATTAACAAATTTCACATCAATCGAACATGTGAAAGTTAGTGAAATCCTTTCGTCAAATAGGAAATGGGCTGATGGTCTTCAAAAGCCTGAATATCCATGAAGGATCCATCTCGATCACGTCAGCTCTTGAACTAAAAATCGGATCAAAATCCATTCTATACCACGGACAGACACACACAGTCAAACTTATTGTAACACCCCTCTTTTTCATTTGGTGTAGGGGATTAATAAATGTAACTCTTTTTAACAAAAAATAAACCGACTTCAAACCATCTCATGGTCTTTTCTCATGGATGCCATTGTCATAACTGGACCAAATTGAAATGGGACCACACGGGAAGCATCAGATTTCAAATAAAAAAAAGAATCATCAAAATCGTTTCAGCCAATCGAAAGTTATGAGGTAACAAACATTTAAAAAAAAAACATACGCGTCGAATTGAGAACTTTCTCTTTTTTTGGAAGTCGGTTGAAAATAATTTCAGACGAGGTTAGATTTATAAAAATGAAGCACTCACTCGCAAACTTCGAAGACAACTTGCTGCAACAAATCGGGAAACTTTTGCACGATTGTGACAGGCTGTCCGGATGTTAACGAGACGCCGTACATCGGGGCTGTGGTGTTGTACCTAGTTCTGCACAGTCTGGTGCCGCCACAAGAACTGGACGAGCCTGGTGTTAATCCTGGCAGTTTGGTTGCACGACCTGAAAACAAATGCATCCTTTGTATAATTGCTTCTTTTATACATATACCATAGAGTTAATCTCTAGCTAAGAACCTATTCTTCTTTATAAATAGTAAAATTTTATAAATAGTAAAATCTATATACGTCAGGGACATCGCAAAATTACTTTGCAAGTTGTTAACTACACTAAAAAAGAGAATGAGTCGGCACAAACGTACACTTCACACGTATACGTAATTATACACACTTTTCTTACTTATTGTTATTATTTATTCTGGTCCTTAATTAGGTATGTACATTGGCTTTCCTATACCCACTCTCGTCTTGTTCAACCACCAGAGGAGCATTACCTAAATCCTTGTGGAGGCTCTCTTTGAGTAACTTATGTACTCATAAAATTAATGAAAAGCAAAGCTGTAGGTACATGTCTCTTGTATAATCTTCCTTTTGTATCTTCAATGTTTTTCGTTAAATTAAAAGTTTTAGACTTACTTGACCCTGAATTGCTACACCTGAAGAAATGATCATCGGCCTTGATGATTGCATTTTTGTTATTGTCGCAAAAATATTACCTTACATACTTTATTTAAAGCACAATTTCTTAAGTGACTACTGAGCGAGCGTATCTGTATTTTATTTTGTAAAGATTTAAAAAGAATTAAGAAAATTTTGCTCAAACTGGTTTGTTTCAACCTGACATTAGAGTCAGCGCAGACCTGCTCACACGGGGAACGTAAACTGTTGAGCAAAGTGGTGTAACAATAATAGGTAGACACGCAACTCTGCAACATTCCTAACGCGCTACATACCCGGCAGTATCAGCAGCATCCCAGAGACAATTGTATGTGTAAAGCGCTGTAGGTACTGTTTACAAGAATAATCAACCCATAGTGGTACTATAGAATAACTAATAAGCTGGCTGACAATAGGCCAGCCACCGGCACCCGAGCCTTCTCTGGTGGATCAGCTGGGGGTTCTTTTCCCGCTGCCTCTTCCCATTTTTCTTGCGCAACATAACGCACTCTCAAAACGGGAACATCGCCTGCCAAGTAAGGTCACTGCCGATCAGTCAGGCAGTCGAGAAATCTACGCCCATGGCGAGAAACAAAGCGGCGCGCTGCTCTGCCCATTCGAGACAGTTAGCCAAAGTGTGCTGCGCAATGTCATGTCAAATACCCACCCACCCGGTAAAGATAACGCCCGAAGCAACTATGCCCCGAAAGCTGACAAGGTTTGTCTGGCTCTGCCACTAATATTTGAAAGCTAAACATGACATAAAGTGTACTTTGCTTTAGTCACTTTATGTCATGTCGAATTGGGTCACACACCTTGGAATTTAGAACTCAGTAAACTTTTCGTGATATATATGCTTTTATTTTGCAACCAGTAGACACTTTGCAAACGACACTGTGATTTTATTTCATCATTAGGCATGCATATATTCATATGATATCTGTATAGTTTCAAGTGTTTTAGATTTTGTGACCAGTAGCACTACCATGAGTTGCTATCGAAATCTTACGTTAGTTTACTTCTGTCGATAACGAACCTTTCGCCCTTCAATGTGCTAGTGAATGATTTAACTACTAACGTTACGGTATTTCTCGAGAGCATCAGTCAAATTTGTAACTCATGGTACCTATTTTGTACAGAAATGTCAAGTTAAATGTTAGTCGGTAATGGTCGCTAGCGACTACATTCGATAGGTTTTTCACTTATGCAACTCATGTTACTGGTTTTAGTTCTTTGGTGACCGCTAGAGGCGCTGTACAATTTTTCATACAAATATTTTACGTTTTCGCTCATCTCTCGCTAGCGATTTCGGTCGTCATAAACTCATGGTAGTGCTACAGATCCTTTTGTATCAGAGTTTCAGACTGGCATATCTACTAAGACAAGAAAAACCAAGTCTACCTGGCAGGCCGATTCATTTTGTGGGGAACGTATGTATAATAATAACATAGTTTGCATTTATTTTAAATGTCAAATCATAAATGTATATAATTTTGTAGTGTACCTATACCTACGTCCTACATATTAATAACAAGAACATACAAGGTCACTTTTTATCTTATTCTATTGAGAGATCGATATCAGATTTGTTCTAATAACAATTTCTGACCACATGACTTAAAAATAAGGTCAAAAGAATTATTACTCAAAAAATTCCTACCAGTCCTGTTCCCTCTATAACTTCTGCTAACGACACCAGCATCGAAACCATGAGCTTCTAGCAATGTTTGTCTCATAATTGCCGGGTCAACTGTTCTCATTGCGCGACCCTGTCGTGCCGTTTGACCCCATGCACCAGTCTTCAAAGCTCTATTTATTAAATGCCTGAAAAAACAATAGAAAAAATGACAATATTACAGTACAAATACATTTTATGTCGTAAGAACAAACTGTCATCGAGGTAGGCGGACGAGATCCAGTGGGATCATTCTTGTAATCTTTTCGATTTCATTTATTAAAATTAAATAATGATCACTTGCTTTAACCGCAAAGGAAAATATCTGAAACCTGCTTGTCCAAGAATACTGGCAATCTTTGAAGACATCTAAAACTCGTAATAACCCACTAATAACTGACAGACACGCTCGTAAAAATGCCGCCAGTAATTTATGGAAAAAGATGAGATGTGACAATATAATGTAAAGGTACACTTTTAATGAACGTAAGCCTCTGTATGAAAATGAATGACTAAAGATCAAAGCTTCAGTTAATTGTGATGGGTAAAGCGGTCGGGAAGACACGCTGAGCGAAGTTTAAGAAAATAGTTAATTATGGACATCATTTTCAAGCTTTTATTCTTATGAAAATAATGCAATAATGTTTTACATGTGTGTCAAATATAATAGATTGTCACACCTTAATTAATAACTTTTCAAGTTTGTATAAACGTTTTTAGGGATACAGGAAATCAAGGGTATCTTTCATCCTGAAATAAAATACTGTTCCGGAAGGATCATCTGAAAATAAAAATTACAACGCCTGACAAAAATATACGAGCATTAATATTGAATAAAAAGGGTGTCCTCTAGTGTTCTTAAATTCAGCCTAGATTGAGTTAGGTATATTTGAGCTCAATTCCCTATTCCCTCCTAATCCCTTATATTTTTTCCTACTCAAGTCTTCGGGTCAGAGCAAGTAATTGCAACACCATTGACATGTATTAGGAACTAATATTATAAAGAGGAATGATTTGTTTGTGTTGCTAATAAAAGGCAACGGTACACCACCATCGTGTCGACCGTCAGTTACGTTGTTTTTTTCGTTTTCGTGGAACTTCAAAATAAATTATAGAAATAGAATAAAAAAACACTCTTCTGTTAAAATGAAAATGTGTGAAAATTTCGAGTCATTTTGACACATTTTCATAGTATCAACCTAAATTTTATATACAGTATAACGTGTACTTATACCAAATTTAAAAGTCGACTGACTTGGATTACGTTCAGATTCCGTTTCGTCCGTTACGCTATTCTGTTGCTAATGACCGTAATGACATTATGAGTGAACTAAAATTTCAAAATTGCATACGCGGTAAAAATCTATAAGAAAATTACTTCAAAACGGAATTGTGGATTCTCAGGTTGCTGAGAAATTTCTCACGTGATGGTCGGTGTGAAAATAACGGGAAATTTGCCATAGTCATTGAAAGTCACACGTTCTCTTTGTAATAGGGCGCAGATTCGATATCTAGATAATATAAGTAGACCATAAGAAACATATAGGTCGCTATGTATAGTCATATCGATATTAATTATTTTTTACAAAACTGTAACTTAAGTAATTACTTAACAAAATAAGTAGTTAGAAACTTATTTTATTATCAAACCTCTTTCAAAATCACAAAAAAAGTCAACATAGGCACCAGACTTGAAGTCTTAAATTTTTATTTCACGTAATTCTAACAAGACCATTCTAACAATATTCCATTCAAAATCGATAACTACTCTAAAAATATTTAATTTTTAAATAACGTACACTTTTTGTTAAATTTTGGTAGTTAAATCTAAATTCATCAAAAAATTTGATTTTTTTATCCTTTCCCGTAGATCAACAATGTATCAGACAAAAATAAGTGACGGAAACTTTGCACAACACTTATAGGAGACAAAAAAATATTGCCCTAATAAATAATAATAAAATTAAATGGGGTCTCTAAGTCTCTAATCAATACTCAATATTAATAATAAATTTGTAAGTGTGTATTGTATATATGTATGTATGTTCTTCCACTTTTCAACGCGGACGAAGTCTAGGGCGCCAGCTAGTAAAAAATTATGTAGTGTCAAACAAATACTGAATTACGTCTAAGTAAAATATCAATTCATAGATTTTGGTCAATGCATAATTGCAATAAAGTGTTCGTTTTTTGCGTGAGTACCTAAAAATAAAAATTAACTGAGCAAATACCTAGGGTATGGAGTTCCGTCTGGACCTGGACAATCTGGATCTTGAAGTGCATCGCCCCATGCATATTTTAATCTCGGTCCGCAATCAGCTGTCACGCAACATGCCACTAATGCCTGAAAATATAAAAATAAAACAGAACTGAGTCAAACGTAATAAATGGTATTTTTAAAGCTTTTATTTTGCTATATATATATTTTATCATAATTTTTCTATAGGGCTTTATCTACCTACCTAAATATTGTATATTAATGTACTTTGCAATGTACTGTATTAATATTTTTAATATTATTTCATAATTTTACAAAATATTATGTTCATATAATTATTTGGACTAACTATAGTTTTTATTAAGAACATAATTATATATAAAATGTTGTTGGTCTGTGTATGCATCAAAAACTCGACATTGGGTAGACAGATTTTGATTCGGTTTTCAAATAAATGGTAAGAGCGATCAAAGTACTTAGTAGGATTTATATAAAGCTAGTACGAAAATAGTTCTCAAGTAAGATTGTTCCATAAATGAACTAATAACACAAATATTAAGTATATTTATAGTAAATTGTAACAATAAACAAACAATAACATTTATTGTTGTCTTATCGTCGCCTTAGGACTATCGATGTCTACTTAGGACAATATGTATGTCGTGGCCGAATGACACAGTTTTAGTGGTCATCGCCTTGTTTCTCATACCTCGTCAGGCCATCTCAACCAACAAAACCAGTCCTTTGTTGTACCGTACCAAAGCTTTTTAAACTTACGGAAACAATAAAAAGAGCAACCATCTCTTATATTTAAGGGTTTATTAATACTCTTTTATTACAGTATCGGAACAAATCATTCAGTTACTACAATCTGAAAATTTTACGCAAAAATTAAAGAAATATCATGTTTGATGTAATAATTATACTAGACAGTTGTGAACACATTAAAAAGTGCACTTACCTATTAACTGTGGGATTGACCATAAACGCAAACCATATAACATCGTTTTTTAGTCATTTATATACTGACATAAATAATATGTTCAAAATGAAAAGAATTATTCAAAAGTACAAGATTGTGTCGAGACCATATTAATTACCCAAGAAAATATGTATATAGGTGCTTATTTTTTTATTATTATTATTTTATTATTTGTGTGTATTTATATCGTTTTTTTAAAACCTTACAGTTATTCAATTCAGTGTTATAATTCTCATAAAAAAATCGCACATTTTTTTTCTCTTTCTTCAATTCTTAGTAAGATACGCCTCAAAGCATGACTCTTTAAAGTCGCCTCAAAAGCTTTCTTCTAATGAGTCAATAGTATACATATACCTATGACAACACAAATAGAATTCCAACATTTCCACCGGACCGGAAGTTAAAAGTGGTGTGAGGCGAATCTAAAAGACCCTCAAGAAGAAAGTGCCTGTGTCAGATTTCTAGGTCATCGGTGTAACATGTCAATGAACTGTTGTTTGAAACTTAAACGGCACAGGTGGGTGTCAGGTGTTGGCATATTTTATTTGAGCCTCTTCGTCAGTCGTGCGTACACATAAGCTATGATATTAATAGGTGAAAAGCCAATGATTAAGTCAATAATAATTCGTTAAGCTGGAATTAAATACCTATGTGTATAAAACTTTCTAAAATTGAAAATATAAGTATAGTAATAAAATATTTATTTGTTTGAATTTTATAGTTTTAATTTATAGTGGAAGTATTTAAACAATTAATTAACAGAAATAATAATTATTTTATAGATACAATTATGTTTTATTCTTATAAAATTACTTATATACTAATCAATCAATACTAATAATAATAATAAATCTGTAAGTGTAGGTATTGTATGTATATGTTCCTCCATAACTCTTAAACGAATTAACTGATTTTCATGAAACTTGGTAGATAAACATTTAGACGTACAGGACACAGGATAGGCCATTTTTTCTTTTTTAACGCGGACGAAGTCGCGGGCGCCAGCTAGTATGTATTATAAAGAAAGAGGTAAAGTTTAGGTACCTATATATTATGTTTGTTTGTATGTACTCTCCTACTCATCCAATTGAAAAATATTTCACTAACGCTTAGCGCCTCTTTCACCAACGTCAAGTAAAGTGTTGATTAATTACTTTTAGAAATCATTTTCTGTTCTATTAAATTATGCACTCGATTTAGTGCATCCATCGATAGCCGATTTTTAATTATTATTTTCTATTCAATGTTTGGGACGTTTACCGTACAAGCAAAAGTATATTAGCTCCATTATCTCCGGTTACTGGTGACTTTAAATGACAGTTACGTCAAGTAGGCTTGACGTTTGTGAAACAGGCGCTAATACTTAGAATACAACATATTAATTAACAACATATCCCATGCTTGGCAAAGTAATAAATATAATGTATATAGCAATTTATATTGCTTTACATATTTTGTCAGGCGTTATATTTTTTTTTCAAAGCAGACGAATTCGCGGGCATGGTCTAGTCTCAAATAAAATTAATTCCATAAAGTGAATAGTTTTATATATGTTATGAATATAATTATAATAACATCAATATGTTCGAGTGTTCCAATAAAGCAGATATTCCTAGGAATAATACAAAAGTGAAATTTAAAAGAAAAAGCAGCGAAAGTGCTTGTCAGTCTCTCGGGTCCATTGTATGTATAGCACGTTCGAGGCCAACTCTTTAAATAAAGTGGGCATTTGAATTCTACCATCAAAATCCATAAACTACATCATTTTTTTATATTGGTGTCTACATTATTTAATACTATAGCTGGTTCGTCCGCGTTGAAAAAGAAAAAGTAGCCTTTCCTATGTCTTGTATGTCTAAATGTTTATCTACCAAGTTCGTTTAAGAGTTATGGAGCAACATAGATACATACATAGGTACACACATTACCTACACTTACAGATTTATTATTAGTATCGATCGATGATGATTGATGATTGATGTTACAATTGTGTCTTTTTTAAAAATAGATATATCTTTTTTAAAAACTACTGGACCGATTTTGAAAATCTTTCGCCCATAAAAGCTACATTATCATCGAGTAACATACCTAGGCTATATTTTTTAAAGTTCCTCTGGCGAAGTCGCGTGCAAGAGCTAGTCATAAATATTTTTCTTACCCTAAATACATAATGAAACATATCGTGAACTACTTCAAAACTTAATTAAGTATTCAATGTGAGGCATAATAATATGTATATTTAACAAAAGAGGCGTCAAGCTCTTGTTATGAACTTATATTTGTTTGATAAAATGTCGATTGTAGATATTGTATAGGTATCTACTTATATATAGGTACATACACAAAAAAATCGCTAAATGTGTTTACTGACAGCAAAACTCAAAAACAGCTAGACCAATTCGCAACTTTTTTTTCAAATGGTTATATGCTTTGCAGTCCAAGTAAGGTTCTTATGAATAGAAAATTTAGAAAATATTTATACTGTAAGCATACTAACATTATAAAAATTAATAAATTAATAAACTCAAAAACTATACTTACTGGACCGTTTTTGAAATTTCTTTCACCGATAGAACTAAAGCTACATAATCAGCGCCTTATTTTTAATCTATACCAATATTTATATAGCTGAAGAATTTGTTTGTTTGTTTGGTTGTACGCGCTACTGGTCTATCAACTACTGGTTCGAATTGAAAAATTGGATGGTCCATTTATCGAGAAAGGCTATAGAGAACGCGGACGAAGTCGCGGGCAACAGCTAGTACTTAATTTACAAGTAAAATATAAAATATATACTTTAGTAGTTACTGGAAAAAGTTTAATTTTTGTATTTATTGATAAATATTACAAGTTCAAGTAAGATCTCGTTGAAGCATAAGTGAATCAAAGAATAGATGCAAACTTTTCCAGTTCCTTTACCGTATAAATAGCATGGATATGGAACATGAAGTCGGTCAGCAACCTTCATCTAATGACACGTTAATGCGCTTAGACAGTGAACGGGCGCCTTGGGTAACAGTAAAATGAAGATAAAACTTCACCCACTGTTTAATACCTTTTTTTACCTATCTCCCTGAACGGTTCGTTTGCTCTGCATGCATTGCCAATGAGTCAGTGAGCCATGCAACTGATGAGTTCAAATTACTCATATAAATTTCCATTATAATTGCCTCTTAAACATACTTACTTACATAAAGTGTGGTATGTTTATTTAACTGTCAAGGAAGACAATAAAAGCGGATTATATATGGTTAAAGTATTTTTTTAATTTTAGCACTTTTTAATTATTTTAATTTAGTTACACAAAGTATAAAAAGGTATATTTAAATAGGTTTTATATCTACTATTGTAAGAGTTAATATAAAAGTTTGGATAGAGTTATTTACATGCAAAACTTAAAGCTACATATAATGCAAAATGTAATTAAATTGAAAATAATAACCATATATACTATAATACTAGCCACATGAAATTCTCTCATCAATTATTTTCACTAAACTAATGAGATTATAAAATCCTAATAAGACTCTTATAAGTTTAATAAAAAATATTTATAGAAAAGATAATTGTTTTTATATAAACTTACCAAATGTATACAAATAGAAATACTTTTTAAACACATTTTTATTGATTTTAAAACTTTCTTTATTTATAAATTATTAATTCAGTAAGTATCACACAATTTTCAATGCGAAATTTCGAACGAATGTGAAGATCTCATACATTCGCGCTAATAGAAGGGCGTGCGGTCGGCGCACTGCCCGTACAGACACCAAGTGGTATTGGTGTTCATTATAACGGGAGTTCGGCCGCGGGAGTCCTCGTCGGCACGAGCCGACCACCTACTTTGTCTTCCTCTACAGCCGCTCTCTCCGCACCGTCACTTTTGAATTTAGCGCCATTTCAGTTCATTTCGTTTTCCGCAGTTTGTTTCCTCGAATGCGAGACATTCGTGAAATGACAAAAATTCCAATGTGTTGCCCTCCTCAATTTATAAAAATAATGGAAACTAGATAATATAACATAAGAATATTAGTGTTCCAGTAATAAGATATAAATAGTTGGTTTGTTTTAAAATAAATATAGTAGGTATCTACTTATAGATAAAAGAAAGGATGAATGAGGAAAAATATTGTTGGAGTTATAAGTATTGTAATTATTGGAAGATATAATTTAATTATTTAAGCAACAGTTTATATTAAATTTATAATTTTTAAGATTATTGATGAAATTTTATTTACTTATTTATTTTTTAAACTGAAAAGAATATGGCGGCCATCTTGAGTTCACTCTAAATTGTCTAAAAAATTACATTAGGTAATTTCTTTTTCAAATGACATTTATGATGACAGTTCAGTGACAAACTTCCAACACTATTTGACTTTAATAAATTGAGGATGGCAACACTACTGGAAGTTTTTCGTTTCACGAATGAATGATGAATCGCATCGCAGAAAACAAACTGCGGATAACGAAACGAAACAAACATGGCCTCGTGGGCCGGTGACGGCCATAATAATATATTAGGTGATATTTCTGGTCAGAATAGTTTACATAGTGCAGACTTTAATGTGAATACAAAGTGCGGTACATTTAAAGTGGAATTAAGTTTTCCTATCCAAAAAGTTTTAAACGACATTAAATTAGAAAAAAACAATTTCGATTTCAAGGCCGCATCTGTTAATCGCGATATATTGTTATCGTAAGTGAACAATAAACATAAACTTTCATTGAAAATAAACTTCTAGGAAGCCACTTCTAACTTTTATTATTTTGTACCTACATTTTGACTTCATTAATCAATCAGCTGTTTGTCAGTGAGTATATATATTGCTCTCTGTCTTGCGCGTGTAATTGTATATATCTGGTCTTTTTTGTGATGTTTCATTTTTGGGCATTCTATTTTGGTACATTATACCATCATGATGTGATACGAATTCTACTCAATAGCTTTAATATTTTCTAATGTATGTAATTGAAATATTTCTACAAACTGTTGAGGTATTCAAAAGATTTAAGTCAATCGGTTTCTTTTTAAACAGATAGCCTCTTGACCCGAAAATTTAATGATATATTTAAATGGATGAACTATCATTTCTTAATGTTTATAGACATAATGACACAGTACCTGATCTTCCAAAAACAAATGTTGACGTATCAAATAACATGGACAAAAGTAAACGAAAAATTGAAGACACAAGTGCTAGATATAAGTGTGAATATGATGGATGTGAAAGAACTTATAGCACAGTTGGAAACCTGCGAACACACATGAAAACTCATAAAGGTAAGAAGAGAATCAAATAAAAGGCGAGCCCCTCAGGGGCGGACTGGCCTTACAAAACACTAAAAAATCTCACATATTATGATCTGCTTATCTCAGAGTCTCAACCGGAAACTCTCCAGAGTTGTCCGGTTTTTCAATGCAGACAACATCACGAGCACCAGCTAGTATTACAATATATTTTCTGTAGTATATAAACAAGTGGACAGCTCTTATCTTTGTATAAGGCGCAAGTCCGTTCTTGCATGGAGTATTGCTCCCACCTCTGGGATGGCTCGGCCAAATACCAACTTGCCGCACTCGACTCGGTAGAACGCAGAGCTAAGAGACTTATAGGCGATGGTACTTTTTTAAAATCTAAGATGCAGAGCCTGGCACATAGACGCAAAATTGCCAGTCTATGTGTCTTTTATAAGATGTACTTCGGTGAGTGTGCTCACGGGCTCCATGAGCTCATACAGATCGCGCGGCGAGAGTTTGGCTTTGACCGTTATTGCGCAGAAATCAGAAATTGGGTATCAACGGGCAATTAGCGGGGTGCGGGGCGGGTGTGTAGGCGCACGCGGTGCTCTGATTGGCGCTCCAGTCGTTCCCTGCCTCTCGCATCGATACGACGTACCGCGCACTCCTGTTGTACAATCACGTTCACAAGTGAATTGCTATTTTCGTTAATTGTTTATTGTTGTCGATTGTTATTATTTGTTGAGTTTGTTTGTTTAAGTTTGTCAGTTAAGTTTTTTTTGTTAAATATTAAAAAGTGATTTGAAAATGCGTAAAAAAAACATTGTTTTAAAAAGGCAAGCACGGAAAATGATATATGACGTGAATTGCTTTTTAAAGAAAGAAGCTGACGAATGTATCGATTCATTGAAGCAAATTCGAAGTCAGATTGAGGAAGTTGCTTCTTTACTCAGTCAGTCGGAGAATAACCAAACTATACAGACTATGCAGGTAATGAAAACGGAAACTGTTTCTAAATTAAATTGTGTAGTCAGTAAATTAGCTCAAATTCAAAAACGGACATCGGAGGCCACTAAGACTTCAATTGGCACTGTAAAAAATATCGCAAATCAAGCCAAGAGTTCCGATTTGCTAATTACTTTCAGAACATTTTGGTGTAGTTTCACCCCCTTTTGGGGTTGCAGATTATCCAGGGACACACTGTATTTAATAATTATTTTAAGTTTTCTTTTGTTTGTATGTACCAATTTTACATGTATCTTGGAATAAATAATTTTATTAAAAAACAATTATTTAGAATTTTCATCGCTGTCTCTGTAAACTTTAAAAGGAAATGAACATTTTATATAAGTAAAATAACTATCAATAGTTTTAATAAATGAAGAAGTTTATCTATTTCGTATTATTTTCTAGCATTATTACCACTGTACATGAATTTTGACCCACTCAAATATCCAACCTGGTACATAAAAAAGGAAAAGTATTGTGTGCGTGACAGTACCCATGCGCAGTAATCCCCTCCACCCGAAGGTCAAAGCCAAACTCTCGCCGCGCGATCTGTACCGCCTTCCCCTTTCTTCCATCGGACATACAGACGTACGGCTGGTTACCATCCTTATCTTGTCGAAATCCCCCCTTTTCGAACCAAGCGCTTTAAAACATACTTTATAATGCGCACCGCCAAGGTTTGGAACTCACTGCCTGCGTCTGTGTTTCCGAGTTCATATAACCCTAATCTTTTCAAAGTTCGAGTGAATAGGCATCTTCTGGGTCCCCCCCTCGGTGGGTCATGACCGTGCAGTGGTGGGGGGGCTTAACCCTCGGCAATCCGGACGGTTGCAGGGGCCGGTGGGGTCACCGGTCTTTGCTTGGCTGATCGGATTGTCGCGGGGAACAAAGAAGACCCACGCGTGTGTGCTCCGAGCGGGCTCCGACCATCGGAGCTCGTGACGGAGCAACAGTTTGGAGGCTCCAACTGTCCGTTGGAGCTTCACCGGTCACCGCTCGCTGGGCCGAGGAACCGTACTCGGCCCACGGGGGTGTAGGCCGGTGAGAGACGGCACCCCCGGTCTTTGTGCGTCGGACCGAGGTATGGGTCTCGGTTCTGCGTACGAAGACCGGCTCGGGTCGCAGCGGGCGGATTCTCTCGGATAGCTCTGTCGCTCAGTGGTAGTTGGGCAACGCACGCGAAGACGGAGCTCTACGGCAGGGAAGGACCGTCTGGTAGAGTACTGCAATCGCGGCTTTGTGGAGGGTGGTGAAGACCCGGTAGCGCGGCCGGCCTAGTAACCACCCTCTGCAGTCGTTCGGAAGAGTGAACACCCGGCCTCGCCACCCGGCTTAGTAACTCTTCCGACGACAACACGAGGTGGAGCTGCCGCGATTGATGTGGAAATGTCAGGCGGAAACCCCCTTTGGGCCGCCCACCCTTAATGCCGTAGAGATGAGCGGCCACATGAGCAGGGGTTTTCCGAGAGTTTCAGGTGGAAGCGGCCTCCAACTCTGCGGTAGGTTGTGCCGCAGAGAAGAGGTTATGGGGTGCTTCACGAGTGAAGCCCCTCGCTGACTGCCTGCTGCGAGAGGTGGAGAATAGGCAGCCTGTGCCGCTTCGCCCAGGGGCGGCGGACATGGGGTCGTCCGCCGTCATCACAACACCGGGCAACGAGGGGAGACGTGCTGTGTGTTTCCGGCGCGTCTCTTCACGGCGCGGAGGTTACACTCCGCGCCTTATCGAGGTGGAGCCCGCAAGTGTGCGGGCCTCGTCTGGCGGGGGAACACCGTAGCGTGTCTAAACGTCCCCTGACCCCCGCCCATAGACGGCGCGAAGAAACACCGCGAGGTTTTAGTGGGTAGAAGTCCCACATACCCCACCGATCTCCCCATGTTCGGTGGGGATCTGATTCGCAGATTTCCTCGCGTAATAAAAAAAAAAAAATAAAAAAAAAAAAAAAAAAAAAAAAAAAGGCATCTTCTGGGTGAGCTCACTCCATCTTAGGCCTCTCCCTTGCTACCCAGCTGGTTGTTGGCCAAGAGCAAACCCATCTCTAATAAAAAAAAAAAAAAAACCGTCAGTCTACTTGATGATTTTATTAAAAAAGGAAGAAGCTGCAAAAAATTAAAAAAAAAGAAAGATAAAGCAACCAATAGCACTCTTAAATGTTTTTCATTTTAATTGCTATCCTTTACTACACTTAGGCAAAACTGAAAACAAATCTCTAGTAATAAATTCAAGTATAAAAAAATATTTAATAAATAGAAATAGGTACCTAACAATAAAACAATCCTTACTAATATTATAAATGTGAATGTGATTTTGTTTGTTACGCTTTCATGCAAAAACTACTGAACTGATCATCATGAAATTTTGCATACACATTGTCTGGGACACTGGAAAGGACATAGGGTACCTTTCATCGTTCAACGCAGACGAAGACGCGGGCACCACCATTATTTTTGCAGTCAGCAGCACACTTATACCCTTTCCCTCCTATATTGATTCTGTTGTCAGCCTGCTGTTCTTAATAATATAAAAAAATAATTATTTTGACATCTGTTCCAGGTGAATACAGGTTTAAATGTCCAATGCAAACATGCAATAAAGCCTTCCTCACATCATACAGTTTAAAAATTCACGTCCGCGCTCACACAAAAGCGAAACCTTTCGCTTGCAACATTGGAGCCTGCAAAAAGGCTTTCAATACTCTCTACAGGTCAGTGTAATTTTTGTTTGTTTTTTTTTCTAAAACTGAGAGGCCATGTTGATGAATAATATTTATTAATAAAATTTCTTCAATCTGTTATTATTGTTAAGTCTGTTTCTCGTATGGTTTTCATTTTAACCCTTCACCAATTGCCTATTTCTAGATTCATATACATATTATCAATACTAATAATAAATCTGTAAGTGTAGGTATTGTGTGTATGTATGTATGTTCCAATGAATTAACTGATTTTCATGAAACTTGATAGATAAACATTTAGATGTACAGGACACAGGATCAGCAACTTTTTTAAGTATTAAGTAAATTTCTCTAAACATATTTATTAAAAATGTAACTAACTTGTTCTATCTGTGTATTATGTTATAAAATTCTAAATGATTGTTTACTGCTATTAGCTTTTTATTAGTTAATAACATTGGAGTAATAAATCTCTAATGTTTATTTACAATTTTTTTGGTAAATTTTCAAATATCAAATAGACAGTAAGGAAAAACAAGTCCGGCAGAGAATTTGGATTCACTCCAACTCACATAAAGTACCAGTTCATGGATACAAAATGATTTTGCAAATAACAAAAGATGTTTAGTATACCTAACTACTGATAATAAGCTTCTATACCTACTACCTGTTTTTTTGTCATAGACAATATATTTTTTATATCCATTTCATATCTATCCTATACATATTATAAAATTTTCTTATGGAGACGTGTTTTGTGTACAATATTATTATGTGTGAATATAGTATTGAGTTTTTTAAACATTAAATTTTCCCTTCAGACAATGCTCAGTGCCAAAAAATTGGTTAATGTCTACAAAGTCACTGTGGACTAGTTTCTTTTTGTTTTGAAAAACAAATTATTTGTTTATTAATATACCAAGAAGTTAAACAGGATATCCTGTCTGGCAGCGGTGTCCATACAGAATTCCAGTGTCATAACAGCATGTGTGCTATTGTGTTTCGGTGATTGATTAAGGGATGCCAGAGTCCATTTCTCTATACATTCCTGATCCCTTACCCTTAATTGTACTATGGTTGGAAGCGCAATTGCAGTACCTATGGTTACTTGTGTTATAGGCGACGGTAGAAACCTACCATCATATCGACTGTCAGCCTGTCTGACAACCTTTACATTTAAAAAATCTTTGCCTAGGTATTTTTTTAAGAGTGTCATTTTTGATCAGTGATCATGATCAAAATAGAAAGAATAGAAAAGTATTAAAAGGTTGTGTTATAGGCGAGTGGGCCGTCATCCTGTCTGTCATACAGTCACATGTCTGTCTGTCTGTCCATCAGCTTTACATAAAAAAATGTTTAATCTAATTTAAATATTTGTAAAATTCCAGGCTCAGAGCACATCAGCGGTTACATAGTGGTGATACATTCAATTGCAAAGCGGATGGATGTACAAAATTTTTTACAACTTTTAGCGATCTAAAGAAACATGTTCGGACCCATACGCAAGAAAGGCCATATAAGTAAGTTTTATTTTATTTTAAATAATATATATATATTCATTTTAAATTTCCTTTCATATACAATTCATGAACGTTATGCAAAATTTCATGATGATCGGTTAAGTAGCTAAGCCGTGAAAAGGTAACAAACAGTCAGTCAGACTAAGTTACTTTCACATTCATGATATCAGTATGGAGGTATGAATAACATAATAAATAAATAAATATCTTCACACATTCCACACAGCACCATCTAGTTTCACAGTAAGCAACTTGTGTTATGGATACCAGACCGTTGATATACATATACTACATAGATTACTTTTTGTAAATACATGTAACATATTATAAATACAAACATCCATGACTTAGGTACAAGGGGTAAATGTTACATTTGCCCCTAGCGGGATTCGAACCCGCGAACGTTTGGTTAACAGCTAGGGTTACTATCCACTCTCTAGTGGATAGTAGTCTCTGACTAGCTAGACCAAACGCGTAGTCGTACCTTAAATTATTGAAATGGTACTGTCCATTTCGAAGGTGCAGGTCAGAGGGTTGCGGGAAATCGTTCACAGCGTCGCACCACTTGAAGGCCCATTCGCGGACACACTCGGGCTCGCGACCGCACGCCTGCGCCTCACCCGGCTGCGGGAGGCTCTTTTCCACAGCCACCAGTCTTAGGGCACACGTTAAGAAACACCAGGTACGACACTAAACGCCCACAACACGTACAGTCGGCCGCAAAAGTCGATTAACACATTCAAAAGTGCAAAGAACTGAACACTCAACGCGCCAAAGTACAAACGAAAGTAAGTAAGTAAGTATACCTAAGTAAGTTGAGTGTTCAGTTGTTTTGCACTTTTGTTGAATGTGTTAATCGACTTATGCGGCCGACTGTACAAACAAATACACCTCTCAAATTCCCAACATACACTGGGGTAATTGTAAACAAAGCTATTGTGACAGTATTAATTTTTAAACATTGAAGAAAACTAATATAATAAATGTAACGCAATTTGATACTTTAATGAAAAAAAAAAGGGAATCACAATAATATGGACTGGGGTAATTGTGAACAAAGCTTCTATGGCAGTTTTAATATTTAAATTTTAGGCTCGAAGGACCAGATGTGGTTCAATATTGAAAAAAAAAGTGTATTTTATGTTTTAATAAACAAAGTCGAGTTCAAAGGCTACTTAACTGTTTTTTTGCAAAGTTTTTTTTACAGTTACCCTCATTAACGCTAGATATAATGAACATTTTATTAATCTCAATAACGAAATTTCTTGTTAAAATTAGAATAAAATGATTCTTGTAACACATTAACACACACAAATATTCATTTTTTTTATTGTTTACAGTGGTGTTTTTAATACTGAATCTCTTATATTTTAAGATAACACCCACATTATTACACGAAATATAATTCTCCTTGAAGTACCTCTTTTATCAAACTGAGCAACTCATTCATAGTCAGAGAACATATATAGTTTCTTTTCTCTGACTATGACATTTTGACTAAGCCGTTGATTTTGCAAATTTTTCTGCTTAAATAAATAGATTTATTTTTTGTAATAATGTACGATTATTTTCTTAATACATAGTGAACAGTTTTGTTAATATATTTAGGATTGTTTGTAAAATATATTAACAATTTTAAAATGTTTTGATGATTGAAAATGTGTTTTATTTGCGTTCTCACTGTAACTCCTTATTTTGAATCTCAGATCGAGGCAGAACCGCAAAACGTAAACATCAATAAGATAGAGGTGGCAGAGTCTACATTGGCACAAGCAAAGCCTGTCAACGATTTCATGAACTGGGACAGTCTACTCGAGTCTTTTGGCAGAATCACAACAGAATCTAACTCAACAGACGGAAGCCTGGAAGACATTACAAGGGTCGACCCCTTGTCAAGTAACAGTGTCGACATAGCAGAACTGCTTTTTGATAACGCTAATACTAACGCAATTAAAACTAACGAAACAGATAACATAGATTACGATTTAACAGGTTTAGACGCGACCCTGTCCCCCTTCGTTGAAAAGAAGAAGGATTTAAATGAAAATACTTGGTTAGATGTTAACGATTTGCAACCGATGGTGCATATACCAGTTAGTAATAAGATGGAAATAAAAACTAAAGCGATGCAGCTAGCTTTAGCTAACGAGGTCGAAGTTCAAGCGCCTTGGATTGACGTCAGCGCTTTAGCCGCTTCAATATCGGAAACACCAGTGAGCATTAAGGAGAAAACTCCAGAGAGCATTTTCACTATGGCAACATTTGTGCCCACACATATGCAGAGTTATATAGATCTCAATCTAGAAACAGCTCCGACAGCTAATCTACTAACGCAAACACCGTTTAATTTTGTCAGTACACCCGATATTCTAGACGTAGGCGATAAAGTATTCAACGACAGTGAACTAGTGTCTAACATTGAACCGGATAAATTGAGCGAGTTTGATTTCTTAAAAGAGCACGACGACAGATCTCTAAACACTCCATCACCTACAAAAGTGCAACATAATTTCGAAATAAATCCAGCCAATTCTGTACTGTTTAACACGGATTTGGCTTTGGAGGATACTCTTTTGTTTGACAACGAACCACCATCGGATATGTACGTGGTTAGAACTGAGAATATTTTTGGTAAGGAAATAGCCAAAAGAAATGCTCTAAAACAACTGGCAGCCGATGCCGGAATTTGTTCGTGTGCCGAATGCAAATGTGATCCTACAGGCGGTGAATGTAGAAATTGCAACGGAGACGCTGAAAAGAAAACTTGTACCGAAGACAAATGTTCATGCGTTGAATGCAAATGCGATCACAATACAATGAAATGCGCTGTGGGCTGTGGATTAGCCACAGACACGAAT
The DNA here is from genome assembly GCA_918317495.1 of Synanthedon vespiformis. Taxonomy (NCBI): domain Eukaryota; kingdom Metazoa; phylum Arthropoda; class Insecta; order Lepidoptera; family Sesiidae; genus Synanthedon; species Synanthedon vespiformis. The sequence continues at coordinate 2,414,548 of OU906951.1, read as the reverse complement.
CACAATACATTTTTACATTACCATCGTCGGCATAACAACTCCAGTTTGGAAGAGTTAGGTGTCTACACTCACGATGAAGATATTCCGGCTAAAGAGATTATTAGCAATCTAACATGTTCGTGTGAAAGTGGCGATAGGAAGTGTTGTGGTGATAATAAAGCGAATGCTACACAAAAATCGACCTCATGTTCTGTTGCAGAAAAGTCAATTTGTTGTGGCAATAATAACGCACAAAAGTGCTGTGTGACAATATGTTTCAAGAAATTGGATGAGTTCAAACGATTTCTATCTGAAAACGATTTAGTGAACGCTCTGAGAGTGCACAATTTCAATATAAATTCTAGCTTGTAAAACTAGTCGCTTCTTAAACACTGCATTTATAAAGCATTGAGTTCCTAACCCTGCTGGCAGATTACTCATACTATCTATATAACTGTGTTTTTAGTGTCATCACGTAATAATAAATAGTCAATTATTAAATTTAATACAATTTTCTTGAGGCTTTCAAGAACTACAGAGCAATGAATCGTCGGCGCCGCGCGCTTCTAGAGACGGCAGTACTAATATTTTATTTGCACGTTGTGGAGTAAACCATGTCCAGTAAAGCGATATAAATGCCTCATTTTGATTTGGTATAATAACTATGTAATTAAATGCAATTTTTAACTTTTAAAAATAGTCGAGATTTTCTTGGAACACAAAACCTAAACGATGCGTGTTCTGATGTTAAATAAACGGTAACGCCTCCTGACGATTGTTCTTGTATTCCACAGATTCGTAATTTGTCAGATTCTTGATAGTGAGATTCTTATTTTAACGGAAAAGTATAGTCGAGTTGATTCTATGCTGGATGTTTTTACATAATAAATTAAACAGGATTTTTATGGAAATCGTCGACTAAGCCGTCTCTAGTAGTTGACTAAGTCGGTGCAGCGATTCTTTGCTCTGTGCTGCGAACAAAGAACTGCTGCTGCATTGTGTTATTGTTATTTTCCTGATTTCAGTAGGTAAGTACATACTTTAAGATAATATTATTTGGAAGTAGTATTATTACCTTACCTACTGCTTTGATTTTATCAAAAAACACTCGAGTTCTTTTTGCATTTTACAGTGTTACAAAAAAAAACAGATTCAAATAAAACTAAATAAAAATATTTGAGATGAAACACTATTTTACAGTATATATTAATTTTTTGTTTTCATATACTTTTATTTATTTAAAATTGTTACTATTATAAATTAACTATGGTACAATAGTGAGTTCAGAAGTAGTTAAATCTGTTCGATTATAACTTATAGCCATTTCTTTAATATAAATTACTTGAGAAAAGTAATTTATATAATAAAAGAAATCTAAAAGGTTTCATATGTGTGAACCTTTGTGTAACGAAAGATAGAAAGCTAAGCCAGGAACAGCCTCTTCATACAGAATCTTCGAGTTTTTTTGGTAATAAATAATATTTAATCATAATTTATGGTAGTTTACCGAGTCACTGCTAGGTAGTGAAAAAAAAGTACTGACAACTTGACAATTTAAAACGTAAACCAGTTAAATTGGTCATTTATGTAAAATTTCTTATAAGAATTTAATAAGAAAATTGTACATTGACTGTCAAATTTTGTGACTTCATTACTTTCTCGGCTCAAATTTAATTTTTAATTTTTAAGTTTACTAAAATTAGCACAGTAAACTGCCATATTATGAAAAAAATGTAATGTAAAATGTTACATTGCTACGTTTTATATTTCTTCAGATACTAGAAAAAAGTTAGATAGTGTGAAAATTCATCTAGCTTGCCTCTAAGATAAGTTTTAATCACTACAAGGGTAAAAACAGTTGCCATGTTTTATTTGTGCAATATTTTTATGTGATAATGTAAGTAATGTTTTCTAAAGAATATTTTTCTTAAAAGAGAAATGTACTTAAATGAACAAATGAAAATTTTCTTAACGTGCCATTAGGTAATATAATATACAAATTCTACCATCTAATATTTTATTGTTGTCTTTTATGATATTATTTTTATTTATACGTCATAATGAAATTGGTGCTATGACATGATTGTTGTGAAACAAGTGCCTTGTTACTTTGAACTTAAAATTTGTGCATAAAATAATATACATGTTAAATAGTTTTATATTATGAGATTTTTATTATACTATACAGTAAAAACAATGTAATTATTCTGTAAGATTTCTAGTCCATGCAACAAATAAACGCTTAAATAATATTTTGACTTTTTTATTACTCTGGGGGCACGGGAAAAATCTCCCTTGAACATCAGTTGCTACGTAACCGGTTACGTGTGAATGATTATTATTCTTGCTACGAAACTAGTTACGTACAAGAGGTTTTTTCTTCCTACGAAACTAGTTACGTACGACCGCCTACGAAACCAGTTTCCGACACATCTTTGCATTTATGGGGGACAAAACACATTTTTGTATTTTTGAAAAAAATGTCTGTACGTAACTGGTTACGTAGCGTTGGTTTCGTAGACGGCCGAGGGGGCTGGCAACGCCATTGTGTTACTAGTGTATGAGGTATAGATATATAATCAAAAGACATTATTTACTATGACATTTAATACATTGACTTACACTAAATAAATAAACATTATAAGAGATCTTGAGACAAAATGATTTATATCTTATCTCTTTATCTTAATTATATGATGAATTGAGTACACTTAAATTAAATATAATGATGATAAATGTAAAATCAGTCAGCTATGTATAAATAAAATATCAAAACCTTCAAAATACAAAATGTGTTCAAACAATATCATAAAACACAAGTACCTATAGGTAAAATGAGGTTTCTTTTTCATGGCAGTAAAATTTATAGAATACTGCAAGCTAAGTAGTCAATACTAAGTAGTATTGAAAAACCTATAATAAATTAAATTATAAAAAATATATTAAATTAATTATTTCTAATTTAGTTAAATTGTTGCTTCTTTTGAAGAATTTCTTCTTTTTCTTAACCAAAATAAATTTGTTATTTATGTTAAGATGTTCCCATGAACAATTAATGTTTAACTACAAAGCAAAACTACCTTTTAAACTTTAACAAGCTAAGCACTATAACAGTGATTATTATTAGTAGTTTGCTATAGTGCCACTGACCTATAGCATACCACTTACCACTGAAGGTGTGTTTCCACTTTGTTGTGATGGTTAATTTTATTTATCGTTGAATGATTTATCAGTTCTAGCTGTTATCATTGGATTGTTCAGATAAAAATTAAAATTTGGATATAATGCATTTTAAAATTCATTAAAATTTATAATGGACAATTTGTCAACCATATAGATATAGTTAATATATAAAAACCGATCACATTATGAATATTATGTAGTAGATATTCAATAAACAATTTCATGGTTGCTGGATCTGGTTAGTATACTTTTAAAGTGTTCAATCTAACGGCGTTTCTTCTTATCGTGTCTCCTGGCTCGTGACATTGTAGCTCGGTGACCTGGTGAAGACTGTTCTGAACTACATTCATCACTGTCCGTGTAACTCTGAAATTTTATTAATTCATTACAGATAGATAGAAAAAATTAAACAAAACTAAGTGATTATTCCAACATTTTACACCACCATAATGCTGTTACAAAAAAATTCAATATTTAATTAATAAGTGCAAAAAGGTCAATGTCTTGATAAGCCATTTGGAAGAGTATTTGTTTTAATGAGTCTTAATGTCTCAGGCGTCCTGGGTGTGATTTCTGGCAGGGTAAAATTTTATTTTGTTAAAATATTTTAGTCAGGTGTTTTTTTATTCTTAAATGATTCCTCAGCGAGGGAAAAATTGTTTCACTGTTAGGAAGCTATATTATCAGAGTAACATAGGCTATATTTTATAAAGTTACTCGGACGAAGTCAGGTGCAACGACTAGTTATTAATAATTTTAGTTCATTGACATAAACTTCTAAAAGCTGTTGACTTGACACAATAATAAACTTTGGAGATACCTTTTCGTATGGATGCGGTTCACTTTGCTCATCAGTTAGCGTAACACAGGCCATCAAGCATACGATTTGGAATGCCGCTCCAATGTATAAACCATAACGTATCACTGTACTCATCAAATCTTCTGCAAAAATTTCATTTGGAATCATTTTTCTAGATTGTTTGTTTATTAGAATCGATTTTAAAGGAATAAATTCGAGTATATAATTTATAAGCTGGCTAAAAGAAATGGAGTTTATCGGGTTATTGCTTTATCGTACGTCTTATTAATTACTCCTATTCTATTTATTGTTTTATTATTATCGCTGAATCGCTGATTTTTATTAATTGATTCAATCAAACTGTGTAATTGTGTATGTTTTTATTTATAATTTATTTTAATCAATGAATGAAAATGAAGGTGACATTATTGACATGACTTTTGCCTTTGATTTGACTTAAAGGTTGACACTGACAGTTTGACAGACTGTGCAACTGACAGGCAACAGATAACACAGAACCAAAATATGGATTGCCATGGGATTGCCTGAGGGCCTATTATAGTGCAGTGAGGTGGGAAATACGAAATAGTTTCTAGCCTAGCTGGTGCGAGTTTTTACTCGATCAAACGCGTAAACGTCATTTCGAATGGGGAATGAAGCAACGCCACCTAGTGGCTAACGTGTAATGCACTGAATACAATTTATTTTGTTAATTCATTTTTAGTTAGTTCTTATTTTTAACCAGACAATAATATGAGGAATAACCTTTCATGGCATTAACGTCATGGCCATAGTCATGGCATTTTTAACGTCTAGACTTTTTACACACATGTATTATCTAACATTAAATTATAAATAGACACTGGTAACTGGTAGTAAAGAAAACATACACAAGTATCTACTAATTTTATTAACTACGAAAATTGTTAAAACCTACATTATTAAATAAATAGATGAAATAGCTGCAGATATTAGGTATAATTGAATTGACACTCAGATCACACTTTTCAATTTTTTTACACATGAAAATAAAACGATAATCTAAAAAAATCATACAATTTTAATAAAGTTTTATATGGCTAACGATCCAGACGAAGATTTTGAATGCACTGTGATTTAAAAAAAATACATGTCAGGCGTAGCTGCCTCCTTTGTATTTGGTTCTCGCTGATATTTAATTTTGTAATTTAAAACTTTCTGTATAATTAGTCTGCATTGTGGCCCATGTAGGTATACAGTACTATAAGGGCCCCTTGGCTTATAAAAAATATTTTACCTACTAGTTAATTGATTTCCGATACTTAAGTGAAATATGATCGGATTATCTTTAACTCATTTCACGGAGCATTAATTCACTTATTAAAAGCTGTTAGTCATGCGCTACTATTCCAATAATTGCAGATAATGAGAAACATAATATCTACACCCAGAAAGTATATTTTCTCCAAATACAGAAAGTATATTAAGGTCGTGTAAGGAGAATTATTGATATAACAAGAATATAATATAAGTTAAGTACTTACGTAGTTAGTACAAAATACAATGCATGCATTAAGTATACTATTATTTTAGATTTTTATGAGTAACGAGAGTGATTGTGTACTTATGCATGTAATAAGTAATGTTATGAGTAAAGTCTCTTAATAATGAAATTGAAAATAACGCCCCGTAAGTATACACTTACCTCCTTATTAAAATTTTGTAGATAAATTATACTTAACCATTTTTTATACGTAAGTATACCTAACAATATTTTAATATAATTTTTTTTTATAGAGCTTATATTTTTAAAAATTGTAGCCTATACATACATACTTTATGTTTTATTATGATATGCTTACTTAAAGTTAGATCAAAATCCTTTTAATGGTTTCTGTTGTAAAAGCGTAATAAACATCCCATACATCAATCCTAATAAACTTGAAATATAAATATATTAGTTAGCTTTAATACCTTTTTTTCGTGACTTCGTCCGTGCCTCTTTTTCGATTATTATTACATCATTTTACCTCGGGAACAGTATTTTTTCTGGATGAAAGTTACCATAATTATGTTCTTTTCTGTTACAAAGGGACATTTTTCTTTAATTGAGATAGAGAATCTTAAAAAAATATCTTAATATTTTTTTTTTTGGTTGAAATAGAATAAAATTTGTAAAAAAAATTGTTACATAAAAATAAAAATTATAATAATGCGCGAGCGTTTAAAGGTATATTTGATCAAATTTACCTTTAAATATATTTGATCAAATAAATTAAATGATTCTGATTTTGTTCTAGTTTTTCTAATATTAAATTCAATAATGACGTACGCAGAAAATTCGAAATCACGTCATGTTTCTTTTACCTATAGCAGCGAAAGTGATAGCAGTGAAAAATGCGACGAAATTGCTGATTTCAATATGAAAGGCAGCCTCCGAAAAACTTTTGCTGTGGTAAATGAAATACATACCTAAGTACCTAATTTTTTATATTTTGAATCGCAACTAAATATTTCTTTTAAAAAATATTCGCAACTCGAAGTTCGTAATATACTTAGGTAATATGTACATATATACGAACCTCAAGTCGCGAACTTGTAGGTACTAGGTACTCGCTGATATTCTATTATTATATCTAATTATATTATACTAGCTGGTGCTCGCGACTTCGTCCGCGTAGAAAAGTATAAAACGCGATATACCGTATTTTGGATAGATGGCGCTATCTCCCGGGCCAAGCCGCTAGTATTTACTTTTATTTTAGATTTCCCGTAGGAAGGAAGCATTTTCCCGCTATAAAAAGTAGCTTATGTTCATCACGGATAATGTCGGCTTCTGATGGTAAAAGAATTTTTCAAATCGGTCCAGTAGTTTCGGAGCCTATTCTATACAAACAAACAAACAAATCTTTCCTCTTTATAATATTAGTATAGATAGTATTATATCTAATGAGTTAAGGGCCAAAGAGTGAAACATAATTTCACTCTTAAAGGATAAAGGATAAGGATAAGGATCCTCATAAAGGATCTTGTTCAGCACATCACGGTGGTCTTCTGTAAGGGAATTGTTACTACGATGTGGCATCGGCGGGCTCATTATAAAATATAATTGCGAAGTGTTTTGCCACTAATAGGTATTCTACTTCTTAATGATATTTCTGAATTTCTAAACAGGAGGCAGCATTGTATAATACCAATAAAAACATGATATGTTCCCCGATATCAGCGTTCATTCCTTTGGCTAAACTAGTTTTAGGTGCTGATAAGTATACCCGCGAAGAATTACTATACGCTTTGGGATATAGTGACAGGCACGAGGTTGGTTGTACCTATGGTTATACTTATATTATTTTTGGAGTGTACCTACCTTATTGTGTTATTAAATTTATATGATAATGTGACAAAATAGCCTACGTTAATCGCGGATAATGTAGCTTTCTATAAGTGAAATAATTTTTAAAATTGGTCCAGTAGTTTCTAAGTACATTCATTACACATACGAGTACAAATCTTCTCTCTTTATATAATACTAGCTGTTGCACGCGACTTCGTCCGCGTAACTTCATAAAATATAATACATTCGTGTCTGTGAAACACATACAAAATTTCAACCCAATCGGTTAAGCCGTTTAGTAGTTGACATACCGACAGCAGCGCCACCTACCGGGTCCAATTGTATTTTTAAATCATCCAGGAAATCATCGAAATACCCATATCAAATTTCAACCCAATCGGTTCAGCCGTTTAGAAGTTATATGTGAAAAAGATAAGTACGGAAGGATAATTCTTACTACCCGTTGTCCTTTTACTCGTTTTCCCGTAGGAATGCATTTTCCCGCGGTAAAAAGTAGCCTATGTTCATCACGGATAATGTCGGCTTCTAATGGTAAAATAATTTTTCAAATCAGTCCAGTAGTTTCGGAGCCTATTCTATACAAACAAACAAACAGACAAACAAACAAACAATCAAATCTTTCCTTTTTATAATATTATAGTATAGATTAGTATAGATTAAATATATCTTCTTTTTTAAGGTGAAAAGTAGATTGAAAAATCTCATACAAAAATTTAAATTCCTTCCTGGAGTAGTGTTGACAATAGCAAGCAAAATATACGTGTTCGGAGATTTCGAACTTAAACCTGAATTCTCTGAAGAAGCAAGGGATGTTTTTGAAACGAGTGTCGACAAAATTAACTTTGAGTCCACTCATAAAGTTGCGAAGATTATTAATAAATGGGTAGGTATTGAATTCCCCTCTCATAAGAAAATAGGCACTCATCCGAAACACGTCATGTTGGTACTTCACTGTGGTTTCTTTTAGGGGTTGTTAGTACCGCTAGAATGCGCAACCTTGCTTGCCAGATTCAGCCAGAGCTAATTATGAAAGTTCATTTTCAAAATTGGTCATGCCGAAAATTGAACCCGAGACTATCTCAGGATAGAGTCTTAAGCACCATAACCACTTGATCATATAAATAAATATAAGTAAAATTATAAAAACTGTAACATTGATCGAAAACGAATATAAATGAAGTTAAAATAACGATTATTGATGGCAAATAATTAGTTCCTTATATTTGTTTTACAATTTTTAGTTTTCCCTATAAAGTAACTGTCAAACTGTAAGTTAGAAAATATAAATCTGTATCTTAATTTTAAATGCCTACTATATTGAGCTATGTAGAGGCTCTGATAAATAATTTTAAAGCCTTTTTATGTGAATTTGCGACTGACAGTCAAATCCTTTAATGTGTTTGTCATCTACAGGTAGAAGAAAATACAAATGGAATGATTAGAGACATGATGGATCCTAGCACTATCGTGCCCATGTCCTCATTGTTTATAGTCAATGCTGTATATTTTCACGTAAGAATTTCAAAGATATCTGTATGTAACTATCTGTATGAACTTTTATAATAGTCTTGAAAGAGCATTTACATCTTCTATAGGATACCAATAAATAAAACAATTTACTGGAAGAATTTTGGTCTTCCAGTAAATTGTTTTATTTATTTTTAGGTCACCCTGAGGGCTACCAAGGACATATATTATTATTTATACTATAGGTACTGTTCCTTGTGTGGTGTTATTTCACAGAGTTCTTCTGTGTCAGAATAACTGCACCTTGGACTGCACAGTTTAAACTGCGAAACGTAGTGCGCCCAGGGACCCTAGCCAAGAGCACAATGCAAACGGGAGCGTTGCGTATATTTACGAAACGATAGAATATAAAGCCCGGTGATTGGTCAAAATTTTATGTGGGCGTAACAACAACCAATCATCGGGCTTTATTTTCTATCGTTTCGTAGAGGCCTTAGCCAAGAGCACAAATCAGCACAATGCAAACGTTTCGTAAATATACGCAACACTCCCGTTTGCATTGTGCTCTTGGCTAGGGCCCCAGGTGGCCTAGTGCGAGTTTTACTCGATCAAACGCGTTGAACGCGTAATAGCGCCACCTAGTGGCATAACTCGTAGCGCTGCTTCATTCCTATTCTAAACTTGATTCTAAGTAACGAAAAAATAATTTCACTACCACCAAATACATGTCGATAGAGTCGACGATGAACACCCCAGAGAATTCTCAGGCTCAGTGTCGGTATCGCATTTTCTGATTAAAATAATAAAATTACAGGGAAAATGGAAACATAAATTTAATAGTGTCACTTCAGGGATATTTTATTCACCGCAAGGCCCAAAGGATGTCTCCATGATTAGTACTACTAAAAAGTTTAATTACGCCTCAAACCCTGTGTTGGATGCTCAAGTAAGTAGGTATTAAAAACAATTAAGTTTAAAACTCTGAGTTGCTGTGAGTACCTTTGTAATATATCTAATCATTGTGTTTTATTTATATTATTTTTGGACAGGCTTTCACCCGTAAAGACACAATAATAATATTGCGCAGATCTACTGTCTATTGTTTTAAATATTAAATTCAATATAAGATTTTTTGGTATTATTTTGGTGAAGGTTATGACTTATACTGTCTAGCTTTATAAGTACCTATAGGTGAATTATTATATTAAGGTTTTTAGGCGACACTTGTGGGGGAATCGGCGCATGTGTACAATTGCGCACAAAATTGCTAAGGAAAATGAAATTTGTTTTTCTTATTTCGTAATTTTTCATCTCACTAACTTAACATTACAGGCAGTCTTGATATTCCTTCCATAAAATCGTCGTGCGACTGCGATGTCGAAGGACAACGTTTTTTTAGGCATTTATTCACCATGACGTATTTACTAATACAATAAAACAATCTGTACGCAACAGTACGTAAGAGACTCGAGATGCGCGAACGAAGTGCGGGAGGGGAAGAGTGACTGAGTCTACCAATAACGTGTCGGCACACCGATGCGTACCCGCCCCTCACTTTCCTCTGCCCCCACAAAGACCTAAAAAATAGAGTTCTGCGCACATTTGCCGAGAAGTCTTTATTCGCTGCACGACCTATACCTATGTATTATATGACACTAACGTTTTTGTGTTACCACTTTCGCAGATTGTTGAAGTACCATACGAAGAAGGAAATGTTTCTTTTATAATAGTGCTTCCTAATGATCTATTTGGCCTAAATGTATTGTTGAGTCGACTCAAATCTAATCCTATGTTGTTAGAACAAGCCTTTGTGAATATGATGCCAGCTAAAGTGACCCTTAGTCTTCCGAAGTTCAAAATTGAGACCGAATTGGATCTGCAATATTTATATCAGAAGGTGCTACAAGTGCAATGTGAAGTTTAAACGTAAACGAGCAGTGTATTAAATATTTTTTGAAAAAAAAAAAAAGAAAAAAGAAATGTGCAAGCTAATCTTAGAAACGGCTTAACCGATTTGAATGCGGATTTCACTAATGTATTGATGATTACCTGAATTAACATAGGTACCCTGCTTTTATCTTAGAAAATTGTTAGGTTACTGTGGAATTTTCAAAAAACAAACTGCAACGCGTACGAAATTGTAGAAACCAGCTATTTTTTATATATATATTATCTGATTTTTTTTTTTTCATTTTAATATGAAAAATAAATTTTAATTATATATGTTTTCATATCTAATAACAATGGCTTGATTTTATCAGATCAAATCCATTAGCATATTTTTTATTTTATTTTTATTTGTATTTTTTTTATTTTTAAAAAAACATTTCTTTATTTTAATCATTATGATGTGAATTATGGAAAATACAGCGCCTCTAGCGTCAATGTTGTTGCACTAAAACGATTAAGTGGTGCAACACAAACTCGACAGATGGCGTCAGTAGTTATAACTTCCCATCATCTAGTGTCTATGCTTCCCATACTTTAATATACTGTCTTATTAGTTACTAGCTGGTGCCCGCGACTTCGTCCGCGTTGAAAAAGAAAAAAGTAGCCTATCCTGTGTCCTACGTCTAAATGTTTATCTACCAAGTTTCATGAAAATCAGTTAATTCGTTTAAGAGTTATGGAGGAGCATACAGCTACACAGAGAGAGAAAAAAATTCTAAAAATCGTCCATTTAGTTTCAGTATCATGTATAGAGCCTATATACACGATATCTCTGAAAAAAAAAGCAACTTAGGTACTTCATGACCAACCCTTACAGATTTATTATTGCTATTGATGATGACCTATTATTGATGATTAGTTAATGCAAAATATTTTGATTAACCCAAGGTTGGTGTAAAGAGCATTTTCCATAGTTACTCGTCCGAATTGGATTCGATGATAAAATACAAAGAGAGAGAAACGCGTGCATACGTAGGAAAAGCTACACAGAGAGCTATTATAGAGGTGGATGAATCAGGCACTGAAGCATCGGCAGCGTCAGGTACCTAGTTAATCTTTTTAAGATATCTCCTTAGTAGGTATACTTTCATGAAATGGTGTAAAAATATCTTGAAGTGTAAAGCCGGGGGCGGATCGCTCTAGTAACAATAACGATATAATATTTAATCTGCAAAATCCTTATATTATGTTGCCAATTTATCTAGGTCCCTAAAATCCAATTCATCTATAAAATTCTGCATTTTTTTACTAATACATTTCTCATTTAATTACATACAAAAAAAAAAAGAACAAAAAATTTACCACATAAATTACCACTATATAGGTAATTTTGATAGGTTGATTTTTAATGTAAAATATAAGGCCAGAATTTTTTTTTTGGGATTTATTAAGGGTTCATAAAATAAAGGGTTTGGATTGTATTTAACAAAAACGATTAAAGTCATTGTATTTAACAAAAACGAAACTTGAATTTGAATTTCCTAAATGAATTTGTATCAACAGTGTTGTAATAGTGAAGTAGTAAGTAAACACTGAAGTAATAGTGATGATCTAGTTGTGATAAAGTAATAATGTCTATATTATTTTCAGTTATACAAATATTTGGTACCATGTTTTTACCTGCAGTCAATTTCACCGCAGATCGACCATTTCTCTTTTTCGTGAAGGCGTTGAGGCAGCAACTATTTGCTGGAACCTTTGTTCAACCTTAAATAAAGAAAATAATTAAAATTGCATTTTAATTTTTAAATATTGACTAATGAATCTCTTAGATTTTTACATGTGAGTTAAAATTGAAGTTTTTAATAGTTTTGGTTGTTTATTGTAAAACTATTTTCACTTTTATTTTTCTCATATTTTTTTTAACAAATGTATAAAAAAATTCAAAAAATAATTAATTTTACATGCAAGCGTATTTATTTTTCCCTGATTCCCATATTTATTTTTTAAGTAAAGATTCATAACACACTAGCTGTTAGGTATTCCATGATGACTTATAATACTAAATATTATATTGTAGGATGGTTAAGTACTGCTTTAAAACGTATAGCAATATATCTGCTACTATAAAAATACTAACAAAAAAACTGTCAACTTTATTTCTCACGTAAGAAAAGGTTTTTTTACATGATATAAGATTATGTACTTGTATAAAAAAAACTAAGAAATAAATTTGAAAATAGTATACTGAAGCAAATTTCCTTTTACTACGTAAATATTTGTATTCTTATTACGCACATGCGCAAAGTGTTCGTCAGGGGTAGGTATTCGGTTTGGTTTCATTCATCCCCTATTCTTACTCTCAGTTGTCTGACATCCCTCGCGACGTGAACAGCTATGTTCGTTTGTAAGGACTAAGTCATAAACTTTTACGATTTTCATCTGAGCCCAAGAATTTTATGTGACCAATTTCATTTCACTTATTCCATAATGCTACATGAGTGGACATTGAAGATTTACGAGTGCATAATGACATATTAAAATAAGCAGTAAAATGTAGATTTGTAAAGCAATACGCCGTTATGGAAAACAATGGCAGTAAATTACTTACTGATGTTTTATTAATCGCCGTCAAACATAAGTTTATAAATGGAAGTGAAGTTTTGCGTTTATTTTCTCTTGATACTGTGGGTGTTTGTGAATGGACAGGATACTTTGAAAAGTAAGTCTTTTTGTTTGCGGACTTTTACAGATTTTACAGACATTTTAATAAATTTTTCAGGGGACACTTAAAAAGTTTTATTATATTTTATAGACGACTAAAAAAGAACATGTACATATGTAGATAGAATCGTTTGCTGTAATTTTTTATAATTTTTTATTAAATTTTAAATGTTAAAAAATTATTGAATTGGAGTTAGTTAACTTGCTAGTTAAGGTAACGAATTGCTTAATAATTAACTCCACCAATAAAACTAATATATCATACCTTACTCACTCTTTGCAACATTATCCATTCTTTTAGACACACATCAGCATACAGATGACAGAGAAACTAGTACAGAAACAAAAGACGAGGCAAATTTAAAGAAACCACTAGATTTAACAAAACACGATTTGAACCCACCAAAGGATTACTTTTTACCTCCAGTCTTCGATACAAATGAGGAACTCGAAGACGAAGACGATGACGAAGAAGGTCCATATGATTACGATTATGACAGCAAAGAACAGAATTACAAAGACTCACCTGACGTAGCAACAGTCAAATCTGATGTAAATGAGGAATTACTGCCAGTTGATGACAAATTACCGTTGCATACAACAAAAGATAATTTGCCTATGTTTCTTTTGGAGCCAGAAAATACTTATGTTGTTAAGAATAAACCTGCTATGTTAAGGTGTCGTGCTGCTAATGCTTTAGAAGTGAGTATTTGTATAAATGTGAGTGCAGTGGCGGATTTTGACTTTTGCCACCAGTAGGCTATTCAACTTTAATTTAAATCATTAATTTAAATAAAGTAATTAAAATCATTAGTAATTAATTTAAACACAACATATAATGTACAACGTTAAGACTGCAATTTTATGGTTTTCACGTAATTTCAATCTGTTTGGGCTGTTAAATAGAAAATAAATAAATAAAAACAAAATTACAGCCCCGGCCATCTAAATTAACTCTATTTACTTATTTACTCATTTAATTTTTTTGCCAAGTAGGTAATATAAATATATAACTTTTTATTTGTGAGCTATCGTCTTAATTTACACCAACATTTTAGGATCAATGTGTCAGTTCCTAGATTATTTTTAAGATTTTATAAGATTTAAGATTTTATTTGCTGCACGTAAAATTTATCGCTCTAGGCTTCTGACTACTCAGCTTGTTGGAAAATCCGCCACTGTGTGTATCTACATCTAAGTACTAATAGCAATTATATTTGTTTTTATTGACATGCAAAAAAAAACAGTAAATATTATAATTTTAATTTATTTAAAGGTATATTTCAAATGCAACGGAGTTAAAACCCATGCGTTAAATTTTGAATTCGTTGATCCGCAAACTGGAGTAAGGATTATTGAAGGCGAATATAACGTGACAAGAGAAGAGGTCGAGGAATATTTTGGAAGTGACAAATATCAATGCACTTGTTTCGCTTGGGCAAGCCGAGGTCATATACGAAGTCAACCAGCTACTGTTGAACTAGCTTGTAAGTAACGTAAGTGTAGTTAATGTGTCAACATTAGATTGTGATACTAGGGCTCTTTCAGACACGCGGTAACCGCTACACTACAAATTCTGCCTTATAAACAACTATATGTTATAAACCACATGTACTGTATTTAAATAAAATTTCACTTGCCACAAAAAAAATATACTACTGCTAATGCCTAAAATAAAACATGGCTGCTCCTCTAAAATCGTACTCAACAAAATTGTACAGCGTTTATCAACCCTCCTTTTAGACATAAAGAAGCACTTCTCATCAGCACCCCAATCCCAACTAGTGAAGCAATATGCACCGGTGACGTTTCGATGCGACCCACCCCAAGCTGCTCCCTTCGCACAGTTGTATTGGCTCAAAAATGGAGCTCCAATAGTCATCGATGACAACGTTCAAATCACTAATCAAGGAGATCTGATTATCAAGCAAGCTTCCTTACTAGTAAGTGGCTTAATATCAAATTTTAATTACCTATGTAGACATTTTGTGAAACACTCATAGCTGTATTTTTTTTCATCAAGGATATGGCGAACTACACGTGCGTTGCTGAAAATTTAGCCGGAAAAAGAATGTCGGAGCCTGCCTTGCTTACTGTTTTTGGTTGGTTGAACAAAATTATTGTAATTACAATGTGTATATAAGTTTAAATCGTTTATTATTTAAATAAAATCAGGCAATTAACAAAAACAGGATGGTAACTCTACCATGTCTTAATATCATTCTTAATAGTTAAATGGATTCTCTAGTCTATATACACTTGTTGCCTCATATAATTATGGTCTAGTCAATGGTGGATGGACATCATGGTCACCATGGGCAGAATGTTGGTGTGGACAGTCCAGTGCACGTTCAGGTCGTCGAAGACTACGAGCTTGTACCGCGCCACGCCCTCTGAATGGCGGTCAACCCTGCTTGGGACCTAGTATTCAAAAGACTCAGGACTGTTTAGATTGTGACTTGGGTATGTACCATTATATCTGGATGCAAATAAATTTTTCGATAATTTTAACACTTCAATTTGTTTCCAGATTTCTATTTTATAAATGTGTTTATAAATTATATGAGCTCATATCAATGAAATATTTAATTTAGCCGAATAACGTCATTTAATTCATACTTTCATGAAACCAAAGCTATTATATAGTCATTAACTCGTAACTTTTAGAAATGACATTTATGTACCATAATTAATTCAACATTCTTTCAGATATGTATGTGGATGGATTGGACGAATTGGCTGATCAGTCGCCAAATATTTTATTAGGTATGTGAACCGCAAATATTAATTAATTAGAGAAATTGCTCGAACGCTTATTAATTATTATAAACTATTAAATTTTTGTTTAAGGACGGTGGTCTCAATGGTCTGAATGGTCTCGCTGCGATTCAGACTGTCTTCAAAGTAGAAGAAGAAAGTGTATAACTAGTGCAGCGTGTCTTGGTAAAGACTATCAAGTCGCTCAATGTCCTCTCTGCGTTCGGACTTCTAAATCTGATATTTTAAATGATGGTTTGTATTGGTTGTTTGTCCCCAATTTCATACTATTTATTAATCTACTCCGCAACATTGACATTAAATCTAATATATAAAATTCTCGAATCACAGTGTTACTTGCCATACTTCTCCGAAACGGCTTAACCGATTTTTATGAAATTTCATATGTACACTTGGTAGGTCTGAGAATAGGTTTCTGTCTATTTTTATACGCAGGCGAAGTCGCGGGCAGCAGCTAGTAGATCTATAAAATTTTGATGGCTTATTCTATATTTCTCAAAATTTTTAATTGGCTTGATTGTAATAGCAAAATGAAATATTGATACTAAAAGTATTAAAAACAACTGGAATACTCAATAGTAATATTTTTTGAACGATTTCGATGAGAAATATAAGCAAAATATTTGTTGGTATTTTTTTTTAATCCATATAATATGAATCTATTATCTATGATGTTGTTTTATAGGTTCATCATATTGGCCGCTGTTGGTAGCCCTGTCAATTGCATTTTTAATTTTCCTAGTTGTTGTTATATTGGGTATAAAATATATGAAAGTTAAGATGACGGAAAATTCTCCTTATGCTAAACCTCCGTCAGGTAATTATTTTTGTTATAACTTTTAAAATTACGAAATAAAGCTTATGCTAAGACTTGAAACGTAACGTACATAATATCATGTAATATATTTTTTTTGTATGCAGGAACAAATTACTTAAATAATGTAATAAAGAGAACTCTAACAAATCAACCAGATTTAACTATACATGAGGAATTCCAAACAGTTGATTCGAGGAGGACACATAGGCATATGAGCACTTCAACCGCAAGGCATGAACATTTATATGAAGTACCACAGTTAGCAAATAGGTAAGCTGTCAATATTATAGTTATTGCCTTTATTATTTTTAAAATCAATAACAGATTTATTTTTACGTACTTAATCTTTCAAGTTATACTACTTTTAGTGCGCCAGGGTTAAAAAAATCAGTGTGTATTTCTAGTTTATTACGATGTACAACACCAAGAAGTTAGTTTCGATCAAGAGTTTTATCTATACAAGTAATAATTTATCAATGTCTAATGTCTATACATATTATAAAAATAATATGGCTGCACATCTGTCTATTTTTCCGCTATCTTCATCTAAACTGCCCAACGTATTTTGATATGGTTTTCACATTGACATATTATATTACTTCGTACATACTACATATTACATTGACATATTATATACTTTCTAGGATCAATGGGTTTTCATTAATTTTGAGCCAAGGGCGATTGCCTAGCACATTCACTAGTACATTCGCTAAATCAATGTAATTATTACAGTTTAAAATAATATTCTTAAAATTCTTTATATTTAATGTTGTTTTCACTTAGTACAAAACTTATTTTAAATGCGTAAAAAAATGCTTTTTAAAATACACCAGAATGGTTTAACTTCTTATGTTTCTTTATCTATTTTTTTTAAGTTTTTGATAATAATTCTCAATTATTTTGTTGCAGTTACATCTCACCAATAGACCAAGAGGTAAGATCGGAACGTAACGAGATCGAAAGGAATTACGCTTGCAAGGACAGCGGGGAGTCAGAGCGCTCTGACTCCAGCTGCTTTTTGAGCTGTGAGTTTCACAACGCCTTCAATAGCTTCAGATTCCGCTTCAGGCACAGAACACTATAGTACTATAGAAGCAGTGAAATCCAATTCACGCAACACCGAATACTTTATTTAAACCCTTCTGTTTTTGCACGTGTTACTCTTGACATGCATCTTCTAAAGTCCTATTCTGTTCTCAGGCTTCAAGGTTTCCTCAAATACCTACTAATTTGAAATTTGAATCACCGTTTGTTTCAGCTGGATCATCATATGGGAATGAAAGTGTGGAAATATCGCCATCATTAAAGAACAATGTTTCGCTAGATTCAAAATTCCTAAATCCGAAACATTTGGAAACTGCAACATCGAAAATAGTAGCGGGTGATGGTGATTGGTTGAACTTGGACAAATGCGGCGTCAGTTTGTTCATACCAGATGGAGTGGTCGATAAGGGGGAAGAGTTATTTTCTATCGAGGTTGCTGACGAGGAATGGAATCGGCCAATACTACAAGAAGGTATGTTAGTACAGTATCTAATAACAAAAACAAAAGCCTTTGACAAATAATCAAATATCGTCAAATACAATATCAAACAAGCAGTAAAAAATAATCATTAGAAGCTTAGGTAATATAATTTTAAAAGCATTTTCGTTAAGGTAAAAGTTAAAAGGTAAAAAAAATAATTATCGCTCCTTTTACATAATTATTTAAAGAAAAATTATTCTAACTTGAGGAATCCCTGTAAAATTTATTTATTTTCAGTCGATCAAAATATTAGATAAAAAGTCGCCCAAAAAAATTAAAAAGACTTCTTGTGTGCAAATGTATAAAAAGCGTGACGCAATTTGCGAAATAGAATAAATAGGAAAATGCACAAAATAATATTTATAAACATAAAAACTTACCATTAAATTACATAGACATTGTGTCAAACTAACTGTAAGTTTGGTCGTACTAAAACAGGATTACTGTTCGCTCTGACCTAAATCGCAAATACCACGTTGTGACCTGTAGCTAAACTTAGTTAAGCCGTATTTGGAAATGTTATTTATAAGTATTAACTTCGTGCCTACATGATGGATGTCCCGTTTATTTTGTATTTGAAAATAACACATGAAACGACACATTTACATAATTAAATGGCTCAACAAAGAAATTGAAATAACATAAAGCTGTCTCTAAATTTCGTGTGTTACAATTTGTAACAATTGTAAGTAGTTTTAGACATTTTTTGTAAATTCCCTAAAGTAGGTTTAAATAAATTATATATGTCTATTGTAATTAGTTATATTGGCAATAATTATAATAATACAAATGGTTAGTAACGATTACTATTAACACGTAACGATTAGCTCTTAACTTTCTTTTGACTTATTGAAGGCTGTAAGAGGGTCCTGCTACTACTTTTCCAACTTTTCATAAAATAAGACAAGAAAAGTACACGTAGACATAATATAAAAGGCAGCATTTTGGTCTTAAATTTAAGCTACTTCTATCTGCTTCAGTTTTTCAGGTTCAGAGTTTACTAAAACTACAGAATATATATATTTACCCAAAAATTAATTCGAAATGGGCACTGTACTTCCAGAATAACAATAGTTTAAACATTAAAGCCACATTTATTCCGCGTACATACACTTACCCGTTTTTTATTCTCACAGATATTGCCCTAGAATCTGTTTTAATACTGCGCTCGTTCTACTTTTTTTCCTTTTTTAAAAAATCCGTTATTGTTTTCGCTTTACTGTGTTATAACAAATTCTTTAATGTGAAACATTTTTATGAAAGTTCTGCTTACGCTTTTGATGTAGAATAAAGTGTTTATTTCCTTTTCTTTAACAGGAGAGACGCTATTGAGTCCAGTCATTAGATGTGGACCAAAAAACGTGCACTTTTGCAAGGGAGTCGTTCTGTCCTTTCCGCATTGTGCATTTGTTAAAAACACCACATGGCTGTTTTCAATCCTTCAAAGACCCGAGGAAATAAATTCAAGAGAATGGAGAAAAGTGTTAGTTCTTGGCCAAGAAACACCGGGAACCCCCATATTTGCACAAGTTGACCACTCCAAAGTTTATATTGTTTGCGAATTTCTAAGTGACTTTGTCTTAGTTGGTCGAAGTTTCAGCGGTCTAGACGCAAAAGTTTTAAAGTTGGGCCTATTTGTCGCCAAAAGGAGCGACGGTTTCTTTACACTGCGAGTTAATGTGTTCAACGATACACCAATAGCTTTTTACGAATGCATCGAGAATGAAAGGAGAGCGTGTAGCAGTTTGTTGTGTGATCCAAAAACTATATGTTTCCAACAGAACTGCTCCGATCTTTGCATAAATATAAGGGATGTGGGAACGGGATGGAAGATACATACGGGAGGGAAATACCAGGAGCTCTCCTACTCCCACATTTGGAATATGAATGTGACGTCAGTGCAATGCAATTTCGTTCTCCAACAAATAGACTCCATTAACTGTTTAGATTTGAATATTTCGATATATCAAAAGCAAAACCAATCTGGCTCGGTAAATTTCAACCTTAAAACCAATGACTTAAATTCGAATTTGACTTGCAACAAACGCTTCTCTAGCGTAGATATGGGTTACACAGTAAATATTTTAGAAAACCCATTCAATTATTCATCGCTCTCAAAGAGAGATGGCAGATACGATTTTGTTTATAGGAATACAAGTAGTTTCAGAGGGAATTACTCGGTAGACAATAACTTTAGGACTAATGTGCTGACCAAATCTGATAGAATAATCTTATGCAAACTCCTCGACGCACAGACCCCTAAGGGCAACGATTGGAGACTTCTAGCTGAGAAATTGAAAATCAATTCTTACTACTATTACTTCTCTAATACTTGTTCGCCAACTGATAATATTTTGAATTTGTGGATGTTGCGAAATAATGACATGAATATGTTGATGAATTTGTCGCGTATATTTAGAGAGATGACGCGAATTGATTGCGCCACTGTTGTTGAAAGGCGATGTTTCCCAACTTAGAGCTTAACTTTAGGAGTATTTTAGAATTCTAGAGTTTTAGTTTTGAATTCATTTTCTTCACATCTAGGATCGTTTTCTGCAGTGTGCATATTCGCTCTCAATAACTTTTTTCCAATTGCCTATCTAACATTAATTTGAATATTTGTTCTTGTTAAGCTTTTTTAAAAGTAAATTTTACACACATTTAATCACCCATCTGTTTGCCAAAGGTTATATACATCGAAATATTGTATGTAGTTCTTATTTAATTACATAAAATAAATGAATAAAATAGGATTATTTCAACATGTATAATTTAAACAAAATACGAGTATAATATATTTTTATGGTTTTTAAGGATTTATTTTAAATCATTTTTGACGATTATATTGACAAATAAAATTTACACCCTTTTCTAGTACAGTTTTTCTGCTATTGCTAATAATATTGAGTCAGTACTCAGGATGTTATAAATATTTGTCGTTTAAATTTGTATCAAGTCTTGTATAAAACTAATTCTTTCAAATGTTGTTCGTGGAACAAAAACTGTAAATTAAATATTTTTATTTATTATTTTCCTGTATTTTTAAAAAAAATAAAAACAAGGAAATCTATAATTTGACAATTATATTCGTTAAATACAGGGCCTAATAATAAAGTTCACGGTTTCACGGGCCTGTAAATTTAATTTAAATTGTGGGCTTAAATAATTTATATTACCTATGTGTGTATTCCTGCTTGAAAAATTCATTGTACAAAATATTTCTTTTTCATGTATGAAAATATTAACCGATCACTTATTGGTAGACCTAATATGTATAAAACTAGAGTAATTGCTGTCCACAAACCAATGTAATTATTACTACAATATTTCGGTTAGTATTTTCATATTGAAAACGTACAAATGAAATTCTTACATCGTGTTGTTTCATTATTTATTAATTGAAGAGAATGTTTGAACCGAAGAAGTATGTTTATAAAACATTTAGAGATTTTGTACATATTTAAACATTTTTGAAAAAACAAAGTGTATTGTTTAGTGATGAAAAACAAATAATGTTTTAAGGTAGTGATTTGAATTTTTTTGAATTAAAGTCATAATATATATATTTATGTGGTTTCTTTAAAAACTCCAAAAATATGATGAACTCCTTTTACAAAACCTCCGAACAGTGGTAGTCATTTGGGCTGCCTGTCTGTCCCTCTTACACAAGACCACCGTAAAATAACAACATGACGTGTTTCGGCGAGTGAATAAGAGCTATGTACACACTAGGCGTTTTGAAGCGCGCGCTTTGCTATCGCGCGATCTTTGAGCTGCTATCTTAGAGCCAGTACACATTGAGCGCTTGGCGTTGCATTAGAACTTCATAGTTCTCAAAGCGCGCGATAGCAAAACGCGCGCTTCAAAACGCCTAGTGTGTACAAGCTCTAAGTGATGCTGGAGCCCATTTCCCCATCCCTTTCTAATCCCTTATCCTCAACGTTACTATGCTTGGCAAGCGCACTTACACCTCTAGAGTTGTGGTCGGCAACGCATAAGAGAAAGAAATAGAATAAAAGTAGCCTTTACTTTCAAAAAGTAAAAGTTTCTAAAGTTCACTTTCAGATAGTCAGCTTTTCAAATCGTCAGATTTAAAATTGGTCAGTTTGGGCAGTTTCTACTATGATTACTTTTGTTTGCACCTGAAATAAACACTCATATAAGTTTAATTGATTGATAACAAACTCTTTCTTGAATTTTTTTATCCTCACTGGTCACTTCAAGAATATAGTTGACCCCCTTTAACTCAGGAACCACTAATTGGATTTCAAAAAAAATTTTTGCATTTGATAGTCTGATTCTTGAAAAAGGTTAAAGGGCTACCAAGAATTACAGAGAAGAGAAGAAATGTGCATTGTGCATGCCTTTTACCAAATAAAAAAAAACTGTGGATGAAACCGCAGGACACAGCTAGTGTATGTAGAATAATGAAACAATTTCTCAGTAGTAACCAGTACAGAGCTGAAATTGTATACTAAACACACTGAGATTACCTAAACACAAAACTATGAGTAATTAAAGTTACATCAGAAGTCTTAAGAGAATTCATCAAAATTCCGGCCGGGGAGTCTGAAGTTTGGAGTAGAGGTAGTGTTAAATAATTTGTGATTCTTCCACACTACATCGGTCCCACGTTACGTGACCTACATACTAGGTATTCAAGTATTAAAGCTAGGGTTGCGTCGAGCGAGGCAGACGATTGCATTGTTTAATAATTGAGACCACGTTCCGACATTGCTCCATATTGAAACGCCGTCTAAGTTATAAGCGAGCAGCTGTCGTAGCAATAAAGACTTTCAAAACACCAGCGGACCACCCCCGGTTTTGCATGGAGTTAATTAGAATGATGATTATTGAATTAGAAATGATGATCACTTTATTAAACGTCACCCATATGTGCGTCGTTTTTGTATTAAAGTCTAACAGACATCAGGCCACTTGAAAGTTGGTAACTACGGTTAATATACATCTTATATTACATGAAGAGGGATGCATGTGCCCTGCTTACGCTAGCTAGAGGATAAAGGAAATGAGTTAATTTATAAATAGGGGAATTAGCTGTGGCATCGCTAATCAGTAATCAAAAGACAAAATACCAGTTTCTTTATAAGGTAATGGTTTCTACTGCCATACGGCATATCCCGTTTATACTGTAGATATATGACGCGTATAAGCTTTTTGTACAAGCTAAGGACGAGTGAAGATGAGTCTACTCGTGCATCGAAACCCAACTCGCCTATGCGTTACACGCTTTCGCTTATGTGTTGTACCAGGCTCTAACATTTCACGAGCCACCTTTTGCCACTATTAAAGAAACCCCTTAATAAAGATGAAGGTGTGATGTGGCCCAAATTGGTGGCCATCGCTTAAGGACGGCGTTGAAATCAAATTGGATCTCTGAAATATTTACTGTTGAACTATAGAATTCTCATTCGAGCTCCAATTTCTTACGTACGCTCGTATTTTGACATTCAATATTTATGAAAATCATTGGTATAATGCTTACCTACTCCGTTTTTTTATTCTGTTAAAGTGAAAAATATGTACACATTCCGTACATTATTTTTATAAAGAGAAGTGGATTTTGTATATGTGTAGGTTAATTTCTGGGTCTACTGTCTACTCTGAGGGACTCTATGGTACATGAGGAACAAACTCTGCACCGTCAAGAAACACATTCTACACCGAAACATGCGAACGCGTGCTATTATTTATTGACAGTAGTATTTTTAAAGTAGTGGTTCTATTTAGTAGGCTTAACATTGCCGACTTAAATAGAAATCTAGTTCAATTTGAAACACAGATCTAAAGACTCCCTTTGACATAATGTTCAAAGACGGAATATCCTGTCGTACATCCGGTGGACAAAGCTTCGTTTGACTTTTTGAAGTCTTTGGAGCAATTCAACAAAGAAAGTTTACCATGGAAAATAAGTAAGTTGAAAATATTGACTTACCCGTTTTTTATTCTCACAGATATTGCCCTAGAATCTGTTTTAATACTGCGCTCGTTCTACTTTTTTTCCTTTTTTAAAAAATCCGTTATTGTTTTCGCTTTACTGTGTTATAACAAATTCTTTAATGTGAAACATTTTTATGAAAGTTCTGCTTACGCTTTTGATGTAGAATAAAGTGTTTATTTCCTTTTCTTTAACAGGAGAGACGCTATTGAGTCCAGTCATTAGATGTGGACCAAAAAACGTGCACTTTTGCAAGGGAGTCGTTCTGTCCTTTCCGCATTGTGCATTTGTTAAAAACACCACATGGCTGTTTTCAATCCTTCAAAGACCCGAAGAAATAAATTCAAGAGAATGGAGAAAAGTGTTAGTTCTTGGCCAAGAAACACCGGGAACCCCCATATTTGCACAAAAGACAAAATACCAGTTTCTTTATAAGGTAATGGTTTCTACTGCCATACGGCATATCCCGTTTATACGGTAGATATATGACGCGTATAAGCTTTTTGTACAAGCTAAGGACGAGTGAAGATGAGTCTACTCGTGCATCGAAACCCAACTCGCCTATGCGTTACACGCTTTCGCTTATGTGTTGTACCAGGCTCTAACATTTCACGAGCCACCTTTTGCCACTATTAAAGAAACCCCTTAATAAAGATGAAGGTGTGATGTGGCCCAAATTGGTGGCCATCGCTTAAGGACGGCGTTGAAATCAAATTGGATCTCTGAAATATTTACTGTTGAACTATAGAATTCTCATTCGAGCTCCAATTTCTTACGTACGCTCGTATTTTGACATTCAATATTTATGAAAATCATTGGTATAATGCTTACCTACTCCGTTTTTTTATTCTGTTAAAGTGAAAAATATGTACACATTCCGTACATTATTTTTATAAAGAGAAGTGGATTTTGTATATGTGTAGGTTAATTTCTGGGTCTACTGTCTACTCTGAGGGACTCTATGGTACATGAGGAACAAACTCTGCACCGTCAAGAAACACATTCTACACCGAAACATGCGAACGCGTGCTATTATTTATTGACAGTAGTATTTTTAAAGTAGTGGTTCTATTTAGTAGGCTTAACATTGCCGACTTAAATAGAAATCTAGTTCAATTTGAAACACAGATCTAAAGACTCCCTTTGACATAATGTTCAAAGACGGAATATCCTGTCGTACATCCGGTGGACAAAGCTTCGTTTGACTTTTTGAAGTCTTTGGAGCAATTCAACAAAGAGAGTTTACCATGGAAAATAAGTAAGTTGAAAATATTGACAGGAACATAGTTGTTTTAATTTATATATTAACTGCTCATTAAAATGCCAAGTCAAAAAATATTTCATTCAAGAAATATGCATTTTATGAGCATATCAGTCCGCATTTTTAGCAAGATAATTTGAGAAATTATTTGAATATATTTATTGACAGTTGCTGTGAATTATTTAGTTAGTACTATTTAGTTAGTTATATTAATTAATTTTAAGTTGAATAAAAATTTTTATTGAAAAAAACTATTTATGCTCAATTCACAAGCTAAACTTTCGTGTAGCGAATTTGATTACATTTAGCCAATTAATTTTAGCTTCAACAAACAGAATAAGAAGTCTTCTGTGACATCGTTTATATAAAGAGATGATGTCGGTGTCAGGTAACCGAGTTACAAGGGTGGTCTAATTGGAGAGCTCTTACCTTAACAACACTTCACTTTGTTCTCGTACAGATACACTGTTGTACTAACAATGCAGTTTTGTATGCAACTATATTACTCTTTCGGAATGTGATTCAAACATAGTAAAATAATGAACACAATATTTTTTATAGTTCATCATTTAATACCTTCATATCTAATTAATATCATCAATGGTCGTGTGGATTGCCCTGATATTCTAATGTATATACCTACTACATCTGTTAGGACATACAACCCCATTTCAATCACAATTGCTTGTTCTAATTATCAGCAGAATAGTTTTCTTTGGCGGACTAGTAAAAACCTCAACATGTTGTTCGGCGGGCTGGATGCTGATAATAATATATTTAATTGTAAATCGTCGGCAATTATTTAACTGAGTGTTTCTATTTTTCTTATATTGGTTACAATAATTACTGTTTAGTTGCTATGCATATGTTATCATTCGTCTCAATTTTTATTTTGTAGTTTATCTGTGTTACCTATACCTATTATAAGTTTTTTTTCTTTCTGCTGTTGGTGTTCCTTTTTAAAAATCAATACTAATAATAAATCTGTAGGGGTCGATCATGGAGTAATTTTACTTTGTTTTCAGAAATATCGTGTATATAGGCTCTATACATGATACTCAAACTAAATTGACTATTTTTAGAATTTTTTTCTGTATGTATGTTCCTCCATAACTCTTAAACGAATTAACCGATTTTCATGAAACTTGGTAGATAAACATTTAGAAGTACGGGACATGTGTGTTAACTTAATGTCATGCGTGGAGATATGAGCCTATAAGTCGCGGGTAGCGCGAGGGGGGAAGGGCTGGCAGAGCTTATAAGTCGCAAGTAGCGCGGTAAGGGGGGAAGGGCTGGCAACACGCCCGAGTATCAGATATACGACAGGCTATCGATTCATGAACAGCGAGTGAGACGGTGGTGGTAAATGGTGGATATAAATTATAAAGACTACATAAGTGTTTAGATCATAGTATTACATAGTGTTAAGTTTTTTATAATTTCAGCATAAGTAAATGATAAGTGGAATAAACTGTATAAGTGAGGAATAACTGACTTTTGATTTATCGTCCTTAGACAAAAGTTCAGAAGTGCGATCGAAGAGAATATACAAAATTTTCTCGACACGCTCACAACGAGAAGACACGTAAGTACATTGTAGTTAAGAAGTACTTATTTTTTATTTTATTTTCTCTTTGTTAAAAAAAAAAACAGAGACGGGCCCGAAATTGAGTTTTTTTTTATTTTAAGCTTAAAATCTTGGTAAGATAAACATAGGAAGCTTGCTTAAAACTGAAATTTAAATTTATTTACCTATTTATTAATTTATTTGTGTGACTAATATTTCTGATATTTAAACATAATCGTGCGTCCCGAACGCATGGAATGCGATCTTATCGCGAAGGATCATGTTAAAGTAAACAAAACTCGCTACATGCAAGAAATAGTAGTGCATAACTATTAGAAAAAAAAACCACTTGTGACGAAGGTCGGGTTTAGTTTTTATAAACACTGCGTGTACAGATCCCGAACCAATGTGTAAAACGTGTCCCTTTCTTTTTATTTTATTTGAAATTTATGTACTGACTAGCTGGCATCCGCGATTTCGTCTGCGTTGAAGGAGAAAAGGGTGGCCTGTCCTGTGTCCCGTACGTCTAAATGTTCATCTACCAGGTTTCATGAAAATCAATTAATGCATTGGGGAGTTATGGAGGAGCATACAATGCATACAATGCCTACATTTACAGATTTATTATCAGTATTGATAATAACGGCTTGATCGTTTAAACTAACTAGTGTCGAAACCAACTTTTCTTGTACTATCCTTGGAATAATCTATAATATTTAGGTAACCCCGCATTCGTACGCATCGTAAAATATTAAAAAAGGAGGAAAAGGATATTGCCGATTTGTGGGAAAATATTCATTACGAACCGTATTCATAAATTCACTGATAATAATATCAAAGATTAAGAAAAACATAGATTTACAATCTGAATGTTTTGGCAATGGTCCTGTACTCTGTTATATCACCTTCAATGAATAAGTACAATGACGTTACCCCATGAATTATATGTTATACTCTTTTTGTAGGCCCAAAAAAAGTTCCCCAAATTTTTGCGATTAGCAACAACCGTGCCAAATAAGCTAGTTTGCGTTTATAATTACCGTACCCAGATATATATAATAGTGGTAGTAAACTATCACTAATCCTATCACTTTCAAGTTTCAGGAAAACAACAAAGCCCATAAAAGAAAGACCCCTGGAGGGGCAGTTGACGATCACCCAGATTTAAGGGAATTGAAGAAAGTGAAGCATGCGCGCGTGTCGCTCAATGTCAGAACCGGCGCCGCATGACAATCAAAGGAGATCCAGGTTTGAGGATCACGGGACATCCGGTTCGAGGTTAGAACCGATGTCGCAGACGGGACAAAGGAGATCCAGGTTTGAGGATCATGGGACATCCGGTTCGAGGTTAGAACCGATGTCGCAGACGGGACAAAGGAGATCCAGGTTTGAGGATCATGGGACATCCGGTTCAAGGTTAGAACCGATGTCGCAAACGGAGAAAAGGAGATCCAGGTTTGAGGATCATGGGACATCCGGTTCGAGGTTAGAACCGATGTCACACACGGAATATGGAAGATCCAGGTTTGAGGATCATGGGACGTCCGGTTCGAGGTTAGAACCGATGTCACACACGGAATATGGAAGATCCAGGTTTGAGGATCATGGTGCGTCGTGTTCGAGGTCAGAACCGATGTTTGAAAGATTTACAAAACATGAAGGAACTGTTTACCAAAACGAGCGCAATAATCGGTATCAAGACCAATCAGACGATTCGGATGAAGAGCTTAGGGGGACGCAGAGGAAGAGACGGACGCTAAGGAATCACAGCATCTCGTCAGAGGTTGACGCCAAGGAGAAATTAACGCAGGAAGCGTCAAATACAAACAAAATATTAGATAAGTTTCTTAGTATCCTAAATGATGTCAGAAGTTCGGATAAACCTAAGTTAACTTTTAATAGTAATGTGTTACCCGAATTTAACCCAATGTCAAAGGAACAAACAATCCTGACATGGTTAACGAAAGTAGAGGAATGTGCCGAAATATATGGCTGGGATGAAAGGGCCACTATACACTATTCTTTACCAAAACTCAGCGGGGTTGCAAAAACATGGTATCAGGGACTACCGTCCCTGTTACTTAGTTGGACTGAATGGAAAACAAAGTTGGTACAATCCTTTCCCTGTCGCGAGGATTATGCCGAACTTCTGACTGACATGTTAGCGTATAAGGTTAAATATGGAGAGTCATTGGAGCACTATTATTACGCGAAGGTCAACCTGTTACACCGTTGTAGGATTAGTGGTCGGCAGGCAGTTGATTGTATTTTACACGGGGTAGAGGATCGAGCCGTAAAAGTAGGTGCTCAGGCAGCACAATTTAGTGAACCCGAAGATGTCTTGAAGTATTTCAAAACTGTTAAGGTTGGGCAGTATAGGAACTTATCCAGGGACTTATCAACTAAGGCCAAAAATGAATCGATAAACAAGCAAATAACTAAACCTGGAACTTTTAACACGAGAATACGTTGCTTTAACTGCAATGAAATGGGTCACCCTAGTTTTAAGTGTGATAAACCTGGCATAAAATGCACGACGTGTAATAGAATAGGCCACCAAACTCAGGATTGTTTTAGAAACAGAAACATAAACATGGACACTGATAGCCGAAACCGCGACAGAAACAAGGACGTAAAGCATGTGGCGAAACTAAACATCAGGGATGGACAAGAAAACAAATATTTTATTGAAATAAAGGTAAATGGCATACCAATCCAATGCCATGTAGATTTAGGGAGCGAGTGTACATTGATCAGAGCCACCAACGCAAAGGAAATTAATCTGCAAGTCTGCCATAGAGAGAATCTGCCGATACTCAGGGGTTTGGGAGCAAACACGATATTTCCGCTAGGGGTCGCTGTATGTGAAGTCGAAGTGCGAGGAATAAAGGAAACTATTGATATATACCTGGTAGACGATTATGTACTGGGTAAACCAGTACTACTAGGCCATTCCTTTACGGAGAAACCTGATATCATAATCACTAAGACTCCCAATGAATTAATATTTCAGAGAATTGTGAAAGACAAAATATGTTTGATTTCTAACAATGATGTGGATATACTACCAAATACAATGCGTGCAGTTAAGGTTGACGCCGAGAAAAAGATAACGAAAAACGTTTATGTAAATGGATCGCTCAGAGGACCTGAAGGTGAGGAATATTACCTCTTACCGGGAAGTTACGAAATTAAGAATGAATGTGGTGCTTTATTAATACATAACGCTTCACCAAACAAACTTTGTATAAAAAAGGGCACCTTGTTGACGCGCGTATCTTCAACAAACACGACAATGCCGGTGAGAATGATGAACACTTTTAGTTTAAAAATTGATCTCACGAATGAGTCCAGTGAAATCATCTGTAATCCACATCTCAGCACATATGAACGTAGTACATTACAACAACTATTAACCAAGTACAATGACTGTTTTTCTAGCGGACTTAAGGACCTAGGCTTCACAAACGCTGGCGAAATGACAATAGAATTAAACGATGCAGAACCAGTGGTATACCGACCTTATCGCATGTCCCATGCCGAAAGAAATTTAGTAAGAGATATGGTAGAAGACATGATGGACAATGGAATTATTAGAGAATCTTCATCACCTTATGCCAGTCCGATCGTATTAGTTCAAAAGAAGACAGGTGATAAACGCTTATGCGTAGACTATCGTGCTCTCAATCGGAAAACTAAAAAACAACATTACCCCCTACCACGTGTTGAAGACCAGCTAGATCTACTGGCAGGAAATACTCTGTTCACTTCACTGGATCTAGCATCCGGATACTACCAAATACCAATAACGGAAGAATCTCGACATAAAACGGCATTCGTCACGCCGGATGGGCAGTACGAATATAACCGTATGCCGTTTGGATTAGTTAACGCCCCGTCAGTATTTCAAAGGACCATGAATACAATACTCAAAGAGGCAAAAATCAAGTATGCCATTGTTTATATGGACGATGTACTCATTCCTGCTAAGGACTTTACAGAAGGAATTCACAGGTTAGAGGAAGTATTAAAATTACTAGAGAATGGAGGTTTAACCCTGAAACTCAGCAAGTGCAGTTTCTTTCAAAGTAACATAGACTTTTTGGGCTTCGAAGTGAGTGCAGAAGGAATACGACCAGGGAATAGAAAAACTGAGGCAGTTGAAAAATTTGTAAGACCTAGTAATCAACATGAATTACGCCAATTTCTTGGCCTGTCGGGATTCTTCAGGCGATTCATAAAAGGATATGCGGTTATCGCCGCACCGTTAACAGACTTACTCAAAGGAAACGCGATATGGGAATGGGGTGCAAAACAAGAGGAGTCGTTCATCAAAATCAAAGACATACTTGTGAGGCGACCCTTGTTAGCATTGTATGATCCAAAGGCCGAAACAGAGCTGCACACGGACGCAAGCAAAGAAGGACTAGCTGGGATCTTACTTCAATACAGCACGAAAAGGGCATTACAACCGGTTTCATATTTCAGTCGAAAAACTACTGTTGATGAAAGGAAATTTCACTCTTACGAACTCGAAACACTGGCAGTTATTGCATCATTACAACGATTTAGAATATATTTGGTTGGCGTGCCATTCAAAATAATTACGGATTGTAATGCCCTAAGAGCTACCCTTACAAAACGGGATCTCGTCCCTCGAATAGCTCGTTGGTGGATTCAGCTGCAAGAGTACGACTTCAATATCGAGTATAGACCCGGTTCACGTATGTCACACGTAGATGCGCTTAGTCGGAATCCGATCGATACATGTACGGACATACCACATGTGTTAGATGTATTAGCAGTCCAACAAGATACTGAACAGAATTGGATCACCGCGGTCCAAACAGCCGACGATGACGTCAGAAAAATCAAGGAGATCCTCAGTAATCCTGAATCCACCCAAACATCTGACATACAAAAAAACTACAAGCTTAAAAATGGACGTGTTTACCGCATCGTTGGTAAAGAAATTAAATGGTTAGTACCAAAAGGGGTACGGTGGCAGATATTGAAAAAGAATCATGATGACATTGGACATATGGGGTTCGAAAAAACATTGCACCGTATACAACAACATTACTGGTTCGCGAAAATGCGTCGCTTTGTTAAGAAGTATGTTACATCTTGTCTCGAATGTGCTTACCACAAGAATTACGGAGGAAAACGCGAAGGCAAACTCCACCCAATCGAAAAAGTTAACATACCCTTTCACACGGTACACGCCGACCATTTGGGACCATTTGTGAAGAGCAAGAGAGGGAATTGCTATTTGCTTATACTGATTGATGGCTTTACCAAATATATAAATATTACCGCAGTCAGAAATACGAAATCAACAACCACAATCAAAGTGTTAAAGGAACACATTAGCTACTTTGGAGTACCAACGCGGCTTATAACTGATAAGGGATCAAGTTTTACAAGCAAAATGTTTAAAGATTTTATATCCTCTTGTGATACCAAACATGTTGAAAATGCAGTTGCAACACCCAGAGCAAACGGACAAGTCGAACGCTTCAACAGGACCATTCTTGATGCCCTCTCTTCCTTATCCCATGGTGAGAACGAAAAAAACTGGGATGATCATGTCCACGATATTCAAATTGGTATTAATACTACAAAACATAGAACTACACAAAAGACTCCTTCGGAATTGCTATTTGGGTTTAATATAATAAGTAAAGCAGAGGGAATATTAAGCTCAATAATTAGCGAAACATCGAAAATAAATCTCGAAGAAAATTTGGATAGTTTAAGACACGAGGCTAGTAAAAAAATAAAAAAACAACAAATAAAAGACGCAGAGAGATTTAATAAGCATAGGAAGCCAGCAAGGAAGTACGTAGAAGGTGATCTTGTTCGAGTAGAGAGACAAATACCACACAGCGGTAAATCCCAAAAACTGGCTTGTAAATATCAAGGGCCTTATCGTGTAATAAAAGTGCTCCCTAATGACAGGTTCGTTATTGAGGATACCCCGTTAACGCGTAAAAATGGCCGAAAGTATGAATCCGTAGTAGCGATAGATAAAATACAACCATGGATGAACTTCAAAAGAAACTTTGAAAGTAGCTCCGATGAATCGGACAATGACACGGATAATTAAATTGTCAATTTAAACAATTATAAATTAATATTCCCAATGGTTACTTTACGTTGATATATGATTATTTTACTTTATTCTGTCATAATTACTGTATAGTTACAAACACAAAAAAAAAGGAAATAGAAGAAATTCATTACACATACTGATAAAAAGAATTACACCTGTATTTAGAATAATAATTTTAACAAGTTTTTCAATATGTTTAATATTAAACTAAGTAAGTGGGTATTTAAGAAACTGTGTTAGTGCTACTAACTATATGAATCAATAAGTTACTATTAGTCTTTTTTTTTCTCTCTCTTTCTAATTTGAGTTACGCTGTATTTAGAATAATAATTTTAATAAGTTTTTCTATATGTTTAATATTAATCTAAGTAAGTAGGTACTTAAGAAACTGTGGTAGTGCTACCTACTATTTGAATCAATAAGTTACTATTAATTTTTTTTTCCTCTCTCTTTCTAATTTGGATTACGCTGTATTTAGGATAATAATTTTAACAAGTTTTTCAATATGTTTAATATTAATATAAGTAAGTAGGTACTTAAGAAACTGTGGTAGTGCTACTATTTGAATCAATAAGTTACTATTAGTTTTTTTTTTCCTCTCTCTTTCTAATTTGGATTACGCTGTATTTAGGATAATAATTTTAACAAGTTTTTCAATATGTTTAATATTAATATAAGTAAGTAGGTGCTTAAGAACTTAAGGTATTGGAATCAATAAGTTACTATTAGTTTGTTTTTTCTCTCTCTTTCTATCTATTATTTTTTTTTCCTCATGTATACATACATTACAAAAAATAAAAGGAGGCGAAGGGACTCGCTTCGAACAGGATGGCCGAGCTGTTAACTTAATGTCATGCGTGGAGATATGAGCCTATAAGTCGCGGGTAGCGCGAGGGGGGAAGGGCTGGCAGAGCTTATAAGTCGCAAGTAGCGCGGTAAGGGGGGAAGGGCTGGCAACACGCCCGAGTATCAGATATACGACAGGCTATCGATTCATGAACAGCGAGTGAGACGGTGGTGGTAAATGGTGGATATAAATTATAAAGACTACATAAGTGTTTAGATCATAGTATTACATAGTGTTAAGTTTTTTATAATTTCAGCATAAGTAAATGATAAGTGGAATAAACTGTATAAGTGAGGAATAACTGACTTTTGATTTATCGTCCTTAGACAAAATGTGATAGGCTTTTTATCTTTTTTAACGCGGACGAAGTGGCGGGCAACAACCTAGTAAATAAATAAAACAAAAACATTTTTCCTTTGAGCAGGATAAAACAAATTGTGACAATTCATGTAAATAGTCCCCTCATGTGTAAAGTACAGTGCAAATATATCGCCCACTTCCTTGCCAACACACGATCTATTGTACTATGGTGTATAACAAATCGTGCTTTTAACTGTGCCCGTCTTTAGCGCTAGTAATGCTTCCACTGTTGTTTCCCCATAACGTTAGTAGTGATTTATACCAACCATTCAGTTCGGTGATGGGCGAGGGAAAAGCGGTGGTGAAGTGGTCCATCATTAAGTTATTTATATTATTAACTTTAATAATCTTAATATATATATTTCCTTTTTTAAATTAATATTTGGGATATAGTCGTATATACATACATATATTTTAAAAAGGGTTACTCGCATAATGACTTATTTCTTTCACGCATATTGACTTATATTATTGATTTATAAGCGTATTGACATGGTTATTTTAAAATAATACCTATTTTAAAATTAACACACATTCCAGAGGCTTGTCCATAGAGAGATAAGTAATGCATAAAAGAGTTGAAAAAATATTAAAAATAAAATAAACAAAATATGTGTAAATATTAGAAATATCTAAAAAAAACAATGATACAGCATGCCGCATTTTCAACATGAATCTCTGGGGTTTTTCTAACTTACTTCGTCAATGAAGATTGAAAAATGAAACCAACAGCGTCTAAAATTAAATAAGTTTTAATATAACTTAAGTTCAGGAATGTGCCTTCATCAGACGATACAATACACTGTATAAGTAGATCGTTATGCAAATTCAACCCTTAACTTGGTGCACTTGGGTTGGTTTAATCGCCTGAATTTCCTCAAACTTGCGAGAAGAAACTCCAAAATCGAAGGGTGAATAAATTTAAAAACCTCTTAACAACACTCTTAACTTGGTGGGTGGCGAAAAGTTTATGTATACGCGAGAATTTGGCAAAGTATTTTCTTAATACTAAAATGCTTTATGACTGGCATTAGCGAACCGCCCAAACATTTTTTTTATATTTCAAACTTATATTATTCCCTGTTGATTACTTTATATTTATTTACTACAAGTGGCCAGTTCCCGTCTTCGCCCTTGGTACAATTTTTATTATACAAAAAGCCATCGTTTACCCCTATTTATAAGTGAAAGCAAAATCATTAGCTATTTAAGAAATTATATGATTTTTTTATCATGATGTTTTATTTTTAAAATAAAGTACACAGTAATATGTACTCCCCCTTTTAAAATAAAAGGTATAAACCATAGGAACAGATGGGTAGATAGATCATAGCACATTTTGGTTAAATGACGACGGTACAGTGTGTGACACGACTACGCACTCTAAACTCTCCCCTCTCGTTTGCACACTGATTGACATGCAACGTTATTTCGCTAAAACCAGTCATCACTTTAAGTACTCGAATATTCTTGATTACTGAACCGGACTTTATCTTCAGTTCTTTTCGTGTTACTATTCGAATAACTTTATCAGTCAATTCCCATTAATTTACTACAACTATGGGTTTCGCACGCCATACAAAACACTACGAACTTTATGGAACATTGAATAGTGACATGAAATCTGTCATAGTTATAGAAATGAATAGTAGAACGTCGTTACTACCTTTTACCATCGACACGCGAATCCGACATTCCTGTCATTCCCTATCCCTTCCTGATCCCTTATCCTTAATCCTATAGAAGTCGACAGCGTATTTGCAACATACGCACATGTGGTTATGCTTGTGTTAATTGGCGACGGCAGCCACTATCTTATCAATATCTTCCATCAAGTGGCCTTGTCTGACGATTTTTACATAAAATAAGATTTAACGTCACAAAGTGACACTGTTCTCACGCTAGAGAGTATATATGTTCCTTGCACTGTTCTGTCATAAAAACTCAATCAATACCTACATTTTTAAGAAGCAATACAACTTAAAGAAATGTCGTGGGCAATGATTGGAAACTCGAATGAATGTGGAAGCGCAGAGATAGGAAAAGCATTTCGGTATACGCGTTTCGTCATTTGTCAGAAGTCAGGACGTTTCGTCACAAAGCACCCTTCGGAAACGAGGCAGGTCGGACGTGCTTTTCTCAGTCACTGCCCGTTTTCATTGTCCCTTTGTCTAACATTTGAAGGGGAACACGCTTCCTTGTTACGCACCGAGACGTAAACTGTACAGATTCGCTGCGCCCTGTTCATGCACTTACTCATTGTTTGAGAAGTTCGCTAGAAGATAGATGACGTTCACATATAAAATCAATGACTTACGAATCGGTAAGTAGGTGTTCACTGTTCAGGAATGTTATATTAAATTTATTTATTTTTTACAAAATACACAGCTAAATTACAAAATACTCAACACAAAATTTAATAAAGTTACATTCAACTTTGTCAAACTTTACTTTGACTTTGGGATTTTAAGAAGACTGGCGATTTTCAAATTAAGTAAAGTCGTGATCTAAAAGTAGTATGCTGGTGCTTTCTATTAACGTACTCCTTATCCATAGACTAATTGAATAAATAAAATAAAAAATTGACCCTCGCTTTAACCCATTTTGAGCTATATTCTCAGTTAATATAATTAGCATTGTTTTTTTAAAAATACAATACAGAACTTATTTAGTTGTAAGTAGGTACTATTAGAAATGTGTAGTTTAGTTAGATTAACGCAAATAAATGTGGTTTAACGAGCAATTCCATTCGAACTATCTGACCAGTCAGCTTTCGAACAGGGAACTCGAAACGACTCACTTTAATAGACTTGTTAGAGCTATTTTATTTCAAGAAGGCATTGGAATTACTGTATTTTATGATCCTTGTCGAAAATTTTTGGCGTGAACGCAGTTTTGTTACCGCTTGTCATTGCACATGAAATATTAATTAGAAATTTATTATGTCTGGTATAAGTTAGCATACCTATTCTTCTACACACTACATCTGCTGCACTAATCTGAAGATTGTCTAATATCACCGAATCACACTAATCTCCGAAAGCGTCAAAGGATTTAAATAAAATTTTGTTAGTATTTAATATCTGGTAAAATACAAATTGAGCATTTCTATCGACATACTATTTAGGTTTATAATATAAGACGATAAATTTGGACGAAAAAATAGATGATATGTTTTCATGCATTTAAGTTATTATAAAAAATTGGAGAAATTGAATTGGTAATAAAAAATTATCATTATTTTGTAATCAAGTATCTCCCGCTGGTTATATCTTAATTAAATCTACTGAGATTGGGTTGAAAATTAAAATCGCTAACTTATAATTTTATTATAAAAGAACTCCTCTTAGCTTGAAGCTCCGTGTTATTTTCGCGATAAATTTTATATTGTATCATGAAATAAAGAAAAACTTTGTCCCCCGGTTCTTCCACAACATAAACCTTCAACGATAAATGATAATTATTTTATTGTTCAAGTATTTCGATATAACTGGGTAAAATATTATCTATTTTACCTTATGGTCCAAGTTAAAAGCGTCAATAGTCAATAGTTTCCATTAGAAAATACTTCATGAAGTAGATAACTACATACTTTATCGTTCTCGAGAACGTTGTTTGTTGACTTATTTTCATTGGTGAAAATCATAGTGGTTTTTATTTTATTTTTACTATAAACTAACATAATATCCTTTAAGTCCCAGGTACAAGACATACTAGAAATGGAATTCGTAAAATTTATACTAATTATTAATTTATAACTGTCGTTTTGACCAATGTGTGTTAACAATGATGACATAGTTCTTAAACTATGGGCTTTCTAAGAAAGCTCAATCACTGAGTTCGGGGTTACGAATTGATTTCACTATGATTATCGAAAGACTGCAATTATTGGCATATTAGTGAAATAAAGTGGCAATGGGCAGAAAACATTAGCACAGAGAGAATGTTATATGTATTTCATTTCTGATTCATCTTCTTTCCTTTCTTGACCACGGACCAGCCAGGGCTGCATAGAACATCCAATTCAGACGATCTTATGGATCCAGGCAGCTTCTGAAGGTTGCCTAGATCCAATGTAGATTGGATCCGGAAGGATTTTGTCCATCAGTGGACATTCTATGGCTGAGATGATAATGATAATCTCCCCTAGCATTCAGAGTCTAAATTACTTTTTCAAGGAAGGATTTTTGTTTTTCGCCCAGCCTTAAATCGCTATCTTTTACGACTGATACTATTATACCTCGATTGCGCTTACGCTTCGACGAGTACAGGAGAATACAGGGGCAAGGGGGAATATTTTAGGGGAAGTTCGGTGAATTTGGACACTTTAATGCGAGTTTTGATGTTTTATGTTAATATCGAGTAGGAAAGTTCGACGGGTGGCCATTGAATCGTCTCTATCTCTGAAAACTCCAATTGTACAGAAATCAATGCCAATATTAACTAATGGAGACAAGTTGCAAATTAAGTAACTTCTGCAAGGAACTTAGTCACTTTTCGTTTGTAAAACACTTAAGTAATATTAGACGAATTTAATTTATATTTCCTGCTGCGCATTATTTTAACTCGCTTTTTGCCCAACAGCTTTAATATCGTGAAAAGATAAAATGATGTCAATTTTGTTGCCCGAATTTAAGGCATTTCAATACAGTAAGAGTCTAACAAAAAATGTTACATTTAACATTGAAAATGACAGACAACTTTACTCTAGCATTTACAAACAATGTTTTTGTTGCATTTTAAACATGACTTTGTTCAATCAATTTTTTTCCACCAGATAGACAATAAAGAACGAGTTAGTTTAGCATCCATAACAATTATTATTTATACTAATAAATAGTAATCTTTTTACTAATTATTAGATAGGTCAGTCTAAAAATTGAAGATCTTTTTGTATAGACTTAAAATAATTAAATTTTCCTTATGATAGGTAGAAATGATAATGATATTGATAGTGGTAATGATAATACATATAATTACGAAATCAAACATAGAAAGCTCATCACGATGCACACACATTTAACATCCTTACATATTATAAAACTCCTCCGCCACGTCTGTCTGTCTGCCTGTTCGCGATAAACTCAAAAACTACTGCACCAATTTTCATGCTGTTTTCACCAATGGATATAGTGGTTCTCGAGGAAGGTTTTGGTATATTACTTGCATCCGTGCAAAGCCAGGAACCGTGTAAATGTAAATGTGATAATAATGTACTGTCCCTATAATTTGTATTCAACAGTTTCTCAAGACCATTTATATTTTATTCAGTTTTTTTTTCTAAAACCGTAAAGGTTATTAACGCAAAGTCTTTTCATAACGTCTCCCAGGAATAGCTTGAATAGTGACTCCATTCTGAAAAGATCTATTAAGAATGCGACCTAGAATTGAGCTTATCTAGGCGTCGCCGGAAAAATAGATGGCGCTTTAGACTGTAAGTTTAAAACTGGAATGAGATCACTTTAGTCTTGGTAACAGTTTATTTCTGTTACTAATCATATTCAGTTTCTTGGTTTTTCTTGGTCTGACATAAAACTTTTTGGGCTTAAATTAATATTCCTTTTTAACGTAGCGTAACAATTCATTTACTAATTCAAATTATATCGATTAAAGTTACCTACATTCTTAATACAATGTTATTCTCCAAAAAAGTCCCTTGCAGCAAGATGAAAAAAAAAACATTAGGGGAAATATGAAAGACTAGAGAATCGTTTATTATGTATGAACCCTGTATGTCGTGCGGGATGAAATTCAAATGAGGCCAAATAATTTTTTATTCGTTT
This sequence comes from Synanthedon vespiformis, assembly GCA_918317495.1. Classification (NCBI taxonomy): domain Eukaryota; kingdom Metazoa; phylum Arthropoda; class Insecta; order Lepidoptera; family Sesiidae; genus Synanthedon; species Synanthedon vespiformis. The sequence continues at coordinate 2,374,160 of OU906951.1, read as the reverse complement.
GATGTTGAAAATCGAGAACATTCTGAAGGACATGTGCCCTTAAAGATTGCTATTTGGACCGTTTATGTCTGCATGTAACTCGTGTAAAAAGTTTGTGTGAGAATAATAGTGTTTTTAATTTTTAACTAGCTTATTCGAAAGTCTGTCAATTTATACCTATCTATAAATAAAAATTATTTGCCACATGTATGAAGGAGAATCACGGCCTGACCTAATGTTGATTTTTTGACTGTTCGTAATTGTCAGAGCAAGATTGTAAATTGAAAATGAAAGAAAATTGTTGGAAAATCTAAGAGAAAGGTAGTAGAGGATGGTATTTTTATATGAAAAACACGATTGACAGTGCCACGATTGCCTGTTCAGCTAGTTCCCGTAGATTTTACAAATTATCCCATTAATACATAAGAATACGTAATATCTTCTGAATGCTGTATAAAAACCAAAAGATTTTAGGTTGTTTTAGATTAAAAAAAATTGTTTCCTATTATTCATTGCTTGTATGTATTACAAATATTATAAACTGTTGAAAAGTTATTTATTTTCTATCCAAGTTCGATAAATATTTTTTTTAATAAGTATTTTTAAAAAACTGTAAATTGAATGCATTTACATTTAAATACATTTAAATATTAGATACTTATTGTTCGTTGATATTAGAGTTTCAGATTCAGAAACAGTATTATCTAATATACAAGAATGTTTTACAAAAACAATAATCTAGATTTCTCTCCTAAATTTTTCCGTATCTTACAAGAGTGAATCTTATATGGAGATTTATGTTTATGTAACATTGACTTGAAAGATCAGTACCGCCCAAGCGATATAAGCCAAGTAATAAACTATGTAGCAACAAGCAAGGGAACGCTTACTACGTCAGACTGTCGACAACTTGGCGCCACAACAGTAGCCAAAGAAAAATTTGCTATCCGAATTCCTGTTTTAGTAAATCACCTACTTTAGTAGCCATATGTGACCATTTCGGTTATGATGTATATGTAATCTATAATAAATACATATTCTAATAAATACTGAAAGTTTCTGGGTAATGGTATAAAAAGGAAATAAACGTATTTCATTACCTATTTCATTAACACAAGATGCCCTAAACCCAAAAGACCCTATTTTATTTTATATTTATGTAATTTTTATACTGTTATAAAATATATACTTTCATAATTTAACTGTCTCACATTCGCTTTACACTCAATGGATTTGAGAAGGTTATTTGTGGACGATTTCCTCGACTAATTTTTAACACTCCTTCTGTCAGGGTGGGCTCTCAATGAAAATGCAGGTGTAAACTTCTCAACTCAATGTATATTTTCACTTCTTCCATTCCTTACATTAATTGTCGTACATTGTACTTTTATCGCACTCTGGTCTCTCAATTCATATATCCTTTTTCCACCAACTCGATCCGTCGTCGGCCACGTCCGGGAAACAAGAGAGCGACCTCTGCCGCCGGATTGCCATCCTTCCAAACCCACTGTCTTGCTCGCGCAAAACCATAGAGCAAAGAAACAGTTTTGGACTTGGAATATATTAATTGAGGACCATCTAATTAAAACATTGTTGGTAAAAATAAATGAACCTAACAATCGACCGTCCTGACATCGTGTGCGTCCCTGTACACGACAACAGGTGGTAACCTAACAATCGGTTATCTTGGCTAATAGTTTCAACTAGGTACACATTAGTTGATAAAACATTTATCTTCGTCAACATTCTTTACAAACTACCACCGGTTCGGAAAGCTGTTTCTAGGGGGAAGAACTCGGCAAGAAACCCCCTAGTTGCTCTTTTCATAAATAAATTACAAAGTAATACGTAACAATACATAGTAATCTACATAACACAATAATCAACTATATTTGACTCCAAGGACAGTCATCATTTATATAATCTAATATCCTATAATAACCCTATTTGCACAGGGTTTTCTTAATATAAACTTTAAATTTATTTATAGATAATTGTTGTATATTAGCTGGAAGCCTGTTGTAGAAGCGCACACATTGTCCCATGAAAGAGTTGCTAACCCTATGGAGACGAGTTTTATTCGGTTGAAGCCTATGCTTGTCACAAACCAGTCACAGATTAGTATTGCATAACGTTGACATTTTGATTGAAATTCCGACAATGATTAGTTTTTAGGACAGTTTCTACTAAGAGGAATTGTCTATACTACATCTTAATAGTAAATTATCGTGAATTAGTATGGGACAACATATACGTTTCTATTGAAATTCTAAAATTGATTAAGCTTTATGACAGTTTCTACTAGCAAGAATTATCCATAACACTTCTTAATAGCCAAGTAGACTATTTATGAAATATTATTCTAATAAATATTATTTACGTTTCAATTGAAGTTCTAAAAATAATAATTAAGCTTTATGACAATATTTGCTAGAACGAACTATCCATAACACATCTTAATAATAAAGTATTCAAGAATAGTTATTTTGACTTAGTAGTATTAACATTTACGTTTCGATTGAAATTCTAAAAATGATTAGCTTTAAGACAATCTCTACCAGAAAGAATTATCTATAACACGTCTGAATAATAAGTAGGTATGAGTTAACATTTACGTTGCGGTTGAAGTTCTAAAAATGATTAAGCTTTAAGATAATCTCTATACTAGAAATAATTATCTATAATACATCTTAGCAATAAAGCAAACACAAAACAATTACATATTGTCGAGTTAGTATGAAATAACATAATACGTTTCGACTGAAATTCTAGAAATGATTAAGCTTTAAGACAATCTCTACTAGAAAGAGTTATCCATAATACATCTTAGCAATAAAGCAAACGCAAAACTATTACATATTGTCGAGTTAGTATGAAATAACATAATACGTTTCGATTGCAATTCTAGAAATGATTAAGCTTTAAGACAATCTCTACTAGAAAGAATTATCCATAATAAATCTTAGCAATAAAGCAAACGCAAAACTATTACATATTGTCGAGTTAGTATGAAATAACATAATACGTTTCGATTGCAATTCTAGAAATGATTAAGCTTTAAGACAATCTCTACTAGAAAGAATTATCCATAATAAATCTTAGCAATAAAGCAAACGCAAAACTATTACATATTGTCGAGTTAGTATGAAATAACATAATACGTTTCGATTGCAATTCTAGAAATGATTAAGCTTTAAGACAATCTCTACTAGAAAGAATTATCCATAATAAATCTTAGCAATAAAGCAAACGCAAAACTATTACATATTGTCGAGTTAGTATGAAATAACATAATACGTTTCGATTGCAATTCTAGAAATGATTAAGCTTTAAGACAATCTCTACTAGAAAGAATTATCCATAATAAATCTTAGCAATAAAGCAAACGCAAAACTATTACATATTGTCGAGTTAGTATGAAATAACATAATACGTTTCGATTGCAATTCTAGAAATGATTAAGCTTTTGAATATTTAGAAAAATGAGTCAGTTTCCTTGGTATATCAAAACCATATTCGTAGGTATATCTTATTATTATTATTATTATTCGTTAATCGTTAAAGAGATAGTATTCGTTACATGAGCGCAAATCACGACCAATCAATTATAATATTAATACACTCTTATTCGAATTTGGCAAGTATTCCGAACGATCGATTTAAGAGGGAAGAATAGCACGTACTCGTCCTTACGAAAGAGAAAAAGTTTTTCCAATCTCCATGACCTTTTTTTTTGTTATTGTTTTAAAAGGCTAAATTTATAGGTTTCCCTTTTTTTTTTTTAAATTTTCAATAGATTCAAACTTATTTAACTTCAAATAACTTAATTTTTGTGATTAATACTTTGTCGAATTAAAACCGTTTGTTTTATGAAACCTATAAACCTAGAATATATTATGCTTAAACGATCGACATGAAAATCAAAGTGATTTGTTATGATTTAGTTAATGGAAACTATTTTCTCCCGAAATGGAATTTCATCAAAAAGTACCTATTGTCTGTCGCAAGCTGCAGCGCTATTTCGTTAGGATCGCAAAGCTATACTTTCCTCTTAATCGGAACACGTTATCTTCCCTGATCGATCGATTAATCAAGGTGCCTCCTGAACGATCGATCGAGGCCTATGGCGACCACGAGAGCCGATCGATTCACTCATTTAGATACTAGTCGCGCCGTTTCTGGAGCCGATCGTTTAGTGCTCGCGTTTCTTTCTCTGAGACAACGTTTATTGCCCTATGGGGACTAATTTGATTCGGTACAGCTACACACAGGACAATCATACTTTTCAATAATTTTACCGTTGTCAGACCCAAAACTTTTATCGACATCACCCCTTAACACATCCATGCGGTGTGGCCTTATGAAGGAGAACATCGTTTACTTCGTGAGTTATAAAAACAAGCTCCCCGTCCTTTGATAAAGTATTATTAGTTAGATTCAGAGTCTCGAACGAAATTATTACTCGAACCTTCATTAAACCAATTTATGTTTTAATCAAAACATTGCTGTTGTTCGCTCGATATATCGGAGCTAGAGTAACACTAAGGTAGAACGATAAGATAACTATAAGATACTCAACTATAAGGCGTGCTACATACGACCACGACTTTTCTTTACAAAAGCGTTCGTTCAACTATTTGATCCCCTTTTAGTGTTATGTCAACGAATAAAACTGAATGAAGCACCTTTTGGCAGCGTCACAGAGCACTTTTACTATACGTTCTGTCTTGGTCGATCAACTTCAGTCAACATGAACAGGAATACCTCTGAATGAACATGAATAGTCGGGAAATGTGGAACAGCTACTACTAGCACGTGCAAAACCTCTAACGGGCTTCACAAAGGGTTCAAGGTGGTTTAAGTGAATAGTACGAAATAGGATTTTCCCGCTCTTGCGACAGCGGCGGCAGTCCTTTGCGATTAAATTCATATTGCCTATTCGGCGTAACGAAAGAGGGTCCCCGTGAGTACTTTAAATATCAAGGATTATAAAGCTTGACTGTTCAGAGAGTTGTGCTAGTTCATATGCGATGATGAGCATTGTGGAGACTAGTGACTAGTGATGTAACGAATTTCAATCCTTAGATATTCGCGAATGCGAATGCGAATATCTGCTGTCGATAATTCGCGAATGCGAATATGAATATTGACTTTTGTATTTGGCGCCATTTGTCTATGGCTTTATTTTAACAGCTTAGTGTGCGCGCGAGTTGCATGCACGCACACATTAATTTGTAATTAATTGATTCAGTATCATAGAATCAATAGAAGATTATTATGACTTCAAATAGTTGTTCAACTGTAAATAGATAAACTATTCACTGTACCTAAACAACAAACGAAAACCAAATTTACAGTGTTATAATTGCAAGACTGTTTAAATTAGAAGATAAAATTTTGAAATAAATATATAAAAAATTGATACTTATTTCTCTATTTTTTTTTTTCTTGTTGTAATTGGAAATCTTATTTATTTTTAGGTCGTTCATATTCGCAAAACATTCGCATAAAATTGCGAATGCGAATGCGAGTGTCGAGAAATATGCGAATATACGCGAATGCGAAGACAAATGTTCGTTACATCACTATTGGAGACTGCCCTTTTCTATCCCCGAATTCAACCTAGAAAAACCATTTCGTTGCGAGAAGAGCGAGAAGAGAAGAAGAGTGGGGCTGGCATAATCTGAAACCGACTCTAATACCGGCGTCCTACTTATTACAGACCATCGCTCGCACCTTCTCTCGCTCGTGTTAAGACACCCTGTAAGGACGACAAACGACTGGGCGCTGAATGTTAAGTTTCATATTAATTTTCGGTGATACTAGTACATCCTAAGTCCTGCTAGGAAGATGCAAAATAACATCGATATTCTCCCAACAAGTACGGTAAACTCTACTTTACGTCATCTGGTACTCCTTCGCCCTAGCGCACCTGGCTTTCGTCGAATACCTGGCTAATACCCATCTTCATGAGAGTTTCATTAACTATCGGACACAAAGCATCGCTTATCTTAGCTCGACAAAACCCCGCTCCAAAGAGAGACAGCAATAGACTCTCCTCTGTGCTGGTCAACGTATACATTTATAAAGAATCATTGTTCTCCGTTAAGTCGGGGTTAGGCAAATCATCTCCTATATTGAAAAACTGCAATTTGTCCTTAATCCTAAAGACCGATATTAATATGGGAACTCCTAGGAAATGGTGAGTGACGGCTCTGCAGCTTACCCCGGCTTCCACCCCGTCGACACCGAGTGGACTAAGCTATTTCCAATTACTTTCGTAAGCAAAGGGAAGTTATCGTAAGATAGGCCTAACTCTACTGTAGAGGATTTCACGATGATCGTTACGTCGCTCCCAACGTCAAGCAAAACTTTCGATTCAGTGTTATTGAATAAGTTAAAGAAGTTTTTTGATAAGAAAAACTACGTGACCTGATACATTCGTCGTTGCCGACGCGCCACCGTGTCCCTCGCTCGGCGCGACGCTCTGCACGCCGTTCAGCATCCAGTTGGTTCGATGCCACCGAGATGCTACGATGATGGTCGCCGTCGCGCTGCTGGTCTCCTCGCTCGGCCCGACGCACTCGATTTTCCATAGTGCGACGCCCCGCACGGCGCTCGGATACCCAGAGGCTCGGTGTCACAGACGTGCAGCGACGGTAGCCAACATGTGACTCGCTGAAACTCCGCCTCGGGTTACGCGGGGTCCCCGCAGCAATCACAGTTCCGAGTGGGAGCGTGTGCGTCTTGTCGACTCAGAATTGCACGCCTTTGTCGCTCCATCCGCTCGGTCATAGTCTGAAACTCACGTCCAGGGGTTATATTCTATGTTTATTGGAAAGATGAGCTATCTGACGAAACATGAATGGAGATCTTAGTAATAGTAACCTCGGAGGTTTATACTTTTAGTTGATTTTCTATTAAGTCCATAGGTACTTAAATATTCTGATTAGTAGTAATACCTACTCTAAGTTTGTTCAAAAGTATATTTTCCTATTACCCTTATTATCGCTATGCGTACGATAGCGCGTGTAATCGCCGTTGATGTAAAGAGCACCGGTAGGACTGTTACTAATAAAACAAGGTGCTTTTACATCCGGTGACTGATCTCAATATAAGTATTTTATTTTTTTATAAATATTTGAGAAGTATCTAAAACTTAATGATACCGAGCTCACACAATGTAAAGCGATATCCAGATGCGCTTTGAGTTCTAACTTTCTAAGTGGTCGGAACAAACTACTAGCGCCATCTAGCAACCTTTGATATCAATAATATAATGAAATATGATTTTAAACAAATTAATGGTGTTATGATAGCTATGATAGAGTTCTACACTATGTATTCCGCTGTTGTGCTCGGATAATGAGAATAAGGGAATAGAAGTACAAATAAAAGGAATGACAACCTGTACGTTACATTGTTATGTACCTGTCCATACCTATTAACAAGTTTAGACTTGTACGTAGTTAGACCGAATTCACTACCACCATCAAGACGATTTCCGTTACTAGCATCACCCGTTATACAATGAATTTTCTAGTTATGGCTAACAGTACCTAGGCTAAACTGTCCCAAGTAATTATTTTCAAGTAACCACAATACAGCCATTTTATGATCTGAATATTATATTTAACTACTCACATTTAGACGCCTGTAAAGTATGGACTCAGAAATCGCTGGACCGATCTCAAAAACTCCTTTAATTTTAAGCCTCGCGGGCGAGGTCGCGTACACCAGTTAGTATGCTTATATTCTTGGTAATACAATGAACTTACTTTGCCATCGTATGAGTTTCAACCTCGATTAATGTTTGCTTGTCTAACAAAAGAATGTATTATTTCTTTCGTCAATTATAGCGGCCTCATAGCGATGACGTGAGCGTATGGGTCGCACATAATCGAGACGAAATTAAATTCGAAATGCACTAATACAGAAAGGAGTACTACATTTTCAACTGAGAATAATATGAGATTCATAAAATACATCTGCGAATTTGCTAAAAATAGATGAAACTTAGAATTTGGGCGTGTAAACTTACGTTTTCGTGGTTTCTTTTTCCGCTTCTGAGTTTTTAACACTCCTTCTGTCAGGGTGGGCTCTCAATGAAAATGCAGGTGTAAACTTCTCAACTCAATGTATATTTTCACTTCTTCCATTCCTTACATTAATTGTCGTACATTGTACTTTTATCGCACTCTGGTCTCTCAATTCATATATCCTTTTTCCACCAACTCGATCCGTCGTCGGCCACGTCCGGGAAACAAGAGAGCGACCTCTGCCGCCGGATTGCCATCCTTCCAAACCCACTGTCTTGCTCGCGCAAAACCATAGAGCAAAGAAACAGTTTTGGACTTGGAATATATTAATTGAGGACCATCTAATTAAAACATTGTTGGTAAAAATAAATGAACCTAACATAATTATTTACTATCTTCGATTTGAGGCAAAGGACTTTCGAATCTTGTATTTTTTTAAAGAGTCTTTATCTAAAAAACGGACTTATTCCTTATTAAAAAGTATTAAAAAGAACATTTTCTGTATAAAAAAAATAATTTGAAATAATTTCATCTAAAATATTTTTTAACCGACATAATAATACTATTTTGAGGCTTCTGTATCTCCCAAAAAAAAATGAACCCATTGGCATATTCACACTGTTCTCATCCTTTATCAAGCGCTCTATCAACCTGTCGGTCATCGTGTATCATAAAAAATATTTTTAAAAATCTTTATTGAACTGAAAGCACGAAATAATTAAAAAAGAGCAAAATATAGGTCGAACTAATTGAGACTTGCCAAAAAACCTTGTTTTTCGTGTTTAACGCTAGCGGAGAGAAATGATTAAAACTATATTTTTGTGCCGGGAGCACGAAAAATAAATGAATAGGAAAGATGAAAACTGAAATTACTCCCAAATTAAAATTTACTGCCATATTTTTTTTTAGTCAAGGCTTCTCTCCAAAATATTTTAGAGGTTAAAATCTGAAGTTATTAATTACCTAGTGTACGTTATTACTGATCATTCATTAGCACAATGAGTCATCAGTAATAACGTACACAGTATATGGCACAGAGGTCTCTTTTTATGATAGAATACCCAAAGTTCATCAGCATGAAAAACCTTATGAAATATAAAATGTGTGCAAAGAAATTCGCAAAAGATTTAAAATAATAAATCACATCACAAACTTTACTTATAAAATTAGCTTGGTAAAGTAAATAACACCGCTTGAGTGTGCCCTGTTACATATTGTTGATATGTTTCTTTAGAGTTCTGATGACCGCATGTCGTATTGAAATAAAATATTTTCGACAGGTTGTCCTGAAGTTTCAAGGAAATTCTTTTCCTTAGATGCCCACGTACATCTCCCCTCGAGACTTTTTATATAATCCATTAAGTTGTCAAGGAAGATTGATAAAATTGCGATAGATATCACATTACATGGGTGCATTCTTAACGACTTGGCTGAGACTAAAACAAGGACTTCGAAGGAAAACATAAAATATATGGATAAATAAATTTATGCAGCATTTCGAAGATTTTTTACATCATTACTTTATGCATACTTTATTTATGGGTGACAAACACAACGGACTATAACAAATAAATTAAATAAAAAGCCTAATTGTAACAAAATATAAATTAATTAAACTATAAGGCGTTTTTATAATTCAGCTCTGAACTCTGAAGCCTAGGTTTCCTCATTCAATCTGTGCCACATCATTCTGTTTGCTTCTGTTTACGTCTATTGAAACCTATTCTCTAAATGAACTGTATATATAGATTTATGTTTGTAATCTATTAAATTATTTGGTAAGAAAAGTAGTGAATAAGAGATAGAGCAGGCTGCATTTCACGGTCACAAAATGGGTAGTCCGTCTAGTGACCGGCCTATTCTTCTAGGACATGGAACAAATACACTTGTTTTGTTTGAGTAGCCTCGAAACATCTGCACAGTGATTCTTTTGAACACAGGACACAGGCAAAAAATGGCTCTTTCACTTGGATGCATACAATCAACATGCAGGAAGCAGCGAACTTTTGAAAAATTTCCGACGTATCCGGCCTTTGTGAGTTGGCAAGATTGTATACGGCACAAAGAGTAAACTACGGAGCAGTATTTTTTTTTAAACTAATCGAGTATTTGAGTAATTATCTTTACTAATAATACAAGCCAGTATAGTTGGTAGACAACGCTGAATCTAGTTGCTTCTGATTGCATCTCCAAATTGCATTATCCTAATATTGATAAGGCGACGGTTACACGTAACGGTATTTATTGTGATCCGTTAATAAATAATTATTTACCGTGGTATTTATTGAACGTGTAGCATATTGATGGATGTCAATATTTTTCTATGGATTTCTAGAAATATTGACATCCAACAATAAATACTGAACTGATGGATCACAGTAAATGGCGTACGTGTAACCGTCGCCTAAGTATTTTTTATGAATGTAGATGTCGCTGTCAAGATAATTAATGGCTTAATTAAAGGCTCTCGCACTAAGGTAACTCATTAAAAGTCCTAAGAATCTGTAAAGTCAAGTCTGCAATAATTAATCTATGACGTTTGTCATTTTTCTGCCCGACGGGAGGGTAGGTGACAATGCTAGCCATGCGCGGGAGGGGGCGGTATTCGTGATGTTTTCATTTTTCACTCACTTTTCTCATTTTTCATATTAAACTCATGAAAAGGAATATTTTGATACCAATGAAAAGGTTGTTGAGTTATTGCTTTTGCATGTACCAAACAAATTTTCGTTACTCACAAATTGGAAAGCTTTCATTTTTTTACATAAGGACGTATAAAAAGAATGGAAGCAGTAATAACTTCAAAAAATTATCTTTACTCACGTCTCAAAAATTCTTCACGTCTATAGTGAAAATGATATTTTATGTGTACTTCCTCACTCACTCACATGAATCTCCTTAATTTGACCACTTACAAATTAAAAATCCAATTTATATACCTACCAATTTGAATTGACAATTTGAATTTCTGTACAATATGTTCACTACTTATACCAAAAATCATACCCCGGTCAGAGGTCGCATCGCATGCTATTACCAAATCGTAGGAAGGGATCATTGCATCATTATGTGGCTCCCTTAGCCATACCACATTACTTTATTTTACAGTAGCAAATTGTTATTTTTTAAGGAAGTATTGAGTTACTTAGATTTAGTATCTAATAGAAGGGATGGTCGCTTGTTTTAACCGTACTAGAGTTTTTTTGCGACTTTGTCCGCGTACTTATTTTTAATTATTTTGTCTTGAGTTTTCTGCAAAGTCTATAAATATTATAGAATAAAGTGAGTGTCTGTTTTTCCGCTAACTGCTTTCAAAGTATGCAACGGATGACATTGAAATAACGACATGGAAAAAGCTATGAAGGACATTACGAAGCCGGAAACGCTTGTAAACAATATAGCAAAATAAAACATATCATCACGTATACATATACATATACGTTCTGATATATTTTTTTAATTGAATTAAAAATTGACAAGAATTTCATAGCTTCGTAAAGAAATTGTACTGCACTGTTTTTTATATTGTGATCATGCCCCTATCTAAACTCTAATTGTTTCCGAGAAGCCCCCGAGACGTATCAATTTGCAAGCAATTTCTACCCCGCAATGGGACGAAATGAAGTGCTCACAGCTTTTCGATAAAACCATTTTTCATATTCTTTCATTAATTTCAACTTTCAATGATCTCTAATGAAGTGCTGACAGATTGAAAAAATAGAACAAGTAGGTTTCTAGACTCATAAAACATTTTCGTTTTGAAACTTATGTTGAGTTTAGGTATGGAGGATGCGAGTCAAGTTCTTTATGTGCCAAAAAGTTACAATTAATAATTGGTGCATTATGTCAAATAATTTATATCTGTTTACTTATTGACTAGAAATCATCTAAATCTAAAATTTTAAAGATCATCTAAAAATTAAAAAAACAAACAAACAAGATTGAATAAATGTTTCGACACCTCAGAAAAAGCGATGCGGACGAGGACGCGGTCAAAAGCAATATAAATAACTACTAGTCATACTGAGGCGTCTTTCCATTAGCGACGGCACGGCCCGGCACGGCACGGCCCGGCTTACCGGGGAAGTAAAAATGTATGAAACTATATGGCTCGTCTTTCCACTAACGACGGCACGGCCCGGCCCGGCACGGCACCGGCCGGCTTGGGGGTAACTGCATGTGTGTTGTATATGAATTGTAGCCGTGCGCGTGTGTGAGTGCTACCCAAGGGCTACGCTTGTTGAAAAAGTATCGATATATCGGTGTATCGATATTTTTAATTGGATATATTTATATTTATGGCCGATATATTGATAGTACATAGATACAAAATATCCAACATCGAAAATTATATCAGAAACAATATTTTTTTAGCATAAACTACCTGAGATAAAATCAGAGCCTTATCAATACTAATAATAAATCTGTAAGAGTAGGTATTGTACGTATGTTCCTCCATAACTCTTACGCGAATTAACTGACTTTCATGAAACTTGCTAAATGAACATTTAGAAGTACGAGACACATGATAGGCTACTTTTTATCTTTTTTAACGCAGACCAAGTCGCGGGCACCAGCTTGTCTATAAATAAATTTAAAAGTGTCATTAAAACTAATATTATATACTTTGATTTTGCTTCAAGTTAAGTGTAATTGTTGTAATTTTATATTTTATAGATGACAAAATAATAATCCTAAGTTTCTTTCGGGGTTTCTTCTCAGAATCGTTTTTTTTTTTCTGAAACCTTAGTAAATTTAAGTTTATTATGACAATGATAAGAGTTTCTTGTAGAAACCTAATTGATACTGATATTTTTATAAATATCGATACATCGATATTTCTTTCACTTCCGACATCCCTACCAAGGAAAAAACCGGCGTCCAACACCGGCTCAGTGGAAAGACGAACCCAAGCATGCCGTGCCGTGCCGTGCCGGGCCGGGCCGTGCCGGGCCGTGCCGTCGCTAATGGAAAGACGCCCATTGCCTTCTTATCCTGAAGTTAGACCTACACAAGATTAATCTGTCAATTGAATCTCTTTTTATTAATTATTTAAAATTTTATCCTCTGATGATAACGAAATAAGTTCCAAACTTAGCAGCAAATATCTGAGTTAAATTATAACTACACTTTTAAGTTGAGAGTGTAATGGGTTTTAGAGATGTTGTAATTTATTTGTTTGATGTCAACCCCACAACAAAACTGTTTCCTTTTTTGTCTCGAAAAGTAATTAAATTCTTGAGCAAGTGACTTACGAATAAAAGTGTAATGGTGGATCGTGACTCGATTACGAATTCGGGATCAAAGTGCTTATCTCAATCTAGTAAACGGATTACTGAAGCATTTAAACTCATATTAACTTTATAACGATGTTACCCGCTGTTTTGATCTTATTTAGACTATTCTATCGTCGGAATTAATGACGGCAAACACAAGAGGAAACCTTGGAGAAAGCAATACGAATATTTTCGTTTTTGTGTTGTTTGTTTGTCAATGAATAAGTTGTATAACATAAATATGTTATGCATTCGGCCCTAACATAAAAAATGCAGTCAAAAGTGACAAAGTATTTTTTATTAAAATTTTAAAACATACTATTTTCATTGTAAAACAATGTTTGTTTTTAAATTGATACTCAAATGAAAAGGTCATAAAGTTCGAATTAGACATCAAAAATGTTAATGCGAATTTAAGTTGCAATAAAATCTGTGGCCGAGAGTAATAGTAGACATGAAAAGTTTATAGTCTTGGAATGATATTTTATTGCCTCGATTTCTATTCATTTTCTTTTGTTTAATCTGTGTTTTACTCAACGTAGAGACAAACTCAAATTATAAAGTAAAGGCTTAATTAAATACAATTCTGACATGTATTTAAAAACAAAGTTATAACGTTGTACTTAGGTATGTACATAACCATAGATAAATAAGTACTGTACTGGTTAAATGGTTACTTATTTATCTAACTACAAGGTTTACATTTATGTCTTCAAATTAGTTTATATCAAATGAAATGTGTTTTCTTTCTTTTAATCTAGAATCTTCTAAGAATCTTTCTAAGACAAAAAAGACAACGACATTTTTTTACAAAAAAAATTACAATTCCTACATGCTATATCCTAAAAGGAAGAGGATCTACAAAGACTTTTTCTGCAATAATAATAAAATAATTACTGCAATTTATCTGATACTAAGAACATCCATCTTCACGTGCTTCCAACAAATTGAGCCAATCAAAACACCTTTTGTGTTCGGATGCGCGGGTTTTCAATAGTGATGTGCCAATGATTCGCCTCTGCCATAATTTGAGTTAGTTTATGAGTTGAATAAAGACTCTTGCAAAACACGAAAAACGTATACACGATTAATAAATTAATTATTAATTTATCGTATATCGTAAAGAAGAATAAGTCATTGCTAATGAGTATTATAGTAATTAGCAATGACTTCTTCTTCTTTGTTCTTCTTGTCCTGGTAAGCAGCGTCTGTAAGGTCGAAAGGAAATTTTCATCCAGGTAATTTGCAGTTTACCTCTTACACTTTTTATAGCCATGGGTGGATAGTAATAAGAAGTTAATTACACTTTTGAACATTTATCATAATAATTTCCTTCGCAATTAGGAAGTGATTATAATTACTAACCCACTCCTGTAATGAAGGTATCTAATGTTCGTTTACCGTGAATGTAAAGCTATGTTTACTGTATAATCTCTTAGCTTTTTTTCGACTATTCTATAATTGCCATCTCTATCTACTATATTGCTATACATAGGCCTATTAAAATATCTATTAACTATACCTACTTCTGTTTCTTTAAAGCAATACCCATCACTATTGTGACCAAATATTTGCAGCTCCAGGCAAAGTTTGCTTTATGAGTACCTCACAACTGTGTAACGATCTAACTTTGTTCACGTTTTGTTTTAAATGTTCCACGTTATTGGACGATAATAGCTGTTGTCTATCTGTTAATAGTTCATGCGATATTTCTTTGTAATAAAATGTACAGTTTCCTGTTTCTATTAATAATTTAGGTTGGTTCGATTATGACCCGTGCGCAGATATTTTGTACGTACTTTGGGTACCATTAGAGTCGGTATACTTTTGATTTGGTTGAAATTACAATATCAGTTACAGTACTACAGTACTACAGTGCTGCAACACTAAAACAATTTGAAAATATCAAGCCCTAACTGAGATATCGAGTTGTGACTTTTTTTTAGTTAATAACAACTAAAAGCTTAATATCTGTTGAACTAGCCATGACGTCGCTTTGTGAATTAGTTCAGAATACGTCAAAAACTGTAAGCCCCCACTCGATTTGAAGTTAAAGTTCCCGTGCAGTGGACTTGCCCATACATCATATTTAGCGGCAGTATGTGACGATCCATCAAACGATGTCGCATCGGCCATTACTCAATTAAAGGTACATGATCGATGAGCGAGGACTAAAATCTCTTCATGTTTATTAAACATATTATTACCGTTGAGATTTGCAATAAACGTTTTAATATACATAGTCATGACAAGCCACAGGTGGACATTAAGACAGTAAACTCATAAGAAATCCATTTCCGTGAGATGGAATGCAATTTATTCGATTAAAGTGAATCTGCAGGGGATCTTCCAATAGCAAGGCTACAGAGATGGCCATTAGCACAAGAATACGAATGATATCTATCGTAAACGACATGTATAAATTTTATATTTAAAAAATAATTAAGTATGTTTATAGAAAATAAGTTTTTAGAATATTTGTTTTAACACGCCATGCTTAGAAACGCCTTGACCGATTTGAACCCAGTTTTCATTGGTGTATTGTAGCAAGCTTTCCTTAAAACCGTTAGTGTTTGTTTCATTGCAATCGGTTTACAAACAAAAAGTTTTACCGAATACTGAAACAAGCCTGAACTCAAACTTGGATCCAGCCCCACTATACTCCCCAGCCAGGACTGTAGTTCTGTGTTAGGGTAAGTTATAGAAGACTTATAGGACAAGTTTTCAGCTTGGCTCAAATAGCTACTAAGTAAGTCGTTTTGCGTAGACAGCACGTGTCATTGTGCGTTTGGCTACATAATTTGTCATTATGCGAGTAACCCCCATAAAAATATGTT
Organism: Synanthedon vespiformis; assembly: GCA_918317495.1. Classification (NCBI taxonomy): domain Eukaryota; kingdom Metazoa; phylum Arthropoda; class Insecta; order Lepidoptera; family Sesiidae; genus Synanthedon; species Synanthedon vespiformis. The sequence continues at coordinate 2,358,029 of OU906951.1, read as the reverse complement.
TGAATGTTCAAAATGATTCTATATTATAATAATTCCACCATCATTGGTAAAAAACTCAACAGAGTGTCAGTATTTCCTATCGGCTGAGATAGTATATGGTAGAAATAAGTCTCGCAGTTCGACATTTATCTCATCAAGGCTTAATCTGTGCTGTCAAGAAAGTCCTAACTCTTGACTCTAAGTAGAAAAGACGCTTCCCTAAGACTGGTGATATTGTGAGCAACGAGTTATATTTTTTATATGAAAAGTAGTAAACAAATTTAACGTTTATTTTTAAATTATGTATGTTTTATTTTTAATTGATGGTAAGGTGGTCTATAGACAAGAGATGTCGAGATGTGTATTGTACTGCAGTTCTGAAATAGTCTTTATCGTACCTACTCTATGACTATGAGGCAGTAAAAAGCAAGGCACAAGTGGACACAAGTGCTATTATTTGTATATATATGACATTAAATTATATGATGTTTTATAATGATGTGGCATCTTGACCATACTCGTAGTTCTGCATTTTATGTTAAGGCTGACACACAGGTAAGTGGTAGGTGGCAACCGTCGCCTATATCATAAGCAACGCCACCTTTGCTGCAAGTGCTTTGGCGACTACACTAGGATTTTATTGGTATGAGATAGGGAAATGTCCCTTACCCGCTCACCGAAATAAAACAGCACACTTGCTCTTATTTCACGGTGGTAATCTGTAATGAGGTAATCACTACCGCCAGACGGCTGCGAAGCGCAGTATGCCCTGAGACTATTTTCCAGATTCAGACCAGAACGAACTTTGAAGAGTTCATTTCTAAAGTATATTCTCGCCGGGAATCGAACCCGGGAACCCTGGGCGTTAAGTCAAACACTCTAACCACTCATCCAAAGGCCTCGTCAAATTATTGTATTAAAGCCTCAAAGACAATATTATTCTAATTTTCGTTGCACGCTACATTTAAAGCCACTATAAACGCTCCGATTCACGCTTAAAGTTTCACGCTTCTCGGCGCACAGTGTCCACAACTTAATAGCTTACAGAAAGGAGAATCCCAGTAAAGTAAATATTTGGGAGAGTAATTAGTGAGTTGCAAGGAGTTGTTGGTTGCCTAAGTGGAGTTACTCGCATAACCAAAACACAATATACTTAGCTCACAGTAAAATAACTTTGTTGAAAACTAAACTGAAACTATTCAACTCAATAACTCAATTCATGTTATTGTAGAACAGTCATCTTTTCTCTTAGAAGCTAGGAGCTAGGTGTATTGGCAAATTTATAAAAATCAAGCACTTTTTAGTTTTAATAACACTTACCAACTAAGTTACTTACTTACTAAGTTTTAATTGCTTTTTAGTTTTAATAATACTTTTTAGTTTTAATAACTTTTTAGTTTTAATACTTTTAAATAAATAAATATAGGTAACGCCCACCGCTATTTTTTATGTTAAAGTCCCGTTATGATTTGAAGACCCCGAGGTTGTAATTTTGAGGAAACACGGACGTAGACAATGAGAAGGACGGAGACAGGTAACTATTGATAGTAAGCTACTATTAATTATATTATTAAGTAACAATTGAAGATTTGTAATCGTCGTTTTCATCGTTTTCACGTCGTTGTAACGTTTTCGTTCGTTTTTGTAAATCAATTTTGTTCCAAAATAACTCAATCGGGTGTAATATCTTCGAAACACGCTCGCTTGAATGCACCTTTTGTCCCTGCGGTATCATTAATCTATTAACAATAATTATCAGTGACGTGTCAGCGAAGTTATTATACTGCGAACACTACGACTGTTATACTGTATATAAATATACTGTATGTAAATATATCATCAATACTCAATACTAATAATAAATCTGTAGGGATCGGTCATGGAGTAATTTACTTTGTTTTCAGAAATATCGTGTATATAGGCTCTATACGTGATACTGAAACTAAATTGACGATTTTTAGAATTTTTTTCTGTATGTATGCATGTATGTTCCTCCATAACTCTTAAACGAATTAACCGATTTTCATGAAACTTGGTAGATAAACATTTAGAAGTACGGGACACGTGATAGGCTACTTTTTATCTTTTTTAACGCGGACGAAGTCGCGGGCAACAGCCTAGTACTAGTAATAAATAGAATAAAATATAAGAGTTATAGATTTCTTCTGAAATATTTAATATTTTCGATATTTCTGATAGACTTCATTATGCACTCATAAGTTCAATTCCTGACTGAGTTCATCATGCACATGTTTTGTCTGAGCTTTATGTGTCTAATACACATAATGTGTAAGCTACAAAATGCATTGAAATATTTCAGTAACACTTCTACTTTCGTAAGGTTTAAGGTTTAATTCATTTATTGGTGGTGTGTTATTTAGTTAATAAGTAAAGTATTTCGCACTTAATTTTATACGCTGTAGAGAAAATTTCTAATCAACTGGTATATAAATATCGCTAAAATTTTATAAACTGGCTTATTTATAAATCACTTTGCACCAGAATTTCAAGTTTCAGTATCACCAATGAGAAAAAACTCATCTAAAATTTGTGTTCTTACTAAAACTGAGTTTTTCTACTGCACGATATTTATACCAATATTTAGACGGGAAGGCGATGGTTTATCGAATGTCGGCCGCTTGCATACCAAAATATTAATGCTATTCAAGTAATATTCATAGTGGTGTTAAGAGCTGAGTGAAGTTTAATGTCTTTAGCGTTATACGAGAATTTCTTATGAAAGCCATTTTAATCATATTCCTTTTTGGACATCACATAGCCAAGCTTGCTGTTGAACATTTTATCGTGAATATATTGAATATATTTGCCAAGCTAGGCCAACAAGTAGCAACTATTTTTTTTTCAACACGGACTAAGTCGCGTGCACCAGCTAGTAGGCTACATTTTATAAAGTTACGCGAACGATGTCGCATGTATCAGCTAGTTGTATATCTATACTCTATACTAATATTATAAAGAGGAAAGATTTGATTGATTGTTTGTTTGTTTGTTTGTATAGAATAGGCTCCGAAACTACTGGACCGATTTGAAAAATTATTTTACCATTAGAAGCCGACATTATCCGTGATGAACATAGGATACTTTTTACCGCGGTAAAAGGCTTCATTCCTACGGGAAATCTAAAATAAAAGTAAATACTAGCGGCTTGGCCCGGGAGATAGCGCCATCTATCCAAAATACGGAAGATGGCGTTTTATACTTTACTACGCGGACGAAGTCGCGAGCACCAGCTAGTATAATATATGTAAGTTAATGCAAACTGTTATTACATAAATCTGCGCCTTCCTATCCTTACTGCTTCCACTGGTTGTAGTCGCCTCGTGAGTTAAAACCACGTTAAAACAATAACAGCCGTCATCACTATTTAATGGGTTTTCTGGCTTCGCATTGAAAAAAGGAAGAGAAACACTTTGTATCTTTATACAAATGCGCTCTTTCATAAATCCAGACATCACATTAAATCCTTAAAGCTCGACAGTTAAAGCTCACTTAGGCACACATTTCGTACATAGTTGTTTTAATGTTTACATTGTTACTCGCACATGTAAAGTTATTTAAGCAGTGTGATTACTCTGAAATGCAATAAAGCCTATATTAAACTGATATGTAAAAAAAATTGTATGTAAAACTTTTTACAATATATAATATGTAAAAAGTTTTATCCCCAATTCTTAAGCGGCTTAATATTACCGCAGTAAGTTATACCATGTTATACGCATCAATGTTATTACCCTAAAAGGTTTATCACTTCGTGTATCTTTTGTTATACGAAAATAATTTGATTAATGGGATCTTTTTTTTTATCTGTATAATGGAAATGAAATAAGAGAAGCGCAATGTGACATAAATTTGGAGTTTGGCTAAAAAATATATTAAACTGAATAATATCCGTGTAAAACATGAATTACAAAATCTTAAAAATATAATTATTGCAATAGAAACTGTTGTAGATGAATGGATATTTCTGAATTCTAAATTGCTTTTATTATCTATTTTTTTTATAGCTGTAATTATAAAAAAAAATCGAACAAGGAAAACAAAACAAGTGAAATAAAACATGTGAATAGTTTAAGTAAGAAAATTTTTTTTTCGTCTACTTAGATTTACGTATAAAAATTTTAAACTAGAAAATTATTTTAAAAAAACTAAAGTGGTTTCCCTGTAAGGATAAGCTTTTAAAAGCTGATTAATTTGGTACATTTTTCAAACTGCATTTAGTCATTCTGTATGAACTTTTAATATTTTGTGATCATATGTAACTAAAAAAAAAAAATGGGTGTTTACAAATAAAGTCAAACAAAAAATCAGATCCACTCAAAGAGCAATGGAAAGGAGCATACTAAAAATAAGAAAAATTGACAAAGTACGAAGCGATTTAATCAGGCAAAAAACCAAGCTCACTGATGCTCTTACTCAGGCCCTCAAATTAAAATGGAAATGGGCGGGTCACATTTCACGAATCAACGACAACAGATGGACAATTCAAACCACTCGATGGAAAGGACCACCAGGCAAAAGGAATGTTGGCAGACCGTATAGCCGGTGGACTGATGAAATTATCCAAATCACTGGGAAAGACTGGATGACTGAAGGATTAAATAGAGAATCGTGGAAAAAGATGGAGGAGGCCTTTACCCAAAAAGGGATCCATATTTCTTAACTCAGAAGAAAAACTAACAAAACACTAACAACTACATCATAAGAATTTATAAAATTAAATACTAACACTACACTAACTCTAATTGTACCCTACATTTATATTTGAGTGAGATATGGAAATAAAAGGCTATTATTATTATTATTATTATTATGTAACTAAAAAATAACGACGACAATGAAAAAATTAAAGAAAACTAATATTAATTTAAATGGTGACCATACGTTCTGCACATGATGTTATACTTGGTAGAAAGCTTTGTAGTCAGTTTGTAACGAGGTCACATGCCTGTGCTCTGCTAAAAGTTGCAATGTTGTGTCGTCAAAGCAAAAATTCGAATCGCCCGAGCCACTGCGGCGACGCGAATTCTCGTTACCGTACATTTGCTTTTATTTGGCGAATACTTTGAAATTTGAATAGAATCTCATATCATTTCATTAATTAATTTAACGGGAATTTTCACCTGTGATAAATATTATACAAGTATTATACTTAATAAGTATTCGTTAACACCTATTACTTACTTTTCTGTAATGTAGTTGTACTGCAGCAAATAGATCTGCCGGTTAAGATTTCCAATTAAAGATCGGCTTGCAGGTCCAGTTGATATCAGTTGATCCAGCCTAAAAACGAAAGTAGTTGTCACAATAAAAAGTTATTACTGTGAACAGTACTTAAGTTTTTTAGCAGTATTTTACTTTTATTTCTCAGAAAATGCATTAAAACCATTTAGTGCATTTTCAAATGTCTCTATCGTATTTTACTATTGAATATCTTTTCATTATTTTATTGTAATATTGAACAACTCAGTCCGCGCCATAAAGCACGCTATATAAATTAAGCGCCACGTTCTTTTGACTGCTGACGGCGTATGTTCCAATATTCTACAGACTGACTATGTCCACATAGTTTGTTTGTTACTGTCCACAGACAAATTTTCAGATTTTATAAAACTTTTGCACCAACTGAATTTGGGTTTGGCTGGCTGCTGACGCGTACTGTCCCAGTATTCGGCAGGCTGACTATATGCGCATAGTTTGTTAGTTGTATTACTATCCACAGACAAATTTTCAGATATTATAAAACAGTAATAATATAATAATAATAATAAATCATTTATTAGACGTAAGTTTTTACAAAACATTTATCTTCGTCAACATTCTTTACAAACTACCACCGGTTCGGAAAGCTGTTTCTAGGGGGAAGAACTCGGCAAGAAACCCCCTAGTTGCTCTTTTCATAAATAAATTACAAAGTAATACGTAACAATACATAGCAATCTACATAACACAATAATCAACTATATTTGACTCCAATCTAATATCCTATAATAACCCTTTTTGCACAGGGTTTTTCTTAATATAAACTTTAAATTTATTTATTGATAATTGTTGTATTTTATTTATTTTAGCTGGAAGCCTGTTGTAGTTGCAACGTAAGTGTTTTTTAACAAGGTTGGAACCATCTCCTAGCCAGATGTTCCAAAAACTGACTGACTGACGGCAGGCTATTATAAATAAATAAATATATAAAAATATAATATAAAAATATCAGCCTTTATAAAACTGTCGCAGTTTTGGTCCCTCACCTCTGGGACTATCATAAAAGAACGTCCTTTGCTTCGCTTGCCAATTACTCGAGAACCTTTCGGGCCCAGCGTTGGATCTCCGTGTATGTGTCCTGCCCTTTCAACTTACTGATCGCCAGTGACTTATGTGGCTTATGTAAATTTAGTAGTATGATTGCTTATGGTTTTTCAAGTTTAAGTTTTCAAGATTTCGATGGTTCGAAAAAAAAATCCTTGCGACTATTTGTAAAATTAAAACTATAGGTTTCTGTATAGGTACACGAATTGTACACGAGTAGCCGATCGGCGATAAGCGCACTGCAATACGTATCAGTCGGACAGATCGCAGACTCGGGCTCCCGTGTACTGGCTAGGAGACCAGGGGAGATTCTGGTTAAAAGATAATGATGTAATTGAAACATTGCTTTTATACATCAGGGGAGTTACATGGATAAAACTAACTGTACTATCGAACTGTACCAACACCAAACATTGATTTTGAAGTCGTTGTTTTAATATAGTTTCTTTTCGTTATAATAAATCAAAAAGATTCATAGCAAATGATGCCTCGATTTTGTATTACCTAAATTGACATTTTAGAGCAATATCAGGCCACACTGGTTTCCAGTTCGTCTAGCGACAGTAAAAAAAAATAATGAACACTTAGGGACGTATAATAAGAGAAATAATTATACTTTTAATTCTTCTTTAAAAGAAGTTATGGCCGTCAATATTTCAGACATTTCAAAAACAACGGTCAGTAATTAGTGGTAAAACTTTCGGGTCATTAAATGCCATGCATCGTTACGCTACTAATTGTGGTACAATTTAATCCCGACACTGCCAACCGCCTTTGTTTCGTACCCAATTAGTCGCATGTAACATTATAGTTTGACGCTAAATCTTAAGATCATTAGGAAAATATCGTCGTTTCTTCCAATGTATTTGTAACTGAAGAATACCTACATCTTTAACATTACACGTACGACGTATTTTCGAAGACTTTTCGAAAATTGAAAGTGAAAATTGGTATGTTTAGCGAACGCCTTAATTAATATAATTTATATTCGGAAATAAGATTTTTACGAAGTAAATCTTTAAATTATTATGAAATTAGCGAAAACCACATCACAAAGACGGATAATTATAGCAATCAACTCCAGATTCCCAACAAAAGTCTTCCAAGATTCGTTTGTATAGCCAACGTTTTTAGTAGACGCATAACACTAATAATTCAGAGTGTAATACGCGTGTTTGGCAGACAACCGGACGCGGTTTCCTTGTAGGGGCTTCTAATATATTGTTATGTATCGGAAACGCCCCGCCGTGCGTTGCTTTTAATATATTGCACCGCATTTAGCAATATACGTATTGAACACATTCTTGGCTGTAGGAGACATCGATTTTGTCGAAATGCTGCGCTTTTAAATGCACGGTTTAAAAATTCAACTTTAAATTCGGTGCTTTATTTCTTAAATAAGGATTAAATTAGAAATCCATTTAAGACACACGGTAGTAAAGTAAAAAAGCAATAAATAAATACATTTTCCTATAATATCATTGCTAAGTTTTAATTGGTAAGATAAAATAAAAATGTCTTTTTTATATTTATAAGTCTTAGTTTGTTTGTATCATAACTTTCTGCGTGGTATTAACGAACGACGAAAGAACGAAAGAAGTTTCCTGGGTACTCAATTTTAAACGTTCCTTCAATTCCGCGCTTCACTTTGCGAAAGTACTGCATATTTTAGCCGAATCCACTCCACTAGGCCTTACAAACTCGCCAACTATTACCGGGCGGCCTACTTTTTGAAAGGAACCCCGCACCCGGGACCCGGGAACAGATTTATGTTTCGCGACACAAAGCGCAGATAAGGCCGTCTCCACACTAACCATTAATATCAATCACCAGATGTGCGTCGACACCGTGTCTATAATGATAAGCCTTTCAATGGAGACCCGACGTTTTTGTGTGAACGAGCCTTGATCGAGGGCAGAATAAAAAGTTAATACTAACACCATGTCCTTGTGTGAAGAAGTTTTTATTTTTATTTTAATAAATGAATATTTTTACCTACTCAATTCATATCATGTAAAATCGTAATGAGGCAATAATTAAAATAAATTTTGATTAAAAACTGATATTCAAACGCAAACTCTCATCTACAAAATATTTATTTGATATATTATACATTTAAAACATATTTAAACATATTCAGTTGTTTCAGTGAAACATACAAAGTTAAAATTTGTATGCTCATGGAACGATAAAAATGACAACATTATATTTAATTTATTGTAAAATTACTCAATTTCGTCAAATACATAAACAATTGAAGTTAAATTTACTTCTCGAAAACTCATCAAATATAACGATAACTCATAAATTGGATCGCAAAATTTCATCGTCATCTTATAATTCAGGGGAGCACTGTATCGTGAAATACTCCTATCATACGTTCACGAATCAAAAAATATTTGTACTATTCAAAAGTTTGTTTGGTGTTACAGTAAACTTGATTTAGTAAAAAAAATTGCATACTTAAAATAGTTTCTATAATGTAAGAATGTGGTATCTGACGGACCATCAAAGATCCTGCAAACATTTATATGAAAAACATGGATAAACTGTATCATAAGAAACTCACTCTGTTTTGATACAATTCAATACATTTTGTTTTGAAAATGAGAGTGAAAGGAGAGCAGGAAAAGGGATTTTTGGTGATTTTTTGCGTTGAAACTTACCCAAAATTACATATTATACAAAACAACTATGGATGAAAAAACAAGATTTTCTTATTTGTTATTTCGAGAATTTTCAAAGTAGTAGTGGCAAGAGTAAGGCCACGGAATTGTATTTATGGGTCTGAGAATAGCATAGCCACCGCATAAATAACAGTCAATGGTATGAAACAACAATTTATGCCGTATGCATATGACTAATATAATATTATGCGACTTTGTTAGCAAAGTTTACAAGGTAGGTTCCCAAAATGGTACTCTTATTGGACAATTATAATTAAAATTTGACTCAATTGACTTAGCCCCCGGTTTCATGCGGATGCAAATATAAATAGTTGCATCCGTGTGAAATTGATCTATATATATTACATAAAAATATCGTGTCACATGTTCCTCCGCAATGATCTCCTAAACCTACTGAACCGATATGTAATTTGGTCCAACTTAATAGATGGGATATAGTTTATAAGTGCGTCAGCTAGTTATATACATATATATGTCAACCTTTATCGTTTTTGCTCTGATTTTTAAGACCGAAGAAAATCTTTTAAACCACATGCCATCAAGTCACTTACGGTCGTCATTTCCATGCCTATTTTCCAAAGATTTCTCCGCATTTATACCACGCTGGTATCACTTAAGTTTTTTATGTAATGTGATAAGTGTATAAGTTTCACGCAGAGTTAGTTTTGTAAAAATAAAGCTCTCACTGGCCCTGCACCTCCCTTGTCTGAGACACGCCTAAGACATCGGACATGACTATGCTTTCCGAACCCCTCTGCATTTTCACTAGCTAATGTAGCTTCGTTTGATATTTACTTACAATTTCAAAGTCAACATAAAATTCAAAACAGAAAAGGAATGAGAAGTGCTTTTATTATTAGAAGTGAGTTTATCCTTTTTATTATACATATCATGTGGTGTACATAATATAATAAAAAACGGTAGTTTTAAAATATTTTAAAACAGACTTACATGCCTTCATGAAAGACAGAAGACGATTTATTTAATCTTTATCTTATAGCTCATATATTTTTGTCAGATGTTGTAATTTTTTTTTAGATTATGCTTTGGAAACAATCCTGTATTCTCTGGATGAAAGGTGCCCTATGTTCCTTATACTGATATCGCGTACTTAAAATTTATATTTATTATTATATAAACATTTTCAGCAAAATAGATCTTTTGCAAAATTTAAAAACTGAATTTTTTGATAAGAAATTTTCTCCAAAAGTTTGTTAGTATTATATTATATACTTTTATATACTAAAATATTATTATATTTTAGTATATAAAAGTGTTTGATTCTTGAAAGATATATACATAATATTATGTGAAAAATAGCACATAAAAGGACAGTTTTCATACTATCATTTCTGGCTGACTATCTCCTGGCTTTTATGAAATCAATAAATGTTATATTTATGTATCTGTGATAAAATTTGTAATAATCTAAAATTCAAATATGTTTGAGAAAGCCAATATTGTGAAATGCGTGAGAATTGTTTCATTTTGTTTTCCATAAATCAACATTCATGGAATTTGTAATGTCAGTAATAAATTACCTGCTAAAAGCCTGTCAATAAAGCCTTGAAAAACTCGTCATCCTGTAGTAAAACTCGTAAAGCTAAGCAGAGACAGGAAATTGAAAACAATACTTGCTTTTGCCCGCTTATTCGTGCCTACTTATCATAGATGAAATTTTTGTATAGACATTTTAATTTTTTACTTTTAATTTGTCAAGTTTTGAATTTCAGTCGTAGTTTGCTAGACATCAAAAGTGAAAATTTTATAACTTCCTATAGCTGCGCTTGCGACTTCGTACGGGCTGTATGTATCAAAATTGTATCAAAAAACCCTAAATAAATTAAAATATGGTACTTATGCAAATTTAATAAGTGGGTATAATTAGAATAAAATTATTATTTTTGCATTAAGATGTTACATAACAACGTTAATATAAACTCGCACAAAGGAACTTGTGAAATGTCTGCTACTGAAATTTCATTTTTCATTTCCACTATGTTTTTCCTTCACAAGAAAAGTGCAAATGACGCTTACAGAGATTTGTGAGACGAAAGCAGGTCGTGGAGACAGAACCGTGCCCTCGACAATAGAGGCCTGTTCAGACGAACGGTTTTTATTCTGTTTATAACTAAAGACATTATTTAATATTGTATTGAATTTTCGCTACAAGGTCCAACAATATGCTAAGCAACAAATTTCTTCCTGCCATTTCCATTTCCCATGACTAAAAGTAATTTTCTCTTGATACATTTGAGTTCTCATAAAAACTAGATGCAAATGAAAAATGCAATGAATTTATTGATTTGTATTAAAATTTTCTTTTTTATATTTTAATATCTTATAATGTTATAATAATAGAGATAAAATACAACAGGAACTAAAATTTTCGTCCGAATTCTGATGTTAATACAACTTATTTTACGTAAAAGGAGCTTACAGCACTCTATGAAATTCACATTAGCCACGGGATTATTATTTTTTTATATTTTTTTTTTTCACTTAAAGCATAAGTACTTTAAGTCTAATTTAACCTTAGGAATATTAAGAAATTCTTAAAATAAAATTAGACTAAATTGATCATACATTTTAGAAGGGAATGATTATCTATTATTAAAATCAAAATTAATTTGTATCTTATACGCCGGTGTGCACAATGTTCAACAGTGAGATGGAAAATGTTAACAGCATTTGCTTCCAGATTAAGCCATTCAAGTCGACGTTATTGTCTAATTGTCTTATTGTTTGGAAAGCTCGGGACAACTCGAAGATACCAAGTTATCTTTGTATTCATGACCCTAACATCATTTAATTATGAACCGAGGTAAACCGTGTCTATTGTTTTAAGGTAATATTTTTAAATGACTTTTTCTCTACCTCTATATTCAACAGTTATACTTGTACAATCCAAGAAAAATAAATTTAAAATTATGAAACATAAAAAATCTTAAATATCACTTTTTAATTATGCAAACTTACAATATTAACTTTCAAGAAATACATATATTCACATTTTTTATAGAAAAGTTTTCTGCTCGGATTTTTTATTAATTTTGGCACTTTTTGTGTGTTTTGTTATTATATTATTACCACTGTTTACTAATTTATTAAATGGGTGGCTATTATTTTGTAATTTTGAGGAAACACACACCTTGAACTTGATCTTTTTAAAAAGTTGTGAATTAATGCTGTATAATAAATGCTTATTTTTTTTTAAATAAGCCTTGATTCTTGATAATAAAGTGGTAATTAGCAATTACCTAAATAAGTTAGGCGTGGGTAACCACCAGTGTAGTAACCCAAAAATTTAGCTGAGCTGATTTAATACATAAAAGCTATAAGAATCTTATATTTTTGTTATTAGATATATCCTTTCTTAGCGGATGTCATAAAATAAACCTATGTTCCAAATTTCAAATTTCTAGACCGGACAAACGATTTTATAAGTAAAGATTTTATAATAATTGTAAAATTTGCTAAACTGTGGCCCTAGACAAAGTGACATGACGAAGACGATAACGAAGTTCGAAAACAACAAAATGTATGGGAAGTATCACGTGACTTAACGAAGACATATGTCAATCCCATACATTTTATTGTTTTCGAACTTCGTTATCATCTTCGTCATGTCACTTTGTCTAGGGCCCCTGGCCTCTTACATTATGGCTGAAGAATAAACTATAAATAAATATTTCTGCTAATAAACTTTAAGTACTAAAACATTTTAAGTATTTCAATAATTCCATTTGTTCCTACCACGACTTTCCGTATACCGTTCACGACTATAAATCCCTTTCATACGAGACGGCCGTTTCACCGGCAATCTGAGCGGCGATGACACGGCGATTCTACGCTCAATAGAGCAATAGGGTGGAGCCCCATTATAAGCGAATGCGATAATACAAAGATATTGTGAAATTTAAATTGTTCGTGACTTTATTTGGAAATTACAACCTTGTAATTTTGACTATCGTGTGCTTGATTTGTTAGATATTGATTAGACTTGATATGACATATGAAACAATAGAAAGTTAAATAATGTAATAGTATATAATTATAGTATAAACGGAAACAGAAATAAGACAAGGTTGTAGATCTGAAATATACGGCCCGTAGGGGTTTCGTAATCCCCGGGGGGAAACTTAAAAAAATACCATGTGTGTTTATATTTATATAACTAGCTGGTGCCTGCAACTTCGTTTGCGTTGAAAAAGAAAAAAGTAGCCTATCCTATGTCCTGTACATCTAAATGTTTATCTAACAAGTTTCATGAAAATCAGTTAATTCGTTTAAGAGTTATGGAGGTACATAGACACATACAATACCTACACTTACAGATTTATTATTAGTAATGATGATAATGATTAGCAGAAAAAAATGCATCCACGCAAAGCCGGTCTTGGGTCGCTAGTAATTATATAAAAACCAAACAGGAGCTAATTAAAATGCAAAAATAATATTTCATTAAATAATTGGGTACCAAATACATCACGCTAACACTGTGGCGTGACGATACGACTAACGAGCAAAAACCTCTCTGTACTCAGCACAGCGTCCCGAATTACCCTTATTCCGGATAATTACAGAGTAGCAACCCTATCCCGAACACTATGTCATCGTGACGTCATTAGAGGTAAGCAAAATTGTTTGGGACACCCCGGAGCTCTATTTAAAAGAGGTTGTAAAAGACCATTGTACAAAATACACAATTTTCACAATTTTTGTTAATAATTATGATTATTTTATGAAATTATTTTTATTTTCATCTATACTGATATTATAGAGGAAAGATTTGATTGTTTGAATTGAATAGGCTCCGAAACTACTGGACCGATTTGAAAAATTCTTTCACTGTTGAAAAGCTATATTATCAGCGAGTAACATTTATTAACTATATAAAATATAGCGAGGCTGTATTTTATACAGTTACGTGCAACAGCTAGTATATTAAAAGATTGTAGGTAAAATAGAGAAAAAACTACGAACACATAGTCAAATAGATGGAAATTCATACCGATGAAGAGGCTCTTCAACCAATTTAAGTAATTTTACACATTAAAAAACGCTATTAGCGAAATGTATCTGCGCATCGGGAACACTGCAATGGTAAATTCAATCGAAATTGTCCATAAATATGCGTTGGCACATTTAATCAGTTGGCAGGGCAGACGGAGTTATCTCGGCGGGCATCGCTGCCCAATTACGTCGGCTCACCCCCACGAGGCGGCGCGTCGAGGGATCAAGATAACATCTCGAGATACACATGCACAGATAATACTTGTCGGATTTACTTATAACTAATTGACAATGTACGCATTACATTCGGTCTATGTCTGCGTTCTGTATAACACCACACGGAACAGATCGGCACGAAGATACGTAAGGGGTTTATAAATATCTCAATCATTATAAATGCCAAGGCTTGTATGTTCAGATGAACCGATTTGAATGAATTTTGGCATACGGAGAGTTTATTATCTGGATTAACATATATGATACTTATTATCCTAGGAAAATGTTAGATTCATGTAATAAATATGCTATTATTATTGCTAATTTATTGCTTATTTTTTTTGTAATTTTTCTCACGCCATTATAATATAGTTATTTTTTTACATTTATCTTAATTAAAAAATAACATATTCACAAAATTTGGATACTCGATTAATTAAAAAATCATGTTTCCATTTGGTCCTATTTATTAACTAGGAATTTAGAGAAACTATCGTATTCTTGACTAATATAAATAATTATAACTGTATTCATATAAATTCTCTGTATTCCAATTATGTTGGCAATTAGGCTGGCATGTTATCACAAATCAAAAAGTAGCGGAAATAAAAAAGTACGTTTGAAACATGTTGTTGCATGATACTTCCTCTTTTATTAAAGGGTATTATAACTTAAAAGCCTCTTATTTCATATAATAAGAATACAGCATTTCCAAACATAACTATAAAAATGTCTGTCTACACATCAGTTGTAACTATGGTGTGTTTAATCCTTTATCACGTGTGGAATTAGCACACCCCCGGGTAATTGTTGGCCACCCCTCACTGTGGATGTATAGGCTTACATTAATTACGCCACTTTTGGCTAGAACTAAAAAAGGGTTATGCTTTGATCCTGTGTATTTAACAAGTAATTCTATATAAAAAAATACACAAGTAATATGAGAAGATTAAAAAAAAATTGAAACATATCTTTGAAACATTGTGAATTTTAATGTGATAAAAAGTAATTCAGAATAATTATGCATAATAATCATCTTCTCAGCTGTAGAACGTCCACTACTGCACATAGGCTTCGCCTATTATTTTCCAAAAGGACTCCAAAAGAACTAGAAACAGCATGGATCGCAACCCTTATCATCGTCTGTCCACTTTGTAAAACTCCCACTCCACTCCCACTCCACTAAAGAACCTTCTGGCCCCAGTGGCCGTCAGCTCTCCATGCTATGTGTCCTGCCCTCTACCACTTAAACTTACTGGGGCCCTACTATCGAAGAGTTGATAGTAGGGCCCCAGTAAGTTTAATTTAAGAGTTGATAGTAGGGCCCCGTAAGTTTAATTTAAGAGTTGATAGTAGGGCCACAGTCAATTTAATTTAAGAGTTGATAGTAAGTGTAAGTGTACGATTTAATTTAGGACCTAAACTGGATTGCATTTGCTATTTCGTACAATCAACTTCGTTTTTGTATGAAAGCAAATTTGTTTAGGAACCAAATTAAACTGCTCTGAATTTGAATCGTCTTTTAAAAGTATATAGTAGGGCCCCTGATCCGCTAGCTTACGTCGTCGGTAACTTACGTTCGTCTACGGATTTCCTCATTCCCGATTCAAACTTGCAGTATAACCCCGTGAAATCTGCATTTGCAATCTGCAATTTTTTAAAGTTTTGTCTGTGACCGTCTGTTTTTTCCATCTAAACTCCGAAACGGCTGGAGTGATTTTAATCAGTCTTTCAATGGCAGCTAGCTTATGTTATAAAGAGTAATTTAGGCTAATTTTATTGTAGAAAATAGAAAATTTATTATATACAAGCAAGCTTGTCCAGTACTGCGCGCCAATTTTTAGATACACAGTCCGTAAACAATATTTAGTGTGTAGCTAAACATCTAAATGTATTATATCTTTGCTAATGAATCTACACCGATTCTATAAAACTCCCCCTGTATTAAAATCGTAAGTACACCCACTATACACAACTGACACATCCACTACATACCAGACAAACTTTGCTTTACTTTTAATAAATTTATTGATAGACAAATTAACACCTTATCGCAGAACTATTAAGACTTGAAATATTTTATATGCTAAAAATGGCACCATAATGTGACACATCGTATGAATGCGACATTGACACCTAGTTTTAGATGCGATGAGTCAAGCAAGAAAATATAGGGGGAGATATATTATTTATTTATTTGTACGTAGTTAACATTATGGTGATATAATAGGGACTGAACAATAATAGGTGCGAATTGACAATATGTTTGATACGGATTATAAAATAGAGTCGCTGTCCGGTTCTGTCTGTTTCTCCTCTAACTTCTTCTAAACAAATCAATGAATTTTGATACGGATTTCACTAATATATCCGCTATTAACGAGAAAGGTTTACGTACCTATATAATTTCCTAACATCCGTGCAAAGTCGTCGTGGGATTCTTATAGTTATTTAAACAAATGATCAGTTTTTTCAGCAGTGTAGGTAATTTAACTATGTATTTTGATATAATAACAAAAAATGTAACATTAACAATTAGCTTTAATTCGTTATTAAGCAATATTTGAGTCAAACCAAGATTAGTAGTTTATATTATAAATATAAGGTTCTGTACCTGTATTGAATTATAAATGTAAGGTTACAGAATTGAATTTTTAAATCCTATATTTTTAAAAATGTTTTCAATCATTTTCACCCATTTCAGGTTCGTTGATTTCGGTATTCGTCTTAAATTTCGACGCAAACAAAGCAGTTTGTCCTAGAAACCGACAAATACGTCACATTTGTCGTTAATAACAGTCCATTAGCGACTTTGTAAAATTTATGCCACATCTCGTAGAGGCAGCGACTAAGTGCTACGGCTGCTACGCGGAACAATTACAAGTCTACACAATGCCTACGAATGTAGAGAGTAAATGCTAAGTAAAGTCTTTGTTCCGATACTAACCACATTGTATCGTACTTATTTCCGAAACATACTGCTGCACGCAGTGAAGTTTTTTTTTTACTTTGTTTAGAGGATATAATTTTCCTTTTGGTCCATTAAAAAGAATAAAAGTCGTTTGTATATGACCCAAAGTTTTTCTTTTAAACATATACAGTAGCCTAGAAAATTGCAATATATTTTAACATTAAATGTTGTACCAATAAACACAAGTATAACAAAAACCCTTGGTATTATAATTTTTTCTTTAAAATAAACCTTTATATATTTTATGTTCAACAACATATTATGGAATACTAGTTATGGATAACTTCCTATTTATGGAATACTAGTAGCGACTCGCCACGGTTTCGCACGGATGCAATCTTTTAAGTTAGCAGATAAACAAAATATATAGGCCGACAGCGACTATACATTCTCTTATACCTTTGTTGGAGATCTCAATAAACAAATTGAGACATCGTGAATAGTTATTGCAAGTCATTAAACAGTCTCGGCAATAAATAAACGCTTAATGTACATGGCGTAGGCAAGAGGGGACCATTGTTATGACCTCATTCTGATTTCCTTGACGTAGCAATTATATTGAATCAAAGGAGTCCGTTAACATTTCTCCGTAGATGTTTGTGGCTTCATCAAGTTAAATACATTTTATAGTACCAAATAAATCTTCTTTACTCTGTGTTCATACCAGGATACTGTATTCATCAGCCACGGAATATGGAATCCTGGTATGTGTTTTTATTTTTTATTTTTTTTTTCCTTAAAATTTTTTTGGAAACTATTTTTACGCTAGGGAACAAATTCTTGAAATAATAAAAAGAGGCATACTATGGCGCGTTGGCGGACTTCCAATGTTTTAAGGCGCGGTTACATGGTACTTCTGAAATTTGCAATTTATATGGATGAGTCAGCTTTTATACACATGGCATTTGCACTGTCTGGTATTTGTATCTTCTCAGGTGTTGTTTGTATTCTTAGGTGATGGTGACACCATGAAGTAGGCCGCCAAAGGGCTTGCTACAGTGTCTTATAAAAATAGTCCTCTCTCTGTGAGTCTGCCCATGTCAACTTCGTCTTACTTTTAGTGCTCTAATACAGAAATCGTAGGTTATTTGTATTAAATTTCATGATAT
This sequence comes from Synanthedon vespiformis, assembly GCA_918317495.1. Classification (NCBI taxonomy): domain Eukaryota; kingdom Metazoa; phylum Arthropoda; class Insecta; order Lepidoptera; family Sesiidae; genus Synanthedon; species Synanthedon vespiformis. The sequence goes on along the minus strand of OU906951.1, from coordinate 2,339,727 downwards.
TATCTGAATTCTGAATTAAATATTCAAATTGTCTTACCTTACAGCACACATACTTCTGTAAAAGGTTACCTACTACGGTCAGATGGGTTGCCCAAATGGCTACGAAGCGCAGTGTGCCTGCCTATGTACTATTAAAAAAATATAATAATATATCGTCTTTGAAATGAACTATAATAGATTTGTGTCCAACCAGGATTTCTGCAACCGCGTCTGTAAAGTCGTGGTACGAAAACCTTCGTCAGTTTTCAAATTCATTCCTTTATCAAAATCGTATCGAAATCGCACTAAGCAGACAACTGACATACGTTTGAAATGAAATTTCGTTATGACTGACATTTGCCCTGGTGGAAGAAAATTTCGACTTTAAGATGACGAACCATTTCATACCCCGACTGTACATATTAATTATTACGGACTATATAAGCAATTTTGTTACGTCATCACAATACTCAATAGATGCTTACTCCCCTTGGATGCCGCAAATGATTTGCAATTATGCAGTCTCAATAGACTTATTACATCAATAGGGGGTGAGATGATGGAGCCAGCGGGGTGACCAATGACAATTGAATTTTAATGACCTTGTAATAAAGCTGACACACAGTCACATAGAATTACAAACATTAATATTAATTTTACACATTTTTCTGTCAAGAATGTTATTAAATTACTACGAGACAATACCTTTCTTATTATAATTTAACATTTCAGTTTACTTTTAGATTTAATCCATCCATACTATATATACTAATATTATAAATGTGAAAATAAGTATATACCTTGTCTTTTTACCTTTTCAAGCCTTAACTACTCAACCGATTAACGTTAAATTTTCTTATTTTATACTAGCTGTTGCCCGCGACTTCGTCTGCTTTATAAAAGATAAAAAGTAGCCTATTACGTGTCCCGTATTTCCAAATGTTTATCTATCAAGTTTCATGAAAATCAGTTAATTCGTTTAAGAGTGATGGAGGAACATACATACATACAGAAAAAATTCTAATAGCCTATATACACGATATTTCTGAAAACTAAATAAATTACTCCATGACCGACCCCTACAGATTTATTATATTAGTATTGATTGATTAGTTATTTGGTTTTATGCACACAAGATCTTTATGTCACAAAAACAATTCTTTGGGCACAGATGGCTGGCCAGATTTGGTTGCGGTTAACAATTTCAAATCCTATTTGCGGTTAAAGAAATGCCGTGACTGGCCAAACGTAAAGACAGACTCACTATAAATCCCTATACATAATTTAAGTCCTACTGTGGGACTCAAATCTGGTTATTGATTTCAAAGAAATCTTATTTACAGACCCTTTCTGATAAATCAATTGAAACGTAAAATCGACTTTTCTTTTATTTTATTCTTTTAAACATTTGAACATTTCAATTTAGTCCAGTTCTGACAATGGCATCCATGAGAAAACGGTTTGAAGTCGTTTTTTTTAGTTAAAGAGAGTCATTATTTTACACATAAAACTATTTCATTTAAAATAATTACATACCTCTTACATCGCACTTAACAAAGTGCATAAAAATTAATGCACTTTTATTATTCGCCCCTTGAATGCAAATTACAAAAGGGGCTCAGAAATTACGAACAATTAGAGGATATTTTAGCACGTGCTGTGCACGCGGCGAGATAACAAGCTCTCTGATCGTGCCACTACAGTGATCACAGCATGACTTACTGCATGTATCAAAGAAATTAAGGCGACAGGAAGAGATCATGAGATGGCTAATTGACGACTTAAAAACGCTTATAGAAATGCATCAGATATTTATTTTTCTTTCGTTTACATTTTTGTTTATAGAAAATCCTCTCAAAGATGGGGGATTGTAAGCAAAGAAGTCCTTACTAATATTATAAATGCGAAAGTTTGTATGGATGTTTATTAATCTTTCACCAAAAACTACGGAATGGATTTCAATGAAACTTTACAATAAATATAGCTTATAAATCAGAATAACATAGGCTATATATAAGAAATAAAACGCAGACGAAGTCGCGGGCACCAGCTAGTAGAAAGTAATTAGTAAAATAATGTATAACTATCTGGTGCCCGCGACCTCGTCCGCATTGGTAAATAAAAAAAATTAACGCATGACATATTGAAGGTATTGAAGCCTGCCAAGCGTTGGGTGTTAATTTTTAGGTAGCTGGTACCCGCGGCTTCACCCGCGTACAATATTTAACCTATGTCCATGCTAAAATGTTGTATTCTATTGCTATTAGTGAAAGAAATTTTTAAATTTTTGAGATTATTTCTAATCTATATTACCTCCTACTAGCAACGGGTGGACAAAAGACTGCGTGTTTCTTAATCGTAAAAAACCACATTAAAATAAAAGGTAAACAAAATAATTATATCCTCTCTCTCTCTCTATGATTTCGTAAAAGCGGAATTCTTTCGTCCAACACAAAAGTCGCACGAATTCTTTTGTAGGAGAATATCTGATTCGGAATCGGCTTACGAATCGAATGTGTCTCCGTCATTAGCATCGAGAAATAGCAGAGCAAGCGCTATTCGAAATTTGAGCTTTTTCCTTTTGAATTAAGCAAGCCAACCGTTGAGAACGTGACTGCGGCGCGTGGCGGTCACGCGAATGAATGAGTGAGTTAGTCGGTCGTAATGACTGAAGTAACTGAAGTGTACGCCGAACGAGTGATTGTGAATGGAGTTAGAAACGTCACGTGATTTTAACACTGCAGGCGACCAATTTTTGTCAACTTGAACTATTATGTACTTTGAAATGCGCTCGTGCTAAAGAACAAAGGATTGGATGTGTACAAATAGTAAACTCTTTGTTGAATAAAACTTTATGTATGGGTTTTTATAATTATTTCTATGTATATTGAATTTATTACTAACTAGTGACCCGCTCCTGGCTTCGCACGGATGCAATATTTTCTGCAAATGACATCTTTATGTATGTATATAAATAAAAACGTTCCTCGTTTAACGCTTTTTCCATTAGTGAAAACCGCATTAAAAATATATATGTTCTGTAGTTTTTGAGATCATCGCGAACATAGATACAGACAGACGGACAAACAGTTCTTTTTGTACAACTGACAACGTTTTACGTTTAGTTAAGGCGTGAAAGCGTAACAAACAAACAGACTAATTGTTATTTTATTTTGAGTTAATTTATTTAAAATTATTTTCAAACTATAATGCAAAATCGAATTATTTTTTAATAATTATTATAACTTCCCTAATTTCTATTTTAAAATGGAGCAAAAAATAATATTTAAGACGAACATTACGATAATTTAAACGATAACTATTTTTACCTATGTTAAAAAAAAAAAAATTTAAAGTCATTACGACAAAGATAACTTGAAAATATTTAGAGATATAATTTCACGAAATGACCAAACATTAATAGTATTGTTTCTTTATAACAATGGCAATGTTAGACAACACATAATGACAAAAGAACAATTAAAATAACATTACCTACTTATTGTATTTTTCAAATAGCATGTGTACGGTGACATTGATTTCATTCTTTTCACGCATGTTATTTTTCAAAAAAAAATTACCAGAAATATAATGAACCGGGATTGGTAGATGAACAATATTTAATTTTAGATAGCACCTGTTTAATATAGCGAATGTACCCAAGCTATGTGAAAAATAGTATTCTTAGTTGTAATTTTAATATGTAGAATCCACTAAAAAAATTAATACAATATTTATTGTTATTAATATCTGAATATTCTGAGGAAGACTTATATAGCTATCCAATTAATAGGCTACGATAGAATACGTTAGATGAAATCTCATTTATTAACCAAAATTGAAGTGATTTTGATGCAATTTACATGAACGGTAAGTCATATAATTCGGAAACGAGAATGAAGCAGTTAATTCTAAAATCTCTTTGAACTATAGCGTTTCAAATTCATATTTTCCTCGCCAATGAACTTGAAAATTATTTGAATTAAGAACGTGTGAAAGGCTGTCGCGCCACTTTTGCCTGCTAGCTAATGCCTGCGACTTTGTTCACGTGGACTTCGTTTAAGAGTTATAGAGGAACATACATATGTACAATACCTAGACTTACAGATTTAATATTAGATTTAATATTAGTATTGATAATGATATTAGTAATGATATACTATAAGTATAGTATGATATAACTATCTTCAAATATGCTGGCGCAATAGTTTCGTAGCCTATGCCAAATAACTTTTGTAAGCAAACATTTTATTTGATAGCGCTATCTACATATTTTTAAATCAAAATTTTAGAATTTTTAAGAATTTTAAAATCAGTATATCCGTTACAAACAAACATACAAAAATAACTCAAATCTTTCCTTTTTTAAATATTATTTTGGTTAGGTTTTGCCCGCGACTTCGTCCGGGTCCGATCGCTACCAAACTTCACGGGATTACCCGCTGGACTAATCTGAATTTTGTCCGAAAATTTCATCAAAACCGGTTCAGCGGTTTCGGAGTCCATAGGGAACAAAAATACATGTATGTATGTATGATAATATACTTATATATATATATATATATATATATATAGATTATAGGATATATTGAGAAAGCTATATTGTTCACGTTTAGTGCAATTTCTTTGGACGAGGACTTTTAGTTTATTATTTCTGAAATATTTAACCACCGACTCAGTATATACCAGTAAACTAGGTTGCAACCGGAAATTCGTGTAAAAATGTACGTCGTAGAGGCAATATTTCGTAAGCACACACGACGTTCATAAAGTAGGTAGAGCTTCAGTACCTCTTTGAAATTTTAAAACACTTCCTTTTGCATACAAACAAGAATTTTATTGCTCATAAACCTTCACGTACAGAACTCGAACTTCATTTTTAATGTAGGTTAGGTACATGATTTTCTATATTATTGTTTAATAGCCAAGCCCTGTCTTCGCGTGGATACATTTTTTTCTGCAAATTATACAATTATTTATATAAGCAAACCTTCCTCGTTTATTGCTCTTTCCATTAGTTTAAAAGGTATCAAAATCTGTTGGATGGTTTAGGTGAAGTTGGCCGAGAAACAGACAGAGGCGGACAGCGACTTTAGCAACAAAATAAAACTGTTAAATATTAAGGCATTCTTCAAATATTAGCGACGAGAGTACATGAGAGTGCCCTTGGCACGTGAAGAATTTAATTTGACTCGAGATTACATATAAAATAAGATTTTTAAAATTTAATTATAAAAATATTTCATAAAACAAAATAATAGCAATGTGATGAAATTTGTCGTTATCCTAATGTGGACAGAAAATAAAGATTTTTAATTTTAATTTCCCACAATATCCTCGGACTACTTAGTGATGACACATTTTAATTTTTTTATGACAAAAAACCACCAGGCAGGCATGTTTCTGTTATGTTTTAATCAATATGTTTTAATATAATTATTCTGTTATTCGAAGCGGAGACAAAGTGAACAAATCAAATATAAAAGTCGGTCCAGGAAATATAATGTAATATTTCTATTCAAAAATGAATAGATCTTTTAGCTCTAGAAGACGGTAACTCATAATAAAATGATTTATAGAGCCGCGCGCATACCTTATTTCCCATCAGATATGCAAGAAGCAAATGCAACAAATATCTTGATCGCAATTACAAAACAGATTTGCATTTAGATACACGATGCATTTGCATGCACTGGCCATAATTCAGGAGCATAATGTGGTATCGTTAGATAGGTGATTAGCAAAAACCGTCGTTTGCATATCGTTGTTTGCAGCACAGTTTAAAGAAGCCAGTAGACCAACTGAATAGTTTAGAAAAACAAAAAAATTCACAACTACCACATTGAAATGTTGCACTACAGTATAGTATAAATGAGCACAAGTAAGTAGAAAATAAGCACAATTACAAGACATTAATGACATCGATACAACGAACTGGATACTAGAGTCCAAAGTTGGCCCTGCCGGGAATCGAACATGGTACCCCTGAGTCACATCGCTAATTAATCAGTCACCTTAACAACTCGACCAATTGGCTAATCATTTAACTAAGACATTCATTCAATAGAACATAGATCCTTGGGACGAGGTTCTCGTCACCATAGTGATATAACCACGAAATCTAAACATCAGAAAATCCTCAACTGAAAATCTTTACTGTATTTAAAGTTACAGTGGTAGCAACAATTGTTTGCGCGTAGTTTAGATCGGCCGCCATGATGCAATCGCGGACGTGACGTGGGCCAAAGCTTGTTACACGTTAAAATGTGTTTACACATTGTTCAATTGTTTTACCAATATCTACCTGTTCAGTTAAATTATTTGTTGCTGATAGTCTAATTATATTAGACTATTAATTATTAATTAATTAATTATTAGACTCTAATATGATAAACTTTAAAAATAACGACGTTAAAATAAAAAATAAGACGAGACCGACGATGGAGCGAGCTAATCCAGAATATGCCTTAATCTGCCGTTCGTCTGAAATCTGAATGTCCGATAAAAGAAAGGAGAAGGCGGCATGAGCTTTTAACCGGTATGGTAAGTATATGTTTACTATAAAGACTTCAAGTTTTTTCTGTGGCAAACATAACCTGCTAGATCGATTTTCTTCTTTTATAATTAGACTAGCTGGCGCCCGCGACTTCGTCTGCGTTGAAAAAGAAAAAGTACAGAAGTACGTCTAAATGTTTATCTACCAAGTTTCATAAAAATCAGTTAATTCGTTTAAGAGTTATGGATGAACATACATACATACAATACCTACACTTACAGATTTATTATTAGTAGTATGATGATGTCATAACAAGAGATCACAATTGTCCTATTTTCCATAACAATTTTTCACACATGGAAAACAGACTCCACATGTTTTTGAAAGTCTTTATTACAATAGCAAAATGCATAATTCAACTCTTTACTATCAGGATTCTGTAAGAGAAAGTCGGTTGGCCAACATCCAAAACGTCGCGAAAGTTGCGTCGATAAGTGCACTCAAATTTGATACTTTGTACCTTTCTATATTTTAAAACTTGCAAACAGGCATCCAATTTGTGATCAAATTCAAGTGTTTTTATTCCTAAATCTACTTTTATTCCTAGCTATTGAAATTGTAATCTTCTATCAAGCGATATTTTGCTGTAACTTATATGTTTTCGGATATATGAGCTACTCTTTTAAGCCTTTTTCGTTTAGTTACATGCAATAGTATTTTTCAGTCCGAAAAGGCAACTTAAAATTAGGAATTTTATATCTATTAAAAAAAAACTATACTTTCAGTATGAATCTGCAATCAGCATCTTTTATTAGTAAGTAACATAAAAACCTTATTCAGTGTTTAAAATACAAATATTACAAATATAAGCAACAGCTTTGTAGATAAAAATTAATAATTTTAAAAGCATACATTCACTGTCGCCCTTTTATATACATTTACCTACATTTTTTTATACTTATTACATACTTTTTAATTCTCTAAATGGATTTCGCGCTTTGAAAGAATTTTCAGCTCGAACCTTATTCACGGCCGCCCTCCAATAAACTCCACTTACTTAACTTTCGGAATTTCCCGTCTTCCTAATAAGACTTCTCCTTTGAGAAGATATCCACTTTTTAGAACGTTTAACGCGCTATAAACGAAGAGCCACCGGACAGATCAAAGTCGTCGCTAATCCAATAAGGTGCATTACTGGCCCCTACAGCCCGGATAATTTCGAGTAGCGCGGGATGCGCCTAAACAGTGCGACTTTATCGACATCTTATGAAAAGCTTTGTATTTATTTTCTACATATTTATTTTAACGCGGGAAATAAGTAGATGAAGTAGGAGTGATTAATTTAGACACTTAAAAGTTTGATTATATATTTATTTATTATGTATATATTTAATCAATTACAAGTAGGTACATCATAGGATCACACAAGTAGCAATCACACAAGATTACACAAATAGCTATTTTATGACAATTCAAAATACATACATACTTTTTGTGACACCCATTTTATATTTTTTTGTAGTTATAACATAATAATACAAAAACACAACACTCATATCTTCTTTGCAAATTCATTTATAGAGAGAGAGAGACCTTGTTCATGAGGTTAATGTTACCTACACGTATGACGCCTGGCCTCATAAGTACAATGTATAATATAAATTATCAATTTTATTTAATTATCAAACAATTACTTTTTCAAATCTGAGCCTGTAAATTTGTTAAATTTAAAAAAAAAGTAAAAAATCATTTATAAAAATTACCATAATATGTACTAATATTTTGTATCTTTTTTTTTTTTTTTTTTTTTTTTTTTTTTTTTTTTTATTAAGGTTCACAAAACTGGTATACAATTCCATATACACGCAAATAAACAAATAACTAAATATACAATACAATAATTCGGAATGTAACCTACTATATGTGAACACAACATACAAAGTAAAAACATAGTTACGGGACAGTTACAACAAAACAAACAAACAACAATTATAAGGTAACATATTTAAGAATTGATTTCCTTGCTGAGACCGCAGAACCATGGAATAAATCAAATTCATTACGAATACCGTTGTAAGAAGAGCACATGCGATAAATTGGGCTGTGTTGACCGAGATTAGTACGACATGGAGGTAATGAAAATGTTTTACGGTTGTGCAATCGGCTACCCAGTCGAGGCACCGAAAAGTTGAGACGCTCGAGGATATCAGGAGCATCGACAACACCATTAACAAGTTTGTAGAGAAACATAAGATCTAGAACCCTTCTACGTTTACGCAAGGAGGCCAAATTAAAGTGAGAGAGACGTGATTCATACGATAGCAGTTGATTGCACTTATTGCCCTGATAAGTAAGATGATAAAGAAAGCGCTTTTGGATGCGTTCGATGCGATCTGAGTGAACCTGATAGCCTGGGTTCCATACAACTGAACAATATTCCAGTGTACTACGTACTAAACTGTTATAGATAAGTATTGATATTGTAGGATCCTTGAAAACTTTCAACTGCCGCGACACAAAGCCTGAGATCCTCGAGGTCTTCTCAATAACGGTGTTAATATGATTGCGGAAGCTCAAGCCACTATCCAAAACAACTCCAAGGTCACGTATATACGAAGCTTCGGATAAAGTTGTACCGTCAATGGAGTAAGCGACATCAGCTGTTTTTTGGCGCTTAGTGAATTTAATAAAATAACACTTGTTAGCATTAAGAAACATACAGTTTTGAACACACCAGTGATGTACCCTGTTTAAGTCTTCCTGCAATGATTGACAATCCTCTCGTGCAACAATACTCCTGTACATCTTCAGATCGTCGGCATACATTTTAAAATTACATTGTAAGGTAAATGATAAATCATTAATAAACACGAGAAAAAACAAAGGTCCCAAATGGGATCCCTGGGGTACTCCACATGGGACCTCACATCGCCTAGATTTGAATCCATGAACAGAAACCAACTGTGACCTGTTTCGCAAATACGATTCGCACCACCGTAGGAGTGAACCATGAATACCCATCTGTTCCATCTTTTGTAAGAGGATGTCATGATTAACTAGGTCAAAAGCTTTTTTAAAATCGGTATAGATTGAATGTACCTCTCCACCCCCGTCGACCACCCCAATCAAATCTGACACATAAGCGACCAGATTGGTTGCGGTAGATCTATGAGGTAGGAAACCGTGCTGGTTGCGATTTATTAGATGCTTTATATGAGCATAAATTCTTTTTTGCACTATTGATTCAAGTATCTTACCGGCAGCAGATAAAATTGAGATTGGTCGATAATTCGACACATTGTGCAGGCAATCAGACTTATGAATAGGGGTCAGATGTGCTAATTTCCAGAGAGTGGGAAAAGTACCAAGCTTTAATGACTTCCTATAAATTTGAAAGAGCGGACCGCAAAGAGCATCCGCACAGTTTTTGAGAAACAATGGTGGTATCAAATCAGGACCTGCACCCTTTCCGCAATCGAGCGACAACAAGCATCGTCGCACCTCTTCTTCCGAGACAGAACATTCACTCAGTGGAAGACTGTTATTATAAGCTTCAACCCTATCCTCATTGTTTTGCCTTAGATTGTTGCAATTAGAGTCATACACAGATTGGAAATGTGCCGAAAAAAGGTTACATATTTCCTGCCCTCCTCTAGCAGTTCTGTTGCAGAAGTACATTTCGTGGGGTAATGTAGAACTGTTAGACCTGCGGCTCTTAGAAAACTTCCAGAAATATTTAGGATTTAGTCTAAGGTGATCCCTAGCATGATTTTTAAATTTGGTGTAACACTGTTTTATCAATGCGTTACACCTATCCCTTAGAATCTCGAAAGTCAGTCGGTCCATAGGATTGCCATACTTCTTGAATTTTTTGTGAAATTTGGCTTTTTCTTTAAGCGCTTTTATCAAAGGTCTAGTGTACCACGCTGGATAATTACTGTCACCCGTGTAGCTCAAAGGAGTGTAGCTCTCAATTATCTGATTAACCACCCCATAGAATCGTGCAACCATCTCATCAACACTCATTTGGTCGTCGAATATCTCTGACCAGTTAATAGTATTGAGTTCAGTACGAACTGCTACAAAGTTGCAATTAAAAAAATTTAAATAGGAAGATCGTTTGGGTTTTACTGATTTATGTGAGGATGTCCTCAATTCAACCAATAATGGTGGATGCAAGGGGTCGATACCAACAAGAGCATCATCAGCCTCTCTCACCAAAACATTATCAGGTCTGTTAGTTAGAACTAGGTCCAGGGCCCTATTCATGAAGTTCTTGATAGGATTACACTGGGACAGACAATTGTAGGCCATTGCATCAGTCAGTATGTTATTAACAGTAACTGCAGTGGGTGCTGCAGAGAGAAATGAGTCATTTGGGTCACCTCTATACCATTCAATATCCGGAAGGTTAAAATCACCCAGCAATAGTGTAAAGCTATCCCTAGGTAACTTGTTTTGAATAATTTCAGTAACATTATTGTATCGACAAATTTACCACCTCTCTCTATTAAAGATAAATTCAAACAAAAAATCGGACATCCCATGGCCCCCTCCCTAATCAACGTTGAAAGAAGAAAAGACGTTTTTATATGCCTCAAGTATTAATCTAAAAAAGTGACGGCTGATGAATAGACTGAAAAGTTTTTTCCGAAATAATAGCTAAACTTTGTTTTGAAAGTTGCGCACAAGAAACAAAAATTGAACTTTGATTTAATTTTGATTCCACAGAATTTTACTTTTTGAGTTACACAAAAATGAGGTTTTTTTTTAACTTGTGTACAACTGAAATTAAGACAATATATTTTGTACAATAACATGATTAAAAACAATACTGTTTAGGAACATCAGTCACGCGAAGAATAAAGAAAAATATACGTCATATTTAAATATGTCAATGGCCTTTTCTGTAGCACGAATAAAATTAAAATTTTGCTTAAACTATAAAAGCCGAGCGGTTAAATACATACTGGAATATGATATGTTTTATAAAATTGTTATGTAATTTATAAGTGGTAATAATGGTATAATATTTTACTATATTTGGTTTACACAACCCAATGATTTGTTTTGTATAATAGAAAAAAATTAATAAATCATTAATTATAATAATTATAATAGAGTTTGACGTGTGTGTGTGTGTGTCCCAAACGGATGGACTGATTTTCTTCATCGTATAATAGTTAAAGTAACCTTTACCTCTATTAATTAATTTCATGTAATCTATAGCTTTTATAGATTATTGCACTAAGCAATGGTTAGTACAGAGGCAATAAAGGAATACCTCATAATTAAGTAGTTTTAAAGGTAATAATTTAAAGGCCGTACGCGTCTTTCTCCCACGATGACCGACGATAATTCCAAAGCCTCTAAAGACTAGAACCATGCCTATTTAAAAAATGCAAATAATAAATAAATACGCTTTATTTTTATACCTTATACCATACACTTATCTGGACAGTTTGGCGCCATCAAGTAGTTCTTTGGCCTTCGAAATTTCTCCTATTTTTCTTACTTTCGTTAGCTACTATGTACTTATCTCTCGAGACGAGGCATTGAATTATCCTGTCAGCATAAGATTAATGAGATTATGTAAGTCGACTCTCGACATTTTCCTTCGTTAAAAGTGTTTTCGAAGCTACAAAGTGATTTTTCCTTGGGCAGCATTAAAAATATTTATTATAGATCACGAACTCTCAAAATTATGACATAGCATACTTTTTGTTAAGGTTTTGAATGAATATTACATAGCTTAGGAGTATATTATTATCAAGTGATTTTTAAAATTTTAAACAGTTTGTATAAAAACAGCCACAAACTATTATAAAGTTCATCAGTAAAAAAAGCTTAGTATACGCTTAGCATCTGTTGGAAGATGATTATATATTTTATGTAAAAATAATTACTAAAAAGAAAAAATTGATGTTGCTACGAACATATTTTTATTTATAATTTGATGTTATACATCAGATTCCATATTATATTCTTAATATTTTAAAATAAGAAATAGAAAAAAGTATGTTTACAAAGGCATCAGTATTCAATTAGTATTTATTTACAATAGCATCAGTAAATTCAGTTAAATACATTGTCAACCCGCGATAGTCTCTACATATATGTACATCAACCTTTATCCTGCATACATTGATCGCTTCGTGTGAATTTCGCAGTTGCAATGGCACTAATTGAATCTAAGCGTAGCTCTGTTTTCTATGTAAGTTCTTCTCTCCAGTTTAGATTTTTTTTTTTTTTATTATTGCGAAATCCTCCGACTCGAGGTCGTAGCCTATGTCTGCTCATTCATTCCAGTTCTATCATGTATTCCTCTCGCACTTTTATTCTGCATACTTTTTCTTTCTTACATTCATCCTCATTCATTCTATACGGGTGGGATTCCCGTCTTTATCAGCTAATCTATCTATGCTTAATATCTAATTTCTTTATTATTTGCAGTAGGGTAAGTAAATAATTGTAGTCGGTATTCTTATAATTAATAGTCAGTTGCTAACAAAAGGATAAAAATTTGAAAGTTTTATAACATACATCAATAATTAAAACTTTAACAATAAAATAATTAAAAACAGAATAAAAAAAAATAATAATTTAAAAACATTACAAATTTTTACAATAATTCTCCAGTTTAGATTGTGGACAGATTACGTAAGTAGTGCCTTCAATAAATCAAAATAAATCTTTCTATGAAAGACAAGAACGTTAATTTACTTAAATACTTAAATTTAAAGTGAAAAGAGAGAAAATATCAAACCATAACTACTTAATATTGTAAATGCGGAAACGAGTTAGTTGTTTCTCGCCTTAAGTCCTCAGCCAATCGTCATTATATTTTGCATAAAATATACATCCATAATGTGAAAGTAACTCCGTAAGTATTTATGAGCAGATCATTATGAAATTATTTATGAAAATTCACATACATACACGTTGTCACCGATAGAGAAAAGAACATCATCCAGAAAAAAGTAAGTACTGTTCCTGAGGGATCATCTAAAATTTAAAAAACTATAGCCTGGCAAAGTGCAAAAGCAATAAAGATGTCGGGCGTTATATTGTTTACATATAATTTTATTTTTAAACTTGACTTTTATTAATTTTGCCCGCACCTACGTCCCTTTTCTTAGGTCTTAAAACATTTTTTCAGTTTTTATTGTCTTTATAGTTCCCAGAAGTAGAGCAGATTCCCGTACCTTAAGGTTAAAAAGTCCTCTAATTCTCTTCAGACCTCATGACAATGACATATTGGCACTATAAAAAAATCTCTACAGATATTGTAACAATATTTTTTAAATATTTTCTTACTTCTATACCATAAGTCCCTTTTGGACGATTCGACTTCTTTGTTCAAGTAAAAAATATTATTGTGAACTCGCAGTACCGTTACCACAAAAGAGTTTTCAAAGAGGATTTTAATATTGCTTCTCTTGATTCAAAGGTGCTCTCTTTTGTTTCGGGCGTTTCAATTTCTATTGAGAACCACAAAGTGATTTTGTGTTTGTTAAATTTTGACAATTTATTGTCTGAGGAAACAAAATTAATTTTCTATACTAATATTATAAAGAGGAAAGATTTGATTGTTTGTTTGTTTGTATAGAATAGGCTCCGAAACTACTGGACCGATTTGAAAAATTCTTTTACCACTAGAAGTCAACATCATCCGTGATGAACATAGGTAAACTTTTTACCGCGGGAAAATGCTTCATTCCTACGGGAAATCTAAAATAAAAGTAAATACTAGCGGCTTGGCCTGGGAGATAGCGCCATCTATCCAAAATACGGTAGATGGCGTTTTATACTTTTCTACGCGGACGAAGTCGCGAACACCAGCTAGTATTAAATAAATTCGTGCCACATTTTATTGTAATTTGATTCTTACGGGCTTAAGGTTAGGAAAAATTCATCGACATATAACTTTATATCCTCACACAGTTAGCATTTATTTATAAGCATGTGTTATGGGATAACAATACAATAGACTGTGGTGTAAACTATACACACCAGAGCCAACTTTGAAATGTTAATTCCCAATTTTGAACTGGTGAGAAGTCGAGTGGTTAGGCTACGGACTTTATTTATATTATCAATATATTATATCACTATATATATCACACGTTCCTGCGACTTGACGTGATGTTATATAGCCTAAAAGACTTCCTCGATAAATAGACTGTCCAATACACAAAGAATTTTTCAAATCGAACCAGTAGTTCCTGAGATTAACGCGTTCAACTAAACAAACAAACAAACTCATTAGCTTTATAATATTAGTATAGGTTCATGAAAAATTGGTTACAATGAATAAAATAAAACAAAATAAAATTATGCAAATTTAACACAACAATCCAATAAACATTTAGTGTGAATTTTCTTTTAAATGTTGAGTGTTTTCTGTTTTGTTAGAGAAATGTTTTTGTTCGTAGCAACAAACAAGTCATGCTCGGGCCTGCGTTGTTTTGTCATCCTTTTTGCTTTGCTCGGCGCTGCTCATCTTTTTACGAAACTGGCCACGGCGTTGTTCCTCGGGCAAACTTGCTCTCAAACTGAGCCGGCTATTTGAATATGCAAAGTGGTCGCAAAAAGTGTTGCAGGTAAAAACCACTCTTCAAATATAGATGTAAACAACGTTACAAGTGCCTATCTAGGTAAAAGCAGTTATGTACGTACATAGTAAAAAAGTAACGAAAACACTTGAGACTCTTACTTCAAATGCAAGTCAGTGAAAATTGTTAACAACATAATTTAGGCACTACAAGTAACCCTTTTAATTCATCCTAGATTTCTTCTTCTTCTTAGGTTTAAATGGCAATGCGGCTCATTTTAAAATGGCCATTATCTGCCAGTGTCAAGTTAATGTCGCAGTGTCATTAGTAAAAATAGCAAATTGTAATAGCCTCTTTTTTTTTAAAAAAGAGGCAAAATTGAATTCAAAATCAAAAGTATGTCTAGTCAGTCAAGTCAAGTCTATAATTTTCTCATGTTAGTATTCCAAAAAGGTCCGTCAAGTCCAAAGCAGTCAGGTCAAGTCCTTCCTAGATTTCATGGAACGTTTAAACTTTTAAAGTGACATAAATGCATAGAGCATGAACTCTGTCATCTGTCATTTAAAACAAACCAAACATCTGCCATTTAAAGAAAATGTCACTTTACGACAACACATTGGAGTTTAAAATCAACTTGGTCGTTACTCCTTTTACCATTGAAGCAAGAAGGCAAAGAGACTCCTCCATGATTACATTTTAGGCGCACTTTTAATGTGCCGCTTTGACATTAGTGTCGCAAATTCCATAGTTGTAGAGTTTCGATGGTTACAAACTATACTTTTAATTGAGCTTTCTTACGAGGCTCATAGTTGGAAACCACATTTGACATAATATGGCGTCACTGGCAACGCATATTGGTCGAGAACAAAAGAGAGTTTATATGTATTTGATTTTAAATTAGTAAAAGAAAAGAACTGCCTTTTAAATGTGCCAATAGCATTTTCCTGGTATATATCTGTTTGGCTTTGATATAAAAGCATTCCCGTCGCATCTGTCACGTCGCATCTCAATGACGTTTCGTATTTTTTTTCTTTATATTTCCGCTTTGTTTAGACTGAGGCCATCGTTTTTAGCGTTCCGTTTGGTGACTCACGCGTACTTTATCTTTTGAATAATACAAACCAAATAAAAAGTGTATTTCGTTTGAATTTAGTTGACTAAGTTTTTCGTAGATTGCTTAAAATATTATGTTCAAAAAGAGCGCTTGATCAGAAATTTCAAATATCAAATGGATCCATAAAAATTCACTAAAAGGATCGCTTTGATTTTTTATCAAAACAATACTATAAATTAGGGTTTTGTTTGTATTCGTGACTTTCGGTTGTATTTTTTTGGAATTTATATGCAATCACAAAAGAATAGAAATCATCTACTTATTACAGGTAGCACAGCCTTTAAAAAGAAACAAAAGGTAAATATTGATAATCATGATCTCAAATTAATGGTCCGTTTGAGTCTTAAGTTTCCATAAAACGTGTTGAAATTAATGAAGAAAAATTTCCTTCGATCATTTGTTTTTGCTTCGAAAGTAAATCGTTTCCTTTATTGAAGGACTAAATATTTTCGTCGTGTCCAGTCGATTCAGAGCTTTAAGTTGACAAATAATATTAAAATATTAGGTTTGTGTTTTTTTATTTGCTATGGCAGAGCGAAGCGAAAACGTAAGCAACATCAAACTTTAACTTTAACAGGGTTAAAGTAAGGTTAAAGTTAATCAAGGGTTTAAAGGAAGATTGTTATTTCAAATCCAAATAGTATAAAATCTAAAAACCGGTTTAAGCTAAGCCCAAATTCTAACCTTTTTAGGCAGAAGAACTTATTTAATTATTTTATTGAAAAGGTTTTTATGTTACAGCTAGTCACTACATAGTATTTTTCATAAATTAACTAACAACAAATAATGAGTAATTAAACATGAAATATACTAATAAAAACCCCTATTAATATTTATTATTTTTTTCGCCAGTCTAGCTTCATTTCAAATCTTTCATCTTAACTTCCCAAAAACCATATCTCAACTTCTTTACATATCAAATGGGACCTACTTTACCTCAATTAAAACAAATCACCGCATTTATCACCGCACTTTAAAACCATTGTTAAAAATCACAGAGGCGTCACGAAACCGCTGTGAAAAAAAATCTCTGCAAATAAAAAAGTCCGCTTAATACGTACAAATGGTGGACATTTAGGTCCTGCACAAAAAACGGAGGCTGGTCCGTAATTGATTTAATTTGTACGGGAGTCAAAACTTCGCGCCGGGAGGTGTCGCCTCGACTCGCCCAATGGTAAGATTAAGAGTATTATACACAGACATTAAAATATAAATATTCATGAATTCTTCTTTCCATCAATACAACCAGGAACAAAATCTGTTTATTCCGAGATTAAGGTGTACAGAGCAAAAGGTGTACTTCACTTATTACTGTAATGTATAAGTACTAACTAATTGATAACTTAATAACTTAATATAGCACTTATAATATAAGGCTAGGCTAGATCTACGAGAATTTCATCGGAAATTCGTAGCATTTTAAAGAGTAGGTGCTACGAGTGCTACGCATGTAACAGTGTTCTACGACCTATCACGTAGCCACCGGCCGTTTATGTGAATGCTAATATGAATGTTGTTGCCTTGTCATAGAGTTTAAAATTGCTGCGAATGAACACAAGTACGCGGCGCGGTGGCCGTATGTAAATTTTCAGGACGATCTGAAATTATAGGTCGTCGAAATAAATCAAACGCGCGTAGATAAAAGGAGACTTCGATTGTAGTTAGAAGGTTGATTAGAATTGATAATCGCTTAAAAGATTTACAATTAAATCAATTTTGACAATATAAAAATTCCATAAATAACCTATAGATGACTTACTTTTTATGCAGATAGTTAAGTTAAACCTTAAAATACCAACTCCGACCGTTTTCAGCAAGTCCTATATCTATATAATATATATTTAAATACTTAATATTAAATGTATCTAAATTCAGTCTGAAATCCCCCTAATATTCACCACTCGTTTGTTTTTCATTCATTTGTTTTCATTAAAACCGGCAGTGGGCGTTGCGAGTAGCTGTTTTATTTGTCGCCATCCGACTCTGTCCGTGTTACATACAAATAAATACATTTTTAAATGATGTTAAAAAACAACATGAGAATACTGTCAGAGTATACCATTGTTTCCGTTCTGTGAAAATGAAATTTCATTATTGGATTCGTACCTAAGTATATTGTAAAAGCGAACTTCCAACTTCGATACTTTGTATTTTCTGAAAGATGGTCAAAACGTTAATAATTTATATAATTGCAGACGGTTTGTCAGTAAAAATATTAAGTTTATCCATTTTTACATTAAAAATGGTTACAGACAGAATGACGGTAGATAGTTACCGTCGCCTAAGAATACAAAAAACAACAGTGGAGAATGGCGCTAAGACTGGGGACGATTAGCAAAAGAAAAGCTCCCTAAGCTGACATGGTAAACGTTAGGTCTGCTGAAAAGGAATTCTCCAGTGTAAAGAACTCGTATACGTTAAACGAACAATATAATGTAGAAGTCATGATGCAATTTTAAATTTCCATCAAGTAGTTGAATGGCGGGTTGCAGTGTGGAAGGCGGCGGCGTGAAAAATGCATCAACTCGTGCATTTTCATTGTCAGCTCGAAGGAGCCTCTTTGTGATGTAAAAGATTGATGTCTCCCTGACAATGCAGACTTCGACTTAAAATGGAAATGGAAAAATTTGACTGAGCTGCTTTTTGTTAACGGAAATATTATTGAGTAGACAATTATTCAATAATATTTTATGTTCTGACAAATATTTATATTATATTTTTTTATAGCCGAACCCGAACACACTGCGCTGTGGCTGGTTTCTTTTATAAGAGTATATTCAGAACATGAAAATTGTTGTCAATTCAAATAATCAAATAACATCTATATACCTAATAATATTAATTTTATTTCTTTTAATAAATAATGCAGTAGAAAAGCAGATATGGTATTAAGGTCACATTCATATAACACAATTCTCAAAACGCTGATGAAAATGTGAAATCTGAAAAATATTATAATATTTTTAACACAAAGAACTATCACTTCGTTCGTAGAGGTTAATTTATAGGTTTAGAGATGTGCTTCTGTACACCTGGTTATAAAATTCACCAGTAAAACCACACAGCAGACCGGAAGAGCACAAAGCCAACAATTTATTGTCCATCTCACGTGCCACAAACATTAATACACAGACCTAAATTGGCGAATATCTAGAAGTTCACATGTGAGAAATAATGCATTTACATTAAAGTAATTACTATTACTTAAAATTTTAAGTCACCACTTCCAAAAAGCAATAACCAATCTAATAGTAGTTTTTTTTTCATCTGTTCTTATTGATGATGGATAGATGGATACTGTCACCTATTACACAAGCAAATCCCATGAGGGTTTGAGAAAAGATATGCGATGTTATGCCAATTTCCCTCCGTCCTCTTTTTAATCCTCATTGTTTATCTTAACATCGGAAACGCACTTGTAACCAGTGTTCAATGGTAAGAGATTTAAATAATCTACTTCAAAACAATTTAATTTTCGTTTCTAGACTTTCTATATGTCTGCTCCTACGCGATTCGGTATCCACGACAAACAATGGGCTTCACAGGGACAACTTTCCCTTTGTGGCTCGGTAGCACTTTTTACCTATTACATAAACACTAGGAGGTGTGCCAACTAAATTCCTAAACGTTGATAATTCAATAGAACTTTGTATTGTTCGTGATCTAACTTAGGTATTTAATGGATATGAAAAGATGACCTCGATAGAATATTTATATTTGCATTTAATACTACTTGATTGACCCCTCATTTAAGCTGATGACAACCTGATCATGTATGGCTTCTATATTTTAAACTAAATATTGAGTCCCTATTATAATATATGTCATACATAAGTATGTAGTGTGTAGAATTTTCGTATGAAAAAGTTTAAATTTCAATCGATAACTGTAACTGATCAAAAGGAATAAAGGATGGTACAGGAATAAAAAAAATATTCTAAATTTTCACACCTGCTATTAATAACAAATCTATATAATACTTTAAAGTTCAGTTTGAAGTTATAGTTATAAAATAAATAAATATAAAAAATATAGATGTTCTTTAAGGCGCAGAGTTACTTCTGTTTCTTTACGAACAGTACCTACTTCTGTTCTCATATAAATATTATAAAAAGTAATAAATGTCCTTCAACTCTGTGATTATTTAAAGAAGTTAACGACATCGGTTCTCAATCGTCAATCACTACTTATTAAAAATGGACGATAGAAAAATTATTTTACTTATGAAATTATTATGAAAAGATATTATTAATGAACTATGAACAATTAGCAATAGTTGACAAATATATTATGTTATTGGCATTACAAAACAAAAATAATGATATTAAAACACATTAACCAATTAAAATTTTATCAGACTTCGAGTTTAATATTAAAGCAATGTAGCATGATTCGTTATAAAATTTAAATCGTCTTACTCGTACAAATGGAAGATGTAGATTCCAACGGAGTATGAAAAGCGAATTTCCTTCGGAATGACAATTTCTCAAACGCTAAAACAGAAGTTAGAGTCGGTGGAGCGTGGGCGCAGGAATTAGACGCATTCTTACGCCTCTGTAGGAAGGTACGAGACTGCTCTGTAATCCCTTAAAGTGCTCAAACTGAGAAAATAAGGGTTAAGTTTTAAAAGCACTTGTTTGAAATCGAGTATGGTACAAAACTCAAGAGATGAGCGCAAATTAAAGAGTAGCAAAGCGCACTACATGAACTAGATTACGACACTAGCCACTCTCTAAAGAACGCCACCATGAAATAACTACGAGGATACTGTTGTGTTTCATTGTGTTAATAGGGAACTCCTAAATATCTAAATCCCCCAATTTACCAAAATGTCGAAATATTGATCAGACAAATAATCAATATCAGCATTAAGCATTTCTAATATTTATTGTTTTATATATTGTAAAACAATGAGTAATAAGAATGGAAACGATTACATTTTAATGTATTAATAGTACAGTAATTGATAATATGTAATTATAATAAACAGACATATCAAAACCATAGTACGATAGAATGCAATTTATTATATTACTAGAAACGCTTAAAACATAACGTTTTAGATATAGCAATAAATAGTCAAGGAATTGCAAGTATCTTTATCCAGGATGGCTGGGGTAGGGAGTATAAAAATAGATATTATTTTTGCACCTGAAGCACCACGAGAAATTGGTATAGATAAAGTATGATCCGATTACATCAAACATATTGAGATCCTTAACCATATAATAATGCCTAAGATGTAATGTCTAAGAAGTAATGTCTGAATTTTACCACTTGCACCATCCAAAGGAGCGTACATACGACAATCGGATCGGGTTTTAAATAAATAATGAGGGAACTCCTGCAACCGGCGGCCGAACGTCGGGAGTCGGGACACTTTGTCGCTTTCAACTTTTTTAATAATAGTCCACGGAACTCGGCGTGACAATACACGTCTACTTATCATATTGTTTCACATAAATTACTTATATATTCATTTGAGGACACGTGGCTTCAATTCTGTTACCAATGAAATTAGACTCAATATTATCAAACCTAACTAACTGCCTATTACTTGCCGTGCGACAGGATAAATATTTACAATAATCCATTTCGGTTTTTAATACTTATCGTATTTAATTTTAATTAAAATATTTAGCTTGACAAAATATTTAAGCAATAATTTATTTAATAGCTTTATTTTTACATGCATTTTATTATATTTTTAGATGATCCATCAGAAACAGTTCTTTTATGCTGTATGAAATGTTATCCTATATCCCTTTTGGTGTCTCTGCCCAGCCAGCAAAGTAGTATGTTAAAAAATACTTTTATCACTAAAAAGTCTTAACAAATGAATTGCTGATTCAAGACTAGAGATGATGATCATCGATCAACCTTCATCAACCATTCCGGCCATGATGGAAGCCAACCTTCGTAGAGAAGTAGATAAAATAATAAAAATATTAACGTCATGACATTTATACCACAATTCGTATCCCATTTTCAAGTATAACAGTTAATTTTGAATATTCCGACTGCTCTCA
Source organism: Synanthedon vespiformis (assembly GCA_918317495.1). Lineage (NCBI taxonomy): Eukaryota > Metazoa > Arthropoda > Insecta > Lepidoptera > Sesiidae > Synanthedon > Synanthedon vespiformis. Next base: position 2,317,554 of record OU906951.1, on the reverse strand, counting down.
TTTAACATTTCATGCCTCATTTTTAACACGAATAAGTCTAAGGTTTGAATTCATCGAAATTTTACAAAATTAAATACAAATTGGAAGCGTAGAAAAAAATAATATTACGAAATAGAGAGCCTTTAAAAAATGGAATAGCGTAAGTAATTATTACTGTCTCCTATAAAAGCAAATGTTATTTCACATGGACGGCAGAATTTCTTCATTATTATCGCACATAGTTATTAGAATAATAAAGTATCATTATAGGCTGAATAAATAGCCTTGAGTCGTATATCAGCCGATTGAATTATAAGGCATCATACACGAAATTGACTACAAACGGCATTTTCCATGTCGAGCTATTTCAATACCCTATCAGTTGCTACATTGCATATTTAACTATGCAAAAAGACTTCATTTAAAATGGCAAAATGCACTTTATTCAAATTGGACATTGGACTAAAATTCTATTGTTAATATTTTTATTAAATTTTGGTGAATTTGCTTCTGAGATAATTTGACTCTCTCATTTTTATGGATAATATTTTCACTTTCAAGGTTATTTCTTTTCAAGACTCAATGTCCACTTTCAGGGTTTAGCACATTTCCCTATCGTTTCCTAAACCATAATCCTACATGCGCTAACTACTTCCAAACCACTCTACGGATTTTATGTAAAGAGCGAAGCTGAGAGCGGATCGCTAGTACATTATAATATTCAGCTTTCAACATATCCACGTAACTTTAGTTAGTACCCTTGTATTATATCCGCTTTGAGCACATTGAATTACTCGTCTAGTCGCCATGTTACAAACCAACTATCCCATAACTATCGTCAGAACGTTCACACACACCGCTTATCTCGCTAAATGTGGTGTGCTCGTAATATTTCACATTCCTTCCACTTGGCTGCAGTCGGGACGCCGACTTGTCTGCGACGACTTAACTTGCTAACAAGTCACCGTATGTGCAGTGGGCAATGTTATATAAAATATTGGGTGGATAATCATCATTCTCAGTGTTACCAATTATAGACACTTAGATCAAATTTAATGCAGATATCCGCATTATATTTTCCTTCTTGTCGTTCCTGCAGCACTTGAAATATTATTTAAAATATATATATATATAACATAGAATAGCATCATCTCGTTGCATCATCATCTCAACCGGAAGATGTCCACTATTGGCCTTACAACGACATTACAGTAAGAATAGTTACTATTAATTTATGTAAACAAAATCTTACTACTGCTTTTACATTCCATGTGCTGGCTAACTCAGCTAGTTGAAGATTTATAAGTTCAGAACTAATATATCACCTATGTGTATATGGTTCCAGTGAAATAATATATTTGCAAGTTTACGATTTCGCTGTAGCTAGTTATGATCTAAACGTGTATTCTTTAATCTTAGCCCAGCTGGAAAATATATTATTTTTCTGAAATTATTGTATTTAGTCTTTTAGGTTCTTTTTTATGATACTGATAAAACCCAACTGATAGACCTGACAGGACATTGACAGGACAACAGGACCTGATACTTCAGAGAGTGTCTGAAGTGTAAAACTTTTCCTAGTTTATTGTAGGTTTGAATTGAATGGTTCATTTATTAAGTAAGCTAGTTAATTGAGGAAAAGACATCGGTCTAGTAAGTCTAGTAAGCTAGTAGGTGATACCACCAATAGGACCATCTTGGCTAACGCCTCCTGTACGTGTCCGTCTGATTCACTTTTCAGGACGGTCGTAAACTTAACACACCGCTTCAATTTACTGACTGCAGCTAGAACCTAGATGAAACTAGTCACTTCAATATGCTGCACACGACACTGGACACTAGATCAAGTTGTCTGGAACCAGCAATTAGTTTGCAGGTTACTAATATTATAAATGTGAATATGAGTTTGTTTGTTACGCTTTCACGCAATAACTGATTACCATGAAATTTTGCATACACGTTGTCTGGGACATCAGAAAGGACAAAGGATACCTGTCTTCCAAGAAAAAAGTAATGTTCCCGAGGGATTATCTAAAATATAAAACTGTAACTAACGCCTGGCCAATGTGTTTTAGCAAAAGGCGTCAAGCGTTATAATTGCTTTTATATTTTTAATTTATTATCGCGTACGAAGTCGCGGGCTTCAGCTAGTATTTACATATTATGTAGTCCAATTTATTTCTCAGTTAATCTATTTACTAATATATAAAGACGAAGAGTTTGTTTCGAATTGAAAAATTCTTTTTGTGTTGGATAGTCCATTTATCGAGGACGGCTATATAGGCTATAGAGAACGCGGACGAAGTCGTGGATAGTTTGTAATATTCCTGTTTGTAAAGCACAGTTTTGTGAAATGTTTTACTTCTACTTACTAATATTTATTCCTTTATATCTCTTTCCAGATACCTAATAAGCAATATTATGTCGATGTTAATTATATTTACCTACTAAACATAATAAAAAGAAGATATTAACTAATGAAAAAGTTCAACCTAGCTTAGGAAACACATTTTTAATCTAAATTGTTGCTGTTTTATTTTTGCTTGCATTTTTTTTACTGGTTAATAATAGAATGTGTGCTTTTGTGTTTCGGTGAGTGGGTAAGGGATGCTAGAGCCCATTTCCCTATCCTATCCTCAACCCCATCTTTAAACTTAATATGATCAGAAACTCACTTGTGTTATAGGCGACTTTAGCCATTTACTATCAAGTGGACCGTGATCCTGTCTGTAGAGTTTGACATGAAAAAAAAAAGAGTAAAATTGGTCTACAATACTAGGAAAAAGTAATAGTATTTTGAAATGATAGAATTTAATATTCAAACCTCCTGTCGCGCGGACGATGCATCAAAGGATCGTTGTAAACACGCGTACAAAAGAGCTGTGGTGTTGAAGTGTGAGTAATAGGTCTCGAAGGGTGTAAATAATGTTCAGAGGGCGCTCGAATCACGACAAAATTGATAGCGTCCGCAGTCCCGTTTTTGTTTACAAGTGACCCTATCTTTACAAAAAAGGTCAGTACGCATACAGTACAGATATCTGCCGCTATCAATTTTATATCAATTCTATTCAAATATCTATCAATATCGTATAGATTAGATACACTATAAAATATATATAAATTAAATTTTTGCACGTCAAGTTTGTTTACAATAGAGGATAAATTTAATTAAATCAGTTTATTATTATTATTTTAATATAGATCGTTCCCGTTGACCACTATTTACTTAGCCGTATCAGTTAAATTTACTCGTTTAGTCATTCTTAAACAAATATTTTCATTTAACTATTTCAAATAAATGAAAGCGTAAAACACAGGGCCGTGTCCAAAAAAAATTGAGTATGTCAGATACACCCATTTTTTTTCTCTGAGAAAGTAGGAATAATACAACTCATCATGCTGAATGAATTTATTTATGAAACTTATCAACATTTTTTTAAATATTCGTTTATTTAGAGAATCCCAAGTTCAAAACCATGTTAAAAAACATTTAGCTTACCATTTAATTTGAATTTTCAGTATTAGCTTTGAATTTTTAATCTTGCATTGACTTTAGTATACCTACTTATACTAATATTCTTTGTATGAATTTGGAAACTATATGAATTTGGAAACTTGGTCTTGAATTGTAAAATCTTGTTGTTATTTTTTGTATAGTCGTCGGGTAAAGAAAAGGATCACCTTAAAGTCGACATTTGTTTGCACCAGGGCATGCCAAAATTTCATTTCAAACATCTGTCAATTGTCTACTTAGTTTAGTTTCAAAAGGTACTTGAAATCAACGACTTGATAAAGGAATTAATTAGAAAATTATTGGTTATTTAGCATTACTTTCTCAATTTGGGCAATATAAATCAGAAGCAGAGTGGCGCAGTGGAAGCGTGCTGGGCCCATAACCCAGAGGTCCGTGGATCGAAACCACGCTCTGCTAATCAGCAAAGCTGTCTAACTTTTACTTTTTTTTAAATTGTTTTCTTTTTGATATTGTATTCTGCCAATATTTATTGGCAAATATTTATTTGGAACACAGTCTGCGAATTAAATTAATATAATTATCGTTTTTCATTTTACATTTTACTGGAAGTATGAATTGAAATCGCGTTTCAATTTTCCAAAATATTTTCTACGCATTATGCCGTAATTATTCTAATTATATACTAAAAAACTTTGTGAGTTGATGTACAAAAAATATTTTCACAGAGTACAAAATACTGTATTTATCTGTCCCGTGTTGTTGAATCTCTTTCTACAGTTTTCAATGTTAATTTTACCTGTAGGTACAGGCAAAATTAAGGATGTTAACTCGCATTTATAATTAAACAGAGTAAACTGACAGGTCGAATGTTGGCCGCTTGGTTTGTTACTGAAATGAAAATAGTGTTGTTGATTCACCCATTGAACTCATTTCGGTTCAGGAATATATTTCATTTTGAATTCTAAGCCTAACAGCCAAAAATTCTATCGAATGTATGTAATTGTTATCTAGTGTAGGGAGCAAACAAAATAAAAGGTAAATATGAAATTGAATCCGTTCACACTACGAGAAGTAAGAGACGTGCATTATTTATGGTATATTTTATGTATATTCGATTTCGTTCGATATATATATACTATACCTACTGTATAATACACTCATCAATACTAATAATATATATGTAAGTGTAGGTGTTGTATGTATGTATGTTCTTCCATAACAAACTAATTAACGGATTTTCATGAAACTTGGTAGATAAACATTTAGACGTATACAGGACACAGGAAGGCTACTTTTTTTTCAACGCGGACAAAGCCGCGGGCACCAGCTAGTTCAAAATATTTCTCGTAACATTCACGTATTCACGTAAAACTCACTGTCATTTCCACGACACAACCACACCTAATTTATTTTTTTTTGTAAATTTTATTCAAAGTGGGTGAAATTATTATTCAATGATTTCGTCCTGTTTGAATTAAGTACCTATCTATATTTTATTTATTCAATATTATTTAGGTAAAAATAAAAAGAGTCATTATGTCATTAAAATAATTTGTGTTTCATTAATTCTATTTAAGTACCAAGATGAATTAAGTCCTAATAAGCAATTCATAATATTTTGAGTCAACTTTGATTAGTTAATCAACTTTGATGAGTTTAATACAACCATGTTATTGAAAACAAGTCAATTTGTCTAAAAATAATTACAATAACATATTTTGTTGGATTCAAGAAATATTATTAACTAAGTAGTTACCAGACCCCGGCTTCGCACAGATGCCATTTCTTTTTCTGCAAATTACCTATCTCGTTTATTGCTTGGGTCCATTGGGCTTAGAATTTAGCGGAAAACAAGCAGTATTCCGACTACAGAACTAACTGTTTTGGACTCTGCTGTTGATTTAGCTGAAGTCGCTGCTACTGATTTAGCTGAAATAGTTACTTTTTTACTAAAAATGTACTCAACATTGATTTGGAAAATCATTTTTTTTTAAATGACTATCAATGTATTAAAAATATTTAGTATTGATTTTTTTTTTGTAGCGTAAACCAATATTTTTAAGTCACAAAGAGTTTTGACAGTAACTGTTGCAACATTACCTCGTTATGTTTACTTAAATATGGTTTATTATGTCTGAAAAAGTAATAAGGCTAATAAAAAATTAGAAAATTATTGGTTATTTAGTATTTCTTTCTCAATTTGGGCGATATAAATCAGAAGCAGAGTGGCGCAGTGGAAGCGTGCTGGGCCCATAACCCAGAGGTCCGTGGATCGAAACCACGCTCTGCTAATCAGCAAAGCTGTCTAACTTTTACTTTTTTTTAAATTGTTTTCTTTTTGATATTGTATTCTGCCAATAAATGTTTGAAACGCGGTCTGCGAATTAAATTAATATAATTATCGTTTTTCATTTTACATTTTACTGGAAGTATGGATTGAAATCGCGTTTCAATTTATTATGTCTGAAAAAGTAATAAGGCTAATAAAAAAAACTTCAAATATCTTAACACATTTATTAATTAGTTCAACAACATAGGCGTCATTCAAGAGATGGCGTAGCTGAGACGTCGGCAAATCTCTTAGTATTTGCTAAGCGGAGGGATTACGGCCCTCAGCCCTCCGGAGCACTGCCGACAAATATTGACATTTCGCTGTTTTAATGCCGACGTCAAACAGTCGACGATTTATCGAATACTCTCATTATTGTTAATACATTAGATGTTAAATTATATAGCTAAAATTAGTTGCACAATTCACATTGTACAAACCATTTAAAAAACTACTCCTCGACTTTCTATTGAGCCCAAACACAATATAGCTATCTATTGTAAGTTAGATCTATCATGGGAATACTACCGAAGTAACAGTACAGTACACCAAATTTAAAATTAATCGAACCTGTGGAATCAAGTATTCCTCGTATTCGATCCAAATATTATGTTGTGTTAAAATTTTTTTATAGAATCTTTAGATCATTATAGTCTAAAAATTTTGACAATTCCATGTATCGTGGATTTATAATCCGGATTCACTATATATGATCGTGATACTGTCAATATTTATTACGGAATAGGGATATTGAGCATCGTATTACCATTTTCTATGCGTTTTTCGATGTATAATCTATGTGCTCTTGCCATAAACTTATTTCATTTGTCAAGACGTGTAGCAGAGTGGCGCAGTGGAAGCGTGCTGGGCCCATAACCCAGAGGTCCGTGGATCGAAACCACGCTCTGCTAGGAATGTATTTTTATAGTGCTAATTTCATTACCAACCGAATACACCCGCAATTAATAGGAATAACTCTTAGTCGATGGAACGATAGCGCACACCGCAAATAGAAGGGAGGCTCTTTGTTCAAACCCTGCGATTTGCAATCTTTTTTTCACTTATTGCGTACATTTTAATGTCTCGCACAATAGGCGTTAATACCTCCCTGCGATGTTTGTTTTTCTCTTAACACGAGAGCCTTTGGGGTATTGTTGATACATTTTAACGAATACCTGAGCCTTTGATAAAGTGTTGAACAGTTTTACGTTGTAAAAATGTTATAATGCTGTTAAGCTTATTTTATTTTTATTTATTTATTCATTCCTTTAAAATCCATTGCTCTTAAATGTCAAAATTAATACAAAAACCGGCCAAGTGCAAGTTGGGACTTAAGAAATTAGTGTTCCTTACTACCATAGTTTGTAACCCACTTACTAAACCACAAACCTAAATTGCTTACCACTTTTGCTTTCTACCTATCACGACTACGAATTATGGTTACTATGAACAGCGAACTGAAAAGTATATTATTTCGATGACTATGAATTATTATGGCAACACCAGCTAGTAACCACGTGTCGACTTTTCTTACTCCGACAATCGACTGTATCTACATAATATACTTACTTATAATACGCTCAAGGAAAGTATTATATACTCGTAACTTATACGTATTTCACGTAAAACACACGGCCGTGTCTCCACGACACAGCCGCATGCCAATTTAAACCCGTTACCCGTGTTTTTTTTTTTTTTTTTTTTTTTTTCAGTTATATGCAATAAATATGCAGTTAATCTAGAGTATGCTTTTCTATTATCTTTTTACGTGTATATTTTGCATTACAGTAGTTGCACAGAAAATACAAGACACAGACAGAAGTACAATACAAAGGCATAAAAAGCATTGGTCAAAATGAACATAAATACATAGATTTTTTTATTTTATTTTTTTATTTAAATTATTTAATTTCACCGTAATAAAATAAAGAAAAAAATTCAAAATTTTAGTTTTCAGAATGAAATTTTAGGTACAATAATAAAAAAAAAGGTTACCTATCGTGAAGAAGTGAGAATTAGAGCGTGACAGGTAAATTCTGTGAAAATATTTTTTGTTATAATAATTAGAATAATTACGGTACAATGCGTCGAAAATATTTTGGAAAATTGAAACGCGATTGCAATCCATACTTCCAGTAAAATGTAAAATGAAAAACGATAATTATATTAATTTAATTCGCAGACCGCGTTTGAAACATTTATTGGCAGAATACAATATCAAAAAGAAAACAATTTAAAAAAAAGTAAAAGTTAGACAGCTTTGCTGATTAGCAGAGCGTGGTTTCGATCCACGGACCTCTGGGTTATGGGCCCAGCACGCTTCCACTGCGCCACTCTGCTCGCTGGTTAGTGTATTTAAATTGATGATATACTTTCTAGAAAACAAATTGAAATTATATTATTATTTAAAAAGAAACAAGTTGTAATTAGCAATAATTACATTATTTTACAGTTTTACGTTAATATCCTTCTACTCTGTATTTATAATACTTACATTTCATTTTGTATGCAAACTGAGATTGAACGAATAGTTTCATGTCTGGGATAAAGCGATACGAAATTTTCTTTAGCGAATATGAAAATAACTTTGAAACTCAATAGTGGTTCGAAAGCTCTTCCATCGGTATTTATATTTATTTATGTAGATGTATTTACGTTTCCCCGAGGTTGCGGAGGGCAAAAATTATGTAAATTAAGCCCTTGGGGTGAGTACAATTAAAGGCGATTATCGTAGAAATTGTGTTTCAAAGTAGAAAATTTAATTTTCTTTATGCTCTCAGTTTTAGACGATTCTACGAAGGTAAAATAATGTTTTCATTACCAACGTTATTTTATGATTTTGATGTCACTTCTCAGGACACATAATATTATTAAAGTGATGTGCTGTGTCATGTCGGTAACATAGCTTTTGTCTATCGTTTCTCGCACATGAAAAGTAAAACATAGTAAATAAATACTTACCTTAGAGGTTCTTTCTAAATATTGGTGAAAAAGTTTTTAGAAATTATTAAAAGAGAGGTTTATTTCGAAGAAAATTAATTTAGTTAGGTTTTGAAAGATGCGTAGGTACACGAACAGCTTAATCTTTTAGATCTAGCTAGAACAGGCTCAAAATCTGTATAGGTAGTGCTGATAAAAAACGGCAATGGAATGGAAATAACTAAGTTTAATAAATGTATCTTTATATTTTTATTTGCAATGCATTGCGCACGGGTGCATCTTTTTTCGGCAATTTACTCGTATATAGAAAAAACCTTTCTCGATTAACTAACTCTCTTTCCATTATAGAAAAATACATTAAAATCGAGGCGTATAGTTACCCATATATAGTATTTTAATCTATTTAAGTATATTCTTAAACAAACTTACTTATTTTTTCTTTTAGATCACAAACGTATGCTTGAGGCTTCGAAGATTTACCTACAAATTGGAGGTTCCGCAAAATAACGATTATTACCATAAATTAAAGGCTACGACGCAAAATAATGTTCTAGATCTATATTATAACAACATTCTACATAATAAATAAGTTTCCATTCCTCACACCTTTACACTTTTTCTAAAAATCATCCTCAAAATAGAAAATGCCTTAATGTGTCGTAATATGGTACATGAAAAACTGTCAATGTCAAATTGAAAATCCATATTAATACATTATACGCACTCGCTGGCGAGTGCGCCGTTCATTTAACTCATGGTAGAGATACTGATTACTAGGTTAGCCTGTCAATGTGATTACTAAATCACATTGACAGGTACAAATAATTTCACCAACTTCAAGTAATGACAAGTACAAAATAGCTACAAGTAAGTTAGAAATAATTTTAAGTTTTATTAAATTATGCACTCTGTTTACTACATCCTTCGATGGGCGATTTTTTTTTATAATTTTCTTTTTAATGTTTGGGATTTTTACCGTAATCCTCGGTTACCGCTGACTTTAAGTGACAGCCTACTTGACAGATGGTGAGAGAGGACCTTAGTATATTATTAGTTATACCTACATATTTTTTTTACTTAATAATATTAGTTATTTAGAAAATTAAACATTCGTTCACATGTCACTAATTAACTCACAAAGTCACTGGCATCAATCAACTAGTATACTTATCTACAAATATAGTTCTTACCTATATAGTCCTATATATTTCTAGTAACGTCATAATTATTGTTTAGTTTGTTTTATCGATTGTTTTTATAACAACTATAAAACATAAGGCAGCAAAAGCGAGTAACCTAATAAAAATATAAACCTATAAATTTTAATGAAAAACGCCGTTGCCTTTGCTTAATAGAGTTAGTAGCTTAATAGGATAGAGTCCACTTGACACGTTTTTTTATTCAACGTATACGTATTAAAAAAAATAGATAAATATAGAGCCGTCTGTGCCAGTTTATTGCTCGAGGTTTTTAATAGACACGTTTGATAAAAAAGAATTTCTTGTCTTAATCATTGATTAAAAAGAAGAATATCTCAAAATTATTAAAACGTAACTCAAACTAGGACCTATAAAATAGGACCTATAATTAGGGCCGTAATTTAGGACCTATAAGTAGTTTAAAAACTAAATCTTTGTATTTCTAAAAACAAAGTCTGTTATTTGACTTTGTTTTTAGAAATACAAAGATATAAGTTTTTAAACTACTTATAGGTTCTAAATTACGGTCCTAATTATTTTAACATTAACATCTAATAAATTTAACATCTCGGCTAGGTAGATGATTGATGAAACCTCCGACGCCCGATGCAAAAACGCGTTGTTCATAATATTTGACGTCATCGACCTGTTCAGGCGTTTGAAGACCATTTCAGCCCATTTCAACATTGATGGATGTCACAAACTTCCAACTTCAGCTTCAAGTAATCTGCGTGATACCCAAATCCTTAGCAACTGATACCGAGAGCCAATAGGTTTGAGCTCAATAGAAAGTAGAGGATTTGATTGTAATGTTTAATCTTATCATGTATTGTGTAGCAAGACAATTAACAGCTTTTACTTTTGAATTTGAACTCTTTCTGGGACAAAGTGGAACAAAGCAGCGAACTTTACACGCGATCACTTACAATTACAACAGGTTGCCTTGTTTGAAATTTTCTTGAATAAATTTTTACTGTGTATTTATTCACACGAAATCCCTTTCGCTACCCTAAAAAGTAATAATAATATTTTGTAAATAAATTCATAATGGCAAAATTTCATTTCAAATCAAAATATTTATTTACCAATTAGGTCATTATAAATTTAAATTTACCAGGGTTTCGGAAAAAAGCCAAGATGACGATCCTGAGAAGAAACCCCGAAAAAAAGTCAGGATACTATACTTTTTGTCATCATTAAAATATAAAATAGCACACTTCACTTAATTTTAACAAAATTAAAGTATATTATATATATTATAGTTGCTGCTTAATGTTTTAATTTTAAAAGGCACTAAGAGTCTACGACTTGAAAAATGAAATTGAAAGTTGACGAAGGTTTTTTGTACATACAAACTTACATAATTGTACATCCTGCATTTTATGTAAAAATTTATTGAACAATAATTGTTCAATAAATTTTCACTAATTATATTATGTTTTACCATGACAGACAGACTATGAACTAAGCGGCATGGTCACTGTTAAAATAATATTGGATTATTTTTGTTATGAATTTATTATATTGGTTAGGATAATTAATTATTTACAATTCACATTCACATAGTAATTGACAATAAAATCTAATCCTAACTTATTATAATATATATACACATTATATAATATAAAGCATCGGTCCCTTTGGTAGGGTCCCAAGCATGCTGGCTGCATTACCTCGTTGTATGGCAATACTGATCTGTTGACCGAGGTAATAGCCAGCTTTAGAATCGCCGGTTATGTCGACCAAACGTTTTGACAAAATTTTAAATAAATTTAGAGCGTTGGGACCCCACGGACCCAGAGATTCGACACCGAAGGGAACGAAGATGTAGCCTGTGCCGATATCTCTGTATTTATAGATTTTCCGCTTTTCGGCCGCCTCCGCAGCAGCACCAGCTGTGGTAAGTGTTCCATGAAGGTGGGAAGGTGCCAAAGTGTCTACACAAGTGGCATCCCACACTAGTGGACGACCCATCCTCCATGGAACTAGGGACATCCCATCAGGTCTCTTGCCATCATCACGCACGATACCATTTGGTTCAAGAATCGAAGGTACATTAATGGTGGCAAGAGACCGATGTATGATGTCATTTATGCTGGCGTGCCGTGAAATACGGCCGGCGCTATTAATGCAGGAAAGTCCGTGATGTCCCAAGCGGTCGACATCCCTACCACAGGGACAAGGACAGGACAGGACAGGGAATTTATGATAAATTATTTAGGACAGTGTTTGGGAAACTCTGAGACATCCTTTCGTCCAAAATTCCTTGATGCCTTAAAGAAAAAATTTTCGCCTTAATCAAAATCATTTATGAGATAATTTTCTTAACAACGCACCTTAAGATATACACAATACGAAACGAAATTCAGTGTAAGAATCCAAATACATTCAGTATAAGTACTTGTTTCAATCATTTCAAGTTGCCAATACACTAGTGGCCAGCTATACTCGTACAGTCGGTTCAATAAGTTATGAAGCCTTCTAGTTTAGTTTTTGTATTATTTTCCCTCTTTCTATAGAGCCGTTCGCTTCGGAGGAGTTGTAATTGAATTACACGACTTACCCCAGCCTTAAGAACAGGGAAACAGTGAGTCGTATCGTTTTAGAGTTACCTAATGTGGGAACTCGAAACTATGATTATATTGAAATTAAACGAGGATGATTACTATATCATTACTTCATCGATAAAATATTTTATCTATGAGTTAACGTGGAGATAAAGCACGCTTATCTGGAATGTTTTTGACATGTTAATTCTTACCTATGGAATAGAAGATCAACTTAAATTTATATTAACATTTTTTTTAGTTCCGAACGGTGTTTTTTAGTCCCAAATGGTTTTATCGGAACTATTTACAACATATAGCACCTACTACTAGCTGCACGCTCCCGGCTTCGCCCGAATTCTAAATAAAAATCCAATCTTTTAAGTTTTAAGTTGGACTTAATCCAATCTTTTAAGTTGGACCAAATTACACATAGTTACGAAGTTTTATCATATATATATAATATAGAGATATTGTTATGTTATTAATTACAAAGTAAAAAATATATTGTAAAAGCACCGCTCCATGGGTTCATTGTTCTCCGTGCCCAACTACAATATCGGCAATGCGGGTCGTTTGAAGAAAATTCGTATGGTTTCCTTTAAGGTGCGGACGTAATTACGATCATATTTCCAGATTAAAAAATGAAATAGGTACCTAGGTAGGACTACCACGCCTTCAAGAAGAAACTTCATTGAATAAATAATGACTTTTTATCAAATCCTTTTAATGTCGCTGTAATGATGATGATGATGAAGTAGTTTTAAGGAAAATTAATCTATAATTAATTTTAACACGTGTTCTGTTGATGTATCTTTAAAAAAAAATACGCCGGTGAAGTCGCGTGTAGCAGCTAAGTACTCCAGAATAAAGTAACTGTTCTCCAGCAATCATCTAAAAAAATCTACACTTTTCAATAGATTGATTTCTTTTGACTAGATGTACTTTAAAACTAGATGTATTTAAAATGCACTGCCACTAGAACATTCTGAAATAGTATGAGGTACTTCTTAGGTACCCTTTATCTTGCTACTTTGTTTTTCATCGGCTTGGAAAGTAAATATTATTCGCCTATGAAATGCACACTGCCTTTTCCCCTCCTATCTCATAAGGTTTCTTCACCCTGTGAGCTATGAATACTGTCATCAGACGGCGCGATTATCATATTTCATTGCTAAACAAAAATATCTGTTACCAATAAAAAATTAAAATTTAAACCTTATTCACATGCTGATACGGTGCATATTTCAGTTTCTCAAATGACATGTTACAGTAATATGCAATGTGCAGCAACCTCAACAAGTCTTAAGTCGCTACGTCTATCCACCCTCCTATGTATGTAGTTTGTTAGGGTCGTCTCGTATTAAAAGTATTTGAGGAAAGTATTAACACGACTGACTTACACGCTCTTATTACAAAGTCTTTTCATGTCTACATTAATATCGAGATTAAAAAATGTACAATTTTTTTGTTTGCTATTCGCGCCGCGACTTCGTTCGCGTTGAAAAAGAAAAAAGTGGCCAATCCTGTGTCCTGTACGTCTAAATGTTTTTCTATGAAGTTCTATGAAAATGAGTTAATTCGTTTATTAAGGAACACTTACAGATTTATTATTAGTAATGATTGATGTTATTGAATTGATTAAATTTTAATGTCATCCTAAAATTACTTTTAAAATGTAATATTTAAAATTTAAATATTTAATATTCAAAATGTACAATCATTTGAGCAGTTTGTAACTGATCTCTGTAAAAATTTTAATATCATCCTAAAATTACAATATTTAACATTTGAGCAGCCTGTACGAGTTATGTAACTGATCTGTGTAAAATATATCATTGTCCTTTTGTCAGTAAGAATAATGGGCGAATCTGGTTAAAAATTGAATCTAATTAGAAAAAGATTGATATTTATACAAACAAATAAAATATAAGTTTCAAATAAAACACTTTTTTTTTTAAATATACCTATATTTTTTCAGGAAATCTTTTTGTTAATATCTCAAAAGTACATTATGCGAGTAACCCATATATTTTTTGCACATGCACAACAGTTTTTGGTATGACAGTGCCGATATGTGGAATTAATTCCTTTACTGTTAATTAATTAATAATACTGTAAACTGTAAAACTGTATATAGTACGGTGCACTTAGATTTTGACCTCAACATCCAAAGTAAAAGTATTATTCCAGCTCCAAATTGTTCTATATAGTCCACTTAGTCTTATTGTTTGATAAAAAGTTACATCTATTTTAGCGACGGGTTTCTGGGGGAGAAAGTGGATTTCATCAGTTTTTCTTAAGTATTTAATTCTAGGGCCCATTATATAAAAAAATAGATGACAAGGCGAGGCTGTTCAAGTGCAAATACAGTACAGTAATAACCACATAACAGTACTTAACTTAAACCGATTCTAAAGGAGATTTTCTTTGCCACCGAAGGGGAAAATTATCTTGATCGGATAACGGTCCTAACTTAATTAAGTTAGGGGATATATTTTTGAGCACATACAAGCATTTTCTATAGAAATTGAAAACCGATTATAATGTAAGTAATTTCCAGCTAAAATACAGCTGTCTGTTAGTTCTCTCAGCGTTATAAAAGTATACAATCAATTTCGGATTTGTGCAGTTTTCCCTATTTTTAGGGATATTGTTCACTAAAGTGAACGTATTTATTATATACTAGCTGGTGCCCGCGACTTCGAACGCGTTCTCTAAAGCCAAGCCTTCCTCGAATAAATGGATTATCCAACACAAAACAAATAATATATATTGTTATAAAAATTTATAAAAAAAGAGAAGTATTATAAGTTTGACCTGCTTATCTGTGTCTGTATGTCTGTCAGTTGCACCATAGCTCACTTATTTTTATTTGAAATAAGTGACGTTGAAGCTGACGTGATTAACATGATTCTTAGCTATAATTTATGAAGATCTTTAAAAAACGAATGCTTGCTTGCATTTAAATAATTTACAATATCTGAAGCCAATGCACAAAGAACAGAGTAGCATTTTATTTCATTGCTTTTAACGTTTCAAACGTACACTTACAGTATCTGTAATATTTTCATTCCCTTATTTAATTTCATAAACTATTCCAGTCACTCTTTTTGTTTAACTTCACAAAGGATTTGTTTTTATAAAAAAAAATGTAAAACATCTACTTTATGTGCTCGCATTGTTGCGCACAATTACCATAAAAGCGCGAACTACTCTTGTTGGAGCGAATTTTTTCATTTTTCCAAAGATTAGACATGGATCAGACATGACAAAATCGTGGAACATTTCCCTGCTCAATTGAGACCTGTGCTCGTACAACGCTTTTATGTAGAGCATTTTCAAATTTTTGAGGAAGTAACAATTACATACAAATTTATAAATCATGTATGGTTATAAAAAAACACACAATGACCATTAATAAGGTTCGTAATGACTATAAGTTTGTATATGCAATAAAACCCTCTGACACCACAATATTCAATAAACTTATTTATAAAAGTTTTTCTTCCTTTCCTACGCATGAATTAATCTTTGCCCAAATCTCGAAGAATGGACCACAAAGTGCACCCTAATATCTGTGATTTATATAAGCAATTCTTAACACAAATAACGCCTCGAATTACCTGCGTAACAAATCTGCGAGGAAATGTTATTATATAAATAAACGTGAAAAAATGTACGCGTGCTTGTAAACGATATCAGCATATTTTAGAAGTAGAAAACGCATTCATAAAAATATTTGAATATATTACAGAAAGTTGAATGTCGAAATCTACTGAGGCATAGGATGTGTTCCCAGTACATTTTATGTGTATTATTATAATGAAACCATCTATACTTAGTTTAGTGTTTAAATTTTTGGTTCTTTGGTCCATGTAGGTAAACATTTTTCACAACTAGTTAGCAAAAAAAATATTTTTCTTTTCACTGGAACAAATATATTTTTTTAAAAAAAAGCTCATCATACAGGCTGACGGTAGGTGTTCGATAGTCTAATTGCCACGGCAACCACTTGATGGTAGGTGGCTACCGTCGCCTAGCAACATCACTGGTGCTGCAGGTGCGCTACCGACCATAGAGGGATTAAGTATGAGGGATTAAGATGGGATAAGATGGTCTCTGACATCCCTAGTCACTCACCGAAACACAAAAGGAAACACGGTGGTACAGAGTTTTAGGACATAATATATGTAATACTATCTGGTGCTCGCGACTTCGTCTGCGTTGATAAGTATAAAACGCTATCTAACGTGGAGCGGATCGCTAAAAATATCACCAAGCGTTGTCACGTGAGTCGCTTCACCTGATTCTGGATAAGTGTCAAGTGTATCCCGGGCCAAGCCGCTAGTATTTACTTTTATTTTAGATTTCCCGTAGGAATGAAGTATTTTCCCGCGGTAAAAAGTAGCCTATGTTCATCAGGGATAATGTCGGCTTCCAATGGCAAAAGAATTTTTCAAATCGGTCCAGTAGTTTCGGAGCCTATTCAATACAAACAAACAAACAATCAAATCTGTCCTCTTTATAATATTAGTATAGATAACAATTTACAAAGATTCAAATACAACGCATTTAAATACAACGTACCTATACTATTAATGCATTCGAAGACCGCGATAAAATCTGAAACCGCGACATAGAGGTCGTTCCCATGCACTCGATTAGTCCCCCATCTCACTCTTGACGCTAAAAGCTCAAAACTGAAACCCTTACATCAGAATTTAAGTGTCGATGTAGACAATCGTACGCACCTGCCGCTTTACCTTTTGGCCCAAGTTGAAAAATGAAGCGGTTGGAGGTATTGAGAATATATAAAGGGATTTGTTATTTTTATGATAGAGGATAACAACGAGGATAAAAATCAGAGTGGATGTATTTATGATGCATGCACTTACAAGTTCTAAAAAATTACGGTATATGAGAGCGAGAACACAGTAATAACACTATAACATTGTAATTGTAACCCTATATTTATAATCTGTAGCAATATAACATAGCTGAAGAGTTGGTTTGTTTGTTTGAAAAATTGTGGTGCGAATTATTTTTGTGTTGGATAGTCCATTTTATCGAGGAAGGCTATAGGCTATAGAGAACAGATACATTGAATTAGGATTACTCCTGTAATGGTGTATCATGTGTGTGTTATTTACACTAAATATTATTATAATACATACCGCGACCTTTTTTGTGTTTGGACCACTTTAATCCATTGTTTAGGGTCCATGTTTAAATGGTGACACAGGTGCACTCAAGGTACGTGCCCAATCAAGGGGACGACAAATTGTGACGGCAAGCCCTTTGATGATGTTTGCTTCTTAAAGCCCTTCCATCGAAACGCTCTACGATGCTTTTAGCGATACGGTTTTTAAGCACTCGTGGTATATTTTTTACCGATGTATTCCTTAAACAGTTAAACACATAAGACAAGCTCGTGTAATGATTAATGTTTTCACATTAAGCAAGTTTGCTTGTGCCATATAAATGGACTTATATATTTTCGTAAACATTATTTTAAAAATTTCTTTAGGTTTTAATTTTATCAATTTGAAATGTCTAACAGGTTTAAAGGCGCAGATGTGGTTTTTATTTTTATAAATGTTTAGTTTCTGGTTCGTACACTGAAAAAGTTTGCCCATTCATCATTCGATTCTAAATAGGACTCTAACATTTTTTATCTCGTAGAATTACTATTCACAGAGCAAACTGCTGTTTGCTACAAAGCTTTACAAAGCCAGTATTAAAAGCGGCGTAATCCTGTGTAAAAATTCCACTAAATAATCTGGAAAGAGCCCTTTGGCCATTGAAACGCAAGCACTGAAACGCGTTACGAGTGTGCCCAAGTACATAAAAATGTAAACTGTGGGATCACTAGCTGCAGATGCAGTAAAATTTTACAGTTTATTACTTCCAATGGACACAGTAACAGTAAACATTGGTGTGGAAGCCGATAAAAATGTATAAATTGTGTATACCTATACTAGGACACATACTATAAGAGAAGCTCTTTAGAAGCGAATATTTGCCACGTGATATTTACATAGTAGGTATATAAGTAATCATATAATGTTTACGAAATTGAAATTGATTTATCTGTCCATAAGTTAAATCCCACTTCAGTTCAAATGGAATTAACCAAAATAAGATATAATAAAATAAAATTACTGTGACTATGTAGCGTCTCTTAATTATTTCTAAATCTCTGTATTTGATGTCTCTAGCTAGCTCAACACCCTTAAAACCAAATCTCTCGATCTTTGAGCCAAGCGATTTTTAATTGTCAAATGGGTAATTATTTCAAAAAGAAAAATGAAACTTTCGAACTTTTATTCAAATATTTTTGGGATTACATCTTCTTTACTCACCTTGGGCACTTTTAAGGGGAAAAAAGAGTGAACTCGCACCGTAACGAATAAGCGTCGTAAGGAATAAGCGCCGTAACGAATAAGCGCCGTAACGAATAAGCGCCATATACCCGAATTATTACTATAGTTCATAATAAGCTCAACTTAGTCAGTAGTTTGTTAAGATGTTAACAAATTGCGTAGTTTTCATTTCTAACGTGCAGTTTTTGCAGTTCTACGACTGACAGTTTCTATTGACTAGACTCTACTATCTACCATCACTTGGTTAACGCCATTAGCTGCAACTATATCCCGCAATTGTGTGATAAAAGAAAATATGACCTATATGGTCTCAATGTTATAAAACGTGCATACACATATAGTGTTAGCGAAATGTGCACACTGAAAAGTGAAATAGTAGTTGAGGAAATATATCGTCACAAAAGTGTCCACATAGTAAGTAGGTAATAAAATGTTTATATATTAATTTATTTTATTTTTTATGTCAGTATGTATACAGCATCCAAGTACGTACTAATACATATTATCCGACAATCTAAACTGTTAGTCTCTATATAGCTAAAATTGTTTAGTTTTAAAATAAGCGACAATGAAAAGTGATACCTTGCCCAGGAAATTTTCTATAAGTATTTTCTATGGAAATGAATAGGTACATACAAAAATTCCCAGTGGGATTTAGTGAACCGAGGGGTTTCTGAATGCCTACTAAAATATGACGAGTAAATGCGTCTTGAAAGCTTTATCTATACGTTTGTTAGGTGAATCAGCGTAATGCATCATTAGGCAAGTTGTGAGTTTGACATTCAAGCTTCCCCTGCGCGGAACAATTTGGAGCGATTGATATTTCCCCTCGGTGGGTGTCCCCACTGATTTCAGTTTGCTGTTTGCAAAGTTCCGTGAATGCCTATCCAAACCAGAGATACGGGCCAGGGGAAATAAAACAGATTTACGCTGACATTGACGTTTCTGTTCAAAATATAACGATATCTATAGTTATTATTCTATGATATCTACACAACGTATTGTCAATGTATCAGTGTTTAGTGTTGCCATTACTTTATCATCTATCACTAGCTAGGCTATTGCTCGCAACTTCGTCCGTGCCACTTTAACTATGGTGTTATTTTTTTTTTTTAAGACGGTTTTATATCTCGGGAAGATACTTTTCTGAATGAAATGTAACCTTCTTGCTTTTCTATTCTTTTGTTTATTCCTAACTACATGTGCGCAAAATTTCAATCACCCAGTGACATGGTCATTTGAATGGAAGTGATTTAACCTTTGAAATAACCATGTTTTTAATTTAATTTTAATTTTAAACTAATTTAATCTAATCTAATTTAATCTAATCTAATTTAATCTAATCTAATTTAATCTAATCTAATTTAATCTAATTTAATTTCAATTTATTCATTTAAAAAGAAACTCACCAAATCTCCATTGGAGACAGTAATTGTCGAGAATAATATTCCTCGATAATAAGTGTAAATGGTTACGTTATAGAAGAAAATCAAAAACATGTGAAATGTTATTGACAAGAAAATTTGATTAAATTGTGTTACCGCTTTCATTTGAATAGAAAGGCTATGATTAATTTATTCAACAGTTGATATATTCACTGGGATCTGACAAGTACCCGCCCAAATCATGTCGTAGAGTAGGTACTTGCTATATTTGCCTAGACAGTGATTTCCACTTAAGTACCTGAAGTCCCAGTCTAGAGCCGTGAAAAATCTATGTAGCTAGCTCCTGAACTAGCTAGCTAGTACTAG
The DNA here is from genome assembly GCA_918317495.1 of Synanthedon vespiformis. Lineage (NCBI taxonomy): Eukaryota > Metazoa > Arthropoda > Insecta > Lepidoptera > Sesiidae > Synanthedon > Synanthedon vespiformis. Next base: position 2,296,949 of record OU906951.1, on the reverse strand, counting down.
CTTTTTCCTGAAGGTTACTATTAAAAAAAGGTTTTTATTACTTATTGGAGTAATAAAAACTTCGATTTGCATATATACAATAAGATTGTGGTATGAAAATTTACAGGAGTAAAATCAGGGCCCGTATTCTCTAAGTGTGGTTTTTCTGTGGTTATCGACTCGATGCGGTTATAGACTCGACAATTGTCTACTTTGGTATTCACTAAGCACATGTCACAATGTCTACGACGTTTTTTCCATAGTTATACATGTCGATGAAGTTATTGGCGCGTTATTGTGTGGTTTTTAGTTTGACAAAGTACTATTTCTTAATTAATGTCGACTTTGAAGTCGACACGTTTTTAAAAACCACGGATAGAGAATAGGCCCGCTGGATTGTCACACGAATGCGTTATGTTAAATGCGTTATAGTTACGTTATTAATATAATAATAATAACGTTGTTAATTATAGAATTTTTTGAATATTTTAGAATATTAGAAGTTTCAGAAATACTGCGCCATCAACACAATATTATTTAAAAAAAGAACAATGTGTCCGAATTGTGCAAATTTAAAAAATATTTTTTAAAGAGTAAACTCCATTCGTGTGTCGGAGCTGACGCACACAATTTTTTTATAAACTTTTTTTATGTATTGGAAAAAAACAACGCCTGACAATAATATTTATGAGTACTTAGGTAAAAAATTAAAACGACGAACAATAATGAAGAAAAGTAAAAGCTCACAACATTTTATTAGCGCCGTATAGTGTAAACAAACAACAACCGTCTTCAAGACCTAAGTAGCGGCAGACAAGATGCGAAGTGTACTCTCTACTAATGACCACAGCGCTTTACAAGGAGCCTTTAGAGCCCCACTTGTTTTTTTCCAAGTCCTTACACACGCTTTGTGGGAAGAAAGCCGAGAGATAGTTCTTGGTATCACTGAAATATTCAATAGCAGTAGAGAATCTTGGAAAATATTCATTAAATTGCATTTAATTATAGAGCCTGGACACACTGCTTTTCCAGTCATAATTGGTAATTCCAGTCATAAGCTGCAGTAATCACCGTGAAATAACAGCATGTGTGATGTTGTGTTTCGGTGACTTAGTAGCTAAGGGATGCGAGAACATATTTTTAAAATCCATTATTCTTTATTATAATGATCGGTCAGCTTGCTTGACGGCCTTTAGGTACTAAGAAAAATTTATACATTTGTGATTCCACGTACAATTAGCAACGCAATAGAATCACAAGTAAGTGCACTGCTGATCCTGATTGAATATTTGGTAAATGACATGGAAACGATTTTCTTTCGCCAGAGGACTGACCTAAAATGTGCAACGGAACGCATTGTGACTTGCCATTATCGAGACTTGAGATGAAACAATTGAAATTTTTATTCAAACAGTTATTAAGAATAAAAATTTGACTAGATTTAAAATTAAGTATAAAATGGTAATAAAAAAACTTGGTCTTATTTTTAAATTACACTAAATAGGAACAATTTAAATTAAACAATGTCCTTAAATATGATCCAATAATACTTTTTTTTTATTAAAACTCTGCAGTTATTCTCTAAAATGTACTTTAGATTTCATGCAATTATCGTAAATCTTATTGAATCCGGTTGAAAATCATTCTGCTGAAACGTCATTGCATACCTACTGACAGTATTCTTACCGTGTTTGCTTTAGACTCTTTGCTGTCAAGCGTTATCTCCAAGTTTGTGAAGATATGTAGTTACGGGAAACATTTCTACGAGGTGTTCCTATTCTTTTATTGTGGTATTTAGAAGCACTGTCATTAGTCTAGGTCAGTAATTCTTAGCTATTCTAAAAATTTTATGAAATATTTTTCCATGGAACACTACGCTCGTGATAAGTTTTACTCATACAAACTGAAGCCCCTTCCATTATCCTTGCTACCATTGTGACATTTCTTGTGTTTGCTAGTTTTTAAGATAGTATAAACGGTTCTCGGATTTAAAAGATTATTGGTTTTCTTATTTAAATGAGACTCTGAAAAATTAGACAAATAAAATATTTAGAAAAATTAGACAAATTAGATATTTATGTAGGGACCAAAAACGATATCTTAGGAAAGTTAATTTCTTTACATTTACTCATCATCATCATCATCTCAGCCGTAGGACGTTCACTGCTGGACATAGGCCTCCTCCAAAATTTTCCAATTGGACTGGTCAGAAGCAGCCTGGATCCACCGTCGACCCGCGGCCCTTATTAGGTCGTCTGTCCACCTTGTGGGTGGACGTCCTACGCTGCGCTTGCTGGTCCGTGGCCTCCACTCGAGAACCTTCCGGCCCCAGCGGCCAGGTACATTTACTACCTGTTCGGAATGACATTCTATAAGGAGTAAAAACCCATAGAAATAATATATCTCTGCGAGTAAAAACTTAATTGTTGCTCGTTTCAAAATCAATTTGCGAAACAAGCAGGTACTACAATACAACAAAGAAAATCGATTATTCCAAAGTTTGACATTTAATGCTGAAAAAGCCATTAAAAAGGGGATTTGAAAACGCTGTGTAGTCAGTTTCATAAAATAAAAACTTATATGGCATTTTTTTTAATTAATCAATAAATTCGGAACGAACACAATTGATGTGTAACTTTTAAGCATTATTTTTTGTTTTATTGTATTACTAGCTGGCGCCCGCGATTTCGTCCGCATTGAAAAAAAATAGCCTAAGTAACCATTTAGTAGTCTCAATGTTTATCTATTATGTATCATGAAAATCAGTTAATTAGTTTGAGTTATGGAGGAACCATACATACATACAACACCTACACTTCAGATTTATTATTAGTATTGATTGATGATATTAAATGCTTTTAGCATGGTACTTAAGTAGTTACCACAAAACAGACTACTTAAATCTAAACCAAGTACAATTATGAGTATATCATTATGTACCCCTGTAAGAATTACACAATAGCACAAATGCTGTTATTTTACTGTAAATTTCCGTAAAGGGTTGCTCTGCTTATGATTTAGTAACTCGCCCTGTGCTGACACTAATCTATTAATACCATATTTAATACATTAATATTTATGATGTTTAACTAAGTATGGGCCAATACGATCATCATTCAAACTTGCTTACTATGATTCTCTTGGGTTAGCCTTAAACCGTTTAGAATTTCTATTCGATTATTATTTCTCTGTGTCCTTTATCTAAGCAGCTTATGGTAAAAATCAATTTGGTTTAGTCGCAAAGGCTAAGGTGACCATACTAGAACCTAGAAATTGTATTACATAATCTTTGGATAGTGTTTGATAAGACCTTTCGAACTTTTGGTTTACGAATTTTAAGGTACTGGACTGTCTGTCAGAACATTTTCAAGATACTCCCTTGCGGCGTCTGTGTTCCCGACCTCATTTAACCCACATCTTTTTAAAGTACCAATGAATAGGCATTTTCTGGGTGAGCTCGCTCTATCTTCAACCTAAAAACATAAGCTGACGGTCCAGTTGATGGTAGGTGGCAATCATCAACTAAGGCATAGCGCAAAATATACTTTGCTCTATATAAGTAAGAAATGCGTATTTTATTTTTAAGCAATTTTTTGCCTCAAGAAAAGGGCTATACCAATTATGTGTACGAACCAGGATATGGAAAGCATACCTACTGTACGTTTTTAGTTGATTTGGTTCCGTCCTGGAAGATTTGATCTCAATAATGAGGCCCATAGACAACCGAAGGCGAACGTAAATAACTATGAAATCATGGTCACCCTTCCCATTTCCCGCGTAACCCTACTTGTGTCGACAGAATTAATTTCCTGGCCTATAACTCTCGTATATTGGAGGTTCGGCGACAGTTGTGAGTGTGTCCGATTTATAGCGCTAGTGTCGCGGGCATGTGTCACAGTATAGACACTATAACTGACAGTAAAGTCTCTATCATCCGTTTAGAAAATAATTTTATTTTCTTCTAATTCCTGCGGCTATAGTAGTAGCATATTCTTACTGTAGTTAATGTAGTACATATATAGAATAAACATGGAAATAATCATAGCACATATAACATACCCACACAGATGTATGCAGGAAAGGTTACGTGCAATGAACACAATGTTTAAAGTTTATTTGCTATTATTTTTCTTTATAGTTTTATACTCGAGTATCATCGACGAAGCTGACGGACCCAAAATACAGCCCGGCGGAACTAAATACATAATATTAATAATATAATACATAATACATAATATTAAATAATATTATAGTAGAATGCTATATTTCGAAAGGTGTTTTATACTTATATTCAATTTCAATTGTAAATATATGTTTTGTTTTATATTTATAAAAAAATAACAAATCTATACAATATTATAAAGAGGAAAGATTTGTTTGTTTGTTTGTTTTTATAGAATAGGCTCCGAAACTACTGAACCGATTTGAAAAATTCTTTTACCATTAGAAGCCGACATAATCCCTGGTGAACATAGGATACTTTTTACCGCGGGAAAATGAAAAATGAAAATACTTGGTGATATTCCACGGTAGATGGCGTTTTATACTTTTCAACGCGGACGAAGTCGCGAGCACCAGCTAGTATGGTATAAAGGGCTGCGTGTTGCTAATTCATTACTAAGTCTTTTTTACTGTGTCGATAGGGTTCCGACAGTCTTATATACGAACAAGGTGTAATCCTAAAGAAATAAGGATACGTGGAACTTAAATGGCCGTACCGTGATATTTACGACCGCTACATTAGCCTCGAGGTATTTTTATTGGAAGTGCAGCGATCGTATTGCTAGCTTCAATATGACATTTGCTGGGTAAAAATATACCATCACCTTTCTTTCATTTGACGACGAGATTGATAAATTAATAAATTGTTGTAAAAAATTCTTCCTTTCACAATACTGAGGTTTTCATGTTTCTCAAATTATTTTATATTTCTAAATAAAATTTTAATTTGATGAATTGAAAATATTCGTAGGTACATTCAATGTTGCCTACTTCAATATTATTAAATTACATGCATAAAAACAATACAGTGGCCAAATAATTAATAGTATTTATTATTTTTTCTGACTCCAGTCCAAGATTTCTATAATTTGTGTATCTCAATGTATTAGTAATAATCTATTTAAATCTTATTAAATACTTTTTTGAAATTTCCTTTGATGTAAGAGCTGGATTTTTTGAGAATCTGGAGAGGTTAGCACATAAATCTTATGTTTTATTTTTTCCAAAATATTGCTTTTCTTTTTTTTAATTAAGTACTTTTTTATTTATATCAAAACTTTTATAGAAAACGAACAATAAATAATCTTCCGAAGCTCTAAATAAAGCTCTGAAATACAGGAACCATATAAAATCTAAAATGATAATGTCATCATAAAATAACAACAAACAGATTGAATATTACATACAAATAGCAATTAGTAACATTTCCAAAATTATAACATAATTAAAGTTAAATACAAAGCAAGCTCATAAGTTCCGTTGTAACTGAACCGTCTACAAAGGAACTCCGCCTTTGAGGTAGCGGAATGTTGATCAAGTAATTAGCAACTTACATAAACGACGCTAGAATGTCTCTCGAACCCTGTTGGTCGTGGAGTTATGTAACAAGGTCATATCGGGTTTGGAGAAGCTAAATTTACTTTTACTTGGATACTTTCTAAGAGAAGCCATTACTTTCTAAGAGGAGCCATTTACGCTTTTATGTTACACCAGGGTCACAGTAGTGTTCAGAGTTTAAGGAAACCAACACGTTAGACGTAGGTGTGAATCCCTATCGTTTTTTTTATTTCATGTATGATCATTTTATTCTTAACAGTCAAGAAAATATCATGAGTAAAGATTCGTATCCAGAAAACTCGAAAAGCATTTATTTGATTGCATTGGTGCCAACGAATTTCATTCAAACCAACTTAGAAGAATCACCGCTTAGAAATCATTAATAATGTGAACACATGAATAATTTAATCTACTCTTTCAGAAGATAAGAATCTGAAGTGCCGTCCAGTTTATAAATGTAAAAGTTTAGTTGGCAAATCAACACAAATTAATAAGAAAGGCAAAAGAGAAAAATGGCAAATTCATATGTTAAGGAAGTGGATGGTAATGACGAACCGAATCTGCTTTTTCTCTTCTTTTTGTTATATTAAAACTGTATATATATATAAAAAAATCGTAAGGTTTCATAACAGTAGTAGTGGTCAACACCTAAATAACTACTTATCTTTAAGTGTTTGTAATAAATGCCGCATCCAAACAAGGCTATCCAATTTCACGCATCAACTCGCCTCCATTCAAACGCGGGGTGTGAACACAGCTCACAGCAATAAATCTGAACTACGCTCAAGTTTTCATTTAAAACAAGTGACACGCGCGAAACTCGACTAATGGGAATGTTCCAAAATGTTCCTCGGTATTCCGAAATGTTCCCGATTGAAATGTCCTCACGTTACGCTCTGATGATATATGTTCACAATGCAATAGCTTTAGGAAATTGCTTAGGTAATTTGTGGCTTTTCTACCACCCAATTTCCTCGTACCGGTCGTTTGACTAATCAAAACTAATCCATTTTCCAGTTTTTCTAGATTAAAATGTACAATTGTACATTAAATTCGATTATTTATAGATAGTTTATTATCACCGAAACATAACAGAACAGAAATGCTATATTCTGAAAACTTTGAAAAGTTCCTTTTTAAAGTTGACCCTGCTGAAAATCGAACCCAGGACCCCAGAGACAAAGCGTTAAAACTAACCCTAACCACTCATCCAACGGGCTCGTCAAATAAGATACTATGCATTTACGAGTAAGTGTACAATAAACATAATGTCTTACCAAAAAACCAAAAAAATTATCAAGTAGGATCGTTATTTTAAATTAAACTATGGTGTTGTTCTATCCCCAAAGCATACGAAGCTTATTTGCTATCATTACCGACTCTATTTTTGTGTTGGCACTCTTTTTCTATTTGACCTTCTTCCATCGAAGTACGGTCGAAGGCATTTTCCCATGTTTATATGAAAAGACAGGCATTTGTTTGGAGTAGGCAGGTAGCGAGACACAGGTGTGGGACACGCAGGGTACACTTATACTAATCTACGGTGAGACAAATAGCATTCTATACGAGAACGACCGACCATAGACTTACATGTTGCATAGAAAATATCAAACACAAATTGTGTGTTGAAAGAATGCCAAAGTAGTCATGGGTTTGTTTTGAGACAAAATTCACTCCTATAGATATTTTTTTCTTTTACACAGATTTATGATACACTAGTTGCTGCCCGCGACTTCGCAAATGACTAAAATCTTCCCCGAGAACCACTCTTTCCATTGATGAAAACAGCATGAAAATCGGTGCAGTAGTTTATGAGTTTATCACGAACAGACAGACAGACAGACAGACGCGGCGGAGGACTTATTGTTATGGTTTATTGTTTCTTATTAAGATAAACTACATAAAAATATATTTATTCCATATTTTACCACTCATTTGTTTTTCATTATAGCATTTCTTATTGCATTTCGCATTTACCATCCAAATTATTTATTAATGGGAAATTATTTTCACATTATTAATAACAAATATTTGCATTTCGCATTGTACAAATATGCAAATATGACATTTAACAAATATTCCTGCATGTTTGGACTTTTGCTTTAGCTTCTATCAACTTTATGACTTTATGACGCGTAATTGGTACCACAATGGAAGGTCTATTACATTCTTAGCACAGCAGCGTTTATCTCAAGTCGGGCCCTTCAGTTAACGAGTTACTTGGGAACACAGAGAGTCGGGCAGGTGCGCTAGACAAGTATGCTGTTACGGCTCATACACAACCGCCGTTTCACAAAACATACGACGGCATTTTGTATGAAGAGAGCACCAGATGATTTTGCTACAACTTTATTTGAAAATTTATAATTCAATTCTGACTATATTTTCATGTAAGTAAAGTCGGGGATTTCAAATTCATTCCTTTATCAAAATCGTAGACTCTTAGTACCTTTTGAAACTAAAGCACTAAACAAGGAAATGTCGACATAAAGGTGACGAATCTTTTCTTACCACGACTGTACAAATATATACAACTGTTGTTGATGTACAACTTTTCTTTACATGCGTTCAGATTGATATCTTCAGACAAGCCATAGTAGCTCAATCAAGTTGACGATTTTCCGTGAAGTTTTGAGCTGAACGGGCATCTCATTGAGTTTACCTTCAAAAAGCTGACTATTCACCTTACGGTGGTCACGTGACTACTTACCTTCTAAAAAAAGAGACAAACTATTTCTAGCAGTATTTATGGTTAGTGAACGAAAAATTCCCCATTATGCTTTGAAATCGAAGACCACCGTGGAATAACAGCATGTGTGCTGTTGTGTTTCGTTGAATGAATAAATGATACCAGAGCCAATTACCCTATGATCGCGTCAGCACATATTCAGCACCTGTAGCGTTGCTTGTGTTATAGGCGACGGTAGCCACATACCGTCAAGTGGAGCGAAAAATCTGTTTGGACGGCTTCGAAGCCGCGACTACTCAGCCTTTGGGAGATCGCCAAGCGTCTTTTCACCCTATATAATAATTTAATGTTACATGAATCAAAATTATAATTGCTTCTAATACATTAAATGCTAGTTTAGTGAACGATGCCGGCCTTAAAGGCAATGTTTACGGCTTACGTCAAATAAAAGTCTTTTAAACGCATTTAATTAAATCTGTTCCGTCTGACTTGTCTCTCGCTTCGTCAGATGTAAACAAGAAGGGTCCACTTGCTGAATTTTCATTAAATACTTCTTTTTCCTATCATTGTAATTAATTAAATGTAATAAGTATTAAAACTTCGATTCTCTCTATCTAATGAACGTAAAACATCAATTATATGAAATAATTCTTTCACGGATTATGTATAAACATAATAATTTGATCCAATCCTGTGGGGAAGTTCGCATATGGAGATTTTTTTCAAGAAGGTTTACCTAGCTTAGTAAGTTTTTTAGATTTGAGTGGATATTCGCCACCTGCTAAATTTTCCAGTTATATCAATATATTTTTGAAATAAAAAAAAAGATATCAAATGAAATGATCACACCACAAAAATATACCACACCATTAAATTTCAGAAAATTGTTTCGTAATATTTTTTTTTCAATATACAGTAACTTTCAGTTCAACCTGAAAGGAAACGCTAAATGATTTTTTTCTAAAATTAGAATTAAATTTATACGCCGAATAACTCGATTAATAAAATATTTCACAAAATGTTCCAAACAAAGAATGTTATTTTTTTTCTATGGCCATTTTAATCATCAGTCCGTATCAGGAAACAAGAATAGAAAAGGCAAAATTTGCATAAATTTCTAACCACCAAAGGCGGAATCTAAATAATAAATTGTTCATTGTTATAGAAGCTCTGGTTATCCGATTGTATATTTATTTATGTAGACGACGACATAATGAATTCTCTCGGGATGCGCGATTATGCAGATTTTTACCACCCTCTCTGCTTTTACCGACCAACAGCTTCTGTGGACCTTATAGGTAGGTACATCTATTCTATATTCGATATATATCATATCATACTACCCTATCTCCGTGACTTCATATGCGTGGATTTTATCTTATGATATAATATTATAAATTAAACAAAAAAATAAATTTTGTAATTTCGAAACGCAATGTCCGATTCCATTTGGTTTTTTTTTTTAGAAAATTAATCAATTTGATTAATTTTTGTTTTTGGTAATACTTAGTAAAATGCGCCATCTTTAGAAAACAAAACTCACTATATAGACTGTCCTTCGCTTTAATATTTTACTGAATACATCACGAATACAAACGCATCAGTGATACGCTGCTATGTTTCCAGCACATTCCATTTTTAACGTACAGATGGCGCTATAATAGCAATGCATTAATTTAAATAAAAATTCATTACAACTGAGAAACTGGAGAAAATTGTAATAAAAATAAAAATAAATGTTTTTTATTTATCTTCCACTGCCAGCCATAGAGGATTAAGGATATTGATAATCAAGGATAAGGAAATGGGCTCTGGCATCCCTTACTCACACTGAAACACAACAGCACACATCACATACCTAGGTACTGATATTTCACGTTGGTCTTCTATAATATTAAATACTGCCAAAGGCATGCATGCAGCCTAAATAAGTGCGAAACGCAGTGTGCCCTTATTTTAACGTTTCACGATGGAAAATCCTCATGGACACCCATCAACCAACGACTTTCTTAACCCCGCAGTGGTAACGCAGTGTGCCCTAATAACTTTGTTTGTCAGATCCCGACCAGAGTTCTATTGGAAATAGATCTAATTGAGTAAATAGTACTGGCTGGTTAATCTAAAGTTACATACATGCGTTACCTTAGTAACAGTATAGTTGATAAAATGAAGTAAGAAAGAAAAGTTTATTTCTGTACATTGTCTACTGTAATTTGTAAATAAATATATTGTAACTCTGCTAAATAGCTTGTTTCATAAAACTCCATTAAGTTCAGCCAAATCTATTTAGTATTGAGAAGTCATATTTGTCAATTAAAATTAACGTATAAGTTATCCACGTTACAATTTGACGTTCCACGTGTACAAAAATGTGGTTCCATTCATCTTGTAACGTTGATATTTAAAAGACTTGTAAATGTGAAAATAAATCTATACCCACGTCAGACATCAATGGGCGAAATGTATTGTAATTAAAGTTTCCATTGTTCTTTTTAACACGTCATTTGTGTTGAGCATTTACCTATTTATTTTTACATTACGTGCATACCTGTCACAGTTACCTAATGTAGATACGTATTGCTAAATTGTATAATTAAAGGAATAAAAGACATTTTTTTATTATAGCAAAGAAAACAGTTGCCATACACACAGTGTTGGCGAACCGCACGCGGCTTCACCCGGAATGCAATTTTTTTTTACATATTATGTGTATTCTTACTCCTTTGTAAATTATATACTATAACCTTCCTCGAGAACCATTCTATCCCTTGGTGAAAACAGCTTGAAATCGGTGCACTAGTTTTTGAGTTTATCGCGAACAAACAGACGCGGCGGAGGACATTGTTTTGAAATAAGTTATTACATCAAGTGGTCATTCATTATACAAACTTATCGCCTACAAAAATATAAGTGCAATGGAAATACGCTATTTAGAATGCGATAATATAACTAAACACACGCAAACACCTGTTTTCTCGGGGCAGGGTTATTTTTAAATTGTTTGGACACGGGAATATTTGCCAAATTTTTTGTCTCAAATTCGTAGGCGAGCCCCGGACATTGTCACGTCACGTTAAAAGGAGTACACACTGTCTGACCATTATAAAACTTACATGAATGAAGACTTTGTTTTGATCGTGTTTTCCATTCGCGTTAGATAACATATTGCAATAGATTTGTCCGTGGGCGTGCTAACAGATTTTAACATAGTGATACTACTATATCTTCTTCTCGCAGAATTTATATAGTTATTCGCTAAACTTTCAAATTTGGCCAACTTCTTCTTCTTGCATAGATAGCTAAATCTGAAATAATTGTAACTTTATAACAATTGATAATAATTTTTTCACTATTAATCATTAATAAAGTTAAAACTATTGCTTGAAAATGTAATACCTAAACAACACAATTTCCACTTAAATCCCGCGTGTCGTGGCTTATATTATTATAACACTTGGTCCACTTGATGGTTTTGCTTATTTGATTCATATAGAAAACTTTTAAATAAAAAAACATTGAGCCACAATTATAAACAAATATTATTGATAACGAAAAATTTTTAACGTTAAAGGGCGCCAAGCTGGCGGTCCATTTGATACTGGCGACCGTCACCCAGAAACACAAGCAAAAGTAATAGGATTTAAGTGTAAAACCTATTCTGATGATGATAGAGTAAAATTGTCACCCTATCCAACTCTTATCTGAGTCTTATTATTATATTATAGTATTATAATATATCTTTCCAGTTTACATAACTTGGTGCCCACTTTCAAATACATACTTCACATTTATTTTTAAATCTTCCTACTAACTCACTAATATAAATGCGAACAAAAACTATAATAGGTTTTACACATAAGAATAACACAATATTTATAAAGTTACGTGGACGAAGCCGAAGAAAATGCCTACATATATACATATCAGTGTAAAATGTACCTAACAGCATGTTAAGAATATTTTTAATCATGTGACGAAGTGGGTGTTTTAAAACGCACATGAAAATTGACGTAGTTTCGACGCGAACAAAACAAGAAAATGACGGAGGGCACATTTACGCCTCACATAAAACGTTTATATCGTGTTTGTTTAAACCAATACTCGTGTCATTTTATTTTTAAACAATTGTTTAGAATTTGATCATATTCAGGGTCGAAATTACGTCACTAACAAGTCTATTTAATCCTAAAATGAAATTTATTACCTAAAGAAGAATTCGAAAGATTAGCATTTGTTGTACCATTTTGAAACCTTGCTTAAATGGACTATGTTTTTAAATAACTTGCCAAGGGACATTTATAGATACTTTTTTTTTTAAGATTAAAATGTCAAAGTTTTCTGAAAAAATATTTTAACTATGAAAATTATGAATTTTATTCATGACTGCAATAAAGAGCGGTTATTTTATGATTAAATACAACAAAAAATAAAAAACTGAAATTTGAAATTTTTGATTAGATCACAATACCCAAAAAATGTCCAGGGTGTTGATTTTCTTCATTTTCAATACATCTATATTGTAATATTTATATATTTTTTTATATCTTTCCTAAACAAAAAGTGCCCAATCCTAAGGAAGTTTTCCCTTCGAAATATCAAAATTTATATTTGATTTATAAATGTGTATAGCAGATAGAGGGAGCTTTAATTGTTATGTGAAAATCTCTGAATTCAAAGCAAATTTTTTTATGCTACAATAATACGTTCCCAGGATCAAAGTATCGTAAAAATTCTTTTGTGTCTTAAACTATGCAATGAAAGTGCAAAATATATAATTTAAAGTAATTCAAATTCTTTAGTACTGAACACGAACCACTGGACGTTTATACAGTGCAGTAAACTTCTGAGTTCATGTGAATTCATGCAGTTTAATTACAAGTGATTGACACAATCAACTCCCAAAATATCAAAGTTTTCCTTTCGAAATAACTCGAATTCGAAATTCGAAAAAATCCTTTCAACTTGAATGAAAGTGAAAATAATTTTGTTTTCAAGTATCTGCCTACATGTATGTAACAATATATCGATTAAAAATATTAAATCTAAGCTAAAGCAATATTTTTTAAATTGTAATTAATAGTACGTATATATAGTTGATTTATTAATAATTACAAATGACAACACGAGACTAAACCTCAGTGCTTTTTAGTGTTATATTTTAAAATAAGCCCTTAAAATTGTTAAAATTGTAAATAAATAAAATAAATGTATTGTATAACCTAAATAGTTTCCTGTAGTAATAGAAAAATTATCTATATAGATTAAAGTGTAGATACGTGTTTTCAATTTAAGTTGCAAATAAATAATTAGAGCTTGGGAATGCCTTTTTTATAGGGTTCTAACATAGAACTAATAGTAGAACTGTTTGGACAAAAAAAATCCAACTAGTTCTACTGCACAGTATGACAGATTGGACTACGCAGTTACAGGTAGAGTATGTGTGCTAGAATCCGGTCGTTGGTAGGGCTTGTTTTAATTAATTATAAGTTAATTAATAAAAAGCAATTCATTAATTAATCATTAATGGAAATAGCAATAGATTAGGAGGATTTACATTACAAATAAAATTACATGCGTGCGAAGCTGAGAGCAGGTCGTTAATTAGGTACTTTGTTCGTAAGATAAGGTATGACATTATTTTTAGATAATAAAGCGTTTAAAATACATTCATTTATTATCATCGCACGAAAACATATTATGAATTTCTGTTGTATTCGTGTAACCTTATTTTCAAATAAAATTTATTATATTCGCTGTGCTAAGCAGAAGCAACATTAAAATATGACATTTAAAGTGCCACAGAAATAAATTTTGAATATACGAAAATTCTTATAATAGACACACTTGAAAATATTATTGCAAATTGTTGTCGCATTGTTAAATATGTTTGTCCTTGTGACCAAGCCAAATTCTTTGACGATGTGCCATAGGCGAATGGTTTTTTTATTATGTTCTATATGTACGAAACAGACAGTTTTATAAGCGCGTTACATATCGCTCATGAAAATAACTCACGAGGGGTGAGTCACTTTTGCCTCACCTATGATAGAACTGGAAGAGTTAAGTAGTGAGTCAATTAGTGATTTATTGGTTAGTTGGAGGTTACAAAGTCCTTGGTTTTTAGTTGACGATCCCGTTGGATGAGTGGTTAGGGTGCATGCCTTAACTCTCCGTTCCAAGGCTTTCAAAGTTTTCAAAGTCTGGATCTGCAAAGTAGTGGCTTTGAATGTCTCTATTCATAACCAGATGTTGCAGGTGTTGTAGCTTCGACATGTTAAAAATCATTACGAGACTATATGATAAAGGGTCTATTCCCATAATAATGTCTCATTTGGCATTCAAAACTTATGCAATTCTTATTCAATGTGACCCATAAAAGAATGTAATAGTAACTTCATAAACAACGAGTGTATTTACAAAACTATTTGGATGTTGCTCAAACACTTAATTTAATACAACTATGTAAACATTTTAAAAGTGTTAAAAAATTTCAATGCGTTTCTCGTTCTATATTTGAATATTTCGACCACCCTTGAACTGACTTTCAAGTTGAAAACGAATAAGAAAAACATGTTTATGAAAATATCATTTAAAATTAGTTTTTTCTTGAAAATACACTTTAAAAAAAGTAAGTAAGTTATCAATGAAGTACATAATTATTCTACTTTTCTGCAAGTGTGCTGTAGCAAGTAGCCTTTCTTCATTAAATTTTATGTATGAACTCGTTTATTATCGCCACCGAGCCACACCTCTGTTGCGTTTGAAGTGATTTAGAACCAATTTCATTCGTCACGTATTAGATTTAGTTCTCCTCTACACGTGCTGTTGCAAATTTAAATACCACGCAACTATAAATTATCTGCAGAGAAATCTTTTTTTATTATTTGCGTTCTAAAAGCCACGATTGCTACACCACTCTGTGCCAAAAATATTACCAGTTTGTAGAGTGGTTTAGAGCACATTGCATTCCTCAATCATAAACTGGGGAAAGCGTAAGGGCCGGCGCCCATTATCGGCATCGGCAAGGAAAAGGATCCTTCGACATCCCTACATGCAAGCGCACACTGTCGAAAACTATGCCTTTACTGCAACGTCCTTAGAGATGCCGAGGAGTCGTTAAGCAAATCATAATTCTAGCTCGCGTCTCTTCGCAGTCTCTTCGGGGCAAGCTATCCCCGAGTGCCGAGTGCCGAGCCTCGGCATGCCGAAGGATGCCGAAGCATCCCCAAGGATGCGGAAGCACCCCTAAAGATGCCGAAGCATCCCGAAGGATGCCGAAGCATCCCGAAGCGGTATTTTTGTTACTACGACCATATATATTGGAAATTTTTACTTTATTGCCATGACGTTAAAATCCTCAGCTGTGCCGATGCCGATAGTGTTCTATTGCTGTTGTGACTTAGTGGATCTAATCTAAATACTTGCTAACTGTCACCTACAATCAACTAAACCGTCGCGTCGGCTTGCCTGCCACCTGTTACAATTAGAAAGTAATATAAAAAAGTAGTACCGACCTTGACTGGATAAAGAATGTGGGATAGATAGTGGTTAAGAAAATGGGGTTAAGAAATTTTTACACACATGATTTGTTTGTCGTCCGATCAACCGGACCAACAGGAAAATAATATCCTCGTCATCCGATCAATCAGACCACGCGGTCTCAGGTAGGGTTACCATAATTATGGAAAATTGTATAGTGCTGACATAAAGCCTGATTTCCATAGAAATGTCCTGAAATTTCGTCGCAAACGTAATTTTATCAACTCTAAAAAAAGGTGAATTATTTTATGTTTTTAAATTATGTATAGGTTAATTACATACGTTGATTTGTGATACTATCCAAAGGAGATTATGTTTTTGTTTTGGTTGATTGAAATTTTCTAAAAAAAAATCTAAAAAATTTACTGTATTTTATTGAATATCGAAAAATCCTGAGATTTCCGAAATCCGGCCGCAATCCTGCCGCAACACCCTAAAAATCCTGAAATCTCAGGACAAATCCGGAGATATGGTAACCCTCTCAGGGGTTCTTTCAAGGTAGTTTTTGTGAGGGTGTGGTTACCCAGCTTATATTTGCGGAATGAGATATATGCATATGGTTTGCCACTATGAAAGGCACAGGCTACAGGTATTTTATGTTAACTTTGAAATATTATCTTTGACCTAACGGGGTCAGCAATTCAAATGCTGGCAACAAAAATAAAACCAAGTTCCACCTTTACTCCCTAATTTTACGTGTCCCGTAAATGTTTATCTACCAAGTTTCATGAAAATCAGTTAATTCGTTTAAGATTGATGGAGGAACATACATACATACAGAAAAAAAATCTAAAAATCGTCAATTTAGTTTCAGTATCATGTATAGAGCCTATATCTATATACACGATATTTCTGAAAACAAAGTAAATTACTCCATGACCGACCCCTACAGATTTATTATTAGTATTGATTTAACTAATCTACTGTAATATGATATAGGTACTGAATATTTATTAGTATTTAATATTACTGAATACTAAACTTAATAAAGGGCGTGCAAAACTGAAGTTTAGAACTGTTTTAGTTCAAGAAATGCTGTCAAAGGTCGCTCGTTTGAGACTCGCCAAACTGCGTAACCCGACGTAGAAATATGTGAGGTATGCAGTCCGGAGCTATTTTAGCGACGACTTTGTTTTGATGAGTTGAGGTATGCATGTTGTCCCGTCATTAGTAGACCGACTGACTGACAACCATTACTTTACATCAACAGTTAACCCGACATCATATTTAAAGATCGAATTACTTGTAATAAAGGAAATGGCAGACCGGAGACAGAAGCAGAACGCTGCTTCCTTTGATGTTTAACTAAAATTTAAAAAAAAAATTGCTGTTAACTGTATTTTATACAATAACTATAAAAGGACTAAGTACATACTGCCCGGGTTCGCCCGGATTCAAAATAAAAACTATAGTATCTTTTAAGTTGGAAAAATTACACATAGTTACGAAATTTTATCAAAGTCGGTTCTGTAGTTTAGGAGTTTATTGGCTTCAAACAATGTGACACGAATGATTAAGCATTTTTACTTTTTCATCAACGGGTTATAAAAAGTCTTAATTCTCTTTGTTGCAGATCGCTTCAAGGGCATATCATGATATCATCGACAAATGCGTCTTCGAATCAGCAGGTCACCAAAATTAAACGCGGTGCATCCGTGCTGCTGTTCTCATTCTAAATTGAGAAACACAGCTCGGGACTGCACCATGAGTCATGATCCCGAATAGAAGTACTTTTGAAGTTCACACCGCACATAACAGAGAAATAACAGGTCTATAAAGATTTAACTATTTGTTCTATTTGGAGCAGATCAAATCCGATACTCAGTTGTGATGGAGGGATCATTTTTAAGTTTTTTTTTAAAAAAGCCTCCTAAACACTTTTTATTTTAATCAGGGGTTCTGAAAAAAAAATTACCCTGGAAGAACTGGAGATGTTACCCTCAAGAAGAAATTCAGGATAAATTATTCTTGCCATCTTTGTGATAAAATTATAACAATCAAAATTATTGAGTATGCTTAAACATACTCTAATTAATTAATTAATTTATTTATTTATTAATTTATTATTTTATTAATTTAATTAATTTTAGCTTTTACCCGCGACTTCGTCTGCGTCACATGTGAGTGAGTATATCACTGATGATATGTATAATATTTTATTTTTCTAAAATAAAAGTAGCTTAAGTAACACCATATAAAATAAGCTATCTGCCAGTGAAAGTCACGTCAAAATTGTTCTAGCCGTTTCGCAGATTAGTGGAAACAAACAGACACACAAGAATTTAAATAATATTTTTTTTAATATAAGTACCTACAGTGTAACGTATGCTATCAATCAATCATATCATCAAACAATCAATACTAATAATAAATCTGTAAGTGTAGGTATTGTCCAAATGGGTTTGGATTATATTTGCCACTTGCCACACAGATAATATATTATCTGGATTATAGAGTAGTTATACAGATAAGTATACTTTTTATTGTGGAAAATGTTAGATTTCTAAGGGATCATACAAAAATATAAAAAATGTGGCGCCACCATTGTCGTCAACAGTGGTAAAGATGTGAGCCGTTATTTATCTATCTATATCAATAATAATTATAATAAATCTGTAATCTGTGTAGGTATTGTATTTGTATGTATGTATGTCTTAGTAGATAAATATTTAGACTTAAACGACACAGGATTATTATTATAGATAAGATAGCTTTTATTTTGAACCCGGGCGAAGCCGGGAGCGTGTAGTTAGTATATATATAAGTAAGTGCCTAATCTCGGATAAGTCCGTACTTATATTATTATCAGATGGTTTCAAAAACTGCAGAGAAAGCAGAACAGCAGAGCATTAAAAATGCCCGGTGATGATAGACATTAGACAGACCGAGTACAAAATGATTTCACCAATAAAGTCACTTGATATTAAAGATGTTTAGCGGTTAATTAATGAGTAAGAAGATCTACGAGTCATTAATAATGTTGGTGTTGACATTAATTAATAGATCGCGCTGCAACCTGCCACTGCAGATTATAATTTATGCACTTATGTTGGTACAAAGTGAAGTTTAGCTCTCGTGTTAACGCTCGACCGATATTTAGCTCTTTGATCAGTATTTACAGACTCCACATACCTACTACCGGTAGCAGAGTAATTACATTAATAAATAAAAATGAAATGTGTGTTTATAATGTCAAAATAACTGCTTTTTAATAAATGTATATAAAAATATTGACGGTATACTTTAGAATAAAAAAAAATAAAAAAAATTTGTCTGTCTCTTTGTTCCGGCAAATCTCAGAAAAACCTGGACCGATTTGGACAGGACATCACTGGCAGATAGCTGATGTTATAATGAGTAACTTAGGCTACGTTAATTTTCGCGCGCCCCCCATAATTTTATATATCAGGGTGGTTCTAACTCAAGAGTACCGGATTCGTTTCCCTACGGGGTCAGCTTTGGAAATGTGTTTTTCAAAGTTAACTATAGTCTCTATATTTTAATAGTGCCAAGAACACTGTATAAATTACAAAAGACCATCGTGAAATCCAACTTTGAAAAGTTCATTTTCAAAGTTGGTAACCCTGCCGGCAATCGAACCCGAGACCCCCTGGAACAGAACGCTAATAGGCAAGCATTCTAACCACTCATCCAACGGGCTAGCTGTTTCCTGAAAAACAGTCATTCGTTCCATAAGCATGCGTGTGAGTGATTAATGTTATCCTCTCTACAAAATTAACCGGCCACTGTAAATAGTCTTCAAATGATATAATGCTGAAGCATAAATCCTGCAAGAATGTGATTTAAAGATTTAACACGGCGTGGCACATTAATTTCTCTTATTCGTTGAATCATTTATTTTTCTTAACTTTGTGAAGAGAAGTTTCGAGAGATTAAATTGTCGTTAATATATTATAACTTTACTTATATGTATCATCATTATTACCTATGTCTTACTAGCTGGTGCCGGCGACTTCGTCTGCGTTGAAAAATAATGAAAACTGTTGATAAAACACAGCTGATTACAGAGCTTAATTTTCATTTTTGCAACATTTTTATAAGTTTCACATTGACAAAAGAACTGGTAGACGCCAGTAACGAGAGATTTAGAAACACGTTTCCTAACACGTATAAACAAACAAGTGAGATACCTTATAATTGAAATAATTATAGACGTTATAAGAAAATAACTGAAAATACATTTACTTGTGTAAAAATAGCAGCATACCTTTAGTTTACAGTGACCGAGCGTTATGTGGCGTCAGGCGCATCGTTAATTTGGCCGATTGCCAGCCACTTCGGAATGCTATTCAAACCGAGAGGTCTTGCACCGATGACTAATTCAAACAGCGAACGAACACTGATCAAGTAGTCTGTGCTAATTATTATATTATAGTAGCAAAAGAGAACAAAGCTGCTCCTTGGTGGGACGCCATTTAGCTAATACTGTGAAAGTTACATGTTGCCTTCAATCAGCCACTGTTGTCAACTTAGGCGTTTTACCCCTAAATTTAGGGGGCACGGACTTGAAAAGGGGGAATGTTAGGGACAGATTTTTATTGGGGTTTTTTTAAGGGCTCCCGGCTCCGAAGAAAATCTGAAATTTCAATCGAAATGGTAATCGTAAATCAACCAACAGAAATATGAACAACAAACACAGACGTAGCTATAGTTAGTATGAGACAGGAGTTTAAAATAATTTTTTTTAGGAATTGATATAAAAAGGCCATGCAGCAAGGATTTTAGCACTAAACTACACTAAGTATAATAAAATTAAAAGTATTTTCTATAGAGACTAATACTAAGGGGTTTTTAGGGGTATTTGATAAAAAAATTGGGGGGAAAATTGGGTACGGGTCAGCATTCCATACGTCATCTTGGCTTTTTTCCGAAACACTGGTAAATTTAAATTTATAATGACGAACATAAGAGTTTCTTGTAGAAACCTAATTGATAAATAAATATTTTGATTTTATAACAAAACAAATCCCGGGTAACACTTTTATAGTCCCATGATAATAGAATTAAGAAATAAATTTTACACATAACGCTAATAGTCTCAAACAATTAACTACATATTAAGACGATCTGTGTATTCTATTAAAATTCATATTTATTTTTATGCAATTAATTTCTTTTTAAACTAAGTATAGAAATACACGTGAGATATTTCCACGTAATATATTTTATTATAATACAAATCTTATCTAAAGTAGGTCAAACTGTAACGAATGTGACACAAAATTATTTAATTCAGTACTATGTCGTATACATTTATTACTGGATTCTGGGTCGGGACTCTTCTCAGCGATGTTTATATATGAATATTACAAAGAATTATAAAAACTTGAAAGATTTTGCTTTTTGGGTCAATTGCGTTCTCACGACAACGAAACTAGTGTCGTTATAATTCACAACCAACATAAATATTGGAAATATTTTCTTGTTATTCATAGTAAAACACATTTGATTCAAAACATAATTATGATTTTTTTATTAAGGTTTGAATAATCATGTGACCGTTTTGATTTTTATTTCTTAAACATAAAAAATTCTGAGTTGGGGATACCAGAGCCTAGTTCTTTATCCTCTCATTATCTTATCTTTATCAACGTTTGACGACATTGTTTAGTTCTGGATGTTAACCAAACGGTCGCGGGTTCGAATCCCGCTAGGAGCAAATGTTTTATGTAACACATAAAACATTACATTTGTACCTGAGTCATGGATATATTGTATTTATAACATGTATACGTATGTATTTACAAAAAAAGTAATATATGTATTATATCAACTGTCTGGTATCCATAATACAAGCATTACTTGCTTACTTTGCAACTAGATGGTGCTGTGTGGAATGTGTAAAGATATATTTTTTATTATTAATTATCTTGCATTAGATTGCATATTTAAATTAATTCACAAAGAAACAACCAACTCTTTTGATGGAATGCGCGTCAAATGTAAAGAAATCACTAAAAGCTTCGCTAGACACATGTCATTAGTCTTGCTACATTTTTCTCGGTGATGTCGCAACTATGTGGCATTCAAAAAGCTAATCATTGCGTAATACAGTGCCACAAATTACTCTGTATTCGTAATTTGTTGTGTTAACTCTCAACAGTACTTACGCACTTGTGACGCGCGAATTAGTTTTAACGAGGTATGTTTCTACTTCCTTTTAAGGTGCGAAGAGTCAAAATCAAATTCAACTTAGCTAGGTCTTTTGGGGTTGAATATGTTTTTTCCTGCAAGAATTATTTTGGACCACCTACTGATAATTTCAGTTAATTCCAGGCATTGTTGGGCATAACTCTTTCAAATCTACTGATGTCAGCAATGTCCGCTAAGCAATCAGATTCTAGGTACTTATTAGGTGTGCTTAGCTTAGCATACTTAGGTGATAAATTAATGTCAAAGTGACTGCCAATAGCAGCTTACTTTTTTGAAATAAAATAACTGCTTTGAAGCTAAATTTTTGAAAAATGACTGCTTTGCGTTTGTAGTAGATACTAGCGATCCGCCCCCGGCTTCGCACGCATGAAATTTTCCCGGTAATTATTCAAATTTTCTCTTTATCTTTATCAAGATCTTTCCTCGGAATTCAACTAATATTTTTTTTTAAATATCCCAATTATAGTCCAGTCGAATTCAATATTTTTGTTATTAGAGAGGTGTTTCTCGAATAAATCCTGGACTCGCACGATACACATCAAAACCTTGTTATTTCTGAATTGCTGGTCTGTTTACGTATAATGGCGCCAACGGAACGATGATTAACGTGTGATATTCACTGATGTTTCTCTAATAAAACTGAGTCCCCTACTAAGCTTTTCTTTCTCGGAATATAATTTTAATGCAAGATTGTGGTTTCTGTTATTTTGTAGAACTTTAGCGAAATTTTGCAGTACTTTGACACGTTAATTTTAAAAAAGGACTTAACGAATTTAGATAAAGGATAGGAAATTTGGAACACACATAGTTTTTTATCTGGATTAACATGGCATACATTTTATTCTTTAAAAATGTTAGGTTTCTGCCTGTGGGATCTTCAAAAAACGAAACGAACTACATCTGGTACGAAGTTGAGGTCTCAGCTAGTTATAGATATGTAGGGATTTTGTTATATAACCTTCATTGTAAATATTTATTGTATAATACTTTTTCGTTTATTCTTTGATGTATTTTTCTATGTCAAATGTATATTGTCATGTTTTGTCTGTCTTCTTCTTGTCATAAAATTTTCCTTTGTAAATATAATTCTATCCATCTCAATCCTTGTATTTAATTAATGGAATCACGCACGAAGCCAAGCGAACCACAAATTGGTGACCCCGACGTGATTTTCAGACGTGATTTCCATTTTGGATTAATGATTAATGATGGAACAACAAAGCGGCCAGAAAGTAAATGCAGTGAGTGTTAAGGTCCCACCTTTTTGGCCGGAGGATCCAGCATTGTGGTTCGCCCAGTTAGAAGGCCAATTTGCCTTAGCTGGCATTACTACGGATTCGACAAAATACAATTATGTCATTGGAAATCTGGATTGCAGAGTGATAGCGGAAATTAAAGATGTTGTTAAAAATCCACCAGAGGCAGGTAAATACGATAAGGTAAGAGGTGAGCTAATTTCGCGTTTATCGTCGTCCAATGAGCAGCGAGTTCGGCAGCTACTTAGTAATGAAGACATTGGCGACCGCAAGCCCTCACAATTCCTACGACATTTGATAAATCTTGCTGGACCAGACGTTCCTGATGACTTTATTAAATCTTTGTGGTCAAATCGTTTGCCATCACACGTCCAGTTGATAATTGCCTCACAGTCTAAAAGTTGTTTAGAAGACCTGGCTAAGCTCGCTGATACAGTGATAGATATAGTGCAACCGCAGATACACCAAGTCTCCACACCGTCGACGTCAAGCGACGTCGAAGGTCTTAGACGGTGTGTCGAAGATCTTAGACGTGAGATTGCGGAATTAAAGATGACAGCTCGGCCACATGCTCCAAGCAGAGGGCGCTACACAGGCTGGCGACGTTCACGTTCTCGGAGCAGCAATCGAGGCCAACGTGGTGGTATGTGCTGGTATCACAGCAAGTTTGGCCCGCGCGCAAGTAAGTGCATCGCGCCGTGCAGTTACAATGAGGGAAATGCCGACGGCAGTCGTTGATGACGGCCAGCGATTGTCAAAGTGTTTCAGCCCGTTTATTTGTGACCGACAAAAAGACACAAGTGAAGTTTTTAGTGGATAGTGGTTCAGACTTATGTGTTTATCCTGTTAATTTTATACGTAGTTCACGTCCTAAAAAAGACAAATATGTATTATGCGCCGCAAATGGTTCGCCAATTTTTACTTATGGTACAATTACTTTAAAGCTCGATCTAGGTTTACGTCGTGATTTGTCATGGCGATTTGTTATAGCAGATGTAACAAAACCTATCCTAGGTGCAGATTTTTTAAAATTTTATGGGTTATTAGTAGACATTAGGCATAAACGTTTGGTTGACAATATTACAACGCTTTCTATTAGCGGTATTTCCGCAAAATCTTGTTCTGTGTGCCATGTTAAAACAGTTACAGGTACATCTACTTTTCATCGCATTCTACAAGAGTACCCAGAGATTACCCGTCCAGCCGGTGATACTTCTGCACAAAAGGTGAAGCATAATACGGTTCACTACATTCGTACTACTCCTGGTCCGCCGGTGTACTGCCGCCCAAGGAGATTAGATGCAGAACGACTCAAAATTGCTAAGCGTGAGTTTGAACAACTTGTACATACAGGTATCGCGCGTCGATCTGACAGCTCATGGTCCTCACCTTTGCATTTGGTACCCAAAAAGAACAACACTTGGAGGCCGTGTGGTGATTACCGTGCTCTTAATGCTCGTACTATACCAGACCGATATCCAGTCAGACACTTAGCAGATTTCTCCTACAATCTCTATGGTTGTACAGTATTTAGCACTCTGGATTTAGTACGCGCTTATAACCAAATTCCAATGTTTGCGGATGATATTCCGAAAACAGCAATAACGACGCCTTTTGGTCTTTTTGAATTTAACTTTATGGGTTTTGGTTTTAAAAATGCTGCACAGACATTTCAACGTTTTATTGATGAAATTCTTTGTGAACTAGAATTCTGTTTTCCATATCTAGATGACATTTTGATAGCGTCAGCGAACGTGACCGAACACGAAAGTCATCTAAGACAAGTTTTTGAGCGACTACGGCAACATGGTGTTTTGATCAACACAGCAAAATGTAATTTTGGAAAGACAGAGGTAGCTTTTCTTGGACACAAGATCTCTAGCAATGGCACAAAGCCTTTATCAGAGAAGGTAACTGCCATACAGAATTTTGCACGCCCCAATACAATTAAAGAACTTCGTCGTTTTTTGGGCATGATTAACTTTTATCGACGTTTTCTACCACAAGCAGCACTTAAGCAAGCACCACTGAATGCTTTGTTATCAGGTGGAAATTTAAAAAACTCGACGAAAATAGTTTGGAATGAAGATTTAGATAGAACATTTTTGATCTGTAAAACAAGTCTAGCAGAAGCCACACTTCTTGCCCATCCTCATCCTGACTCGAAAGTCGCGCTAGTTACAGATGCATCAGACTTAGCAATTGGTGCAGTTATACAACAGCGTGTTGACGATGTATGGGAACCGTTAGGTTTCTTTTCAAGAAAGCTAACAGCAACTCAGTGTAAATACAGCCCTTATGATAGAGAGTTGTTGGCAATATACGAAGGTACTAAATATTTTCGTCACATGTTAGAACTTAAACCTTTCGAAATTCATACAGATCATAAGCCAATTATTTTTGCATTTCAAAAGCCATTAGACAAATGCTCCCCTCGTCAGTTCCGGTATCTAGATTTTATAGGTCAATTTTCAACAGACATAAGACACATATCCGGGGAGGAAAATGTTGTTGCTGATGCGTTATCTAGACCAGTTGATGCAATTTGTATTATAGATTTCGCCGCATTAGCTAATTCACAGGATACCGATCCTGACCTACAGCAATTGCTGAAGACAGGGTCGTCACTGCAACTTAAAAAAGTAGTGATTCCTGGTCTACCCAAAGAAGCAGCAATATTCTGCGACATGTCCGGCTCAACTGCTCGTCCGTATCTTACGCCTGAGTTTCGTCGTGAAGCTTTTGACTCGCTTCATAGACTGAGTCATCCTGGCGGTAAGACAACAGTGAAGCTACTTACTGAACGTTATGTCTGGCCTGGAATAAATAAAGACGGTCATGAATGGTCAAGAGCGTGTCTGCAGTGCCAACGTAGTAAAGTTTCTAGGCATGTACATTCGCCGATAAAAACATTTATTCCACCATCCGAACGTTTCGCTCATGTACATATAGATATAGTTGGTCCCCTGCCGCAGTGTCGTGGTTATCAATATTGCTTGACTGCAGTGGATCGGTTTACGAGATGGCCTGAAGTGATGCCAATCGCCGATATCAAAGCGGAGACCATCACTCAAGCATTTGTTTTCGGATGGATTTCCAGATTTGGTTGTCCTAAACGTATAACGACGGACAGAGGACGTCAATTTATTTCTGACACATTTCAACGTTTAGCGAAAATGATTGGAGCTGAACATTTCATGACAACAGCTTATCATCCTGCTGCCAATGGTTTAGTGGAACGATTCCACAGGCAAATGAAAGCAGCTATCAAGTGTCATGAAAGTGAAGATTGGTTGGAAGCCTTGCCTTTTGTACTTTTAGGTATAAGAACAGCCTATAAAGAGGACATTTCAGCTTCCACCGCAGATCTGGTGTATGGTGAACAATTACGTTTACCTGGAGATTTCTTTGAAAGCTCAAATAAAAATGCAACCGATTATACAGATTTCTTGTCCCGACTGCAATTACAAATGAGAAGACTGCAACCTGCGCTAATGGTTCGTCACGGAACGTCAAAAGTTTTCGTTCATAAAGATTTGAAAACAGCTTCTCACGTTTTCGTAAGAGATGATACTGTTCGAAAACCGTTGCAGCCGACATATTTAGGACCCTATCGTATAATAAACCGCGCAGAGAAGTTTTTTAAGCTCGATATCAAAGGGAAATCGAATAATGTTTCCATTGATCGTTTGAAACCAGCATATATACTAGAGGAGCCCAGTCTGGCACCTACAACTCTTAACGAACGTGCTGTTGTTTCACCTCAACAGTCCGCTCCGGAACGCAGAACAAGATCGGGTCGTCGTGTTTGGTTTCCCAAACGTTTATCGACCTAAAGGTCTCCGGGGGGGCTGATGTAGGGATTTTGTTATATAACCTTCATTGTAAATATTTATTGTATAATACTTTTTCGTTTATTCTTTGATGTATTTTTCTATGTCAAATGTATATTGTCATGTTTTGTCTGTCTTCTTCTTGTCATAAAATTTTCCTTTGTAAATATAATTCTATCCATCTCAATCCTTGTATTTAATTAATGGAATCACGCACGAAGCCAAGCGAACCACAGATACATAAAATGAACTGTCCCATCATCTGTCTCTTTCTCCCCTAACTTCTTCTAAAACACCCAGCGTATTTTGATACGGTCTTCACTTATAGAAAGAGTGACAAATAAACAAGGTACTATTTATTTCCAGAATAATTGCAACCGTGCGAAGTTGGGGGCTAGTTGATGGTTAAATGAAATCAAACTTCAAGTTAACGCTAAATTTAAATGTACGTCGGAAATCTTAGTAGGGTTTGTGGTGGAATTTGCATCTGGACATTCTTATCGCGCTGGAAGTTTACAAATTCCAACATGTCTAAAGAGCTTTTTACTACGCTTACTACCAGTATTAAAATCTAAAATTAGTTCACTTGGGTAATGAAGATAACTATTGCGTTCTTACATGTAATTAGATGTTTAAAAAGAAACAAAAATTTTACCTCGATTAAAAAGACTTTTTTTTAAAGTAAATGTTGCTCCTGAATATTGTTAATTTTCGAGATATCTCCAATTATTGATTTTTTTTTAAGTATGTAATGACGAAATGACGATTTTTTTTTATTAGTAATTCTTAGTAAGGTGAAATAAATGGGTTTTTTACTTAATTTAAAGGGACATTCTGGGATGTCTATCGGCTGTAAATGATGACTATGATATGATGACGACAACCATATACCATCAAGTTGTCTGTCAAATACATGTTGTCGCTTATCTTAAAAAACTGGTAACTTAATTTAACATTCGATTTGATGGTCTAATTCAGTAAATCAACTCTTAAAGAGTTGTTTAAAACAACCTCTAAATTCTGAACTATACTTTGTTTGTAGACTTCAATTTCTAATAATGTTTAAGGACAAATTCTTAACGAAAACCAGGTTTAGTGGAGACACGATGGTATGCAAAGTATTCAGCAGTAGGGACGGATTAAGTGGGTCATCCCGCGTCCGGCGTGCTATGGTATGTAGCCCAACAAACTGTTTATATTTACCCACAGTTCTGATCCACCACGCGATTGGGAGATGTTTCAGATCGTTTTGTTTTATATCACTTCTTGACAATTAATTACGGGAATAAGGTCAGTCTAATTTATAAGTTTCCATTTCTATGAATTCAGCACGCAATATTTTTTTCCACAGAAATTTAAAATGTAAAACGGACATTGCTAATTTATTAAAAGTGAACATCTCAGAGGATCGATTATATTAACAGAGGAGTGTTTATTACCTGGATTAACTAAAACCTGGATCGTCTAAAAAATATCCAACGTCGTCACAGGGATAAAGACGTCAGATATATTACTGTGTGTTATATTTTTATTCTTACTACCCGTTGTTCTATTACCCGTTTTCCCGTAGGAATGAAGCATTTACCTGCGGTAAAAAGTAGCCTATGTTCATCAGAGATAATGTCGACTTCTAAATGTAAAAGAATTTTTCAAAACGGTCCAGTAGTTTCTGAGCCTTTTCTATACAAACAAACAAACAATCAAATCTTTCCTCTTTATAATATTATATTATAGTATATAGTATAGATTTTTCACAGACGGAGTCGCGGGCACCATTTAGTTAGTAAATAAATAAATAACAACATCGCCATTAAGGTGTTAATGATAGTTGAATAACTGCTGCTGTCGATATAAACAGCGCATTCCATAGGCCCTTGTCGAATTGGCCTCTTGCCAGAATTTCGCTAGCACGCCATTTGTACTGATTCCACTTTCTTTGTCAAGTGTTGGCAGGTAAGTTGATGATGTTTTACTTAATCGTGTTTACAGCTACAAAACAAGGGAATCAATCAATTCCCCATACTTTTACGTCCAAATAAAAACGATAGATTATCGCTTTGAGATCAAAGTGCCATCAGTTAACGAAATTGGAAATTTGCTTTATGTACCAGTGGATCCATTTTTTTTATGTTAGGTCGATGACTGGCTAATGGTCAACTTGATGGTCTTGATTATAGGTGGCAACCGTCGCCTATAATACTAGCAAAACCACAGGTGCTGCAAGTGCCATTGTGGACCTTGCAAGTGACTTAACAGCACACTTGCTGTTATGTCAAGGTGCTGCCAAAACAACTACGAATCGCAATACATGCCAGCTCCAGAACAGCGCCAACTATGACAAGTTCATTTGCAATTTCTAGTTATAACTTGGAGTTTGTAACAAATTGACCCAAGTCTAAAATTTTGATGAATTTTGGTATTGGCTCGGAAAAAGATGTAGACTCGAAAGGAAAGCTCGAAAAAGAGGTAGTTGGCATTTCAAAGATATAATTATTCTACGCAGACGAAGTTGCCGGCACCAATTATTAAGATTCTACCTCTGGGCAATTATTCAACCTTTAAGAAAAGGTTGGCACCGATGTAAATCATAATTGTAAATCATACGCAACAAAGTGTGGTCAGTAAAACTGTCTTCTTAACTTTAATTTCTACGTGGAGACAGATTTATAGCGCATTTTGCTGGTGATCATAACGGCTATAACATAATACTAACAATTTAGCATTTCATACTCAGATAAAATTACTAACAATTTAGCATTCACTTGAAAAACAGACAAAACTATAATGAAAACATCATATACTTTTGACTGTGTGTAAATTAATTAATAACCTTTTACCTTGTAAGCCCCGCCATTTTGGTGACGTAATCTCATGACATACTCAGTACCGTTGGCAACACTGGCCGGCGAGATTTCGACTGCGGATGACGTCACGCCGATGTTAATGTGACAATGTTATTAATTTGCAAGGATTTGAACGCCGAAGAAATCGTGGCAACAGCTAGTATCAAATATTTTCTCAGGTGTTGTTTTTTTTTTATTATTATTTTACAAATTCTTTTGCGATGACATTGTACGAACAATAATGCTCACTTTTGTATAAATAAACAATTAATTAATATATGACTTTATAATATATGATAAGTATTTTCAAACTGATTTATTTTCGTAACGATTTATAAATTACAAAACGATCATTTTTCATTTTTAAATATCAAAAATAATTTTCCTTTGACACGTAAAAACATAAATATCCAGAGATTGTCATCTATGTATGTTCTCTTCAGTGAAAGAGAGATCTCCAGTTTTTTTATAAATAGATCGGAATCCACAAAGGAATGCGAGAGACACAGGAATAGTTAACTATCTGAAAGTTTTTGTGAAAAATTTAAAAGAATAAAACCTAACAAATCCACTAATAAAATTTTATTACATAGCTATAAAATGGGATTTGTGCCCGAGAGTGTTTTGCGAAAATACGCACTCGTGTAAATGTAATATTATCATTAGTCAGACACTATAAATGAAACTTTTATTAAATTCATTAATATCATTAACGGTGGCAATAAAAACAGTGCTCGGTTAGAATAATGCAGTAATTTGGCAGTAATTAATTAAAATTCTTTGTTTTCATTCTAATACTAGCTGGCGCCCGCGACTTCGTCCGCGTAGAAAAAGAAAAAAGTAGCCTATCTTTTATCCTATACGTCTAAATGTTTATCTACCAAGTTTCCTCAAAATCAGGGCCTCTTTCACCTATAATTAAAGTGTTGATTACTTTTAGAAATAATTTTATGTTTTACTAAATTATGCGCTCGGTTTACTGCATCCTTCGATAGGCGATTTTTTTTATTATTTTCTTTTTAATCTTATTGACTTTTACCGTACAAACAAGGGTATATCAGCTCCATTATCCCCGATTTTTTTTTTATTAAAGATGGGTTTGCTCTTGGCGAACAACCAGCTGAGTAGCAATGATGAGGACTATGATGGAGCGAGCTCACCCAGAATGTGCCTATTCACTCGAACTTTGAAAAGATTAGGGTTATATGAGCTCGGATATACAGACACCGGCAGGAGTTCCAAACCTTGGCAGTGCGCATTATAAAGGATGTTTCAAAGCGCTTGGTCCGAAAAGGAGGGATTTCGACAAGATGACAATGGTAACCATCAGCCGTACGTCTGTATGTCCGATGAAAGAAAGGGGAAGGCTGTATGAGCACATGCAGCTCTTGAATACATCTTATAAAAGATACATAGACTGGCAATTTTGCGACTATGTGCCAAGCTCTATATCCTAGTTTTTAAAAGAGTACTGTCGCCTATGAGTCTCCTAGCTCTTAGGGGTATAAAAATAGTTTACGACCTAATCTCAGACCTACCGAATATATCTACGTAAACAATTTCATAAAAATCGGTCGAGCCGTTTCAGAGGAGTTTAGTTACAAACACTGTGACACGAGAATTTTATGTAATAGATTGCCATTTATAATAATAGTTACGACTGCTATGAGAAAACCTAATGGTGGGATAGAATGAAAACAGCTGGTGGCCGATGTCACCATAGCATTATGTATTTCATTTGTAACAAAAAAAGAATTAATTTAGTTCACGTGACGTTACGAGGTTCACGGCCCATTACAGATGAAATGCAAAATATACGCTTGCGATTCTAATAAAGCTAAAATTAAACACGGGGTTATTACTATATTTAATGCAAGGCTATTGTGAGCGTTTGGTCTCAATCCAAATGTCACTTTAATATGTTGCTTTGTAAGGTACTTGTCCCATTAATACAAAGATAGTAAATATAGAAATATATTACAAGTATCTAAACGATTTCCGGTGTTGTTGTTTGTTGTTGCAAATTGTTGCAAACCATTGAAAGGCGCAAAATTGGGACAATAAAAATGTAAACTACTTAAATTGATATGGATGAGTGATAATGGAGAAAAATATAAGGGAGACGGCGGCCTATACGAGTATAACGTGGAAGAAATTTTGGCTGCAACATCAGTGCATGGACTATAATCTCCAGGAACATTTGTCTCATGGAAAGGAAAGGCACAGAAAGGCCCAAGGAAAGGCACAGTTTTCAGAGATGACAGCCTACTAATAGAGATACACTTAAGAAGAAGAATATGTATATCTGGTTGATACAAGCAGTTATGGTGGTAGAAATAACAACCCCTTTTCAGAAGACCTGCTGTTGAGTTTCTTATCCCTAATCCTACTAAGGTCGGCGTCGCACTTGCAGTATAGGCTTGTGATATAGACGACTGTGTAGCCACACTAAATGCCTTACATCTGAAGATCTCTACATAAAAAAAGAAAAAATCATTACCACTTTTCCTGATACAGGTGATATAAAATTACCTTTAAAAATATCTTATGGCATAAAATTTATAACAGTGACTATGCATAGAAAAAAAGGACGTGTAAAATTTATTAAAGAAAA
This sequence comes from Synanthedon vespiformis, assembly GCA_918317495.1. Taxonomy (NCBI): domain Eukaryota; kingdom Metazoa; phylum Arthropoda; class Insecta; order Lepidoptera; family Sesiidae; genus Synanthedon; species Synanthedon vespiformis. The sequence continues at coordinate 2,264,463 of OU906951.1, read as the reverse complement.
AGAAAAATTCGCTTCGCTATCAGTGTAACAAGAGCACTAATTCAACGTTGAATATTTGCCATTTTGTTCCAGAAATTCAAGGTCGATTGAATGGAAGGCCACAGGAAATAATACTTTATTTACTATTAAATATTTTAATGACTCAGGTATAAATTATATGAGTGTAAGTTTCGAGGTTACTGCATTTACTGATACGTTTTTACATGTTATTCAGCCCGCGAAAAAACAGGGTGTTATAACTTTGACGTTTAAGATATTTAACGCGAATTTAAAAAAACTCGTATGAGCTACCGCATAGTTTCGAAGCGACCAGTCAGACATAATAAAAAAGAAAAATGTTGATCTAAATTTAAAATTAGTAATGAACAAGTGGGTGTAATTAGCGAAAGCATTGAACTTGGTGTATCTTTGGCAAGACGAACAGTCAGTCTGATCAGGTGTTCATTGTCAGAGCAAAAAAACGCATTCCAAAGGCAATTTCTTTAGCAAAACTATACCCTATTGCTCTGAGAACAAGGAAAACCTGGATGCCATTGAACAGCAAAACAAATTGTCAGTGATTTTGGCAAACAAGCCGTCAAAAGGAAGACATTAAAAAGGCGCAATCAGTGCGGGCACAGTTCCAAAAAAAATATTATTTGCGATTAACCTCAAGTGAAAAAATAACTAACAATTTTTTTTTAAGTAAATACAATTTCATTTTCAATAGAATGATCATAAGCATAACATTCATTGTAAACCTTTGTTTTGAATGAATATTTTCTTATGCTTCCGTGTAATTTTATTTCGAAGAATTTCTTAGAGGTATCTTAGAGGTAGGTATCTGGCTCTCATTTGATGATTGATTTCAAATTTTTAGAATTTTATGCAATTTTGTATTTTTATGTTAAAAATATAACAGTAGAACGTGCATACCTAAAGCTCTTTTTAACAAAAAAAAACCGACTTCAAAACGTTTTTTGTTGGATGCCATTGTCAGAACTGGACCAATGGCTTGCAATGGGACGAACAACATAAAAAATGTTGAGGTAACAAACATTTTAAAAAATACATTTGACTTAAGAACCTCCTCATTTTTTGGAAGTCAGCTGAAAATACATATACACAATTACCTTAGGTGAGAATGATGGAAAATTGTCAATTAGGGGAGAAAAATTGTTTACTATTTCTTTTTTACTGATAACACTAAGCTCGTGACTAGTCTACTAAACAATTAAAAAAAATCTGTTAAAATACAAATGTTGAAATTCTACAACTGCCGGCCTTGTGGCATTGAATGCCCGCGGATATTCAATGCCACAAGGCCAACAACACCGCTTCAATTAGATCACGTATTACAACACTATAGTAATTAGGTAAGGTACAGTCGGCCGCATAAGTCGATTAACACATTCAAATTTGTGAAACAACTGAACACTCAACGCGCCATAAGTCGTTGTCACGACTATAGAACAATATAAACTTTACGTACAAACGATCGTAAAAAGCTTCAGTAAGTAAGTAAGTTGAGTGTTCAATTGTTTTGCACTTTTGAATGTGTTAATCGACTTATGCGGCTGACTGTACCTACAGTAATTACTGAAAATACTCTCATTAAATTTTTAACAAGTGTTTTGTTGCAATACAAAGTACGTCCGTTTGTCGTGGTTTCTTATATTCTTTGTCAGACAGTCTATGATGGTCCACTTGATGCTAATCTTTTCAAAGTTCGAGTGAATAGGCACCTTCTGGGTGAACTCGCTCCATCTTAGGCTTCTCCCTTGCTACCCAGCTGGTTGTTGGCCTACTTTTTCTTTTTTTATTAGAGATGGGTTTGCTCAAATAAAAAAAGAAAAAGTGGCTACAGTCACCTATAACAATACCAAATGTGCTACAATAATGCGCTGACTACCATATTAAGATAGGGGAGGATTAAAAAGGGAAAGAGAAATACGTCTGGCTCTGGCATCCCTTACTCAGTTACCAAAACACAACAGTACAATGTTGTATTTTCTTGCAAGGTACCCTTTATCAATCAATCATCAATACTAATAATAAATCTGTAAGTATATGTATGTATGTATGTTCCTCCATAACTCTCAAACGAATTAACTGATTTTCATGATACAATATGAATGGAATTAAAAAAGTCTTTGACAGTTTAAAAGGAAACAAACGAAATAATATTAAACTCGTTTATTTTGGTCCCATATTATTATTAAAAGGTTACAAATGAAAACTTAATGTTAAAAACAAATAAATTAAGTATCACATTTCTTAATTATGATAATATTAATTACTTAATAAAAATTTATTGATTCTATTACATCACATTTGCCCCACATGAATTTCCAATTATTCTGTTAGAGCATATAGTTATATAAACTTGATATACTTAACAAATTTATATTAGAGAATAGACAAAACAGAGTAGCTTTGTTGTTGACACAATTAATAAATCATTAATATTCTTATCTATAAATTATAAATTATTCTAAATAAGTTTGAACTTACGCTAATTCTTTGGAGATTCATTTTCTAAATGCTAATAATAAATAATATAATAATAAAGTTTTAATAAAAACTCATACATGAAAGATTATTACATTTTCACCACAAATTATTTTTATTAACCAACTTATATTATTTCTTTTATTTATTTTTTTATCATATACATCTTTTTTATGAAAATAGAAAAAAATATTGTGTCCAAAATCTTACTAAACCTCCCCATAAATATTTATTTCGAAATATTAAAAGTGTATTATGGTGAAAATATAAAAACATAGCGGCCTGTGAAGTGAAGGAACAGGTGAACTACATACAATACAAGCTGATATAAAGTTACAGAAACTATCAATTCAACAATCATTAACCTTTCATTCAGTAACATTCGTTCACCCATTCATTCAATCAGTCTTTTCAAAATTATCTTTCATATCTATAATCACAGTCACACTTATCCTGCTAACAGTTTTTTCAACTTTCAATCGGTCCGTATCGCTGCCTGTACCAAGTCATTGCACGATAATCTGGTTCGTACACGTCAGGAATTTCTTTGTCAATAGCTTCACAATAGACCATTTTCACGGAAGCTTCGCCGTATAGCCTTTCTTCATACTTGATCAACTGCTTGAAGAAACCGGTATTTGGTCGAATTTGTGGTCTATGAAGAAGAAAGCAAAGGTTATTTAAAATGAAATTAAAATCAATGTTGCGATATTTACTTTAAGTTTAATTTAACCATAGTTTAATAAGCATGCTATACTAACTAGTAATATTATAAATGCGACAGTGAGTTTTTTTGTTGCACACTTAACTAGCCATATCGTAAAACTTTGCATATACATTGTCAGGCATACAGGAAAGGACATAGGGTACCTTGCATCCAGAAAAAAGTACTGTTCCCAAGGTATCATCTAAAAATATACAAACCCACGCCTGACAGAAAGAATAATATTATTGCTGATATATTTTTTTGGTATTCAGTTTTTTATTCAGAGGGCGCGGACGAAGACGCGGACAAAAGATAGGTCATAACAAGAATAATATAGAAACTAAAGTACTGAACACATGATGAGGAATGAAACTAAAATATGATGAATAAAATTCCATTATTTTGAACCAAAAATCAGATCTAGATCTGAAGGCAACCTATGTTACAGGGTAACATTACTAAAGAACGAATGATCAAAATAAAAAAAAATAAAAAAAAAATAGAAATAGAAATGTGTGTACCGACTCAATGCAACGGCAGACGAGTAAGTAAAAGTCTTTACAGTAGGAAACCCACCATTGATATGACTCTTGGTGGGTGAAATCTTACTATGAATATTACTAGTACAAACATCAAAGAATATGAATGTTGGGTGATGCAAAGTGAAGCATAGATTAACTTTTAATCATAATATTTACCGTCTTAACTTCATGTGATGGTATGCATCCCTCAGGGTCATCTTCTGCCATTTAACGAGGTACGCCAAACAAAGTGTAACTGATCTTGAAACACCTGCCACGCAGTGAACTAGTACCACTTCTCCCTTATTGACGACCTGATGAATAAAAATTATAATCATCAATACTAATAATAAATCTGTAAGTGTACATATTTATGTATGATGTTCTTCCATAACTCTTAAATGAATTAACTGATTTTCATGAAACTTGGTAGATAAACATTTTGACGTACAGGACATACGATTGGCTACTTTTGCCTTTTTCAACGCGGACGAAGTCTCAGGCGCCAGCCAGTTTAATATAAAAGTATGAAAATTCATTGGCATTTGGCACCCTGGCTCAGCATAATATTTGTCGTCTATTATGCAGACTACATCATTAATATTTTATTAGAAATCGAACTAATAGGTGACGTAACGAACGTTAACCAAGTCTATTCTAAGTCTAACGTAAGCACATAAATGAAACTTACTTCATTTATTAAATCTGCAACGTGCTCCATGAAAGGATGCATATCAGACTGTGGTGTATCAAGTAGTGGCACAAAATGTCTCGGAGCACAGTCTTCTGGTGGAGGAGGCAGTTCAGGAGCAGCACTCACTACTAATCCTGGCCTCAAAGCTTTCACTGCACCAGGGAGCGCATGTGCACCGCAAACGTACACTGTAGCAGTAACTCTGGATACTCCAAGGGGACATCCACTGCAAAGAAAACATAAAATCAGACCTTCCCTTATCAAATCAAAAGAGATCGAAGAATGAAAGAAATGAAAAAGAATGATAAATTGCTTAGAAATGAAATAGGTTTAGGATAACATACTTTAATCATAAATTCGTGGGTAAGAAACAGTCTGTAAAGTAATCAAATTGAGCAATGATCTTTAACTAAATTGATTTCATTGTAGCACTGGATTTTCGTTTATCTAACCGTAGATCAAGAAATATTTTCATTTCGCACTTCCTTGTTTTGCAAATTATGTACACAAACCTTCTCTTTTGTATCAAAATCCGTTTGGTGGATTAGAAACATCTAGCGGAGAAACAAACAGAGGAGAACAGCGGTTCTATTTTATAATTATGTATACATATGGATATAGATAAAGGTGCAAAGTTTGCGTTCTTTCAACCAGCTGATTTTAAAAGTGTTCAAAAGTATGAAAACAATCCGAGGTGTATGGCGTGTAAACATTACATACCATGCGGTTGTGTCATCTTGGCAAAGTGCCATCATCGTCTGACCTAGCGAACTTGCTCCTGTGTTTTCCGAATTCCCGCCATTTATAATTGAATTAGATAACACTTAAAATCTCTACTATTTAAAATATACTTGGATTTCATTTTCATACTAATTTATCCAATTAATTATGTGATTCCAAAAAAAAACTATAGAGCTACAGATTTATGAACCCTCACACAATAACCAGTTGCTATAGTTTTAATTATGAAGCCTTCCACCAAATCTAAATTATCTTTAAAATAATATACTTATAATTAATTTCACCTAAATTTAAATTAATCCAAAAATATTTTCAATTTGTTTATTTTATTCGTTATAAAAAATTATTATTTCTCTTAAAATACAATTATCTTAACACAAATTCTACCTGTTTAATTCTTCCTTGGTTAGTTTCGGAGTTTCCACTTCAACTGTTGGTTCGCCTTCATTCGCAACACATGCCACTGTATCTCCAACAGTTAACACCTTCATTTTTAACAATCGCGATTTTTAAAGTTTTAATAGAAAAATTAACTGTTTTTAATTTATTTCTAATGTCTAACAATTATCGGAAATAAGCATTAGTGTTGTCTTGATTTTTTTAATCGTATATAACATCGATAAACTGTTTGATGTTATAAGCAGTGCGTGTTAACGTGCGCACGCGCCGCCGTACTAGCGAATACTGAAAGAGACTGAAAGGTTTCAGTCTGGGCACCTGTCGGCCACTCTCCGCTCTGACTGATCCTTACGATATCCGGCATTCCACAGCTATTTCTGGTTCTTGGGTGACGCTTACTTTGTTTACAAATCTCGCGTTGCTGCTTAAGGTTTGAATATCTGTTTATTTTTGTTTTTCTTTACACTAAAACAAAATCAAAATATTTATTTATCAATTAGGTTTCTACAAGAAACTCTTATGATCGTAATTACAAAACTAAACCTACCAGGGTTTCGGAAAAAAGCCAAGATGACGATACTGAGAAGAAACCCCGAAAGAAACTCAGGATACTATTCTTTTTGTCCGAAGAAAAGAATTCCATTGTCAGTTTATTTTGGCCAAAATGGCTTTACTTGCAATTTTAAAAGAACGAAATGGCTCTCTCAAGTAATAAGTTCGCAAGAAAAATCGCTGCCTCTCAAGTTTAACTGGTTACGAACTGCAAGGTTTTCTCTATTATTGTGAATTCTGAAACACCACAGTTCAGTATTCAGTGCTGTAAGATAATCTAGACTGAAAGAAAATTTACTACTGTGAATTTTTTTTCTGGATACTTAAAAATATTTAATCCAAATTGTTAAACTGAGCCCAATTTTCTGTAAAAAGAGCAGTCATTTATTTCTCAACACAAAAACAAAGATGTAACGCAAGTGAAATATTCGTTTTCTTCGTTTTATGAAGCATTTAGTATATCAACGCCGTACAATAAAGCGTTCCAGAGACGTGTTTGTACTAATATTAGTTCACTCATAACTCAGGTGTCCAGACTTCCGCACTCTCTCCTTGAGATAATATTTCTCAGCTAGTTTTCATGATTGTACAGTTTAGATCAAAAGTAAAGTACTGAACATTATTCATGTGAAAACATAAATTAGACTTTCACGTTTACTCATAGAGTGAAGATACGATTTTCGTGGCAATTCTGTATTGTACATACTGCTCTCGTATTATTTCATTAGATGATCCCAAAAACTTCATCCGTATAAGTTTCTTTCTTAATCATGTAGCTATTCAGTGAATATTAAGGCGTCATTTAACAATCCACTTGATGGTTGGAGGTTATCATCACCCAAAGACTTCAGCGTATGACTCACAATTGAAGACTATTCCTAAAGAGGAAATCATAATTGTACTGTCGACGCAGATATAATTTGTTTCTTTAAAGTTAAAATGGCTAAAAGATAAATGGCAAGGAATTTCCAAACCCTCCTTCTCTAATCCTTTTTTGCTCGTAATCAGTCATAATCTTATAAATAGATATTGTATAGATATAACAAAAGTCATAGGCGACGATAGCTACTCGTCATTAAGCAGACTTTTTTTTAAGTTGGGAAATCCTCTGCCAGTCCAATTTAACATTGAAAAAAATATCATATAATATTTTGTGAGTTTAAATCTGTCGGTCACTGAAACGTTGTACGAGTGTGTACGCACATGGCGTCCTCACTCTACACATTCCGTAGTTCTATTCCCATCCTTAACCTGTCCTGACTCGCACCGCATACCAACTCCATTTATCTATATCTATACTATACTTATGATAAAGAGAAAAGATTTGATTGTTTGTTTGTTTGTATAGAATAGGCTCCGAAACTCCGATGATTTCACAGACACGAATGTATTATATTTACTAAAGTTAATAAATATAACTGTGAAACGGTAACAGTAACGGCCTCGCATGCTAAACTGGCAAAATGAATTAAATTCTTAACATCCCGTTTCTCGTACGTTTAAATGTTTATCTACCAATTTTAATGAAATTCGTTTAAGAGTTATGAAGGAACATGCATACATACAATACCTACACTTTCCGATTTATTATTAGTAGTTCGATTATGATTACGCAGTTAAATATAGAAACATTTTTTTAATGTAAATTATTTTGTATACAAAATTTTGTAGTTATGTGACTGTGTTTTTTATCTCAATAAATAAGTTAATGTAAATAAAATTGTTGGATGGTATCTGCGCAAAAAAAAAGTTTCGACTAAGCATATTTGTTTTTTTAATTGTTGTGTGTTTATTCAGTGTAATCGCTGAATAGTTAATTCTATCAAGGATTAATAATTAAAGAGACCTAAATCACTTACCTGACATAATCTTAATATATAAAAGGCGATGTGTGTGTGTATGTCTCCGTATGATAGACTCCAAAACCGCTGAACCAATTTTGATGAAACTTACAGACAAACTGCAGATTAGTGCAGGTTCCTGTGAAGTTTGGTAGCGATCGCTCAAGCAACACAGAATGGCTGAATAGTCTTTGAATAAATGCATTTATACAGCCGTTATTCAAGCAATTTGGGCATAAAATAAATTGCTTTAAGCTGTATAGTAGCAACATAATAGCGGAATAGTAGCTGATTAAGCAAAAAAAAGCCCATAATAGCCCATAGCGTTATAATAGCCCAAAAATCATTCAATACAGCATTTGCCTATCTTGTCAGCTCTAATACCCTTATAACAAAGCTTTAAACTGAATAATTTGTGAATTTCATACTGTTATCTGGCCTATGTGTTGCCTGGGCGGACGCGGACGAATTCGCGGGCAAAAACACTAGTTCTTAATAAATTAAGAAGATTAGGGCATTAGGATTATCATATGAGTTATCAGGGAGTTTAGATCAAGTCAATTTAGATATCGAGTTACCAAAGTAAAATATAATAATAAAGGTATTTCATATCAATTAAAATATATACCTAATTTAGATAACTATTAAGAGCATTAAACAATCTTAAAGTATTAATATACTGTTATTATTGTTTACATTTTCAGTTTGCTCCCTTTTTCGCCTGACGATAATGCGATGCAAAGTTTTTCTGTGACACTGTGCTGACGATGGAAGCAACATTTTTTTAAGAGGCGCTATAGAGGTACATATCATCAATCATCAATACTAATAATAAATCTGTAAGTGTAGGTATTGTAATGTATGTATGTATGTATGTTCCGCCATAATTTTAAAATTTTAGTTTAGTTCGCTTGATAACCTAACTTACCCTTTCATTAATTGTGTAACTATTTATGTTTGTAATCAAATTATAAGTACCGGTACAGAAAGCTTTTATTGTATTGTCCTATTATATTTATACAATAACTTTTATTTAAATAAAACGCAATGTCTAAAAAAGTTAACGAATTTTATGAATAACACAATACAAGTAGTAGGTATATTAATTTATCACTGAGTTCAAGGAAACGGTTAAAGGTAAACTGACCTTTGATAATTTCGGAACATTAAAACGGTAAACATCCCGATTGAATTAAACATTTCAAATCAAATCCACAATCAATCAACTGCTCATGCAACGATCATGTACATGCATGCATGACAGCGCGTGTCATGTTGCAACATGACAACAGACGTATGTCATGTTGCATGATCGTCTAGGGACACCTTAAGGTTTACATTATTCAATAATGAAATTAATAACATAAATCCATAAGGTATATGTTTTCCTATCCCTCAGGTTAGTTTAGGCTATCCCTCAGGCTCGACTTTAGTTAAAGTACCATTTTAAAAACGATAACGAAGTTCGAAAGAATAAAATGTATGAGATGTATCACGTGATTTAGCGACGGCATATTATGTCAATCCCATACATTTTAAATTGTTGCTTTGACTAATATTAAGGATAATAAAGGATTGGGCATAGGGAAATGGGCACTGCCACTACTTTTCAGATCCAAATACGTCAAAAATCTACTAGTGAAATTTATTTAAATTTGGTCCATGCACAATGGGGTCCATGCCGCAGGCGGACTTGTTAGACGAGGGTATTCTTTTTATAATTGTTTGATATTTTAGGTTTAATGTTAGATTTATTTTCATAATGTTTTATTTGTAAAAAAAAAATTAAATTATAAATTGTGAAATCTTTTTTGACAAATACAAACAATATATAAGCACAATGAATGTGCTTATGTATAAGATTTTTAAAGCCTAAATCAAGAGTCGCTATTATTCACATATCCGCTGTGGTTACCAATCTATTGTTATCAAATCTGAAAATTGTTTGCCGTGTGAATAATATTCTAGTACCCATGTCATGGGTCTTATTTATTTTATTTTATTTGGGAAAACAAACAATTACACCGTATATAGTAAATTTAAAAAAATATTATTATCGCCGTGTACTTTGGACCCAACACTGCTAAATATGCTACAAAAGTGGACAATGAAACTTGTAATCCAACTCATACATAATATGAACCGTTTTTGCTAAAGTACGAGCTAAAGTACGAGGCATCAATATCAAGTTATCGAGACTAGAGACGCGATTAAACGTAGTTGGCCGTCAGTTCCTCAGATCCAACAGTTATCGTTCGTGCAGCTCACCGACAACATGGTTTTATTTCTGCTCATTCCATTTTTCATATTAGTTTACTATTTCATAACAAAAAATCACGACTATTGGAGTAAACGTAACGTGAAACATGACCGACCTATACCTTTATTCGGTAACAATCTACGTAATCAACTTGCATTGAAAAGTGTAACAGAGTTGTCTGTGGAATTGTACAATAAATATCCAGATGAGAAAATTGTCGGATTTTACCGCGGAAGAGAGCCAGAGCTGATGATAAGGGATCCCGAAATAATTAGGCACATTTTGAATGTGGACTTTGCACACTTCTATCCCAGAGGACTTGGCAGGGATCCGGATTTGGAACCGCTTTTGTTGAATTTATTTCATGTAGATGGCGATCGATGGAAGTTGTTGCGTCAACGATTAACGCCTGCGTTTACAACTTCGAAACTAAAGAACATGTTCCCATTAATAGTTAAATGTGCTGACAAATTGCAGACTGTTTGTGGAGAAATAGTGAAAGGTGGCGGAGAATATGACGCTCGCGAAATGATGGCACGATTCACAACTGAATTCATAGGAGCCTGCGGATTCGGAATAGAAATGGACACAATCAACAATGAGGACAGTCGCTATAGAGAATTAGGGATGCAAATGTTCCATCGGTCTTTAAAAACTATAATATTGTTTTTAATATGGGAGCTGTTTCCCGAACTGCGAAAGTTATTTAGAGTCCTCGATTCAACAATAGAAGATTCTATCAAAGTAATACTGAAAGCAGTGAGGGAACAAAGAAACTTTAAACCCTCTGGTCGTAACGATTTTGTAGATTTATTACTTGAACTGGAAACGATGGGAACTATTAGAGGCAAATCTATTGAAAAGGTTGACGAAAGTGGAAATCCACTTGATGTAGAAATGGAAATGGACTTAAAGGTAATGGTGGCTCAATTGTTTGTATTTTTCGGTGCCGGTTTCGAAACATCTTCTTCTGCAACCAGCTTCACTTTACACGAACTTGCATTTCATCCAGAAATACAGGAAAAAATACAGGAGGAGATTGATCAAATATTATTTAAATATGACAACAAATTGTGTTTCGATGCAATTGCTGAAATGACACTATTAGACATGGCATTCAAGGAGTCTATGAGAATGTTTCCTTCATTAGGTGTTCTCCATCGAGTGTGCGCCAAAAGGTACACTATACCCTGTACAGATGTCACAATTGATCCAAAAGTAAAAATATTAGTTCCAACTCAAGCTATACAGAATGATGAACAATACTTTGATCACCCAGAAGAGTATCGACCAGAAAGATTCGCTCCTGATGAAGTGAAGAATAGAAATAAATACTTATATATGCCGTTTGGTGAAGGACCCAGGATGTGTATTGGTAAATGATTTTTTTATTCGGTAACATACTGTAACATATCAAGCTTGCCTTTAGTTTTTTTTTTTGTTAAGTAGTACAGGCAATAGAGAAGCTGTTACTGTCCATAATGCACTAAATTACTACTCTTATTTTTTATGGCCATATTTATGTTAATAAACAAATCGTAATAGTCGAATAAGTCGTAAACGGTAATAGAAAAAAAAATATTAGATAAAAACGATAGGAAATTTATTTATCTACAGTAATGGTTATTATCATTTGGCCTCAAGTGCACTGAGATTTTGTGCATTTAGGGTCAGTACGTGATACTGAACCTATTTAATTTAATTCAGAAAAAAATTATCTATAGCCTGTAGTTACAAGTGATGTACATTTTTACGCATGTTAGTATGGAAACAATCAGTGCTTATCATTGCGAACATGCCCGAAGCACTACAGAAGCGGAGTAGTCCTTACATCGCCCTAAACGCATTGTTAAATTGGACACGAAGGGCACTGTAACATTTTTGTGTATGATTGTATATTATAGTATAATTTTGATTTTGATCGTAGGTGGCTATCGTCACCTATAAGACAAGCAACGCTAGAAGTGCTGCGAGTTCGCTGCCTACCATAGAAGAATTGGTTAGATCAATAATGGACGAAATGTTGTTTCAGGTGCACGTTTGGGTCAGATGCAATCGCTGGCAGGCCTTGCAGCTATACTGCAAAAGTTCACTGTAGAACCTTCGAGAAAAACTCAACGTAAATTGGAAGTTAGTCCTACTTCGAATGTTGTTCAAGGTGTTAAAAATGGAATACCACTAAAATTTAAATTGCGCTCTAAACATTAATCTAACTATTGACTTATGACAAGGACTAACCTCAAATCGAACAATTTTACAAAAATAACCGATACCCGAAAAGATTTTACTGTAAGATTTTTTTTAAAATATTGTGTAAAAAATTAAAAAAGAAATAAAAGTAGTCGATTAAACCTTTAGTACAAAAATTATTATAATTTAATTATCAATTAGTTTAAAAACAAATGTACTGCTATTTTATATATATATTATTGCCAAAAAGCTTTTAATTCATGCTTTTTAATAATTATATATATATAAGCTTTTTGGCAATAATTTACTAAATTATTTTCTGAGATTTTTTGTATAAATCTGTGCTATTGAAACACTGCACTATGCACTGTATTTTTATCTAAGTTTTAATTTTACTCTAAAATAGAATAATTTTCAGAAAGTAATTGTGATATTATAATGTTAATTAAGATATAAATGTTCAAGTGTTTCATAAAATAAATATAAAGATAACACCAGAGAAATCTTATTTTATTTCTATTGGATTTATTTATATTTGTCACATTTGTCACAAACCATAATTATGCAATTAAAAAGCAATTCAAAACAAAGCATTAATCATAAATCATACCTATATAAGTATGATTGATATTTAGATATAATTTATAATATACGTGATAATTTTATCTCTTTAAGTAATTTTTTACAAGTTGTAAAGTTCCCTTATAATTAGAAATAAATGTATTTCTCTCACCTGCGATGCAATAAGACGATCGATAGAATTCGTTCTTGTTACGTAAAATGTGTGTACTTTGACCTTATAAAAATGCGAGAAGTTACAAACAACCTGTAAAAACTAAAATGAAAATATATTTGCTATTCCCTTATTATGGAATTTGAAACATGGCCAAAGTTTTGACCTCAAGTTGTGGTCAAAGGACTGGTGTAAGTGGTTAACTTAACGTTTTTTTTTTCGCTCTTTCAAATGGCGTATTTTGAAAATCGCAATAGTTTTCGAGATATTAGCGGAAAACAAATTTTGGGTGCAATTTTCCCTAATTTTGGTGCAAATTTTGACGATCATGATTTTCGGCTTTCTCGACCCCACAAACGTAGCCCCTCAAGCGGAATCCTGTCGATTAGTTTAAAGACCGTAGGGCTAAAAGACTAAAACGGAGTAGATCTTAAATTTGGTTGTTTAGCACGTGACAACATCATAACGCTTTGTGACTTTTTTAGAAATTCTACAAGACTATCGTGATTCAGATAAAAGATACAATGACATTACATTGATTGATCGTACCACCTTACAGTTTACAATTGAATCTTTTACAAAAAAAATGTAAATATTATTTAAATTTAAATATAAATAAAAAATATTTTTATATAATATATTCTCTAAGTTGCAAGCTCTACAGGGTCCATAACACTGGTCTTTATAAATTTTCTAACATTAAAGGATTAAAGGATTCTAAATTAAAGGAATTAAATAATACTGCTCCGTTTGGGCGACTAAGGACTATCAGAGAAAATGACACCTAGTCTTTTTCTAAAAAAAATAATAATAAATTAATTTAAAAAATTTGTCTAGTTTTTCGAAAAAACAAAATGGCCATGCTAAGTTCCAGTAGGTAACGGCTTCGCTTGATAAAATTAATGAGTGAGATTGAATTCCTAACATGTAATGTATTATTACGCTGTTAATCAATTCTAATAATAAATCTGTAAGGGTTGGTAATGGAGTAAGTCACTTTGTTTTCAGAAATATCGTGTCAGAGAGCCTATAGCTCTAATCTCTATACATGATACTGAAATAAATTAAGAAGATTAGGGCATACGAGTTATCAGGGAGTTTAAATCAAGTCAATTTACATACCGAGTTACCAGAGCAAAATATAATAAAGGTCTTATCAATTGAAATAGATAATTGAGTTAACTATTAAGATCATTAAACAATAATAAAGTATTATTATTGTTTACATTTCCAGTTGACTCCTTTTTTCGTCTGACGATAATGCGATGCAAAGAATTGATTTTCTGTGACGCTGTGCTAACGATGGAAGTAACATTTTTTTAACAGGCGCTATAAATTAAATAACATTCAGCCTTGAATACAGGTTCCTGTGTTATATTTATTATGAAACTTAGTGTTTCTTGTGAATTTAATTTATCACTGAGTTCAAGAAAACGGTAAAAGGCATAAATTCGGCACATTAAAATGGTATTGATTAACATTCCGATTAAATACAACATTGTATACCTTTCGGTTCACCTGGCAGGTACTTGTGCTCATCGAAAAGGCCTGTCAATTTTTTTTTAAACTTCACAATGAATGAACAAAATTATATAAAAATTTCAAGCTTACAGGAACAAGTTTTTTTTTTTAATCTACACTTTCAAAAATATAGGGGATGATGACGTGCAGGGCTGATGCGTGCCAGGTGATGGTTACCGTACTTTATATGCTATGAATCATCACTATAAGAATTTCTAGCCTTACAGACACACCGTTATTAGGATGGTCCAGTAGCTCTGGGACTACAAGAGTAGCATAGCAGATTTCCTCGAGACTAGTCAAAAATTTTATTTGAGTTTTCCAAAGCAGTCAATATCAAATACAGCCTCAATCCCACAATTTGGAACGACAAATTGCATTGCATGCAGATAATAAAAAGCAAGTTGCTAGGAAAGCAAATAAGTACGGTAAAAATATGAACTCTTAGTGAAATTTATTTAAATTATAAATTGTAAAATCTTGTTTGAACAATAGATATTATAATCGTAAAAACTGTCAATGAATGTGCGTACATACAAGTTTTTTAAAGCCTAAATCCGGAGTCGCTATTGTTCACATACTCGTATCCGCTGTGGTTATCAATCTATTGTTATCAAATCTGATTTTTTTTTTGCTGTATGAATAATTTTAAATGTCACGGGTCTTGAAAATCTTTGAGAAACATAAACATGATATGTGAGAAATGGCACCTTTTTTATTTTTTAAATTACTACACAGTGCTTTTATTTCTGAGATTTATATTCGTAAATATTTTCGTCGAATCAATGAGACAAAAATAAATGCTATTTTTTTTTTCTTTAAATATAAATTTAAAATTGTAGTAAAATGTTTTTTATGTTTTAAATATAGTATCGTAAATATTTTTGGTATTATAGTAATAAAAAATATTTTGCCAAATAATTTAATATCATGGCTTAGTTTTAGATGAAACACAAAGGTCGAAGGTTAACGACTCGCACACAAGTTTAACCGATAAATGGTAAAATAAGTGTAATAACAATGAATTTAGAGTTATTATCTTTATTTTGTACTACTTGTTTACAAAACTTATCGACATAAATTTAATTTTAATTATACTGTACTATGTATACATTGTACCTAGACTTTGCAAATAAAACAGCGACACATTATGTTGTTATTGTTGTCACATTGTTATGTAAATAGAAACTAGTTATTATATCACCGTGTACTTTGGACCCAGCACTGCTAAATATGCTACAAAAATGGACAATGAAACTTGTAATTCAACTCATTGACAATACAAACCGTTTTTGCTGACAAACTGACGTGCGAGGCACGATATCAAGTTATCGAGACTCGAGAGTCGTATTAATTGGCCTTCAGTTCCTCAGACAGATCCAACAGTTATCGTTCGTGCAGCTCACCGACAACATGATTTTATTTCTGCTCATTATATTTTTCATATTAGTTTACTTTTTCATAACAAAAAATCACGACTATTGGAGTAAACGTAACGTGAAACATGACCGACCCATACCTTTATTTGGGAACAATCTACGTAATCAAATTGGATTGAAAAGTGTAACGGAGATGTCTGTGGAATTGTACAATAAATATCCAGATGAGAAAATTGTCGGATTTTACCGCGGAAGAGAGCCAGAGCTGATGATAAGGGATCCCGAAATAATTAGGCACATTTTGAATGTGGACTTTGCACACTTCTATCCCAGAGGACTTGGCAGGGATCCGGATTTGGAACCGCTTTTGTTGAATTTATTTCATGTAGATGGCGATCGATGGAGGTTGTTGCGTCAACGATTAACGCCTGCGTTTACAACTTCGAAACTAAAAAACATGTTCCCATTAATAGTTAAATGTGCCGACAAATTGCAAACTGTTTGTGGAGAAATAGTGAAAGGTGGCGGAGAATGTGACGCTCGCGAAGTGATGGCACGATTCACAACTGAATTCATAGGAGCTTGCGGATTCGGAATCGAAATGGACACAATCAACAATGAGGACAGTCGCTATAGAGAATTAGGGATGCAAATATTCCATCGGCCTTTAAAAGCTATAATAATGTTTGTAATATGGGAGTTGTTTCCCGAACTGCGAAAGTTATTTAGAGTCGTTGATTCAACAATAGAAGATTCTATCAAAGTAATACTGAAAGCAGTGAGGGAACAAAGAAATTTTAAACCCTCTGGTCGTAACGATTTTGTAGATTTATTACTTGAATTGGAAACGATGGGGACTATTAGAGGCAAATCTATTGAAAAGGTTGACGAAAGTGGAAATCCACTTGATGTAGAAATGGAAATGGACTTAAAGGTAATGGTGGCTCAATTGTTTGTATTTTTCGCTGCCGGTTTCGAAACATCTTCTTCTGCGACCAGCTTCACTTTACACGAACTTGCATTTCATCCAGAAATACAGGAAAGAATTCAGGAGGAGATCGATCAAATATTATCTAAATATGACAACAAATTGTGTTTCGATGCAATTGCTGAAATGACTCTATTAGATATGGCATTCAAGGAGTCTATGAGAATGTTTCCTTCATTAGGTGTTCTCCATCGAGTGTGCGCCAGAAGGTACACTATACCCGGTACTGATGTCACAATTGATCCAAAAGTAAAAATATTAGTTCCAACTCAAGCTATACAGAATGATGAACAATACTTTGATCACCCAGAAGAGTATCGACCAGAAAGATTCGCTCCTGATGAAGTGAAGAATAGAAATAAATACTTATATATGCCGTTTGGTGAAGGACCCAGGATGTGTATTGGTAAACGATTTTTTATTCGATAACGTACTGTAACATATCAAGCTTGCCTTTAGTTTTTTTTTTATATGAAGGTCGCCAGACAAGATGACGGTCCATTTGATATTAAATAAAGATGGTAAGTTTAAATTTATAATGACAATCATAAGGTTCTTGTAAAAACCTAATTGATAAATAAATATTAATTTGATTTTGATTTTGATGGTAGGTGGCTATAGAAGATTTGGTATGCTCTATAATACTATTAATGGTTAATGTCGAAATGTTGTTTCAGGTGCACGTTTGGGTCAGATGCAATCGCTGGCAGGCCTTGCAGCTATACTGCAAAAGTTCACTGTAGAACCTTCGAGAAAAACTCAACGTAAATTGCAAGTTAGACCTACTTCGAATGTTGTTCAAGGTGTTAAAAATGGAGTTCCACTTAAATTTAAATTGCGCGCTAAACATTAATCTAACTTTTAGACTTATGACAAAGACTAAGGGGCCGTTCAAGTATTACGTAAGCACTATGGGGGGGGGGGGGGGCTCATTGCTTTGCTTATTTTGGAAGGCATGGGAGGTAGGAGAGTCTAGATGATGATTGCGTCATCGGTAGTTATTTACTTTTTTAAACGAATGGCAACGCTCACATTGTCTGCTTGAAAACGAAATGAATGTCTACTTGTCTAAATTTCCTCTGTAATACTATAACGAGTAGATGTATTGTAAGCATAGCAAAGCAAGTTAACATTTGTGTTTTACCGTTGATTCCATTAGCCAAAGATTAATGTTTAAATAAGATGTCGTTTCAAATAAACAAATAAAAGTTATACCAAAAATTGTTTGAAAGTTTTAAAAAATCTCATACAAATACGAAAGTACAAAATGTACAAAATTCTTATTTTTAGAATTATAATTGTAACATTATAATTATAATATTAAAAAAACCAATACATTAATTGAAAAATGTTTACGTAAGCATGGGGGGAGGGGGTAAGAGCTTTGTTTACTTTTGCTGAAAAGGGGGATGGGGGGTAAATAAATGTAATAAATAATAATAAATCTAAATACTTGAACGGCCCCTAACCTCAGATCGGACATTGTTTTTTACAAAAATGAGTGCAATATTGCACATCAAATTTTTGTTGCTTCTCGGGAATAACCGAATAGATTTTAAATTTGAAGGTTTTATTTAAATATTGTGTAAATTATGAAAAAGGAATTAAAACTAGTCTATTAAAACTTTAGCGGAAAACTTATCATAAGTTAATTATGTTACAAGTTTAAAAATTAATGTACCTACTGCTGAATTTTTTTTATTAATGTGACATGAAATTTTTTTTAACAATAAAATTTACTATAATTATATTTTTTCTCAGATTTTTTTATATATACTTATTTGCCCGATTGACACTTTTTTAAATGTAGGTAGCCTACTATATGCACTGTATTTTTATCAAAGTTTTAATTTTACTCTAAGAAATCAAATTAGGCCACGAAAATAACGCGAAAATGACACTTTTCTGCTATAGTAGGCCCAAGAGGGGATTTTTGGATTTACTCGAGCGCGTCAGATTTTCAGAGGGCATGTTAAGTGTACCTAAAAAAATTGTACCATTTAAAATTCAGACGATTCGGATGAACGCAAGCTCGTGGCAGCTTTTTGAAATACAATAAACATTTTTGACGTTTGCGATTTTTGTAATACTCGAGCGCTAATCGTGCTGATTCTTAATCTTAATTATATGGGGGATTTTTAAAAATACAGCGCCAACAAAATTTTGAACGCCTGTAGCCGCTCACCCCACCGCTGAAATGAAAAACTTCATATAACCTTTTTTTCTTCTTACAATCTTCAAAGTCCAATAGGTTGCCGCGACGCTCAATTGACTCCACATTTAGTATCGTGGGCTCTCCTACCATAAGTCCTCGCCTTAAGAAACTTAACGTATACACTTTATGCTCAAAATTGTGTAATATTTTCTAAATTATTATATTATAACTATTTATTTAATATTTTTATCTACAAAAATACGTTAGATAAATATTATGTAAGTAAGATTGTTGACTAAAAAATACAGCCACAATCTTATGTTTAATTTTCAAACGCATATTTACTTTTGCTTGGGTTGCTTGTGACCGTCAAAAAATAAAATAGTCTTCAGAATACTAATATTATAAATGTGACTGTGATTTTGTTTGTTTGTTACGCTTTCACGCAAAAACTACTGAACCGATCACCATGAAATTTTGCATACACGTTGTCTGGGACACCAAAAAGAACATCAACGCGGACGAAGTCGCTGGCACCAGCTAGTTCAGATATAAATGTTACATAAGTGTTTCATAAATAAATATACAGATAACACCAGAGAAATCTTATCTTATTTCTATTGAATTTGTTTGATAAATCACATTTGTCATCACATAAACCATAAACTATGCAATTAAAAAGCAATGCAAAACAAAGCATTAATCATAAAACATAATATTATCTATATATAATTTATATACGATAAATTTACCTGTATAAGTAAATATTTTACAAGTTGTAAAGTTCCCTTATAACATAAAAAACATTAATGGAAAAAATGTATTATAATTTACATAATATATCACCTGCGATGCAATTAGAATCATCGCTCAACTACATCGAAACATCGTACATCGATCACATGACATGGATAGATAGAATTCTTGTTATGTAGAATGTTTGTACTTTGACCTTATAAAAATGCGAGATAAGCTTTGCCTCTTTATCTATCTATATATATAAAAGGCAATATGTATATGTGTGTTCCCACAATGGACTCCAAAACCGCTGAACCGATTTTGATGAAATTTTCAGAGAGAATCTTCAGATTAATCCAGCGGGTGATCCTGTGAAGTGAAGACGAAGTCGCGGGAAAAACCTAGTAAATATTATAATATTAATATAAATTGAGATAGTCTACTGTAAGCACACTACTTGAGTGGATCTATTCCTATCACTATCAGTTAGGAGTTCTATTGATTGAATTATCCGGGACTTATTAGTCACAGTACTTTAGTTAGTAGCTCTTAGAAATGCTATAAGGCCAGTTTAACGTAAACCTACATTTATAAACGGAGTAGATCTTACATTTGGTTGTAAAACATTATGTCTTGACTCGTGACCCTTAACGACTTTTTAAAAATTCTAACAAAAGACTGTTGTGATTTAGATAACAGGTACAATGATATTATATTGATTGATCGAACCACCTTACAATTTACAATTGAATCTTCCACAGAGATATTTTATGTAAATATTATTTAAATTTAAATGTAAATAAAAATTCTTTTTATACACTTAAGTAGCTGGTGCTCGCGATTTCGTCCGCGTAGAAAAGTATAAAACGCCATCTACCGTATTTTGGATAGATGGCCCTATCTCCCGGGCCAAGCCGCTAGCTAGTATTTACTTTTATTTTAGATTTCCCGTAGGAATGAAGCATTTTCCCGCGGTAAAAAGTATCCTATGTTCATCACGGATAATGTCGGCTTCTAATGGTAAAATAATTTTTCAAATCGATCCAGTAGTTTCGGAGCCTATTCTATACAAACAAACAATCTAATCTCTCCTCTTTATAATATTAGTATAGATATAGTTTAATACTCCTAGTCTCTAAGTTGCATGCCCGACAAGGTCTATAACACTGGTCTTTACCTATAAATTTTGTAACATCTACCTATACATTATGGTTTTGCAATAAATGATTGAATTGAATTATGTAAATAATACTGCTCGAATTTTGTGAGCCAATTACTTCTAATACGACTTATATCAAAAAAGAATTTAACTATTATCAAATTTTTAAAAAAATATATAAATTGCAGTACTGACAAAAAATTAAATGACTATATACCTACTTGTTTTATCGCGGAGTCATGATAAATCATGAGTTGGCAATATCAATATGAGATCTATCCTTGAAACCAAATACTTACACAAAATGCACTACGTATTTATAAACATAAAAACATCGCATTAAAAATATTTAAAGAGATACATTTTGATCGTAAAAATATAAAATATCGTTAAGGCAGGTTAATTTCAATATTTTCAATATTATCTTGTTACAATTTTTTTTTTATGTAACCAATTTTATATTATAAAAATTAAAGCATAATGAGACCCAAAAATTGGTATTTTGTTAGTTTACTAGTAAATAACATATAGAGGCGGTAACCTTGACCGTGCTAAAAATAACCGATAAACCATATAATAATAAGTTTTACTGTTTATGTACGCATATAAAGGTGAAAACAAAGGCTAAATACCTAAGTACTAAAAATATTTTGTTTAGTCAAGTTTGTTGAATGAAGTGCCTACTTTACAAGAAATACCTAGACAAGAATGTGAGAATTTATAATATAAAACAATAATTGACAACATAGTAAGTAGTATAAAAATTATAAGTATTTACATTTTGAATAAAAATACTTTTCAAGTAGCTATAATTGTGTAGCCAAAAAGGGGTAGCGGGTTTAAAAAATATGTGAAAATAACATGGAATTGTTATTTTGGTCTAATATTTTGTCATCTTTCGAAAATTTAAAAAATCGCAAATTGCCTATGTTTACTAACAAAACACGGCTCTCCTGGGTTCTTTGATAGAAAAAGTGAAGACCTTTCAAAAAATTTTGCAGAGTGCCAAGTAAGAGTAAAGTGCCAAGTAGGCTAACTGCCATTTAAAGTCATAGTAAGAAAGCGTATGTATGAGTTTCAACATCTTCGAGTAGCATTACAAGGGGGAATTTCAGGGGTAGTTTCAATGAAATTGCGTTAGTTGAAAAGTATATAATCAACACCTTACTTGTAGTTGGTAAGAGGCCCGAAATAAACAAAAATTTGAAAAAAATGTGTCTTATGTCTGGTAGACGATTACACCATAGAGCAACACGTGACGTAATGACTAAGCGTCGCTTTACACATCCCAAAAATTAACAAGTGTTTTTATCAATTTTTTTAGAATCAATACTTTTTATACATGTAACTCTTTAGATTACAGCTGATTACTTCAAAACTGTCAACTCACGTCACATGTGGATCATGTTTATTATCTATCCATTAATATTATGATAGAAATTATTTCATTTTTTTCTATTTTGTAACAACTATATTTTCATATTCAATTTATTCTAATGCAAAATTCTAAGTAGGTTCATTTTAGGTGAAAAGCAAAATGCAACACATTAAGATATATTACGGCCCTTACGAGTCATTTAACACTATGTCACACAAACCAGAGAAATTGTACGGATTGAAAGGTAGATAAATCATTCATTTAGTGTAAGTACCTATATACTACTATTGCAGTTATTAAGTAATATCCTTTTTGTCATGATAATAAGAAAAAAGTTATATTACACGTACTTCAAACCGTATCATAAATTAGGTGAACAATGTTTTGATAAGATTAGATATTGTTGCAACATCTTTAAAATTTATATAGCTTGAATTTCTAATGAAGCACACAGCTACCCATAAGCGATTTAAAGAGATGCAACGTGCAAGTGCAAGGGCTTAACGTCGGTTTTAAAAAAGGAGCCTTCTCGACCCGACAAGCGCACACCCAAGAAATCCGCTTATAGTCAGGAATTCGACTGGTTGCAGGTGTATACTTACTTACATCGAAAAAAAATTAACTCAATCTGTTAATTACTATGATGGACCAGTGGACCTCCTCAGGGTTGTGAACATTATTTACATATTTATAACTAGCTGGTGCTCGCGGCTTCGTCCGCGTAGAAAAGTATAAAACGCCGTCTACCGTATTTTGGATAGATGGCGCTATCTCCCGGGCCAAACCGCTAGTATTTACTTTTATTTTAGATTTCCCGTATTAATGAAGCATTTTCCCGCCGTAAAAAGTATCCTATGTTCATCACGGATAATGTCGGCTTCTAATGGTAAAAGAATTTTTCAAATCGGTCCAGTAGTTTCGGAGCCTATTCTATACAAACAAACAATCAAATCTTTCCTCTTTATAATATTAGTGTAGATAACAATTTACTTATAATGTTACATTTAAAAAAAATGTGGACAGATAAACTGCAGAAGTTGGGTTTCCGCATCGAAATGATTCCTGTCCAATACGTGAACTATTGCATGCTTGAAATGAAAGGACACGAGGTAAAACAGAAAATAGACAAATCAATACTCATGTAGGTTTTTATCTCATGTAGGCCTCTTTCACCAACTACAACTAAAGTGTTGGTTAGTTACTTTTAGAAATAAATTTTATTTAATTAATGCACTCGGTTTACTGCATCCTACGATAGGCGATTTTTTTTTTTTATTATTTATTAGTATGTCAGCTCTATTACCCCCGGTTACCGGTGACTTTAAATTACGGTTAGCCTACTTGACAGATGGTGAAAGAGGCCCTTAGTCTTATTTAAGTGATTTCAAAGTTGGCAGAGTTGTTCAAAAAGTGCAACATCACTTGAACCATTTTACGCACACTACTTTCCATATTTGCTACTTTGATAATATTTATCGATAATGATACTTGAAATCTAAATATGTTTTTCGTTCTAGATATTCCGATGCAACATTAAAAATCTAATGTTCAACACGGCTGCCAATCGGGACCCAGTTTGCAAACGGGCTATCGCAGCCGTTCTTAATGCAGCGGAGACGTTCCTGGGAGCTAGGAATTACTTCTGGATATTGGATTTACTGCAGGAACAGTTGTTTTTGAGAGGACCCTACGCTCACAAAGACTATTGGCCATTCGAATTTAAGGCAAAACCTTTTGCGTCGTGTACGGATTGTACGAAATGTTGTGGCATCTTTGTGCATAGCCTTTTTAAATAGATATTTTAAATCTTGTTGCGTATATAATATACAGTTTAAAAGAAATATAAACGCTTATTATTATAAAGAATAGACCCCAAACTATGACCGGTTTGAAAGTCTGAAGTGCCTAACTTGATTGTGACAAAAACTGTCTGAAACCGAGGCGAAAGCACTATTTGCATAGGTTTGCAAAGCAGCGCAAAGGAGCTTTTGTATCGGTTTCTGAATAATTATGTATAATGTTTGGTGTCCAGTTAGTATCTTGGCAGTCAGTATGAAAATTAGAAGCATAATAAAAGCAAGTGTTTATAAATGTTTCCTTACAAGCACTTTGTAGCGAAATCAGGGATAAGTGCTCCTTCACTGAGAGAGAGAATTTTTGTAGCTATTAAAGAAATGACAAAGAAAGAGGTGATTATAATAAGTGAACAAATGAAAGACGTATAGATTTTTGATTCGTTATATTGAAACAAGTTACAAGGCTCTCGGGTTCAGTTTAGAGTAACTATTGTGATATAATTTCATATTATTAAAATTTGTTAATATATACATACAGACAGTCACAATTGACGCTTCAACAGCTCCTATGAAATGGTAAATTCCAGGACAACGAAATTAAAGATGACAGATTTAAAACTCGTGCGTTCGTAGGCACATATTATAATCTTTCAAATTGATACAGCGGAAAAAGTATATCGACATATAATAATTATTTATATACTTTATTCTAATAACGTGAAACATCGAAAATATTGCGTTACTTCTACTATTTGTTCGACGATAGAACAAATTGGACAAAAAAAAGTCCAACTAGTTCTACAGCAAAGTATGACAGATTGGACTCAAAATAATTTTATATCGTTTAAAAAACACATATTAATTCCGCCAAATTGTTGGCCAAAGTTTGACCAAATGTTGGCCAAACCGCAACGCCAACAGCAGGTCTCAACCGCCGCAAAAGATGTTTCACATCAAAAGCTTTTAGCCTTTATATTTTAAATCAACATCTAAATATGTATATAATATTTTATACACTTAATCGTAACATATAAGATTCATTTTAGCTTGAATAGCGAAGTGACATGCACGATTAAAACATAATAATATTCAGGACTGGCGGACCCATGGCGAAGCGGAGCATTATGGACATTGGTAGTTATGAAATAAAGTCGAAAATCAATTAACAAAAAAAACATTCTCTTTAGAGCTGCAGTGCTCAGGAGTGCGCCAGCCCTTACTGTACTGTACAGAAACATTTCTGTCTTAGGCCCTAAAACTTTGTACAATTTTCATACATTCATCTGAATTTGCCCTTTAGCTAATAGATAAGTAAATTTAGAAGGCATACATTAATAAGTCAAACACACGGAATAATATTCAGCAAAAAAGATTTAAAAAATTAACTATGAATATTTGTATATTTAAAACTAAAATTTGGAACATAGTTAATTTTATAATTTAAGAATACGCCAAGAAAGGATATTTGAAAATTTGCTAAGCCTGAAGAGGGTCACTAGTTTCGTAAAATTTTCATCATACTGTATATACAATTCCGTGTGCAAACCTCAAAAGTGTGTATAACATGCGAACAACTAACTGAACCGAGCTCATTTCATTATAAAAACCATTCTACCTACAATTTGATAAATAATTCTAATAAATTTACAATCAAATTAATATCAAGTATACAGATAAATACAATACAATGAATAAAATATTTTGTTTTTTTTTTTATAATTAATTACATAAATACACCTAATACCGTAATACAATAAAAAACAAATACAATTTTATTGCAAATTGGAAAGTAAAAAGTTACATTTTCCTAAATAATTTTACGGCACGCCCTACACTTTGATAAAATTATAAACAGACAGACAATATTTAACTAAGGCACGACATTTAAGAAAAAAAAAGAGAACATTTTTCATATCAAAAATAAACCTTAATTAGGTGTAAATAAGAACTAATATTGACGAATACATTATACAACCATATCATATAATTATGTTATTATTTTTCTGTTTAAATTAAAAAGCCAACATCAACTACAACATCGATATACAGGGGGATGTATTATTTTGATTTTGGACACAATCTGACGAAGATTCCGTTTTCATCGGGGGAAAATTACTCGGTTATTTATCTGACGAAAACGAATCACTAGGTATCAAAACTTTTGTATTTTAAAAACAAAAACAAAAAAATTAATAACGCTCAATACTAATAAAGTTAAAAGTTAATAATCTATAAAAATGTCCTAAAAATTATGACTCATGTTCAACAACACCAGGATCATTAAGACACATAGTTTTAAGATCCATTTTTTTTTCTTATGTGTATTTGCTCATTAGGGGATATAATTAATGCTCAAAAAATATGGTGATTACAAATTCCTATATAAAGGAAATAAATGCGAAATGAAAGGATGAAACAAAAGTAATTAACAGAACTAAACACTAAAACCATTCCACGTTTCATTGGGGGGAAATTCTTTGAAGATCAAAATATAGGTAGATGTCAGAGAGATAGAACTAGAAAGAAAGAAAGACGTAAATTAAAAGATGCATATTTTAAATTAATTAATTCAAACAATTAACGATTTAATGACAAGGACAAACATTAAGTTAAAAAAGAGATGAAATCATCCAGTCACTTTTTTTGTTTACTTTTTCCCCTCCAGAGATAGCTTATCTATAGCAATGACAATTTAAAATATTACTATTTCACTTATCAATAACATTGAAACAAAAGCTTATCAAACTTATCAAAGTTAGGGCAGTGTCGCACTTCAGTCCTTCATAACAATGTCATATGACCATTTACATTAAACCTTTCTGATAAAAAAATGTCATGCAATTGTAAATATAAATTATGGAGTACCCCTGTCACCTGGAAAAACACCATTCTTCATTTTAGTCACAGTTACCCCACCGCGGACACAATTGATAATTCCGTCAATTCTGAACTTTAATGTTACGTTTTAAAGAGACAAGAAAACGATTTAAACTTTAAACGAATTAACACTTCATAGCCAAAACAACACTAGATGTAGTCTCTTTAAACTCCGGACAAGAGGGGGTCACCAATTTAGTCACAATTACCCCAATCCGAACACAATTGCCCCGCACTATTATTTGCCGAACGACAGTCATCTGAAAGGCATATGCACCGTTTGCACTCGCCTTACGGCAACAGGAATCGTTTCCGACGAGTACTGCGGTACTCGTTCGCTACTCATTTAACCTGTGCCTTGACATGTTGTAAGAACTCGTAGTACGAGAAAGCAGACTCCACTCGGTCGTCCAGCAATCGCTCGGTGAACAGAGCTCGAGTCGGCGATGTATCCCTGAAACAGTATTTTACAACTGTGAATCACACTCACTCAAATAAAGTGCAAGTTCTATTTCCCAGTGCGCTCAATTTTCCTATTTCGAATTCCTGATATTATATTGGGAAATGGCTACATTTATTCAGCTCAATTTAACTTTTGTCCATGGGAAAACCGCTTTCTTTCTATGGACAAAATCAAAATAAGCCAGCCATCGCGGTAAAAATCTCGAACACTAAGATGACTTCCGATACCGGGAATCAAACCCGAGCCTCCCGGGTGTGAGCCAGATAGAATCAGGTGTTGTCAGTGGATTTTTATGAGAAGAAGAGCATAGAAAGAAATATAAGAAAGCGGACTGACTTGATAAGTAGCATGTCTGCTGCGTAGGGGCGATCGTCGTTGAGTCTGTCAATGAAGGCTCGCAGGCGGCGGGAGACGGGCGTGTCTAGTGCGGGCAGCGAGCGCGCTTCATCCGGCAGCTGCGCGTGCGCACTCACGCCCAGCGCCTGCGACAGGAACTCTTGCGACACGCCCGAGCACACGTACAACACCATCGTCTCCCCTTCGTCCAACAGGTACGCACCGTCCATGTTTATCCTGTACGACGACCATTACTCATCACAATTGGTCATTATTAAGGTGTGCATGAAAAAAATTAAAAATATACCATAAAAAAAAGATAACTAAAAAGAATGATATCCCGAATTTCTTTTGAAGCTTCTTAGAATCGTCATTGCTTTGCCTATATTTTTCCGAAACACCAATAAAAACAGAATGACGATTAAAAACGTCTCTTTGGACCCAATATAATTAATTAATTAATGTTTTACTATTACAGAAAACTATGTACTCATATTTTTATCCACCATGTGGATCAATGTAAATTGTAAATCAACCTCAATTGTAAATACCTCTCGGCCGTGAGATGCATTCGCGGCGGGTCCGGCACTGGGTCGTGGTCGTGATCGTGATCGTGCTCGTGCTCATGGTCCTGGTCGTGATCGTGGCCGTGGCCGTGGTCGCAGGGCGGCGACACATATTCGTGCAGCGCGTGCACGGGGTACAAGTCGGGGTAAACGGCGCGCATCAACTGTGCAAGCGGCAGACACTTCATATCGCCCATGTCCGCCACGCGATCGTCAAGACGCGTCGATGTGCCAGTGCGGAAAGCTTTCTGCAATCAATCAAGAGACAATAAAACAACAGTATCAGAATATTTGTATAATTAACGTCTGATGTCTGTTTGTCCACGTTTGTCTCAATTCTCAATACCAAGAGGTCATAGCGTCATGCCCACGCATGCCGCAGCATGCTTCGGCAATTTCGGCATACCATGACGTGCCAAAGAATGCCGCCAAATGCCGAGAGTACTTTGCTGTGCCATGCCTTCAGTCAGCGCCGAACTTTAATGACAAATTCACATTTTTTTCACTAAAGCTGTCTGAAACTCTGACTTGATAGCCTGACAAGTCACTCACAACTCCGTTTTCTGCTCCTGTATGAATAACAATGAGATTAGCTCATACATACCCGTTTGAGCAGCGCGTGCAGATACAAGGGCAGCAGCCGTAGTACGGAGGGCGCGTGCAGCGAGGCCGACGCTGGGCCCGCGGGCAGGTTCTGCGCGAGGCGGTGCGCCGCCAGAATGTCCACGGCCACCGTCAGCAACGCTTCGCGCGCCTCGCCCAGCGACGCGGACACCGCACGGTCCACGCCTGCGCGACACCATTTAACACTGTTAACCTCAGACACCCAACGTGTATGTTTGTGCGTGCGTGCGTGCGAGCGTGCGTGCGTGCGTGTGTGTGTGTTGTGTGTGTGTATAATTTTTTTGTTTGAAAGCCGACGTGTTTTAGATTGCTGTTACTTAACAATAATTTACGAAGATCTGTTCAGGCGTTTGAAGACTAATTATAAGCTCATTTCCTAGTTAACGAGGGTCTTTCACTATCTCAGCGACTATAGCTTGTTTGGGCTCAATAAAATTTCATGTTTCTGGAATAGTAGTTTCTAGTATAGTAGTCAGTCAGGACAAACTTTTATGATTTTGTTAGAAAGTTGATTTTTTTTTTATTGAAATGATTTTTATTTATTTTTTGTTTTCGTTTTCTTCTTGCCTACGAAATATTAGTGATTAAAACGCTCACCCATTTTGCTGAGAAGTCCGATGATGCACTGTTGATCGGCCGAATGCAAGACGTCGGTGAGACTGCTCGCTATTGGCAACGCGAGCGTATGCACCCGTATCCGCCTTTCACCTGAAATGAATTTCATTGGTTACATCTGTGACATGGGCAGTTAATTTCATATTCCTTATCGATTAGCACCGCTAATGGTTTAGCTTACCTTTACTGCTGGTATAGAGGAGTGCCGCTTGGAAGCACACCTGTTGCAGGTCCGAAAGGGCTTCGTCTATGGTCAGCTGCATACCAAAGCCTGCATCCGGAGACACGTTGGGCAGAGACAGCAGGTCCGTCGACCGCACGAAGAAGTTGCCGTGGAACGTGTGAATCGATATACCTCTGCTCGGAATAAAAAAAAACAAAAATGTTGATAGTCTTCACTACCACTCACTACTTCACTGTAGCACTACACTAGATGAGCGGTTTACCTTGTGGCGCGCACGCGCATGACAGCCTCGAAGCCAATTTTGCGCGTGAGATACCGTCCGAGCATCCGACGCAGTTTATCCGCTTGCCAGCCGCGCGCCGCATTGAACAACGGTATGTGGTACACCGAGCCCGCGCTGAACTTGCTCATGCCGCCTGAAAAACACGCCAATTATATCAGTTCCCTGGCACTGGAAATTGCTTTAGGCCTGATTCCATTAAGAGCCCGTAGGTTAAACTCGAATTCCGGCTCATCCGCGATCGACGGTAGTAAGCGAATCATTCACACACACATTAATTTCTTTCTGGGTAATATTTAAAAGCTTATCAGTACTTTGACCATACTTTTCGCACTTTTACTGAGCATCACCTGTCTATGAGATCAATCTTTTCAAGTACTGTCAAGTAACCATTATGTCAATGTTCTTGTAAATTTACATTATGGCGTAGTTTATTGTACTCTTTAATTGCCATATAATAATATATAAATTATAATATAACCATATAATGATTATAATATAGTCCTAATTTACATTTTGATCTTTGAAAATAAATTATTTTGGACCCTATTTGACAAGACATTGGGGTATTTTCTAATAATAGTAATAGGAGGTTCTCACTGAGGGTGGCCAGGTCGCAGTACTGCGAGTTGAGCAGGAACAGGTCAACGGCGACCTGAGCGCCGCTGCAGTCCAAGGCCAGCCGCTTGTAGAAGTCCGTCGCGGGGTTGAGGTGGGCCACCTCTTTCGAAGAGCGCGCGTTCGGGTCTTCTCTGCGCAACATATACATATCATACCATAAACTCTGTGGCAGAGTAGACAATTGGGTAGCAAATGTATGAACTCTGGAACTCTAGTATTCAATGGTATATCGCAATACCGTTGTTATTAATAAAGTTGTTAAGGCGACTAGTTTCAAGTTTTAGTCATTTTGTCACTTTGTTAAAGTTTGTGCGGATGGATAGATGTATGAATACTTTTTCACGTAAAAACTATTGAACGAATTTGGATGGAATTTGACACACAGATAGTTTATCAGCCGGATAAACTACTAGTATATACGATACTTTTTATGTTGGAAAAATGTTAGGCTCCCGAGATATCGTCTAAAAATATAAAAAATTGGGCGCCACTGACGTCACAGTGATAAAGATGTCAAATATTTTAATTCAACGACTCGAACGTAATTGGGACACCAGCTAGTATCCAATATTTTGATAACATAAAAAATACTAGATACAAAATGAAATTTTTATTAATAAACTAACTGGCGTACGCGACTTCGTCCGCGTTGAAAAAGAAAAAAGTAGCCTATCCTGTGTCCTGTATGTCTAAATGTTTATCTACCAAGTTTCATGAAAATGAGTTAATTCGTTTAAGAGTTATGGAGGAACATACATACATACAGAAAAAAATTCTAAAAATGGTGAATTTAGTTTCAGTATCATGTATAGAGCCTATAAACACGATATCTCTGAAATCAAAGTATGTAACTTACTCCATGAGCAACCCTTACAGGTTTATCATTAGTATTGATAATTACCTAGATTGCAAGGCACCAGGTCCAATATTGGGCAGACAAGTTTGAAACACTGTAATACGTCCTCCGGTGGGTGACTGTTGAAATAAAAGCATTCGTTAAATGAGGCAAGGGAGACATTGCAAATCAATTCAAGCAATTAAATTAAGCTACTTTATGCGCTTTTATTTTTAATGTTTGAAGTTGATATATCTATTGTTAATTTTGATAGGATTGTTTTATTGCATAAATGTATATGATTTAATTTTTTGATAGCATAGAAATCAACTACACCAAGTGTCATATTAGTACAAATTGACAAAATAAAGCCGCATACACACAATGCGAATTCAATACATTAGTATCAATAATTCAGTAGAATTTATAGAATTTAATTGAATTTGCACAATTTTTTAATATATCAAAAACTGTATCGTAGACTGACGTGTATTTGGATTAATGCTAATTACCATAAGTTTGTAGGCGGCCTGTAAGGCAGCGCCTAGAGCGGAGGCAGGCACGCCGGGCGTCGAGTGCCTCTGCGGCAACGAGCTCAGCAATTCGCGGACCAACTCCCGCCTCTCGCCCAGATTCACCAGCAACGACTCGGGCGACGGCAGGAAAACGTCTGCGCATTATCATTTACACCATTAGCAATCGCAGGGTAATTGGGTGGTGTTTCGTTAAATGATTATATCTATATTTTCCAATAATTTCCTCATCAAGGATTTGCAACGTGGCTTGTGTTTTAGGCATCTATACGTTTTATTTTTCAATAATGAGTCGAAAAAGAACAAGTAAGACAGAAATAATAAACAAAAGAGTCTCAGTAACAGATAATAGTCTTAGCAAAGTAAACCAATTATACATACCATCAATGTCGAGGACAGTCATCTCCTTGGGCCGAGTGAGTCCATCGCTCATGAGGTAGTAATGCACGTGCGAGTCGTAGCAGATGAAACCGACCTGCGTACGCGCATCGCCGGGCAACTGGTCCAAATTGCTCTTCAGGCATTCACAGAGCACCTGAAAATTTCAATTCACTTATTACTTCAATGGAAATATTAAAACAGTTTAACACTTTAGCTGCTTGATTTTGTAGCAGTAAATTTCTTTTTATTATTATTTAAGAGAAAGCAACGGAATGACTTAAAAATAATATACAAGTAGAGGAATTCGTCGTATATGTATATACGGCTCTGGTGAAATAGACACGAAAATAATTGTCGGATGAACCCGACCGTGGCGGCTAAAGGATTAACGCTGCGTTCGCAATGACATGGCAAAGACATGTCCATTTGGACAATATATCTTTACGTGTACGAGCGTAGTACGAATGATGAGTGACCTGCAGATATCCAGACTCGCGAGCGATCTGCGAGACGTCCATGAGGAAGAGATAGACGGCCGGTTGCGGCGGCCGAAGCATGTACTCGCTGGGCGCTATGAACTCTATGGTCGCGGACTTGATCTCCGGTCGTCGGGACGGATCTCCGTATGACTTGGTCACGGGGTCGTATTGAAACTCCTCTGGCACTAAAATCAACAACAACACTCTTAAGAAATCTTTACAGATACACCTAAAGCACTGCTTCAGAGGTTACTTTTCCGTTGGCAAAAATTAATTAATTACATAAGTAACTTACAATCATTGACTCTATAGCACAGGTTACATTTCCACCTCTTCGAGTCGACGAAGTAAACGAATGGGTTTATATAGGTGCGGCACGCGCGGCACCGAACTATCGTAGTGCATTGGATCACTGGCAAATGCTGGAACAATATTGTGTAGCGTTAAAGACCTTGTTAAGACTAGCTGGTGCCCGCAACTTTGTCCGCGTTCAAAATGTTACATACCCTAAAGCCTTCCTCAATAAACGGACTATCAAACACAAAAAGATTTTTTCAATTCGAGTCAGCAGTTCCTGAGATTAACGCCTTCAACAAAACCAACTCTTCAGCCAACTATAATATTAGTATATATACAAATAAGTAGGGCATCATTTTGAAGAAATTATATTGGGGTTAAAGATACCAGATACCTGCTTGTCAAGTTATTAGTACAACCTAATGGGATGTTAATGTTATTTAATGGCTGTTCTCAATAAACAAATCGTTCACATAATGTTGTCATAATAAAACAAACAAAAAAGATCGGATAAAAATCCTCATAAATTAATCATAATACAAAATTAAATTCTCATATAGGAACTCTGTATGCACATAGTTGCTCAATAGAATATGAATTTAATTACTTATTCATTTAGTTATCAATTAATTAAACGAAATATTTTTATTTTAGCAAAATGATTCATAAATGGCATTATTCTCATACTACTGTGTAAAGTGTAAACAGTTTGAACTTTGAACAAATAAATACATAAATATAACTTTGATGTGTATAGTCAACAATTGATAAAACAAAGGCATCACATTATCATGTATATTATTACATTTAATAAACATTGCATTGATTTAATAACATTTTATAAACATGTTAAACAAAATAAACACAACTTGAGACGTAACAATGAAATTCTTGAAAATAAAGGATGGCATGAAGATGTTCATTAATTTATAATTAAAAAGGAATTAATCATATTTTTACTTACATTTAAGTCTTTGAAAGGATGTATTAATATACCAAGAGGCAATCTTGACCTCTGTAACAAGCTATTAGTCTCGGGAATGCGATTTATGGTACATCTGAATATTCTGAAAATTAAAAATCATCAAACTGTATAACATCTCAGAATTAGTAAAAAAAATTGGTATCCTATAGGTCCAAACAATAGTCATATCTCCTTTTGACTATTCCAAGCAATGAAAGACGTCAAAAGAATATGCAATAATTTCATTTAAAAGTGTTTTTATATACTTAGTACAAGAATAATCATAAAAGGTATATTTGCAAGAACACATGTTTAATTTATGTATTTAACAACCATTTTAGTAGCTTCAGTGCAAGGTCGATATTATCTTTATAGATTTTGATAACAGTACAACTTTGTCAATGTCAACAGTAACAAAAGTCTAACTTCATCAAACTTTACATTTTATTTATTACTAACTGGTAAACCTGTGTTGAAAATATCTGTTGCACGCGACTTCGTCCGCGTAACTTTATTCGTGTCTGTGAAACCATGGAAGTATATACAAAATTTCAATCCAATTGGTTTAACCATTTAGTAGTTGACATATCGACAGCAGCGCCACCTACCGGGTCCAATTGTATTTTTAAATCATCCAGGAAATCATCGAAGTAACCATATAAAATTTCAACCCAATCGGTTCAGCCGTTTAGAAGTTATATGTGAAAAGGATAAGTACGGAAGGATAATTCTTACTACCCGTTGTCATATTACCCATTTCCCGAAGGAATGAAGCATTTTCCCGCGGTAAAAAGTAGCCTATGTTCATCACAGATGTCGGCTTCTAATGGTAAAAGAATTTTTCAAATCGGTCCAGTAGTTTCGGAGCCTATTCTATACAAACAAACAATCAAATCTTTCCTCTTTATAATATTAGTATAGATAACGCATGACATTATACTTTTGCAAAGTGTTGGATCTGTACTTTTAGATAGCTGGTGCCCGCGGCTTCGCTCGTGTGCAATATTTAGCCTATATCCATCCTTAAATTCTATTCTAACTGTTGATAAAAGAATTTTTAAATTGGATAAGTAGTTTCGAAGATTACCTCCTACATACAAACATTCATAGACATTATAATGTTAGTATAGTAAAACTATTTTTTGATCCTGGTTCCACTTCCAGCAAAATATAACCTACTAGCGGGCCCCTGGCTTTGCACAGATTATTTTCTACAAATTATAATAAAAACCTTCCTACTTAACACTCTTTCCGTTAGTGAAAACCACATTAAAATCAGTTGTGTAGTTTAAAAGATCTAAGCATACATACAGAGGGACAGAAGACGGCAGGAAAAAACTTTGTCTATTACCTTAATAACTTTCCCTCTATAATCTTATCACATACAATATTAAGATAAGTAAAAAAAAAACAGGAAAAAAATCCTTCATACAAAAAATACTATACATACTGATGTCTGTCCACGTTTTTGCTTGTAAAAATCAATCAAGCTGGGACTAATTTCAAATATTTTACTATGAAAACAGCAACTTACTCTGGACTACAGTTGGGAGAATCTGCAAACTGGTGTCCAAGCCTTATTTCTGGTGGATCTTCCGGGTATTCAGCGTGGATTTGTCTGCACTGCATCAGGTCAAACATTTGATGACCCCACAACTGATCAAACCCTTGATGTGTAACACTAAGTTGCCCCATTTGTTGAGTAATTCCTTGGGGATTGTATCCATATTGTCTGTTTGGCTGTGGCGGAATGTTTGGCTGATTGTAACTGCCCTGTGACATTTGTGGATATCTATTCTGCATACTATTCACAGGCTGACCACTTGCATGTCCACTGGGAGGTGCGTATCCACTTGATGGTCCCGGAGGCCGATTTAAAGGAGCATTTGGTGGGTGAGGATGCCCACTTGGAGGGCCAGGAGGTAAACTTGCTGGACCACTTAAGGGACCAGGTGGGCCAATGGGACCACTTGAAAGACTGGGAGGGCCAGTTGGACCACTTGCAAAACCAGTAGGTCCGCTGGGAGGGCCGGGTGGACCACTTGCAAAACCAGTAGGTCCGCTAGGAGGGCCTGGAGGTCTATTGATTCCAGCTGGCCCCGTTTGAGGGCAAGGGCCCATCGGTGGTCTTTGACCACTGGGTAAACTTTGAGGTACATTGTAATTATTGATATTAGGAGGATGTTTCATTGGAGGCCCAGAATAACCATTTTTGTAAGGGCCAGCAAATGGCTGATTTTGAATAGCACTACTAACTGGTGGTCCCATAGCTGTTCCGCTTACAGGTAATGGAAATTGCCCACTTGGAGGACCAGAAGGTGATGCACTATACAAATTTCTAGAAGGCATGGCTGGCCCAGTATATGATGGCCCATTTACGCCTGTCCTTGGAGGTCCCATTGCAGGACTGCTTTGAGATCCTAAAGAATTGAATTGAGGCCCAGGAAACGAAACTGAACTCACTGGTGGATTATTTGGTTGTCGAGGCATCTGTAAACTTTGTGGATTTGTCACTGGAACAGGTGGCTTCATAACAGTTGATGCTTGGTTGACCTGGGGTTGACCAAGTGGTGCATTAAATAACCCACTGACTCCACTTGTAGAAACTGGATATTGGTTTGGCGGAAATGACCCGGGAGGCCCGTTCATAAGAGGTTGGTTGTACTGACTAGAAGGTATGAGGGGTGGTGCATTATCATTAATCTGCCGCTGTTGCTGGTTTGGAAACCTGGGAAAATGGGGAATAGGAGAAGAATTCGCATTAGACAAGTTCCCAGGGCTAGGAGAGGACATGGGAACATTTTGTGGTGGCAAATTATGACTCGCCATTGATGTTGGTCCAACTTTCATGGGTGGTCCAATTGGTGAAGGCTGCACACCAGACTGTGTTGGAGGCATCATTCCCTGATTACTAAAAGCTGGTGAACTACTGCCACTCTGGTTATAACTGCTAGCTTTTTGCACGTGTCCGACAATATTGTTTGGTGGCGAAGTTGATGCATGTGCTGGGCTGTTGGAATTGGAATCTGGTTTCATACCATAACTTGGAGGCAATTGGCTCCCTGGTATTTGGTTAGTTTGAACATTATGATTAAACATCTGCGGCCCATGATTAGCATTCAACAGAGGTGCCACTGGCGTATTGCTAT
Source organism: Synanthedon vespiformis (assembly GCA_918317495.1). Classification (NCBI taxonomy): domain Eukaryota; kingdom Metazoa; phylum Arthropoda; class Insecta; order Lepidoptera; family Sesiidae; genus Synanthedon; species Synanthedon vespiformis. The sequence goes on along the minus strand of OU906951.1, from coordinate 2,227,018 downwards.
ATGGATTTGGAGGTATATTAGACATGGTTAACTGATCTGAAATAAAAAATGTAATAACTTTTAATAACAAAATACATATATATAAATGTACGTGACAAATTTCTGCGCAATGAACAATGCTGTTTATATTGAGATAAAAAAAGATGCTGATATCGACTAATATTTAATTAAACATGGTTAAATCTTTATTGAATTGACGGATGAAAGACGGAACAGTTTGCACAATAAAATGGTAACTTACCACTAAACCACGGATGGAAAAACAAAAAACCTGTAACCCACAGTTGTACACTGTTAAATCGTTCTCACATATTAACACAATAGGTGAAACTATGTAGTCAAATATAATAAAATCGACAAAAATACGACCCTGTCTTACGTGGCCGAACAATTTACAGCGCCCTCTCTAACTAAATTGACAATTCATGTTCAATTGACATGACGTGACAAAAGTTTTTTTTGACAATTCAATCACCGCCTCTATCGCTGACGGGATGATCATGATTGTACTCTATGTTTCAAGTTTTCTACCAGACTGATTGTAATTTTAATTTTAAAAAACATAAGATCTTTATCGAATAATACAGAAGATTAAATAGACTTGGCATCTGGCGAAGGAATTCTAGAAGGAATTTATGTGTACTTGAACCAGCGAACTGAAAAATACTGGAAAAATTGTTAGCGTCTCAATATGACCCCTCGACAGCTGAGCCGGGGTGGGCAGGGCTTGAAATACTAAGCCGCGACTTGAATTAGTTCATTTTGCTACATTGTCAAGTGCGGACGTCTAAACGCTGTCAAAGAAATTTTTAAAAAATAGTTTATTTTATTCAACATGCCTTCGTGTGTTGTCAAGTGGTGCAAAAATAATTCGTCTCATTATCTCAAGGCTAATGGGATCACTTTTCACATAAAAGTACACCGTTTGCTATAAAAAACCTTAAAATTAAAATATCTCATATTCTTTGTTAGGGATGTCATTATGCCAAATGATCTAATGCAATTTATTAAGATTATATTTTATTTTATTATAGGGACTAAATATAAGAGACTAAATATAAGGTATTAATACTTGCGTTATATGTCATATTCTATATTTGTCATATTTTGGCGTCGGAAATTTACGTTAACTAGTATGAAGGGACGGGTTCCATGCTCGCAGAGTTTATATTAATTCGATGCGTTCAAGTCAAGAACGGTAGTAATTCTAGATCTATGGTTCAAGTCATTCAGTTCATTCAGTTATTTTTCAGTTCGCTGCTTGAACGGTACTTGATAACAGTGTCAGATAAATCAAACATAAAGATATTCGGACATTTCCTGGGTTGCAGGTTTTTGACATACAAAAATCGATGGCGTTATCAAGATACCGTGGAACGGATCGCTTAAAATAACATTAAGCAGTTTCACCTAAATCCGATAGATGGCGCTATCAAGTGTATCTCGGGCCAATGTTAACTTTTGTTTTAAATTTCGCGTAGGAATGACGCCTACCGGAATAATCAGAGCTAATGGGCTAATCTCTGAAATATTTCCAAATTAGATTTTCTCGAAAATGTTTAATTTTTAACCCATATAATAATATCGGCTCCCGAGAGGAATGCAAGCAAATTCTAGGTATATAGTATTCTTGTATATATGTAAGTAATAATTTCTTTTTTAATTTCTGTAAGACGAAAAAAATTTTTGGGCCAAATTTGCCGTCCCCTAAAATCTTCCGCCCTAGACTAGGCATTGGTAAATCCGCCACTGAATATAATAAATGTTTCAGAGAAACATAAATCATACTCAAATGGGAAAATAAAATCATATTGAAATTAGTTTCTTTTAAAACAATAAGTACTTATATATAACCCTAAAAATTGTTTTGCGTGTCTAGTGTCTTGATAAAAATCTAAAACGTGAACCTCCAGATTCCAGTTCTCTTTTTTTTTGTAGCGGGCGAACCATATAACATTACAGAAGACTCGTGATAAGAGCAAGCGTGCTTTTGAGTTTTGGCTAGTGGGTAAGGAAAACCTATTTCCCCTTTTAAGATTGGCAGTGTTCTAGCAAGCTCCTATAGAATTGCATACAGTTAATTGGTAATTTGGTACCATAATCGTACAAGCGTGTTGCCAATACGATTAAGTTTGGACTAATTCAGCCCCAGGCGGGATTTTGCCTTAAAATACTGAGTCAATGAGTTTTCTTAGGTAGGTATTTCATCTTGTGGAAATCTTTCTTCTGCTTTACTTCTTCCTTTTTAAAGGACCCATGATATATATTAACTAATAAAACTTTCTTATTTTTCCTCAACATAAATTTATTCTTCCATTGTACATAATTAGCTATGTACTAGAAATACCTATATTAAATACAATCTCTTAAAAACAACTTTTCAATACATATCTAACAAAACGACTGACATGAAATTTTCTCAGTCACTTAAAATAAATTTCCTTCTTTTCTCTATTTAAAAACCACTATATTTTTAATCAGCCACTATTCAAATATCCCCAACACTTCATATTCACCGGGGGTAAAACATACCCCCGGTGGTAATGGTGGAACAATTTTAAAAACACACCAATTAATAGTGATGGAGGTTTATATCTAACTAGCTGTTGCACGCGACTTCGTCCGCGTTCTAATGTTACTCGCTGATAAGAGCTTCCAAACAGTGAAAGAATTTTTCAGTAGTTTCGGAGCCTATTCATTGCAAACAAACAAACAAATATTTCCTCTTTATAATATTAATATGTATTAGTATATATGTATACCACACAAAATCAAAGACACACATTGTTCCAAACATCTTTATTTGAATTTTACGGTTCAATGTCTTAGTCGAAAACAAAATTTAACAAGATCTGCACATAGTAAAGTTTAGAATTGATCGCATAAAGCTACCAGACATTAAAAAATAATAAAATTGATATTCATCATTAAAAATATTATAAAACTTGTTTCAAGTTGTATACAATACAATAACGGTCGAACGTAGGTGTTCAATGTTCATCGAAACATCTTCCAAAGGAACCTCCTCTACGCCGGATGCAGTCTAGCAGATCTACACTTAACATTATTACTTCAACACTTCCATTCTCTCACCCAATATATAAAAGTATTCAAACTGATCACAATGTTATGGCAGCTCCATGGAACCCCATGCAACACTTAACGTAACGTAACGTAACGCAACTTAATGCATATGCAATACCACTTCCCAACGCGCTTGTACAGTCGGCCGCATAAGTCGATTAACTCATTTAAAACGTGAAGTTTATTTTGTTCTCTAGTCGTGACAACGTCTTATGACGCGTTGAGTGTTCAGTTGTTTTGCACTTTTATATGTGCTAGTCGACTTTTGCGGCCGACTGTACATGCGTGACATTTTATACAATCCAGAGAAAACTATACAAAATGTCACACATATTATACATCATGTACCCTAGCTATTCATCACCTTTAAACATTTCTTAAAAACATAAGTTTGTCAATCTTAATTAATGAGATGTGATCTTCCCATTGTTGGCGAAATGCATAAAACAATCACAAGAGACTAGTATTTAAAAAGTCCTTCCAAAAAAAAATTAACAAATTTATTGCGATAATAGGCCAATTTATGAAAGCCGAAATCCAATTTACATACAAATAAGCTCAACATCAATTTATTGCGGATTTTATAAATCCAAAACAAAAAAAAAAGAAAAACAATCATGTAATATAATTTGATACAAAGTAAATTCAGCACAATAATAATACGTTTTGTTTTTTTAATGACTGATGTCGGTCCGACGGAGACCGTCCGGACGTTCCAACACAACTCCGCAATACTCTATACCATAAAACTATTCAGTCGTTTTATTATTCGTAAAAATATATATTTAAAAGGCTCAAAGAAAACTATTACAGCTCTATAAGTACCGTTCACAGGTTGTCACTGGTGGAACTATTTTTCCATTGGCACAGTGTCACACTTCACTCGCGGTGGGTCCGCCGGCTACCGGAACCGGAAACCGGCACTCGTTCCCGACACTGTGCTACTGGGACCCCTTACAAAATATTTATCATCTAAGACTTGGTCTTCAAGGGTAAAAACTAATTGCACACACGCACACAACACGAGGTGACATTTTATGCACTCGTGTGTGTCGACAAAAAATATTTTCTCTCGACAAAAAACAGTTTGTGAAAGCAACGAACAAATTTCACATTTAAAAAAAAAAGACAGCAGATTGATTAGACTGCAAAAGGATCTTCACTTGATTGAAGGAAACTCCAGTCGTCGTTATATTTACAATAAGCCAACAGTGAGGAGGCGAGGTTAGGGGTCCCAGCGTACAAGCACCGCCCGTTAGTCGGCTCGCATATCTCACTGAAGACATTTACACTCATAAAAATATAACTCTATAAATATGAATATTCTCTTCATACAATTTACAAGCGGGTCTTTTAACAGTTCCGGTGTGTTATGATCTCTTAGGGCCTATATGTACACGACGTCTTTTAAACGTTGAACGCTATCAGGGGCCTTAGTCAAAATAACATTTTAAAAACGATAACGAAGTTTGAAAGAATAAATGTATGGGAAGTAGTATCTCGTGATTTAGCAACGGCATATGTCAATCCCATACATTTTATTGTTTTCGAACTTCGTTATCGTTTTCGATTATTACTTTGACTAAGGCCCCAGAACACACTCAGCAAAGGGGGGAGGAGGGATACTTCGCACCCCTCCTCAATATCCTTTGCATCGCTTACGGTTTTATGAACAAACTAGAGTTTGAAGCACGTCTCATTTGCGTTACAAAAACGTCGTGTACTATATACAGCTTGTGAAAATTTTCACTGGCCGCGATCACACCGGATCACACCCACAGTTCGAACGTAAGGCTGTTTTGTACTGTGAATCTCCGCGTGGAATCGACACTGGTTTGGGGGGCGACGTTAGTGGACGGGAAGCGGCTTGTCGACGGCCTGTAGCCGCCTACGGAGCAACTGCGAGTCTGTGGGGGGCGAAAGTCCGAGGGGAGCGCAACAGGCCCCCTCGCACCGCCCCGCGTCGCCCCCCTCGTAGCACGACTTGCTGCAGCGCAGTGCGCCCGGGGAGCGCTGCATGTATGTGTAATTCATAGAGAAGTGCTGCTGAATCACACGGTTAACAGCCATCGCGGACTCCGCAAAGTTGGACAGGTTCCGCGCGGACATGTTCCGCTTAATATTGATCGGCGTTTGAAGTGCCGGCGCCGGGGCCGGAGTCGAGGCGGCGCGTCTAAGCCACGGATGCGCCAACACCCGCTCGGCGCTCAGTCTGTTTGACGCTTCGCGCACTAGCAGCTGCCCGATCAGGTCCTTCGCGTCGCGAGAGATGTGCGCCCACTCCTCCTCGGGAAACGAATAGCGGCCTTCTTGAATCGAATTGAAAAGCAACTCCTGACACGCGCGACAGTTCTCACCGCGCTCCCAACCACAGTCCGCGCCACAGTCGGCGCGGAACGGCGGATACCCACACAGCAGAATATACGCGATCACACCGAGAGACCACAAATCGCAGCGCTTGTCGTAATGAGTCGCCGCCGAGCCGGCAAACAGCGACACGACTTCGGGCGCCATAAATTCCGCGCTGCCCACCGGAGTCATAAGCTGCGGGGTGGCCAGAGGACTGGCCAGGCTCGAAGTGAAGCTGATACCGCTGCCCAAGTCGAAGTCGCAAATCTTGACTGGGCAAAGGCGGTCGCGATGCACGCACAGAATGTTCTCGGGCTTGAGATCGCGATGCGCAACGCCCTTGCCGTGCAAGAAGTGCAGCGCGTTGGCGATCTCACGCACGATCTCGGCGGCCTGCGGCTCCGAGAAGTAGTGGTACTCTTGGATGCGCGACAGCAATTGACCGCCGTTGATCTGCAACAACGCAAAATGCTCATTCATCACTACTGCAGCATGGTTTCACAAAATCAGTGCAAATACTGTGATTGTTATTATGTGCATAATCAAAGAATTAAACGTCTTAATATTTCTTTAACGTGTCAGAGAAGCGAAATCAAACAGATCAAATGATGAGTCATTATAATGTGACTAAATGAGGTAATCGTGATCAAATTATTATATCTGGAAAGTACCTATGCATAGTCAAAGTATTTACATAATATTTATTTAGATAGCAGAGTGAATTCATCCTTACTAATATTATATAAGTTTGTTTGTTACACTTTCATACAAAAACTACTGAACCGATCACCATGAAATTTTGCATACACGTTGTCTGGGACACCAGCTAATACAGTTATAATTATCTGAAGACTGACATAAAAAAAAATATTAATAATAATTATACATATATTGATAATTCATTAAAAAATCTAAACTTATTTTGAAGTTATTGTTTCTAAGCAAGAGATAGGGTTGGGTCTATCAGATTAAAATTGCAACACTCAATCATATTGACATACTTATGTAATTAATTATGCAAACATAGTCACGACTAGTATATAATAGGTACCTAAACGTGTAGTAGGTATTTTAGATAGGAACAACAATGTTTTGCATTGTATGTAAATAGATGATACCAATTTCTTCCTGTTTCCTCGTTGAGACGGCAACAAACATTATTATCAACCAAATGAACCGTACATTAATTATATTGACTTATTATAAACCACGCCATTGCGTGGGCGTGTTTTGTTTACTATTATATTTTTTTGCATAACAATAAATTCTAAATGAGTAGATACAAACAAAGCGACGCATTTTACGCATAACACTGTAAATAAACCATTAATCCAAATATTACGCCGCAAAATAACAATGTTAGATAATTTAATTTTAATGTTATTGTTATGTTAAAACCATGACTTTGAGGCGATGACTCATAGGTATATTATGGTAATGCGCATTACATATGGTACATAATTGTAACTGTTAAAAAAACTATATGTATTATTTTTTCTCATTTCAATTATAAATTACGAACACAAACGCATAAATTAAATTACTCACTTAAAGTTGTTTTTCATAATCATAACAAATAAGTAGGTATTAAACATTTCTCTTTTATAAGTAAGTTTATCTTATAAAAAAAATAATCCTTCAAGGTCATCAATACAAAATATAATATAATAAATACACGATTCCACCGCTGATGCAACAAACAAAACCTTTTTGAAAAAGTTGTGTAAATAACAATTAAACAAATGAGTCATTTTCTTTCATAGGTACGTTAAAAAAAAAATTCCTTGTACATGTGTCAAGTTTGTTTGAGCGTGACTAACATAGTGAAACTTATAAATTAATAATGTAGAAACATTCATCTTTTATTATCTCATACATTTCATTATTATCGTCATTTTTTACATCACAGCTACTGATATGGAAACAAGGTTTTATTGTCTATTGATTTCATTATGTTTTGTTTTTAAAAATACAATAACCAAATTAGTTTCATCTACTACACATATTATTAACAATATGTTTTGACAATATTAATAATAATATGTGCATATGTATAGGTGAAACTAATTCAGTTATTGTATTTAGAATATAATGAAAGGTTTTGTGGTGTCGTATATGGTGCTGAAACTTGGTCTCTTAACTACCTATGCTCAGGGTTTATCTGCGAGGTCGAATCAGGAATGAGAAGACCCATAGACAAAGGAAAGTCACAGACACAACACAACGGGTTAGCGAGTTGAAGTGGCATTGGGCAGGGTAATAGTTACTATCCCTGGGGTGGATCGGAGTTGTTGCCTCGGCAGAGCCCGGTCCACCCCGCTCAAAGGGCAAGGAGGCACCGGGGAGTTTTAGTGGGTAGGGGCCAGTTCTGCTTGCTACGTGTGCAAGCGGAGTATGCTGGTCGACCCCCACATACCCCTGCCGCCTAAAAGTCAGTAAACGGATTCCTCCTCGATAAAAAAAAAAGATAATAGTTACTGTAGGACCACAAGATGGACCGACAATCTAATAAGGGTCGATGCAATGAGTTTAAGTGTGTTAATTTTTACGCAAACCACACGTGTTATGAAATACGTGATACGATATTGCACAATTTTTTCGCATTTTTCGCCTGTCGCTCAGCAGACGCATTTAGATAATAAGCCTGCCGGTCTATTGTGCCTAGCAGTGAACGTCGTCCTACGGCTGATGATGAGGATGTGATTACCATCAGATGAAGATTACCGTCAGAAGTAATATAAAAATATTTAAAAACAAAAGTTTTTTAAATGTCAAACCTTATGAAAGATTAAAATAGGCGGGTAGGTACCTAAGTATATTAAATAATTGAATTTCCTTGAAATGATTTAAATACGTAGAAAAACGCAATGAAGCCCCAGACACTTGGAAATTACTTTGAAGAAGTACCTATGTTTACAGAGATAATTCTAAGCCTCATTTATACGTAAAAACTCTTTCGTCATAATACCTATCATGTCGCAAAGGGCAATTTGCAAACATACGGTTGCCGAGTAGAAATCAATAATTGCAATTATTACTCAACATGCATATATACTTTTTGTAAGCAAAAAATGTATTGAACCTTATTACTTTAGCCGTAAGCCGTATAATCATATTCGGTTACACTGTAACAACAGGCTTTGCGTTGTGTATACAGAGAAAATGAAGAATTGTCTCCTCTAAGGCCACTTCTGAATAAACAATTGTTGTAAGTAATATGCATACTTAATAAAAACCAGCAATTTTTTTTAATAGGACAATCTCATATTTATAAAAGCTATCCTGACAGGATAAACCACAAGACTTTTCTCCTAAAAAATAAAGAGCTTTCTCACAAGTATATTCTGTAATGTAGACGTTTTGAATAAATGATGAAAAAAAAAGAGGGTTGTGGACTGACCTTTTCAAAGACAAGATAGAACTTGTCGGTGTCCTCAAAGAATTCAATGAGCTGGATTATGTTCGGGTGCCCCTGACAGTAGTGGAAGGTCTCCACCTCGCGGAACACCCTGGCGCGGGCGTGGCCAGGCACCTTGTCGATCACCTTCACCGCGAACTCCTGCTGCGTGTAGATGTTCACGCACGTCTGCACCGACGCGTACGCGCCCTCGCCCAGCACCTCTCCCGTCAGCTTGTACAGGTCTGCAACATTGCATACAGGTTTCGTCACTTAGTAACACAATTTCAATTGAGTGGTATTTAATGTCTGTCCACGCAAGTACCTACGCATTTCGCAACCACTTCAGAGGTCAATAGTTGTTTGATACGGACTATACCACCGTCAGTGCAATCCTTACTAATATTATAAATGTGAATGTGAGTTTGTTTGTTTGTTTTTTACGATTTCACGCAAAAACTACTGAACCGATCACCATGAAATTTTGCATACACGTTGTCTGGGACACCAGAAAGGATATAGGGCAACTTTCATCGCCCCCGGCTTATTAGCTGATGTTTAAGTTATAACATAAACCTAGTTTCAAATTTCAGCTTTCTACAAAATTCGCTGTGCGCGCGAGTCAGGACAAACTATTATAAAAGTGTAAATAGGATTCAACATTCTACAAGGATGGATAACCTAAACTAAAATCTAACTCTCGCTATTCAAGTAACGTAATTGATTTATTATTATTGACCACACCTAATTAGTGTGAATTCAGCTCGCTCATTAAGAAATAGATGATAACGAAGATAGCGCCGGATAACAAATATGTATCAAGTAATCAGGTCATATGTAAACAAACACAAAGAACACTTAATAATAGAATTTATTATCTCTGTTCAGACATTTAAATCATATTAAGACCCTTATCATAAATTTAAAGGCAAGTGCATCGACAAACAACAATTATTCATTACATTATTTAACAGGACGATACCTATTCTCCTAACTTTGTTTTGTAGTTGACGTGTAAATTGATTGCTGAATAAATTAGCCACGGAAACTTAGTGTGAATATAACTATACAACATTACAGTATACTAAAAATTTATCATACCCAAAGTAATGATAGCATCAATAATAATAAAAAAATTGGGAGGAAAATGTTAAGAGCGTTACTTTTTGGACTTTTCTGTTAAATTTTCAAAAGTAATTTGTTTCAACTGATCTACTTTGAACATTGTGATGTGAAGATTTGCAATTAAGATAACTGACATACCTACAAAGGTAAACAGAAAACCCAGCTATGAGAATAAGAAGAAGGCGTCATTATTTTAATACTGATCTCTGAATCCTATGCTTCAAGTTGAGTAATGTCCACGTCCTGACCGCAGACCAACCTTAATCCAAGGAGAATAGATCCTTTTAGCTTTTATAATGTCTTAAGAAGGAATTAAGCAAGAGGGTAGGAGAGAAAGTAACCTTGGAAGCATGACGTGACGACGGAGCTTCCGGAGCGCTTCTTCCTGCGCCGCTTCCTGCGCGCCTCCTCCTTGCGTCGCTGCATATCTTCGCTGTCGGGGATGGCGACCGGCGCCGAAGGTTCGGAACAGTGAGGATTTTCATCTGACTCGCGCTCACTCCCCGATTGGCTGCTGCAGCGACCTACGCCTGGTAACACAGTAAAACATAAATTGTAAACTACATGGCATGATAAATCTCCTCGGTGGTGTATTCATGTAAAAGTAAATCTCAGGCCACAGCGAATGTATGGCTACCATAAAATAAAATTTATGCTTAAAAAAGTGTTGCAAGACGTCTCAAACAGTGAACGCTTCACGGCTGTCACATACCTAGGAGAACTCAAAGAGACAATTTCTCAGTTTTAATGTTTCAATAGACCTATGCGTTAACGACATCCCTTGTTTTTCTCGAGGGCATGAATAAAAGTGGCCATTACGTATGCCGCCGCGTCGTCGGTACAATAACTCAGAACACTGGATGGAACACTGGATGGAATACTCGTAGCTCTCACTTCTCTTTTGGTGCCAGCCATTGTTACAGCGTTCTCACTGATTCATTTTTAAATTTTAAACACTCGTGCCTTTACTTTCGTATCTTTAATATTTTTTGATCTATTAAAACTAGGTACTCATTCACAAAGTATCTATAAAGTCTGCACTTTTAAAATTTAAACTAATGGAAAATATTAAACCGTCATTTATGGATATATATGGTAAATACATTGTTGAGAAGTCGTGGAACAAATAAGCATTTTTTCTTAATTTAATATTGAATAATTTTATTAAACGTAGCTTCGGATGGCTAAAATTTTAATTACAATATTATTTTACATAAATAAAATTGATATTTCAACAAGTACATCCGCATAAATAAAGCCTCAACTTCAGCTGTGAAAAATAAAAACTGATTCGTTTTCAACTACTACGTCTAACCTAACCTACTGTCCAAAAACTAGGCGGCAATAAAAACAAGTCTGTAGTACACAATAATAGTTTACGCAGTGGAAAAGTATGTAGTACAACAAATGAAAAGTGGTGAATGAATCGCTCTAGTAATGAGTACAATCAGGTAAACGAGAAAATAAAACGTCGGTTGGAACAACAGTCGTATAGTACGGGGAGAGTAGCTTGGCTGTCATCGATAACAATAAATAATCTGTGGCGAGTGTGCAGGCTGAGTTGGCAAACAAAGCCGGTTCAACGACCTACATGGCCGCGCCCAACGAACGAACGCAGAACGCTGCGCGTACGACGCTCAACGCGCCCACGTTACGCGATCACTTCATTTCGAGGTCTTTGCGGCTTCGTTCAACGCAATACAACCTCATTCATTACTGTATTAAGACTCCAATATTCATTGCTGCCTTTTATTATGCTGTTAAGGCCCGTGGTAAAAAAGTAAAAAAAGAGTCTATCCACATGTGGTAATAAGTTAACTAAATTACAAAATTTTATTTTAACAGATTTTGTACGGACGAACGCAACAAACAATTTCATACAGAAAAAAGCTTTTAACATTATTTTATTCTTAATTAATACTTATAAAAGCGTTGACTGACTATATACGCACAACCAAAACTGCTAAGTCTAGAAAGCTGAAATTTGGAACATAGGTAGGCATTATGTTTATTTCATAATGTAAGCATTCGCTAAGAAAAGATTGTTGTAAATTTCTACTTCGTACGTAGGGGACGGGTCACTAGTAACTATAATAAAAAATATAGGTACTTTTTCAGTTGCTAACGTAAAATGACGTAGGAAACTTATATAACTACTTACAGGGTTTGAAACATAAAAGATGTGGGAGGAATCCGGTAAAGGTACTTGCCTAAACCAGAAGCAAGTAGTGGAAAGTTTGTTTCAATAGTTAGTTGTATAATAAAGAGAGGGTTAACAATTTCCACGGGCACGGCTACCGAAACAAGTTTTGTAAATTGGACGTTGATAAAATATCTTGGGCAAATATCATTGTCATAGTTCTCTAGTCCAGAGATAAAACGAAATCTCATGATAGAATTATTCTCACTGGCTGGTCCCTCTCCTCGCTCTGTTCTATTATTTTTCTATTGTTCTGTTTATATATCTCTGATTGATAATATGCGTTTGTGAAGGCAAATTATAGTCAGCAGCTCAAGAGAAACTTAATTTAACATTTATTAATTACAGAAATCGACCTCAACTACAATAGATACTGAAAAATACTAAGAAGACGCAAAAGCAACACGCAATATAAACCTGCGTGCATACAATCGTTGCAAAAGAGCTTCCTGTTTGTTTATTGAATTATTCTAATTTTTATTTTATTTTAGTTACGATAAAGAAATACATATCTCAATACAATACTTGACAGTCTAGCTAGATAAAAACAGTGCTCGATTTGACATAAAATAAAATGAGCGTCGAGCGAGGAATCAAACAGATACGATTCTATAATTTATTATTACATTTATTTAAACGAGACAAGAGCCTACATATCACCTTGAAATATGTGTCACGAACACAAGTCGCACACAACGCGGAATTGGAGTTATCTAAAATGGCTTGGTTTGAAAAATTTATATGCAAATTCGGACCAACGGACAAACCAATTTTATAATTATGATCCTATATTTTAGAGATGAATCAAAAATTTGATAATTAGGTAGGTTATATCTTCGAATAATAATAATTATATATAGGTTTACTTTTGGACCAGTCGAAATTAACTCCGACTGATTAAGAATTATGTATTCCACCATAAACACTAAAAGTGGACTTTAAAAATTCATTTCAAATATAAAATAAACAATTAGAAAAAGAAAGATACTTTATTGTTTGGATTAAGATTGAAAAATGGTAAAACATCAGAATAACACATCGGCTAAAAATTATAAAGTTACGCGGATTAAAGTCGATAGCAAAAGCTAACAAAACCAAACCAACTCAACAGCGACTGGCGTTTACCCGAGGCCGTACAGTATACAATAGCTGACCCGAATAATTTGCAGATCCAACAATTTGTTTAAATAAAACCTGAAATAATAGGACGTGTTTATATATTGTATCCACTTTAACCGTTAGGTAGCTGTGGCACGTTTTGTACACACCCAATTTGTCTATCGTGTTGGAGTTGTTTAAAAAAATGCAATAAACGTTTACCGACGCGTAAATAATGTTACGCAAATTAACCTAATCGGCACGCAAATCAACGCTGGTAGGTAAAACGGCAATCACACCATACAATTTGAACGTTTCCTATTTAGGAATCTAAGTAGAGAGCTCGTGATCACACTACGCTAAATTGATTTCTAAATCGAAGTTATAGAGTTGAAAATGGATAAACTCTCAATTGAATCCAATCTGTTCTAACTGCGATCACACCTTTCGATTTCCTAAATTGGATACGTTCAAATTGTATGGTGTGGTAGCCCTTTAAAGTGTATGCAAATTATTCATCGCGATTCGCGATACGCCGAATCACACAATGATTGTTCGAGCAATGATTAAATGCAAACAAAAAAAATGTTTTGTTTTTAACGTGCAAATTGTCGCCGATGTTGTGGCGCCCTGGGCCTATAGCTAGAGGTTTCTACTTTCTAATCTTGTTAGTGGCATTTACAGTTGGCCACGATTGCACTCTCTCGTTCAGCCGATTCGAGTACTAATACACTTTTGTATACCCCTGAGCTGCAAAGAAACTAGCAGCTTTCTAATTGCATACAAATGCCCTTACGATAACGCTCTGTTCTCAATTGTGTATAATTCACGTTCACAATGGCCGCAAGATTGTATCAATCATCGCTACTTTTAATATTATACCACAGAACATCAGATAAGCGCTTATCTGTGGATTCGATGCCGTCATTTCTAATTTAGACCGAGAAATTTGAACACAGAGCAAAGTCTACTCAGCTAGAAGCCGCAACTGGGTGGTGTCTAGTGCAATAAATTGCCAAGTCAATCTGGCACTAAAACTAGACGAGATAGCATCTCGGTGAAACTTCAATGAGGGCGTTTCGAGTTGTAACTAACTACATGTAGTGCATACGCATACGGGACCACTTTCACTTGGTCACTTATTTAGCTTCAACATAACTTTATATCTATAACGTAACCTAATGAAAACTGTACAGACGAGTCGAGCAGACTCCATATTTAGCGTGATCCCGAGTCAAGAATGACGCATGTTCTCCAAAAACGGTTACGATAACACTTAGTAGGTGTAGGTATTTAAATTATTTAATAAAAAGAAGTCTGTTGCTAAGTACTGCGCAAATACTCTTTTAAAAAAATGGGGTGCTGAAGCTCGAAGCAACATAGGGGAGCAGGGGTCGCCTACTACGCATTTGAAACGGAAATCGATTTCGAGTTAAGGCGCACTTGATGCAAGGGGAGAGAGGTTTGATATTACGTCGCAACAAGGCATGAAGTCCGTCACGGTCAAGGTTACTCATTTTACTCTTCAGATAGACACGGATGACTAACTTTGAACAACGCTGATTACCTACAATGGCAAATGAAATATATAGTTAAGTAGGTAAAGGTACCTACTTACTATGTTTCTTTCCACCGAAATTGGAATTTTTACATCCTACAATATTCGGATAGGATATCTTATCTGCTATCCGCTACATACACTCTAGACTATTTACTATTTAGTTTAAAATTATCTAAACTATTCGAGACAGAGCTAAGGTCCTTATCGCAGTCTGAATAAATAATTTCCTTTAAGTGGACCGCTAAACTCAGGTGGTCACAATCTAGCTATTACTAGAAATACTTGATCATAAAATATTTTTTATTTGATAAAACGAACATGAAAATTGAATACCTACAAAATAATAATAAAATAATAAGATACAAAATACAAAATGAAAATTGAATACCTTATATACCTACCTACCTATTTAGAATTAATTTTCGTTCAAAATTTATAAAAACTGCCCCAGTTTTCCATAGAATTTCCTCGAAGTGTATTTTTTGTCATGTCAATGTATCCGCAAAAACTAAAATCAACCGGTACAGTGCACAGGTTGAGTTCTATTCGGTAACCTTGAACGCGAACGCTGCGGCGCGTCGTCATACTTCAGCGGCCATTTTGAAATAAAACCGAGGGGCCCTAACGTAACGAAACTTAATTTCGGCTATTCTATACAATTTGAATAATTAATTTATCACATTTTAATTTACATAGTTTAGAAGAGGTATAAAACATAAACTGTTAGTTAAGGGAATACAGAAAATGGCAAGCTTAGTCGACATTGATGACCTGGAAGCTTCTAAGTTAAAATATGCACGAATAATAATTTATTCTTGCTAGAATTTTAGAAATTCCTCATAATATATTTTATTCAAATAAATCCATAAAAAATATTAAAATATTTTTTATGGATTTTATATTTTTTATGTTTATTGATAAATTAAAGAAGCATATTACGATAAAACTTGATAATTATTCTAGGATACAAATAATAACAAACTTGCTAAGCTAATAATTGGAAGCAATTCAAACGAAAAGTAAAAGTAATAGCCTACTACAAACAAACGACTACAAAATGTATTTGTACGAACAATAATATTGAAACAACAACAATCAACAATACGTGAATCGCTGTTGCAAAGACAGGATGTAAACCTAAAAACATCATTTCTGACACAAGGATGTTTTTGCTGTTGAGAAAATATTCTTAACAGAAAAGTTATAATACCTACTTAGTCTAAAAGAATAGCAACTTTATAATAGGTACAATTAAATACGTTAATATTATTTAAACAATTTACGGCTTTATAAAACCTAAAATTTTCTAATAAGTTCGATTTAGGTTACATCCGTTGATCGACGGTTACATCACTATTTTTGTATGGTCAAAAACTTGCAACTCAGGAAATGTCAAATTACTCCTTCGGATTTCGGAACACACTTGAAATGTATGAGAAAATAGATTTTCTTCATGTTATATTTTTTTCGTTCTGCTATAGGTATAGACGGAGCGACGACAAATTGAACAAATCAAAGATCATAAAAAATCTCCATCCGTTCTTGAGTTAAGTAATATAAATAATAACTATAACGACTTCAGTAGGTACTTTGTTTTATAATATTTATGTGTCTAGATGTAAAATACTTAATAATAGGTATGTAAGCGATTATATTTTTAAGAGTTATGGAGGAACATACATACAATATCTACACTTACAGATTTAGTATTGATGATAAATTATATGTACACATTCATTACTTAATTTACCTAATATTACAGAAGTACACCGATTAATGATAATAATAAAAAACAACAGTAATAATGACGATGCAATAATTTGTGAGAACAAAAATAAAAACAAGAAAAAAGTGGATGCCAATTTAAACTCCCCAGCCCCAGAAATGCAATGATTTTCTCGTCGTAATCTTTCTCAATATCAGCTAGCAACAAAATGTTACTGGCAGCACGAATTCAGTAAGATACCGTCATTGCGAAATATTATTTGCAGCTCCGGATAAACGGTCAACGTCCGCATCAATGTGAACTCTTGACATTTGAGTCCATTCGTGATTTTGAATTTACTTGTAGAGGCTTTAAAAAGAAACCGATTTAATAGCTACAACAAAATTCAATATATCTATTATCAAAAGTATTTTTCTTACGTAGGTATATGTTGCGAATTACAAGTTAAAGTAAAGTAATAAAAGTAAAGTAATAATAAATTTAATTAATTAGGTATATGTACCGTTCAAGCCGTTATTAAGCCGTTATATTATATTTATATACCTATATATAAACGGAAGTGTAAAACTATGTAAACATTAAATAACGACATAAACAAACACATTTAATTTTGTATTTTTTTATTGTCAGTAATTTGACAGGTCCTACCGTCCTAATGTCATATTTTAAAATATACCAGCGTATTCTCCGTAGTACTGTACTAATACCTATCGGTTTTACTTAAAAAGTTATGATATTTTACGGTAAACATATTTTTAATCTTGTTTTATTTGTTTAATATTCGTATTATTGTTATTTTAAGGTTAGAATTTCGTTTAAAACAGGATTACGAATGAACAAGTCGATTTGGAATGAATAAAAAAACAATTCACAATTTTTTTATTTCCATAGCTAATTTTATGTCAGCTATAAAAATATTCACATCATAAAAATTATAATAATCGCAATGAATTGCGAGTTATAGAACGGACTATGCAAAACATATAATTTTAAACAATGAAATAATAATTAATATTAATTCTAAACTAATTATGTTCTATAAAGCATGGATTCCGGTTTTATAAAAGTTTTTTAAATAAGTTCGATTAGATCACATCACTATTTTCGTATGGTCCAAAACCTGCAAGCCTGCAACCCAGGATATGTCAAATTAGTCCATCGAATGGAACGGAGTTTAATACAAAGACACAAGAATCCCTATAACACAAGCGTGACATAGCAACAAAATAAATTCACATAAATAAACAGATGACGAAGCCGAAAATGAACTTTATGAAAATATCTTCTAAAAGGGTTTTGTTGTTAATTCCAAGATGAATCTTACAAGAGTTACAAGGACTACACAATGGCCATCACATAACGAGTTAACAACAGCGCTGCTCGGCTACTACGCAGCGAACAAAAAAAGCCGGTCAAGCGAATCAGGTGATTATATCATCACAACTGTATATAGGTAGGTAGATGTACTAAGTAATTATACTATCGTATTGCGAATGCAAACATACGTTGAATGGAGAAGCACAGCAAGAAAATACGCAGTAATAACAATACAACTCTTTTAGTACTCACCACTATCCACACTATCTTCTGAGATTTTCTTCACCATTATGCCGGTTGCCTTGATGCGTTAATGCAGATATTATATTTGAAATATTACGTGTAGGCGGTACTACTAATGAAAAGCCGCTTTCAAACTTGCGCGGCTGCCTTCTCGACGTGAAATCGGAACGGCGTTTTAAGGCACAAAAGAAATTAAAACGTCAAATGGGAAAATCATAAGCACCACAGTCGAGAAGGATGCATGAAAAGTGTACCGGAAGGTAATAAACAAACACTGCTAGAAGACGGAATGAAAAAAAACTGCTTGTGATGTTAGCGATCCATCCTACACACGCCCGCCCATCCGATGTTCTGAAATCCAACTGATTTCAAATTGGTTTGGTTGGTGACTTGGAAGCCGGCTCGGCGCGCACATACCCCCCCTCCCCTTCCTTCTATTTTGGCCCTCCTCCCCCGACCCTCCACAAGCCAGCATCGTCGTGGCGTCTCGTCTCGCGCATGCGTGCTCGCTCACTCCGCTGACGTGTACAATTTTTTATCGTTTTCTTTTTCGCCGCTCCATCGGCTCCATTCTCCAACCAACAATCTATCTATCGTTGTTATCTCCTAGATTCTAGAAGTGTCTTCCTTTTTTTTTTATATTATACTTAAACAAAAAAAAAATAGAAGTATGCATTTAGTTAATAATGGGAAAATTAAATTTATATTTTATTATTAAATTTATACCGCTATAATGTTTATAAAATCGCTTGTCCTTAACTGATCAACTATCAACGCAGCAGAGCCAAAACTAAGTAGGTAAAAGCCAAAAGCTGAAAAAAAATTAGAAGTCTAGAAAGCTGAAACTTGAAACATAGGTTTATTTTATTACGTACCTACACTTATTACTTAAATACACTAGAAAATTTGAAAATTTCAACTGCATGCGAAATCAGGGACGAGTCCCTAGTTAGTTACAATAAAAATGTACCTAGGTACATAATTACATATTTACATAATCTTATAAAAAATTATTAATTATCTATTCAATCGAGAATGAAATTGAAATAAAGGGTAGGTATAAAGGGTCTATCTATTAATCCAACTAAAGATAAGTAGTTAGGTATAGTTAAAATTAAATCCATCTTAAAAAATGCTAGGTTAATGCAATTTTAATATGAGATAAACATAACTCTATAATAAATTGTCCATTTGTATTGCATCTTAAAGGCACCTGCAAAAAATTACTTTATAGGAAATAATCGTCCTGTTTATCACATTTATGACGCAATAAGGATTTCTTTTGTCTCCCTAACCCTAAAATGACCTTCACAGGCATTTGTTGATAAACAAGATCGAGACGGGAGCGGGAGTGGTTGCGCAGCTTTGGCGCAACACGCACGTGGTATCAACTCACCGACCCAACCGGCAACCGGCGTCGCCATGTTTTGTTGTCACGCCACCACTCCACCTCTCGCTCTAACCTAACTTATGTGCGTACTCCTCGCACATTCTCCGTCTCTCTCACGCAAACATCGAACCTCTCGCTCGTTGGCCTACGTGACCGACAATAACAATAACATAACCCTTCCGACATAAATAGTATGTCTGTTCTGTCCTGATTTCCACTGGAAAACTTTTAGATGCTTCAATCACTTTCAAATTGTATCTACAGCATTTTTAACTTTTTTTAATACCATAGATTTAATAGATTTATGTAGGTAGTGGCTGGGTATACTTCTTTCGCAGTCTTTTCGCAGTAGGCGACGGTATCCACCTACCATCAAGTGGACCGTCAGCATGTCTGCCTTTTGAAATTAAAGTAAGTAAAGGTACCCACTTCTTGGAATTACATAGGCATGAAACCGTTATGGTCAATTTCTAATAAGTACCTACTTATCTAATGGCCCAATGGCTATGCCTAATGGTAGTGTTAATTCTGGTACTTATATAGATAACATTAGATGACTATGAAAACTTAAAGAAACTGTTTAATCAGCTTATCTTGTTAAAACAAGATTATCTAGTAAACAAATTCACTGAAAAAAAAAGTGGCAGACGTAACATTGATTTTATTATAAGTCATGAACTAAAAAAACGTCAACAATGAGTCTGGAAACTTCCCTTCACTTTTTTTGAATAGAGCAACGTGCGTGGCTGGGATGCGTAGATTCCAGGAATCGACGATTATTCTAGTTGGGCAACCCTTATTTATATTATACAATATTACTGTTAGAGCGAAACAGGTATTTTGTGACTAAAAAAAATCAGGGAGCATTTTTCTTTGTTCAAATACAATATAAAGTTAAAGAATACAAAGCAAAACCACGCTTATGCTCAATAGAAAAAAGGTTGACCGAGTAATTATGGATAGTCGGGTTTTATCCTAGGTAATCCTAATTACTAAGTAGGTATACTAAGCGCCTGCTTCACCAACGTCAAGTTATCTGTTTTATTGAATTATGCACTCGGTTTAGTGCATCCATCGATAGCCGATTTTTTATTATTATTTTCTATTCAATGTTTGGGACGTTTAACGTACAAACAAACGTATATCAGCTAAATTATTCCCGGTTACCGGTAAATGACAGTTAAGTCAAGTAGGCCATCCTTGACGTTTGTGAAACAGGCGCTTAATTTTATTAATATTACTAACGCTATACTAAGTGAGTTTACTACTAAACCGATCATAACATAAGTAATGAAATTTTGCATTCATTTCTGGCTACTTTTACCAGAAAAAAGTACCTGCTGATCCCAAAGTATCATCCCAAACCAAAAATAAATAAAAACCAATATTGTAACAAAATTATATCTATGTATTAATAAAAATCATAAAAAGGCACTTTTTGATTTTGCTGTTGATTGTATGTATTTAAAAGAAAAAATTCGCAGGAATGATCGTTGATGATCCTTGATCCTTCGCGAAGATGATCCTTCGCGGACAACCTCTCTCTCTTTTTCTGAATGAAAGTTTATACCCTATGACCTTACGTGTGTGTAAATGGTTTTAAGGCATAATGAATTTGTTTTCAATTTGAAGAAAATTATTGTTTACCATTAATACTACAATAAAAACTACAAGCCTCTTTTAAATTTTAAATTCAGAACAGCTAACCGTATCTTAAGACTTTCCATGCTATTCCATTGATTTCCTCATCTTCATCCATGACGAGGACACTCTGAAAACAAAAATGCACAGTCTCATTGTCTTCGTAATTCATAAACAATTTTAAGTATCAATTAACAACACTTTACGGAATGAATAGACGATTTATTTGTCTGTACATCGCAACATTTCACGCTGATGTCGCTGCCTTTGGATACTTTTATGGCTGGCTATAAAACCTATAACTTTGAAAATTTATTGCGTGGGACCCTTCAAGTTCTCTTTCAAGCGATACGAGTCTTTAAAGCACGCAACATAGGTTTGGTTATAGCTTTACAAAACGATACGATCCCCTCTAAAATACCCAAATACATGTCTAAACATGTATGCATATGAATGCATGGGCTAGGATTGCATCGGGGGTATTTCCGTGGATGAAATTTTTTATTTCATTTTTGTTGAATAGCGTCCTTCACGTAATGCGACCAGCTGCACGTATCCAACCAAAAATAACAAAAGGATTTGAACCGGTGGTTTCGAAGGATCGAGATTTCTTTTTTCTAACTTTATAGTAGGGCTGAGAAGTAAGGGCTATTTATAATATGCACTCCTTGATTGTGTTGCTGAAATAATTTATAATTTATTTGAAACCTTATCATTTATAAGGTTATCAGGTAGTTTTAATATCATTTATAAAATATCATGGTAGTAAAATTGTAACTAGGAATTGCCTATATAGTATTTCAGTTATTAAATGCTATTTAATAAATGATACTTAATAAATATAGAATGGTATTTAGTAAAATGCTTTACTAAATACTATTTATTAAATAGCGTTGTTATGACTCACCATAACGAAAGGCCTCAAATTACAAGAATTTGCTGCAAAATTCTCGGTACTGATATCAGTTTGCGATTCAATAAACAAATTGCATAACGCAGTCGCTTACTGTACTCGTACAGTTGTTTGTTTGCTTTATGAAGTTATTGACATCAAACGTCTAACAAATCTGACTTTTAAACCAAGGTTTTCAATATTATATATTTTTAACTTTTGTATGGTTAACTAGGTATGTACTATAGAAAACAAAAGGCTACATTACAAAATAATACTTAATGGTAGAACTGGTTTTAGCAGGGGAATAAAAGTCATAATGCACTTATGGAAAGGGCACAAAAGCTACTGACTGACAAAAATTGCCACAAATAAACGGCATGCTAATTATCTAAAATGCGTCTGGTGAGCGACAGGCGAAAAATTTGTGCAATATCACACTAAATCGTATCACGTAGCTCAATTGTGGTTTGAGTAAAAATTAACGATTTAGTGTGATATTGCACAATTTTTTCGCATCTTTCGCCTGTCGCTCAGCAGAGGCAATATAGATAATGCCGGCACTCATTTCACAAACTTCCACCGGTTCGATTGATGTGAAATTTTGATTGATGTTGATTGATGATTCGATTGATGCAGGTAACCTTGACCTGAAGATGCAGCATCAAGTAGTCTGCGGAACACCCAATTCCCGAGCAACTTACAGCAGATATTAATTAGCGTCTTTGGCTTTGGGCTCAATAGAACGTCGGGGATTAGTTTGTAATTTTTAATCATCACTTGTAACCAACCACAATGTAACCTGTGTAGTTATTTAATCTGACACTTTATTCCGCGATATCCTTACGTTAAATATTCTTAATAAATGACTATTTTTTCAAGATTTTGCCGATATAATACCTAGGTGATAGGTATTATGCGGTCACCCGATCCAAGGTTACGAAAACACATTTGCAATGCTGATGTGAACTTTTTGCGCTGCTCTTTGCTGAGATGTTTTAAACATGTGTGGGGCTCGCAGCGGTGATATAGTGTCGACAACCTTAAGTTTTTCTCTCCACCTTATAAAATATTTATTTTCTAACAACGTATTTAACCGCATTCAAATGACTTATATACTTAGTCTTATTTTATCACATAACAAAGATTGATCATCGATTTAAATACATATAATACGTAATTTCAAGTTTTTGAAAGTTTTTGAAGATCTTATTTTGTTCCTCGTATAGAAAGAAAACTCACAATTTTCTTAATATTTTCGTCTTTTTTTTCTTAATATTTTTAATTAAATTTAATTAATGTTTTATGTAATCAACTTAATCATTTTAAGACTAGGCATATCAATGTCACCTTTTTCCATTTGTCGGTCGGACTAGGCTCTGGTGGAGTTCGGCTTTTATTGCTGGCAAATGGATATAAAATGGGACGTAACATGGACATAATAGGAAAAAGTCGCTAGTCCCACTAAGTATTTGAATTTTGTATTTCCATGAAAAGATATTGATATTGTGAGATACTCCCGAAACTAGCTAGTTACATAATTGATCACTAAGTAATTACAGGTTTTTACAGACCACAATAGATACGACCATAAACCGTCAAGCAAAATGGCTACTTGGTTTGGTAAACAACAAAGACATAATATACGATACATTATACATATTAAGGTCACACGTGGTTACAGTAATTAACTATAGTTTAACATTGTGGTTCAGCTCAACCACAGCCTGCATTGACTGCTAGCATTAAGCAGCCTCATTTATAATTTACAATTTTTATTTTCTTACAACTTAGACAAGCTTCTAATATATACTTACAAGAAACTAGCTTTTGGCAGCGACTTCGTCCCCGCTCTTTTTTATTATGAATTAAAACATTATTCAATCTTTATTGCACATTTCTGTCAAACGTTCTTTTTTAGGCGTTGAATTTTTCAATTTTATTTTTTGGTTGATCCCCCAGGAACAGTAAAAAGAAAACTTTTTCTACATCCTATGATGGTTACTTACACGCCCTTTTCTGTTTCCTTGAAAACGTGTCTGCACATATCTAAAAGTTAGCCGAAAGACAGATATAAATTGGCATTAAATTTATATTAAGTATAAATATGAAATATGATCGTCACTATTAAAAAGAAATCTAAAGATTATACAGCTCTCAAGGCTCCTTGAGCAACAACGTCAATTGTGCTCCATAATAAAACGACATTGAAAATCCAATTGAAACCATTTAAAGATGAGTGTATTCACCTGTCTCCTATCACGTTACACGAGCCTCTGGTCAAGGACATACCTCACAGATATCGGAAATTCAAATACATATATAAAAATCATCATTTTTATCTACTCGCCAGAAAATAACGAATGGGTTCGTTGTCTTCTTAAGTGATACGATGACCATGTGCAGAATGAGGTAAATAAATCACACCAAAAATATATATATAGTTCCGTATTTCGATATCTTTTTTTATAAACTGTTGAATGAATAACAATTTATACATTTTTTTGGTTTTACATTGCTAAAATTTTTACATAAAATAAATTAAAACTCTTGAGATCCTCTTGAGCTACTCTTAGTATACGATTTTGAACAACAATGTATGTCCATGTTACACCACGACTGATATTGATACTTTTTAATGTTTTCCTATATTTCACAAATATAAATCAGACAACCTATAAGTATTCACTTTTATTTTTATCAATGGAATCAATATCTAAAAAGGACTAATTTATCAGGTGTAGGTATGAATTACGTTATAATTTTTAGGTTCCTACAATCTCCACTGCCTGTGCCACTGCCGTTATGATGACTATGTTCGCTGATGGTGGCGTTCGGTAATTCACGTACCCCATTGAAGTGTTGTCGTTACTCTTAATATGTTACAAACCTATTTACTTATTTGCGATTGAAGTGATGATGGAGGTTTTTGCTCCATCGTCTTAGAACTTGTACGAGTTCATTGAATAGGTTAGGTGAACGTTCAGTAGTAACGGGTTATGAAAACTGTTGTTACTGGCTTATCTGGTTGTCAAGTGACACTTATTGGAAAACTTGTAAATATGATGGCAATTGCTACAACTAAATCTCGATCTTCTTCTTCATAAGTTTAACTTTTCTATTTTCTATGAATATTGGCGACCATTGTGGATATCTTTACTTTTTGAGTTATATCTTTTTTTTTTTTTTTTTTTTTTTTTTTTTTTTCCACGAGGAGGGGAAAATCCATTATGGACACGTGCCCGACTCTCACGGGCTAAAAACCTCTCCTCCAATACCGCTCCTTTTGCAGTCGTCCAGGACTATATGTTATTTCTTTGGACGACAGCAGAGCATTCAGCCTCAATCCCACGCTCATGCCTCTCCTTCACTTTCATCACCGAGGTGATGTAAGCTGCAATACGGTTCCAACACTCTTCGCTTTGCAGCATGACTTGGACCATGTTCTCCTTGCTAATATGCACATTGAGATCCCTAATCATTTCAGCTCTCTCCGGAGAGAATTTAGGGCAGGCAAACAACGTGTGTTCTACGGTGTCTACATTTGGACAAAACCAACACGTGTCCGTTGCAGCTTTGCCGATCCTTCTCCGAAAGGTGTTAAAGATCCCATGGCCTGACAGGCACTGCGACAAGTAATAGTTCAGGGATCCGAACTTTCGTTGGTGCCAGATCTTTATGTCAGGCAGGATTATTCTCGTCCACTCTCCTTTGCCAGGCTTGCTCCATTGGTCTTGCCATTCTGCTAAAGTTTGCTGTCTGGCCTCCGCTCTTATTTTGTCTGTACGTCGTTCTACCCTAAAGAGACGGTCTGTCTCGTCAATGATCATCTCAATAGGTATTATACCTGAGATGGCCATCGAGGCTTCATACGAGACCGTCCTGTATAGACAGGCGACACGCAGCGCAACGAGCCTGTAGCAGCTTTTTAGCTGGGCCCTTGCTTTGGCAAACTTCAGCCCCTGACTCCATACCGGCGAGGCGTAGCATAGGATTGACTTTACAACTCCCGCCAGCAACTTTCTTTTGACAGTTTTCGGACCGTTAATGCGTGGCATCAGTCTCCCTATTCCTTGGCAACGTGCTGCTGCCCTGTTCGTTACTGCCCGGATATGTGGTAGAAAGGACATTGACTTGTCAAGGAGCACTCCCAGGCACTTAATTGTGCCAGCAGGATTTATCCTCTGGCCCTGCACTGTGAAGTGCATCGGTATGTGCTTCCTTCTGCCTGTCGCCACCATCGCCTCAGTTTTCTCGGGTACGAGCATTAATCCCCGTTCGGTCATCCACTCTCCGATCAGTTTCACTGCTAAGTTTCCCCTGGCCATAACCCCTTCCTCATGCTTTGCGGACACTATCAATGTTAGGTCATCCGCAAAACCGATGACACTAACGCCCGGAGGGAGGTTTAGTCTCAGGACTCCGTCGTACATGATATTCCATAGCAGTGAGGCCAGCACGGATCCCTGGGGGACACCGCGTCTGATCTTTAAAGATTCAGTCCCCTCTCGGTGCACAAATTCGATGCATCTATCTTCTAGGTAAGAGGTTATAAGTCGGACCAGGTATGGTTCGATTTTCCTTGTTCGAAGCTCTGCTAGGATATGGCACCACCTCGCAGAATTAAACGCGTTCTTCACGTCTAAAGTGATGACGGCACAGAATTTTCGCGTGCGCCAGGTGCCACTCCGGGCGTGATCTATCGCCTTGCAAATAGCTACCAGAGCATCTACAGTGGACCGTGCTCTCCGGAAGCCGTACTGCGAGTCCGCAAGATCCCCCTTTTCTTGGAGATCCGTAATCAGCCTGTCTGCGATAAGACGTTCGAAAACCTTGCCCATATGGCTGAGCAAGCATATCGGACGATAAGCATTTGGGGTGCTTAAGTGTTCCTTTCCCGGCTTTTTCAGCAGTACTAGTTTGGCACGCTTCCATGTCTTTGGAAAGCATCCAAGATTGAGACACGTGTTCATAAGTTCCAACATACTATCCGGGAAGGCCTCGCCGAACGCCCTTACCGCCACGGCTGGAATGTTGTCCGGTCCAGGTGCCTTACCCATCTTGAGCCGAGAGAGAGCCATTTCTAGCTCCTTTTGAGTCCAGTTTGGTGGTATCTCCTCAATTGCTGGCAATTCTAATTCTTTTAGATCCTCATCTCCCGGAAAAAGCACATTTACAATTTGTCGTACCTTCTCAGGGTCGAGAGAATCGGTCAACGGTGGCGTTCTTAGTCGTTTGGTAACAATTTGATACCCTCTTCCCCATGGATCGTGGTCTAGCTTTTCAAGGGTCTCTTTCCAGGCGTTGTATTTTGCTTCTTGAATAGCATTTCCGAGATTCGCACGTGCAGCGGTTAGTTCTTCAATGCATTTGCTTTTGTTCTCGGTGGGTGCCCTTTTAAGAGCCCTCCTAGCTTTGACACATTTCTCCCGAAGTTTGGCGATATTTGGTGACCACCAATATACCTCTTTGCGACTCTGTTTGTTCGATTTCTTGGGCATGGCAACATCGCAGCACTTTGTTACCAGGGATGTGACATTTTGCACGTACAGCTCTGGGTTTTCCGGTGCAGCTTTCCAGGCGGTGAGTTCTACACAAGAGGTAAAAGTATCCTTCTCGAATTTTCTGGCTACCCACCCCGTCTTTACCTTTCTAATAACCTCTGATTCGTGACAAATGCAGAAGGTTATGTAACGGTGATCGCTCAGTGTTTCCACATCAAGGACCTTCCACCTTTTCATCAATGTTATTGCCAGGTCGTCGGCAAGGGTAATATCGAGGATCGATTCGGATTGCCTTCTTATAAATGTTGGCTTTTTGCCTGTGTTCCCAACTGTCAAGTTGCAGGTCGCTAATAGTTCGGCGACAAGTCGTCCTCTCCAGTCTTGCTTGTTTGCCCCCCATTCTGGTGACTTTGCATTGAAGTCACCTGCAATTATTTTAGGCAAGTTGTTCCTCGCGATGTGCTGTTTAAGTTTTTGCAGGTCCTCATCGAATTTTTCGGGTTTAGCATTTGGAGAGAAGTAGCAACTAAAGATGACGAATCGGCCGACCCTAGCGTACACAAAACCATCCTCCCTGCCCAATAGCTCTATGTCTCCGAAAGCGCCAGTGACAATTGCGGCCTTGCCTGTCGTGTCAGTAAGCCAGTTGTCCTTAGGTTTATAGGGTTCGGAGACAATCGCAACGTCTATTTGGAGTTCCCTCATCTCCAAGAACAGCAGATCCTGGGCATTGCGGCAATTATTCAAATTTATTTGTATAAATCGCAGCCTTGTGACTCTACGTCTTTTTCCTCTAGTGGTCCCGGAGGACTGGACCTTTGACTTTGCACGTTTTTTGGAGATGTGGCTTTTTTGGATGGCGGTATATTGACGTTCCAGGATGGGCAATGTCTGGATCCCGCCTTATGCCACAGTTTTTCCAGACCTTTGTCCAGACAGACTGTGCACTTTGGTTCCGCTCTACATATTGAGCCTCTGTGCTCCGTGCTTCCGCAGTTTGAGTTTTGAGTTATATCAAAATAAACCTGTCTCACTTTAACAAGTAGATACATTGAGTCTCTTCTTCCATTCACACATACATACATATAAACATTAATACAAAGTGCTATGTTTCATACAAATTAGATTTGGTTTTCAGTAGTTCTTTCTTTGAATATTCCATAAGTGATGATAATTTAAATAAGTAATATCATTTACTTCAAATTATATCTACCTTTCATTGCTTACCATAAGTCAAATAATTGAAAGTAATTGTTCCTCTCGAATGAAGCACGCATCGAATTAATAAACTCCACGCAGGCCCCGCAACTTCTGAACAGTACAAAATGATGTCATCGTTTTAACGTGCATGTGTGGAAGTGGTTATACCTCTATACATTTTGTTTGTATATGTTGCTATCATGATTAAAGACGTGTTTGCTTAATGAGCGAAAAATGTCTTTTACTTTTTAGGTATATCTTTTATACATCATACATCATCATCAATCAATGAATCAATCAATACTAATAATAAATCTGTAGGGGTCGGTCATGGAGTAATTTACTTTGTTTTCAGAAATATCGTGTATATAGGCTCTATACATGATACTGAAACTAAATTGACCATTTTTAGATTTTTTTCTTTATGTAAGTATGTTCCTCCATCACTCTTAAACGAATTAACCGATTTTCATGAAATTTGGTAGATAAACATTTAGAAGCATGGGAAACGTGATAGGCTGCTTTTTATCTTTTTTAACGCGGACGAAGTCCCGGGCAACAGCTAGTACATTAATAAAATGTAGTACTAGGCTAGTAAACGAGCCGTGTCTGTACATTAAACATTAAAAAAATAAACAATTTTTACACTTGTAGTAGGCAACTTATGTTTTTAGAATTTTTGTCTGTTTGTCTGTGCGTTCGTGTGGCTAGTTGGAGTAGTTGGTCCGAGCCTATGGAGTTGCTTGTTTTGTTATAAAAGGGTACTGTAGCCACCTACCATCAAGTGGACCGTCAGCCAGCCTGCCATTTGATGTACCATCAAGAAAATAAGAAAAGATAAATAATAACCGTTTGCAGTCAACTTTTAAATATAGCTGATCGTAGGCGATGACTTTCGGTCAAGGATAAGAGATTAGATCACGTCATGAGTTATTGATGTAATGATAATGTAAGTAAATATTACATGTTAATATATATCTATATTAACATTGTATAGGAATATAAAAGAACTAAACGCTCCACGCGGGTTTGCTCTCAACAACTCCAAACGATTTCAGAAATAAACACTAATATACTGACCTACACTCGTGGACTAAGAATACGGGTCGATGATAAAATCCTCTTTGTTGTCAATCTGTGAAATCAAAATGGAGAGAATCGTCCAACGTTTCCGAGAAGCTAGATAGAATATTAGAAGACCGAGATGTACTACGGTTCGAGAGGATCGATTTATTGTTACGACTATGCTCCGAAATCGGCCTCTCACGGCTGTTGAAGTAAAAATCAACTTCAAGAGACCCAAAGAGACGACGTAAGCGAACGAACTCTAAGACGGCGGCTCCAAGAAGCTAATTTGACCCTACATAGACCCACAAATGGCCCAAAACTTGAAAGGGAACATCGAGTAGCAAGATTACGTTAATCCCCGCGAACATGCACAGTGGGAATACGAAGAATGGGCAAGAGTAATGTTTTCTGACGAATACAGATTATGCTCTATACACATGATGGGCGCCCAATCGAAGAGTTTACCTACAGTCAGGGGAACGTTTTATCCCAGCTTGTTTTGAAGAAAAAGTATCGTTTGGCGGTGAATCTTTTATGGTGTGGGCTGGAATCTCTTCAGAAAGTCGACTTGAATCAGATTGAGCACACTTGGGACAAGCTTGGGATGTCTGTGTATAAAAAATCGGAATGTCTGAAAATTGTAAATATTTTTTACATTGATAAGATTTACTTCCTTACATAATCAATGTTTTTATTCGACTACGTTTTCTGAAACGCAATAAACTATTTTCTTGACAATAACAGAAATGATGTTT
Source organism: Synanthedon vespiformis (assembly GCA_918317495.1). Taxonomy (NCBI): domain Eukaryota; kingdom Metazoa; phylum Arthropoda; class Insecta; order Lepidoptera; family Sesiidae; genus Synanthedon; species Synanthedon vespiformis. The sequence goes on along the minus strand of OU906951.1, from coordinate 2,196,468 downwards.
CTAGCGATAAACTCGAGTTTGCGTACGCAGAGAAATGCTGATATTATTTATATAAACAAAATTGACAGCCACATCACAGACTACAAAATAAAACTATTAGAAAATAATAAATATAAGAGATGATAATTTATGTAAAAAAATATATAAAGAAATATCCTTACTAATATTTTAACTAGTAACCTTACTAATCCTCCGCCTCTAGATATCTCACCTATGTACCAGGTGCCTACTTACTTTCTTACACAAACTTTCCTCGGTTACCACTCTTTAATTGATATCAAAATCCATTGGGTGGTTTAAAGGAAGTTAGCGGAGAAACAGACAGACATATCCATAAAAAAATACCAAGCTTATTGGCCTCTCCAAGCTCGTTGAGCGACTTTATAATTTGTGGACGAGATATTTCATCAGAGTCTACGTTTCAGCGTCGTATGTAACCTTGCATATGCACTGGTTATAGACTTTCGTCTTGAGGCAATTACTATTAAAAAACTAATTAAATATTCATTAGAATTTTGACGACTCGATCCAAAGATAATTACGCCAATGCATTTCCATTTGACACAGGAAGCTGTGTTGCCCATTTCAAAACGTGGAACCATTTAAATTTAAATTTATTTAATTCTTTATTGCAAAAATCCACCTTAACTTAACTCAGAACACCTTATTTAGGAAAATGCGGTTCACTTTAAATATGATTATAGCATGCAATTTCAACTGATATCTTGTCCGTATGTCGTAATACAAGTTGCAGAGCACCGCTTAATTATGTATGCAGCGCCTTAACCAGTCAAAGATCTTTCTATTCCAAAACGGGTTCGGTGTAAACAAGTGTTGAATTAAATAAATTAAGATTGACACATTTTAACAACTTCACTTTGAAATTTTAATTAGTAAGGCCAGAACAATTTGTGCCCGCCACTTAGTAGGTACTTGGACTTTCGACTTCGTTCGTTTTTTGTAAAAACCTACAGAAACCTTATATATTTCTAGGATAAAAAGTATCCTATATTTTAATACAAGTAATAAACTATTTGTGTGACAAATTTTATGCAAATCCATTTAGCTACAAGTTGGCTTTTAATAGTGGTCGATTGGTCATCATAAGGATTTGCATTTTCAAAATTTCTCCGAATGAAATTTTCAAAATTGCCTCTGGCCTAGGGTGTGCAAACTTTTGGCCCTAATTCTTTGATCATCATCCGTAAGCTTTTTTCTTAATGTAAAGGTCGTCAGGATGATTTGACTATAGTCTATCCATCCATATAACACAATTAATCACAGGTGCAACTATTTGTCATCTATACCAATATATAAAGCTGAAGAGTTTGTTTGTTTGTTTGGTTGTACGCGCTAATCTCAGCAACTAGTCGTTCGAATCGAAAAATTATTTTTGTGTTGGATAAGTAGTTCATTTAGCGAGGAAGGCTATAGGCTATTTAGTGTGACCCAAAAGGAAAAAAAATATAAAAATAATAATTAACGCCATCTATCGTTCGATGGAAGAACTACTAAGGCAAACTGCTTTGACTCAACAAGTCGGCTGCTCACTGCGAGAGGGCTATATAACATTTTGAACGCGGACGAAGTCGTGGGCTTCAGCTAGTATATAATAAATAAATAAATAAAAATAAATATAACAACCAACAACCAATGCTAACTTTGAATAGTTTACTATTCAAAGTTTACCGACTCATTTTTAAACGCAACTGTTTTTTTCATCAAGGCCATAAGGGGTTGAATCCACACGTGACTGTCAGGGGTGCCGACACAAAGGGGCGCACTAGAATTGGGGGCTTTGCATATGGGCATAAGTAATAACAAATTTTTGCGCCTTGACTTTGACTATATAAAATTTCGTTATAACTAGGTACAATATCTACTGTTAACTGATAATAATAAACTAAACATATATTATATATATTTAATTGCACCAAATTTTTGAGATATTACGTAAGTCTCCCTACCATCCCCTTGTAAGAAAAAATAAGACAGGGTCCACCATCCTGCCCCCCTAAATCGTCTTACGTAATAAATGAATGGCCCCTTGGAGAAGACATAGAGCGCCCACGACCTACAATATTGTTTTGTTTGTGACAGTTTCAATATAAAATGTAAACGAAGCCATAAATATGATAACTAAGTAGGTATAACGATTTTATGATGATGACGCAAAGAAAGTACCTATTACATTGTGATAACATTTTGTTAATATTATCTCGACCTGTGCCTGTTTACTTAATCTTTACATATAATTGTGTCAATATAAGTACATTTTAAAATATATTTTCTTCATGTTAAGGTCGTCAAACAGGCTGACGGTCCATTTTGAGGGTATGACCTTCAGGAGAATGACATTAGGAAAGCCACGGGTTGGAAGGTGGATTTTATCAGTTTTCCTTAAATATTTCGAAAATTTATGGTTCTGCGCAAAAGCGCAAAATCGCGCGGTTTTGCGCAAAAGTGCCCAGGAAAAAAATAAACTACATTGAAATTTGAACAAAAATGGTCTATGGCATAATATTGCTAAAGTGAACGGTTTCAGAGTTACGGAGCTCCAAATGTAGCTATTGTTCGTATTTTTTTTAGATTTTTGAAAAATATGACATTATCCAAGAAATATTTTTATTATTATTCAGGATTGCGTTTTGTATATAACAAAATGCGATTTTATTGGCCTGTGGTAAGTTTGTGATAAGTCCTTGAAGGAACTACCACCTCACCACCCTCTGAAGAGGCGCTAGCCTAGGCCACATAAACCTGTGGTACGGAGAAACCCACTTAGGCCAGTCACTTAGAAGACATCTTAGGTCGCAAATAAATGGAATCAAAATTATCCTGGCGCTCTGTGTTATTTTGCAATAAAGACAAAATATATGTAAGTACAAATGCGGATATATCAAGGAAACATTGTAATTATAAGGTTAAACAATTTCAATTGGCAACATCACTTCCTGCACAATCGATTACTCATATTGTTTTAAAATCGGGTCAAACCATTTTAAATACAATACGAAATTGGCATTCATAATATTCACACATTTCAGAGTAAACCTTCTTGGGAAACGATCAAATTTAACCCTGCACACAATTCGCGTGTTTATATTGTGAATTTAAAAATAGAATGCCTAATTGCTGGATCTTTTAAATACATCGATGTTTAAATATTAAAACTGTGCTAATCTTTTGTGTGGGTGTGTAAAAGAGTCTGTGGTTCAAGTGCAAAACGGAGCGGCGCATTTACGTACTGCTATGTCTATGTATTTTTGGTCCCATCCCAATAACAAATTACAAATCCATAGTGATATTTTAAATGTAAAAGTAACTCTGTCTGCCTGTCTAAAGACTCTAGCTAGAGCCTTATCCTTAATCCTACCTACTACTTCTTCTGACCACGTCTTTGTCAACGTGGTTTTTACCTGTATAACTTCAAGAGTCACACGGACACTCTACCATAACAGATCCTGAGAGAAATATGCTCGTTGAACATGACTTTCGTCTTGTCCAAATTCATCTCAAGTCCTAAGCGCCGAAAGACGACATTTAGGCTATCCAAAATCCCGCCGAGTTCTCTCAGCGACTGTGCCAAAATGACTATAGCGTGAGCAAAACAATAACAAAAACCACGTTTATGATAAAAAAAAATCCAAGTACATACTTATATTATATATACCTATAGCCTCAGATTAAATAAGAGTCTATCTATAGCTATCACACAAACATGGGTTGTGTAAAAAATTCGCACATGGCGTGACCTTGTGAAACGAGTTTGTGTTACATAACTATACCTACAACTATACAGTGTTAGGTTTATAGTCGTAAGCACACAAAAGGAGTAAACAAAATACAAAAAAACACGAACGTTCAGTAAGTACACACAACGTGGACATTTTGCGAAAATGATAAGATAGCCTCTTATGATTTACTGCGCAGTTATGTATGTTATAAACTTATTTTAGATAACAGAGTATCGAATATAATTTCACTATCAGCTATTTTTTTTCCGTGAGTGTCGGCAGACAGACTGGCAGTCAATTTGATGGTATATAGGCAGTTACCGTCGCCTGTAAACACGAGCTGCCGATCCGACTAAATACTTTAGTCAGAGTAAGTAGGTATACAGTCAAGAATAAAAATATGTATCTACTGAACCATTACAATAACGTAACTATATGTACTTAATGTACTAAAGGAATCATGAAATATATAAAAAAATTCTCATCATTAATTAATATATCTTGGCAGATGTTCCAAAATGTTATTAATTACCACACGAGCAATACCCAGCAATAACATAATGTCCCAATAATTCTTTTTAACAAAAAATAAACCGACTTCGAAACGTCTCATGGTCTTTTCTCATGGATGCCATTGTCAGAACTGGACCAAATTGAAACGGGATCACACGGGAAGCACCAGCTTTCAAATAAAAAAAGAATCATCAAAATCGTTTCACCCAGTCGAAAGTTATGAGGTAACAAACATAAAAAAAAACTTAAGCGTCGAATTGAGAAAACCTCCTCCTTTTTTGGAAGTCGGTTGAAAATAGACGCTTATAAGGACAAGTTTTGTTTTAAATGGCAAGACTTTGAATAAATGGAAGTTTTTTCTTTAAATGTACGGTACCTATAAATGAGTATAAAACATAGACTTCAATACTTATATTATATTAATATTCTATAATTATGCAATTATGCAATATAATTGTGCAAATTATGTACATCATCACCTACAAATAAATAAATAAATAAATAAATTGTTTAGATTGTTTGTTTAGATGTTTTTAGAATTTATATAATATTTATGAAAAGATTATTTGGATACATATTTATGCATTTGACTCTACCGACATAAAATTAAAGATTAGAGTAAAGTAAACTAACCTTTAGATCCAGTGATGACTTTTCTGAGGGAATGGGCATCACATTTAATCCAGAAAAGCTGAAGACTTGAAGACAGAAGAAAAACTTGAAGTCGGACCACTTGAAGCAATTTAGAAAAAAGTCCTGAAATGGTCATAACAATTATTTTAAATATTTGGGTTGTGGAAAGAATGAAAGACTATAATGTCTGATTTTTATCTATATTATTTCAAAGTCGCTGACAATTATTTAATTTGAAGTCACTCTACTAAGTAATAGGCTACTGCCTGCGACTTCGACCGCGTTGGAATATATTGGAAATACAGTTATATTATATTCTAACGCTATTGATATAATTGTAAAGAACCTAATAAGTAGTGAATTATTTGATCACACTACACTAAATTGATTTCTAAATCGGAAGATAAAGAGTTGAAAATAGATAATAAAATCTAAAATCTAAATTGGATCCGATTTCCTAAATTAGTTTCCTTCAAATTGAATAGTGTAATAAGCTTTGACCACTACTAAAATATTAGAATCAATAAGAGTTTCTTGTGTCACGTCCTACAAGCAAATTGATAATTATTTTAACATAGTGTCTCCAAAACGTGAATAGTACTTCGCCTAATGTAAAAGAGATTATTTTTAAATACACACTTATATAATACTTAAACATATTATTATAATCATTACACAACACCTAAATACAATAGAGATATCATCAATCCGACGCCAGTCAAAACAAAATTTCCAACTGCGCATTTTCTTCAACAATAAAAATTAGATAATACACGTCCAACGATTATATCCATTTTTCGCTAAATTCAAATTTCAACTATTCTGTAATCAGATATTGAAACTCACAAACATATAATATGTTACATTCAGCTGATCTATCATTTTAGGTTACGTAATCTCTATATAGTATTTTGTGTAATCACAAAAACATTTTTTAATCTATACGAGAATGTATTAAGTAGATAAGAATTATCTAAACGCTTTAATGTGTGGAAAAATTAATATATATAAGTAATTCAGTTCGGAATTGAAGTAAACAAGGGTTTTATATTAGTATGTGTGAGAATCTGGGTCAAACGCGAGATGTCTGTTGCTGTGTGCAACATCAACCAGCTGACACTGTCGGAGTTCAATGCTCTATTAGTAACGAGGCCAACGAACCTTCTCCACTCACCCCATCCGCCCCCGTTTACAGCAGGTGAGGGCAATTGGGGCGATTTAATATTTTCTTTACTTTCTCCTGAACGCTTTGCGCGCAGAGTACCTAAGTGAGTTCTTTTTTTTTAAGGCAAAAATTAAAAATAAAATGTATATGTAAACTGATATCTAGATCGAATCTGGGGGGGTAAAACTTAATTTTCAACAGACAGGAGGAGGTTCTCAATTCGACTGTATTTTTTTAAATGTTTGTTACAGTCAGAACTTTCGACTGGGTGAAACGATTTTGAGGATTTTTTTTTGAAATCTGGTGCTTCCCGTGTAGTCCCATTTCAATTTGGTCCAATTCTGACAATGGCACCCATGAGAAGACGGTTTGAAATCGTTTTTTTTTTTTGTTAAAAAGAGTTTTTTGTTAAAAATAAAGAGATGAAATTTTTGGACACAAAAGCATGGGCTTGTCCTCGTTTCGTTACGTGACCAAACTCATTTTCTGCGGAAAATGAATACAATTAGGCAGTCGCTTAGTAAAGATAAATTACGACAAACAAATTGAGCGTCCCATTGAGATTGGCGAGCGTTTGTAATAAACACGGGCTCCGTTGTTGATGGCACGTACGCTCCACCAGCCTTGTAAACTCGGCCTTTACTGTCATTAAAAAAAACTTACGGCCGAACAAATAAATAAGGAAAATAAAGAATAATCGATTTTTTTAATATAAATAAATAAGGAATTTGTGTATATTGTCTTAGCTATTTTATTTATATTATACGTTTAAAACGCAAAAATGTCTAAGTATTAAAAGTTTCGATCATTTTTTTATTTGTATACAACACCAAAAGTATAATAAATCTGAAGACTTTGTTTTCATGTTTGAATACCATAATTAGTAGTTTCGTTTGAATGTATTTTCATTGGATAACCCTACTTTTCAAGCTATCATCAAACGACTGCATCGGTGGGTCGACGAGAACCGAAATATTTAGTCAAAATGTACCTCTACCAATTGAAGTTAACGGCGAATGAAGCCGCAGTGTGTAGTTAGTAAGTAGGTATATAACATGAAAGTCGTGAAATAGGCACATATACCTACATATCGCCCTACACCGCCTACACTGTCGCCATAACAAGTACAACGGATCCCATCGATTCGGAATACGGCAGCGCTAGATGGCTTCCACTACATACAAATAAAGTAGTCAAGATTCAATCAATGCGCCTTGCCTCGCTCGCTTATAGCCGACAAAAACACCTTATTCCAGTCACAATAATAACCGTGCTTTGAATAACTAATTACATAAGTATGTGAAACATAATAACCACCGATTTACGGTCTCTGGTTACGGATAGACAGCTATCTGCAACATCTTATCTATCTTCAAATTGGGTTTTACAAGCTCCAGTAACAGCTATCTATCTTTTCCTTTTGCTAAGAGGCTATAGACAATATATCTCTAGCCCTCTCGTTAACTCTCGTACGTTCCTTTGCATGCATATTTAGTATGAAGCAAGAGGTATGATCGCTAAAAATCTGCGGATAGGGCAAATCCTACAGTAACTTGACGTATCTGAGGTTAGCTGTGAAAACATTATAGAAATGCACAAAGCAGATATCTCATACAAAATTATATCCACAGTAAGCAGTGAGCCCTCCGATGGAAGATACTGAAGATAGAGTTTGCTATCTATCTGTAGTTTATTGAAACTGAAAAACGTGACAGTAGATAGAAGTTGTTACTGTAGTAAAGCAAAACGGTGGATAGATAGATTATTGAAAACGGGCGTTAGACGTATAGGTATAAGTCGAGTCGTACTTGTTGAGTCGAGTGTGCGGAAAAGCTAACAATACTAAAATGTACTGCAAATAGAAATGTGTACATTGGCGAACGGTTTAGGTGATAAACAGAATATTTTTCCACGAGGCTATAATAAGGAGCCACGCCTGTACCTACTTTATAATATGTATATTTACATATTAGCTAACACGTTGCCAGTGTAGTGTTGGAGACAAATTTTCTAGATTTTACTAAATATAATTATTATTTTTATTGACGGTATGGTCTTCCTATGGTCTCTTGGGGATAGTCGAAACGGCTCTTCAATGATGGAATGGCTATGGCTAATGCCAAATACTGACTGGTTAGAATTCCATAACGCAGTCATATTACTTCTAGCCAACTTTGAGTATTAAAGCTTTACCAAAATATAACCAAATCAACCAATTATAAAACAATCAAACCGAACAAAAAAAATTTTCTTCAAAGAATCTGAACTACAAAAACTCTAGAAACGTTTTAAATGTACAACAAACTTATTACTTTATACTTTCTAGACCAAATTAATAATTATTTTTCATCGATCATATTATATACGTGTCTATTATCATAGCACACACCTGTAACCTACTGCTCTCGTTTCTTTTTCTTTATATTACGGCAAACATTGTAAAAACAATGAATAAATGCTCTGATTAAAACCTAGATAAACAAAGTACAAAATGGGCTTACCTTTTTATGTGAAAACGTGGCGGACCAGACAAGAGACAACAGTCATTGGTTGCGATATCGCCATTATTCTTCTTTTCTGGTGCATTTTCTGCGATAATTTAATCATGGACTTTGATGCAACTTGCAAATTTTCTCGTTTGTTATTAGAATATTACAAACTTTCTGTAAGATCTCATATGTCTTCAAAAGTTGCTTGTCTCAGAATAAATAGTATGTTCCCGTCGGTGGTAGGGAATTTGCGATAAAAAAAATATCAAGAGATAATATTACGGCCTTGACCTTCATTTATTTATGTCACTTGTGCAACCAACCCTATAATTTCATCAACATCAAGAATGTGCATAGAGAAATGATAAACAATTAAACATTATAACAAGGGAAAAGTTTTTCAACCTGTCACCGTTCACTCAACAACATGTTTTCCATGGCCATTTTCTGGAAGACTGGCTGTCCAGACCAATACTGCGTCACGCTTCCACGATCAGGCATGGAGCCAAAGTTGATCAAACAGTGTGCCATAAAAAGTTTATAATGCAATGTACCAACGCGTCCTTGATGTGAGAGAGAGAACACACAAATTATCAAACAACGTCTAAATATAGACGATACTTTCTCGGATGTTTTGGCATCGGGATACGAAAACAAAACTGGTTGGATGTATAACCGTTGAGAACAGAAAGCATAACCATAATCTAAAGATATTTTATCTAAAGATCTAAAGAGTTTTCCATTGCTCTAAATCTTGGCTATGTTTAATATAGTTTCTTTTTTAATATGTAAAGGTCGGACAGGCTGACGGTCCACTTGATACAGTCGCTTATTTAACACAAGCAACGCTAACATGTGGCGCATGTGCTGCCGAGCAGTATCTGATAAAACAGACCGCTTTAAAAAAAGGGTGCAATCTTGATAGACTTTTTAAGTACATTTTGTTAAACCGGTGATTTTTTTGATAAACCATACACAGTTAAAAAAACTAAAGTCACTGATAGGTACTAGTCGTTTGTCTATTCACGCTAACTTCTTTTAATCACAGATTTTTATACGATTTTCACTAATGCAAAGAGGAATGAACGAGGAAGCCTTCCACAGGAAGGTTTGTGTAATTTTGCTGAAGAAATTTTGCATCCGTAATAAGCCGGAGATAAAAAATAATATGCACATTAAAAGAGAATTAAAAGACACAATAAAACAAATATACTGCAGCATTTTCACTAGACCAAATAAACAGGAACTGAAACTGCATACAGTTGCTAGCTCGTAATCAAAAGACGTCATTAGCGATTGCATCTATTAGACGCAAAGATGTTTTTATAGGTAAACAAAATACAAATCTGTACACTTTGTTCAATCGTTCGCATTTCAATTGAGGATACTACATACATACGTGCTTACGCCCACATTACTTTATTATTATATCCCGCTATCATTGTTTATATTAAATGCGGTTGACGCATGTGTCGTACCACCCGACTGTTTCGTCTGCACTCCAACAAATATTTTGTGGTCCAAGTCAGTAAGTATAAGCGAACTGAATTCTAATGTTATTTGAGTTTTGATGTTGACTTTTCCATCAAAAATCGTTTATCATCAAAAATGCCTCAGGTATTTTATACAACATGTGACACGATAGTTTCTTGTGAGGTACTTTTTTTTACTCTTTGGATTGGATCTCGTAAAATGTTGTGATATCGTAAAATACTTTGAATCTCGTAAGTGTTATGTAATGTACCTCTTACAGGTTCGGATTATGGAAGGTTGAAGATTGGACGCCATCTTGAGAGTTTCTTTTATCTTCTCTTATACCTAGATGATTCAGATTATCTTTTACAGGAAGCTTAGTTAGTCTCGTCATTTTTTTTTCTTGACTAAACAATACGAGTGATCTTCCAGAACTAGGAATGGGTTATAACAATGATACATACCGCTGCTGGATCCCTTTGATGCGAATTTTACTAAGAAGCGAATAGTCTAACCATTAAGGCCTAAACTTTGTATTATTCCTAGGTCTAAGTATTATTCCGTATACAAATAGAAATTCCTAAACAGCACTTTGCCTCCAATGACTAATGCAAATGCACCAGATGTTTACCTATTTAGTGGAAATCTTTTTTTTTGTACACGACCTTGTCTTTCCATAGGAATTATGAAATTATGATTACCTAATACGTTTACATTATAAGATGAATGTTTTTTGAGAATTTTGTTTTGTTGAAGATAAACTTTGACAACTTTTAAACATTTTTTTAATTTTAAAAGACAAAGATATTAACTTCTTGTCTTTGGATAGAAAGTATTAAAATCCGAATTTAATATATCGACTCTCTTAGCCATTATGTTTCTCAGTCATTTTAGAGTAACATAAGACATTGTAAGCAAATCCGCGTTTTAGTGATTTATTACACATCCACCATTTATCACACTTTCGTCATAAATCGAAATTTATATCTAGTCGTTGGGCGTTATAGGTAAAAATACAGTATAGACAGATAGTCTTACATTTTAGGTACGGTTTAAAATAACTGATCACAGAACCGCTTGGAAAAGATACAATTCACTAACGCAATAATTATAATTATAATTGATAATGATTGCGATTGCATATTATTATACATTTTTATCGTTCACCGTAACTGGTTACTAAAGAGGGTACCTACTTGTATGATTATTATTTTAGTAATATAATTTATATGTAATATACAAATACATTCTGACGCAATAATATTAAAAATTTCGTAGTGAACCATTATTCTTTATTATATTGTAAACATCTTACTAAAACACTAATTGTAGACAAATAACTAAATACCTTTTATATGTACCTACTTTGCGTTCCAAACAATTTTTTTAAATACAAAAATATTTAGGCAGGGCAATTAATTATAAAGTTCTTGAAATGAGTATACATACATATATATTATAGCAGACTATTTTATCATTTGCAATGTTTACAATTCTATACTAAACTTTATCCGTACCCACATAAAATAGGTACTGTAATAACACGACGTCATCCAGTTTTGAAGGTCTTTTCAGATTAGCAGCTTCAATTCACTATCTCTTTTATTTGCAAACATAAAATTAGTAGAAGATAATATCGAATCTCTTTAAATTTTCAGGATTATCATTAGTCTTATCACTCGATCTACATATATGTTTTTTTTATATTAATAGGTACCTACTAATTGTCGCTATTTATCTAAAACTGTTCGAATTTTTCCAATGATCCTGAAAGTACCTCGGATGGTTACAAAATTTCAGGTAAATATTGGCCTTGGTTCACCTCATAGATAGTTTCCTATTAGTTTAAGCTCTAAAACCTGTGACCTAGATCAACATGGAGCTAGTTTTTAATATTCCTATTATGAACTCAAAAGAGGGCATTTACTTTGTTTAACAAAGGTGTCATTACACATACTTAATATTTGATAAGCGAATTAACTAAAACTACTTCACATTTCTAATCTTCAGATTAAGATTAATCATTTCAATAATCTTAGTATATATCTACAAAATATAAAAATAGCAAACAGCTTTGATATTATGTGCTCACGACTTAAGACCCTTATCGAACAAAACAAATCTTCAAACAAAACAAACAAACATATGTACTTCGAAACAGACGTTTAACCACACACACATGACTGTATCTCTTGGTCTCGTTTTGTTAACTGTAAAAAAAAGCTATAGAACGTGAGAAAGAGTACAATGTGTATCGGTATCAGTGCACTAGGTATTCGTTGATTAATATCAGCTCTGAGTCACATTAGTTGCACTAACTCGTATGGAGGGCAACGCATCACCTGATGCCACGCACTCAACTTTCCAAACTATTTCATCATTTTCCAATCATATCGAATTGTATTTTGTTATTTAAAACAATTTCACACACACCAGTCACTATAGAGAAATTAATTTTTATTCTTATGAAATATTATTATAGGCTGTTGTGTTTCTATGAATGATAGATTGAGGATTGAGCCCTATTCTCTCTTAATCCCTTATCGCACTCGTGCTACAAGTAGCACTTGTGGTGTTACTTCTGTTAATAGATGACGATAAGTAACAACCGACCAACAGGCGAACCATCAACCTTCATGCCCACATTTATATAAAAAATGATCTAAATTCTAACAAAACGGCGTACTGACTGTGGAAATATTGGAATACATACTTTAGCACAATCACGTCAACAATATACGCAACAGAAGGGAACGAACGTCACTTATTCGACGAAAGGGCAGAATGCCTAAGTGAAATAAATTGGCACGAAACAGTGACAAAGAAAAATAATGTGGAAAGATTAATTATCAAATGTAAAGCATGCGATGATTATCATGAATAACCACAAGCACATTACTGTCACATAAGAGAATTTATTTCGAAAGATTTACTTACATGTATAATTTATTTAATATACTTTAGTCTATGTATTTTATAGTAGAAACAGGAAACATTGCGTTTTACATTTCATAAAATAAAGTCTCTATCTTCCTCTGTCTGTTTCGCCATAGCTTTTAATGGAAATAGCGATGATGGAGAAGGTTTGTCAAGAGGACTTCAGAGCGATAAAGAGGCTTTTTTTGCAAAAAAAATTGCATTCGTACGAAACCTGGGGATGAGTCGCTAATCAATAGGTACTAATAATAAATCTGTAAGAGTAAGTTACTTTATTTTCAGAGATATCGTGTTTATGTATGTATGTTCCTTCATAACTCTTAAACAAATTAATTGATTTTCACGAAACTTGACAGCTTGGCTACTTTTTTCTTTTACAATGCGGACTAAGTCGCGGGCACCAGCTAGTAATACATTATATTATATTAAATAATTAGAATTAGAAATTTATTGAGTATTTCATCTTATAGGTGTGAAGTTTGAAGCCGCCACATCCTTGGCCGGTTGCCAGCACCTTTCGCCGGGTCATTCTCACATGAAAGCTGCTTGGAATAGCTAAACCAATGTGGCTGATATACGTAACTGAAAACCGCGTGGCGCATTAACCCACACGACACGTCGAAGTTTATCAACCGAGAGTCGAGACCGCGAGATGACGAAACCGGAGAAAATATTCAACTTCACAGTAAACGCCTAATGTCTCACACAACTTGGCATCCCAATACAATGTCGGCTCGGGTTCAGTCACAAAACAAGAATAACCTACAACCTTCAGCATTCATTATTACTAATACACGAAATGAGTGTTAGTTGGTCGACAAATACGATATACTTACGAGCTTTTATGTCTTGCATAATGTTTTTTTTTATGTAAAGGTTGTCAGACAGGCTAACGATGAACTTTATGATAGGTAGGCTAAAAGCTATCTATTACGCCTCAGGTGCTGTAAATGCGTTGCCGAACTTACTATAGGATAAGAAAATGGGCTCTGGCATCACTTACTTAATCACCGGAACACAAAAGCACATATAAATAATAAGTCAACTATAAATAAAACTATAAATAAGTCGGGCGATACGTAGGAATTTATATTATTAATTAACAATTTAATAACCAGACTAATGCGCAGTTTCTTTTCGCGATTTATAGGAAAAAAATCACCGCAGATTTATTTGTAATCTAATTACGAATGTCAACAATATAAAATGAATTATTTATTTTAGATACTTATAATTAAATTGTCGCATCAGAAAAAAAGAGACAAATGAAGCCAAACACTGCTTTATCAATCATCAATCAATATTAATAATAAATCTGTAAGTGTATGTTATGTATGTATGTATGTCATTGTATGTATGTTCCTCCATAACTCTTAAACGAATTAACTGATATTCATGAAACTTGGATTTTAACAAAAAATTAAACCGTCGAAAAAACTGAAAAGCAAAAAAAAAATTTATTTAAGCTTATATTAACTAAGTTCATAAACTAATGTAAGTATACTTACCTAATAGCCGTCGCGCATTACTCTTTCTTACGCATTAGATACTCTTTATACTTACTTACATTAGTTTAAGAACTTATAGTTATTTATTTTCGGCAGTTAAATTATTATTTAAAAAGTTTTATTTTATAATTTTTTGTGGCTATAATCTACATGCTTAATTTTTGATTACTTTTTTTAATTGTAATACTCAACTCAGCATTAAAATCTGTGAGTAAACAATAAATCACCCCTATTTTCCCACACTTAGGGTAGGATTTTTTTCCAAATTTATATGGGACCAACTTCAAAGCGTGGTCATACACTACAGTGAGTGAGCAATCAATCACCCCCTTTCCAGATTTTGTATTTTTTTTGTTTGTAATAATAACGACTGGATCGATTTAAAAAATTCTTTCACCCATAGAAAGCTATACATTCATGGTTCAATGTAGTTTAAGATGAACAAAGAATTTTATTCCTTTGGGAAGATGCTGAGATTGCTGAGCACGAACAACCCCAGTAGGACCCCTCCTTCATCCTTGCCCATTCCCCTCTCCCCTGCCTATCCCATTCGCAAGAAAACAGTTTGTTTATTATAAAAGCGGTAATAAAACCAAGCTAAAATAGATAGTCAATATAATGACGTAGTATATTTAGACGTTGCTGTGTGTTTCGATCCATTCGCTGCGCAGTTTTGTTATTTTGGTCAGGAAAAACAGCTGACATATTATGGCAACACAGATCACGCCACATGGCACGGAGATGAAGAATTTTTTTTCTTTCGCCTCTTACGTATCTCTTATTAGTTTATCTATTTGTGAAAGTGAGTTCGTTTGTTTGTTACCCGCTTATAAAACATAATATTTTTTGTTAAAAATAAATATTGTAATGGCTTGAATTAGGGATATATAGTTTGAGTAAGTAAGAAATTTGGGATGAGTTTTCATTGGACAATAGTACAAAAAATAAACCAAGGATACAATATAGGTAGTACCTTTCATCCAGAAATAGCATTGTTGCTGAGGGATCATCTAAACATTAAAAAATCAAATCAAATATAGTATGAGCCATAAAATATCTATTCATATACAATTCTAAAACCTAAGAAAAAGGAGCGACAACAAAGTCGCGGGCAAAAGCTAGTAATTCATATGACTCGAAATGTTATTAGTTAAACGTGTTCTCGAAAATTGGCCTTGTAACGGAAATAGACAGTACCTAGATAACGAATTACCAATTTATTTAACGAGATAATAATTTTATGGCATTTTAAGATACACTAAAAACACGGCTCCGTTAATTTTACTACCTACTGGTAAATACACTATTGAGATATTTAAATATCGTTATCCATATAAACTTGTGTGTGTTTAACACAGTTTTATGGCGTGAAAGCAACAGGGCAGACAGAAATACTTAAGTGATCGAAAATATTGGTTAGAAATAGATAAAATCGTAAAATTAAAGGCCAATAGGGGAATAGGTACGAGTATATGACTAATAAGTTTATAGTGGCTCGAATATTATCATAACATACACTCAAAACTTGAATCACCATAACTTACCTTTTGCGATCGATCGACTACCATAAAAAACACATTAAACTCACATTAATAGTTTTTCATATATGAAATATGAAGATAGATATTGTTATTAATTCAAAGTGGACTGAGGAACTGATAAGGGGCGCGGGTCGACGGTGGACCAAGGCTTCTTCTGACCGGTCCTATTGGAAAGTTATGGGGGAGGCCTACGTCCAGCAGTGGACATACGCCAGCGCCTACCCCATAATTTCTTCTGAAAACTGTGTAATGATTAGGTACTTACTCCTAAAATAACTTTAAAAAGGGGTGTGACTGTGTCGTTGACACGGCCGTGTATTTTACGTGAACATGCGATTTACCCTACGAACGAATAATATATTTGAGCCTATTATATCTTCAAATATTTTTTTGAGAAGTATGTATGTACTTATATACAATTTTTTTTTTGATACTTAAGCTATCGAGTGATATTGAAAAATATTGTAGCTGCAGCATCAAACTCTATCCCTCGATCGTGTTATAATCAGTTTTCTAAATTGCCTCGCACTATGGAAGTAGCAAATTTAAAGACTTAGGTATACACGTCAAAACTTAAAGATAACGATTACATATGAAAGTATACTAATAATAGACTGTATGCTAATGTCATTCGCTTTGTATTCTATATAGTTCTTCAGTTCTTTGGCACGCAATGTATTCAACAAAGTATACAAACTAACCGTGTACCAGGTACAAAGATAAGTGTGTAAATACACATGTATAATCCATCATTAGTTAACGTTGAGTCGTGACAGCGCTAATGCGAAATGGGTTAGACACAAACATGTTACAAATCTTATTGTCATTGTTACATCAGCTCATATTATACAATAGTAGTGGCCAGGAAAGGGAGTCCTATTAGGAAATGCGTATACACGGTTAATTGGTAAGCAAGTGATATACATACCTATTTCCAAGTCTATATAAGACAAAACTTGGACAAAGGCCAAGACGAGATTTGCTAGAAGAAATTTCATGATATGTTTACACTAATGTTGATTGCAAACTTTAATTGGTTAGAGAGTGTTTTCTTTTTCATTTATAATAAAGTCTAGCGACCCGCTCCCGGTTTCGCACGGATGAATATATGTAGTTTATCACCTGGATTAACATATGAAATACTTTTTATCCCGACAAAAGGTTAGGTTGCAGTGGGATTTTTAAAGAATGTATACTACACGAAGTTGCAAATACAGCTTAGTTTTAATATAAAACTTTTTAACAAAAAATAAAACCGCCGAAAAAACTGAAAAGCATAAAATAATCTTATTATCATTTTACCTAAGTAATTTTGAGTCGGCGCCAAACAAGCAAAAATTACGTAAATAGTGATGCACGTAAAGAGTGAACAATCAATCATCCCTTGTTTTCCTACCCTTAGGGTTGGAATTTTTTTTTTCAAATTAAAATGGGACCCCCTTGGGGGTGCACCCTTTCAAATAAAAAAAGAATTATCAAAATCGGACCACATTGTCAAAAGTTATGCGTGATCATACATAAAATATATATATATATATATATTAATAGGAGGTACTCAATTCGACGCGTATATATATATATATACGCGTCGAATTGAGTACCTCCTCCTTTTTGTTTTTTCATTTTCGTCGGTCGAAAAATATAAATGTATCTTTGTAATAAAAATTCAAAGTTACTTTCTTAATGCATGTAACACATTATACCGCATTTAAATCGCAATTAAAATATAATTGTAGCCGTAAAACGATTGACTGTGAGATTATAAATTGTATTATCTAACTACGATCTCTTGCGTTCCTGTTGGGCAAACCAGCGCTACCAGTTGTTAAAACAGGCTAGCGGCTTTCAATGGATAACGCCTGTAATTTGTACGACTACTTCATAGGTACGAATCGACCACTATTAACCATTACTATACATTTGCATAGTCGTACCAACCTTGGGCGGTCTGAGGGACACGGCACTGCGAAACCTTTAGACTCTATTGGAAATGGCAATTTAGAAAACTGATAAATTCATTTCCTGGACACATAGAATGATATCATGAGCAGTTAAAAAAATAATTTATAACTTCCGTTATAGATTCGAATCTGTGGCCACGCGTGGAATATATTATTATAAATCAAAGTTTGTTACACAAGAGAAACAATTTATTAATGGCTTGTTATGATATACAAATTAATGACGCGAATTAAAAATCTTTCACTACTTTTTAATATATTGATAAGCTAAGCTCAAAACTCAATTATTTTATAGTTTTTTGTGGCTATTTACTATAATTACTACATGCTTAATTTTTGATTACTTTTTTGTAATTGTAATACACAACTCCGCATTAAAATCTGTGTGTAAAACAATAAATCACCTCTATTTTCCCTACCTTAGGGTAGGATTTATTTTTCCAAATTTATATGGGATCACCCTCGGAATACCCTTTCATAAGCGACGAAGTTATCCGCGAACACAATAAAAAAATATACCAACGGTCGAATATAGAACCTCCTCCGTTTTTCGTTTTCGTCGGCTAAAAGTGGCTAGACTAATTGGGCTTTTTTTTTCAAATATTCGTTGATTGAAATACGACAAAGGTTCTTATGATGAAGTAAAGAATAATTTCAAATTTCATGAGTCCAATTCGAACAATTACAAAGTCTGCAGTTAGAATAGGTACACAGCAAAGTCACGTTCGCCAGAGCATAGAATGTCTTCTCGTGGTCGTGATACCTTGTAAAAGCCATCTATAGACTGTTTCTACAATAAAATGTAATTTATACTACGCTTTCTACGTCGTAAACTATATATACCTAACAAAACATTCGCTAGTCCAAACCGAATAAGTACCTGTTTAAGAATAATTTGACCGTATTTTTCACACAGGCTGACGTGGACATAGACATTAGACTATCGTTGCCTAAAACAGAAACAACGCCAACGGATGCTGCATGTACCTACGCTACCAATCATAATAGTAAGGATAAAGAATTAGAAAAGGATAAGGAAATTGTTCTCTAGTAACCTTTACTCAAGGATGAGGTCTAAAGGCATCCTCATCTGGTCTGGTGACAGTCAGTGAGTGAGTAGATTATAACTAAAATCCGTTAATTTCTGCTTAATTTTATAATTTCATTTAAATTTATTAATTTAAATGAACTTCCAACCCGATTCTTTAACTTTCCAACCCGATTCTTTAACTTTCCAACCCGACCGTTCACGAGGAACTTAAAACATTTTAAATGAACTACAGCAATGACAATACAAGCAAAACGCATGACAAATACTCGTAAATAATAATGCCAGTTAATTAGCTACGTGAGCTTTCAAACGGGCAGTGGGTCACGCCTTCCGTTACAGCCCGGAGCGCGGACAAAGAGCGGACAAAAGGCTGTGGGTGGCGCACCTGTCCCTAGCCCAACCTGTTACTCCCACTTAACTGGAACGTTTATCCTTGAATTAAACAGACCAAGTCACATTCTGCAAGGTGGCTTTGAAATAACTAATGGTGGGTGATGTTACTAAATCTTCTACGTACACGTCTCTGACTTAAAAGTCACTTCTTAATCTTGGGCGTTGTAACCTTCGTTGGATACTTGGATAGTCACCAATTTTATTTGACGTTGCAAGGTAAGATTCTGTCAAAAAAAATCTGATTTTTACTTTACTTAAATCCATTCTCGATTAACATATAAAAAGCTACCTATTGTGTAAAAACGTTCTAACTGTGAGAACAAAAACAGGTATAATGTTATATTAAAAAAAAGAACGCATTAAAGTATACTGGTCGTAACACATCAGAGTTTGTAATACATTTCTTGTTCCACTCTAATGGACCTCGTGGACCTTCACTATCGCGTTCATTAGACCCTCTCATAGCAACATGAATATTTATCGATAGCTTTCCTGCCCTAGTTTTTATTGCGACAGTAGATGCAATTGCACCGAATTATATTACACGCTTGACCGATTTTAGGGTGCATAATGAAAAGGACAAGTAAACGGTTAAAATAAACGCTCACTGGGACACAAATAGCTCCCGAACAACAGACTAATATATACTAGCTGGTGCCCGTGACTTCATCCGCGTTGAAAAATATAACGCCTGACAAAATATGTATTATAGCAATATGACGCGTGAGATACATTGACCCTTTTTTTTACAAGAGGCATCCATCATTGATACCTTACACAGGCCTGGGGACAGATCGGTGGGTTATATCGGACTCCTACCCTGAGATGGTAGTGATGAGTAGACTAAACCTCTTGACGTCTTTCGCGTCCGCTATAGGCGATATTTAAGCACCCCAAATGCTTATCGTCTGATATGCCTGCTCAGCCATGTGGGCAAGGTTTCCGAACGTCTTGTCGCAGACAGGCTGATCACAGATCTCCAAGGAAAGGGGGATCTGCGGATTCGCAGTACGGCTTCCGGAGAGCACGGTCCACTGTCGATGCTCTGGTAGCTATTTGCAAGGCGATAGATCACGCCCAGAGTGGCACCTGGCGCACGCGAAAATTCTGTGCCGTCGTCACGTGAAGAACGCGTTTAATTCTGCTAGGTGGTGCCATATCCTAGTAGAGCTTCGAACCAGGAAAATCGAACCATACCTGGTACGACTTATAGTCTCTTACCTGGAAGATAGGTGCGTCGAATTTGTGCACCGAGAGGGGACTGAATCTGCTAAGATCAGACGTAGTGTCCCCCCAGGGATCCATGCTGGCCTCACTGTTATGGAATGTCATGTACGACAGAGTTCTGAGATTAAACCGGACGTGAGTGTCAGCGGTTTTACGAATGACTATAAAATTTATAGTGTCCGCAAAGTACGAGGACGAGGTTAAGTGAGACTGATCGGAGAGTGGATGACCGAACGGGAATTAATGCTCGTACCCGAAAAAACTGAGGCGATGGTGGCGACAGGCAGAAGGAAGCACATACCGATGCAATTCACAGTGCAGAGCCAGAGGATAAATCCTGCTGGCACAATTAAGTGCCAATGGGGGCTCCTTGACAAGTCAATCTCCTTTCTACCACATATCCGGGCAATAAAGGTCCAGATTGATGCCACGCATTAAAGGTCCAAAAACTGTCAAAGGAAAGTTGCTGGCGGGAGTTGTGAAGTCAATCCTATGTTACGCTTCGCTGATATAGAATCTGGGGCTAAAGTTTGTCAACGCAACGGCGCAATAAAAGCGGAGGCCAGGCGTCAAACTCTAGAAGAATGGCAAGACTAATGGAGCAAGCCTGGCAAAGGAGAGTGAACTAGGATAATCTTGCCCGACATAAAAATCTGGCACCAACGAAAGTTCGGATCTCTGAACTATTACTTGTCGCAGATCTTTTACTCCTTTCGGAGAAGGATCGGCAAATCTGCAAGGGACACGTGTTGCCTTTGTACAAATGTAGACACCGCAGAACATACGTTATTTGCCTGCCCTAAATTCTCTTCGGAGAGAATTTCGGGGGAGGATTAAGGATCTTAAAGTGCATATAAGCAAGGGGTCGAACAGCAACATGGTCGAAGTCATGCTGCAAAGCGAAGAATGCTGGAACCATATTGCAGCTTATGCAGCTCACCTCGGTGATGAAAGTGAAGGAGAGGCATGAGCTTGGGATCGAGGCTGAATGCTCTGCTGTCGTCCGAAGAAATAATACATAGTCCCGGACGACTGCAAAAGGAGCGGTATTGGAGAAGAGGTTTTTAGCCCGTGAGAGTCGGGCACACGTCTAAGGGATTTCCCCTCCTCATGGAAAAAAAGGCGATGTTGCGTGGTCGAACGAACACTAAAATAAATCGTTGCTTAGTAGTTTATATCAATTTAGTGTATTGGCTAGCTAGAGCATACAATTTTTTTAAAAATATCCATGAATATCTAACAATCGTAATATTTATGTCTAAAAGCTGCCGGGGCGAAAGACCTTTTGCCTCATAGTGAATAATATTTTTAAAAGCAACCACATTATACCGAAAGACTAAAGTTTGACAGACAAGCGTCAGGCTGCGGAGCTTTGACCGTTCGCGTGCGTCAGCGGTTTTTAGTTCGCACGGAAATAGCGCGCTCTATGAAACTTTGGCACCGTATATCGCAGCGGGAGATACGCTTCCAAATCCAATTCAACTTAGGTATATTGGGGCGAACGAAGATTGATGACAACTAATACTTTTAGAATAAAATTGTTCACGTTACCTTCTAATCTGCCGCCTTAGTGACCAATACGGCTTTTATTGTTTCGAATCAGCAAAGGAATTGTAAAGTGTAGACGCTGCCACAAGATTTGATATATCTGTTAACAAGTTATGACAGTTTAAATATGCTTTTAAATGGGTTAATTAAATTGTAAATTATTTAAAAAGATAACATATAACATTTATAATATAATTACATATTATTATGTTAATATTAAAAAGTAGAAAAATAATAATATGTATTATTATTTCTACTTATGTAATTGTAAGAAAAAGGTGCGGATGTAATCGCGGACAAAAAGCGCGAAATAATAAAATAAAATGAAAAAACATTTCTGTAAATTTATTTATCAGGTATAAATTGCGATAATGAAGACGAAATTATTCTATCTAAACGCTCAGTAGTTGATCTATTGTGTGTTCCACGCGTGATTTTCACGTGCGACACGCCAACGTGTTTCATCTCTGTGATAAAGTTGTAGACTTGTAGCGTGGTAAGCGGTAAACATTGCAAAAATTTGAGAAGAAGCAGACTGCGCGCGAGACCACGTAGATAAAAATGAAAATAGATTTTGGCTAGGCGCCGCGTGCGCCGGTGTGCCTAACAATGCTGGAAAGTAGGTCGACAACTGTTTACAGTGTCAAATATGCGAACTATCCCACTTTGAACACTAAAATGTCTCAGTTAACTAACTAACTAATCTAAAACTACGTTCAGAAAACAAACCCGGTCAAGGAGAAAACAGATACATTTCGTCCAGGAAATATTCAACAACGTCTTTATGGTCCGATATTAATTTCCGCAGATCTTCATAAAAGGAACAACGCCGGTTCATCACGATTTTAAGGCAAGACATCCAACGAGGAAAATTGGACAAAAATTTAATATATTCGCAATTATAATGTTGACATATGAAAAATATGCAAGGCGTGTTGTCTTATGTAGAATTTGTAGTTCCGCGTTTTCTGCACAAGAATTGTAGAATTGTCTGAGCCGAGCCGTACATGTCATACGTTGGCGAATAATGAAAAGTGTGGGTCAACCACACGCGGTGTAAACCGCGCGATTGTTAACACGTGGGTTTTAAACGCGAAATTTTTTAATGTTTTCAGACTGCTGTGGCGTGATGTGTTATTTTTAAGAATATGTTGCATACAGCTAGAAGAAGTTTGTTTTTATTCTAGTTGCTCTTAAAATATTAATTTCTTATTTATTAGACTCTTAGTCGATAAGAGATGATAAGAATCGATATGACTTAATGATAAGACCAAAATAATGTCTAATGTCCATGTTGTAGCGACCTCAGTAACAGTTGGTAATTAAATTCTCGAAGCTCCGAGACATCTTCTTGTCCAAAATTCTCAAGTGTCTCAAAACAAAAGTTTTTGACCAAGGTGTGTTGTCAGTAATGGTGCTGAAACGTAGTTTTTAAATATGGGCCTTGTAAGAAAGATCGACGTCGCTCAACGAGCTATGGAGAGGGCTATGATCGGGAAAGGTACGCTGCGAAATCGAATCAGAAATTAGGAGATCCGTAGACGAACTAACTAAGGTTACTGTCAGATCGGAAAAACTGATACAGTGTTTCTGTTAAAAAGTAACTTAAAACAATCATAATAATAAAATTACTGTGCTTTGAAATTAAATTTTAAACTGACGCTCACGACATCCAATAATGTAATATAATAATTGATGGCCCTTCCTAAACACGTAACGAGAATTTGCGGTTTGAATAGCGCAGCTAACAATCGTGCGGTTTCCGTTTTGTCTGAAAGCTTATTTACTTACACTAACCAAATATCGGTAAATTTATAACAAGATGTAAACATATTTATTTCTTTTATATCATTGTATGCAATAAATATTTATAGAGACATATCTGATGCAACAAATAATCAAGTACTCAATTAATATTTCGAGAAAATTCTTCATTATTAGCTTTGTGATCGTCTTTAACTAATAAATGTTCACTTGCTAAATAACAATTTTCCATTAATGTTGAATATTTTAAAACTACAATGGCTTCTATAGCTATTTAGGTACTTTAATGTCTATTATGGAAGATTTGTATGTTATAAATACAGGTTGATAATTTGAGACGGGTCAGTAAGGGCTTCATTTTTAATTAAAAAAAATATTTGAACTTATTTTTCAACATCATTCTGTAAGAAATGTATGGTAGTCGTTTTTTTTTGCCTTTTTAGACGTTTTTAGTACCTATTCTAACCTCAATTTATCCTTATAACAGAATCGATTGATGCCATAAAAACAATAGGTACTTGAAAATTGAAAATATTGAAAATTGAAAATCCATTCTCCAAAATCTTTGAATGCCGATAGGAATATCTATTAAAATTATGGATAGTCTCAATAATTTTAGGTTTATGTAGCGGCCCTTACTGACCCGCCTAATAGTTGGCAACGCACTCGTAGCACCCGTGGATTGTATTTGTGGATTGCTGTGGATTGGTGGTGTTTGCTACCTACCACGTCCTTTGCAAATATTCAAAACATAACGTAGGAAGCAGGAAGGTAAGCGGAATACGGAAGCACAACAGAGAATTGACAATAATTATCTTCAACAACTAAACTTAACGTTTTTCTGTTTAAAAGTCCAATCACAGGTTAATTTGGATCAGTAATTGCTTACGTAAGATACTGTACGTACGTGATGTGCTCGTGAACAGGTAATGAGCACTCGAGCGAAGTGTGATATTAGCGTTAAAACTCACGAGTATCAACGCTTTGGTCAATCTTGAAAGACCTTGATAATTTTGTTGAACTTTTATCTGTATGCAATATTTTTTAAAAAAGTCACACGAGACAGAAGGAAATGATTTAAATTGTGGGGAAACTTTTGCACGTGAAAAGTTCACTTCCGACTTCCACGTGGTTTACGAACTCGTCTAGAGACCGAGCGCCATGAATCATGAATCAGTAGCACTACCATGAGTTTATGACTACCGAAATCGCTAGCGAGAGATGAGCGAGAATGTAAAATATTTGTATGAAAAATTGTACAGCGCCTCTAGCGGTCCCTCAAAGAACTAAAACCGGTAACATGAGTTGCATAAGTGAAAAACCTATCGAATGTAGCGCTAGCGACCATTAGCGACTAACGTTTAACTTGACATTTCTATACAAAATCAGTACCATGAGTTACAAATTTGACTGATGCTCTCGAGAAATACCGTAACGTTAGCAGTTAAATCATTCACTAGCACATTGAAGGGTGAAAGATTCGTTATCGATAGAAGTAAACCAACGTAAGATTTCGATAGCAACTCATGGTAATGCTACAGAATCATTTACAAAGCACGTGATATTTATATTATTATTTTTTTATTGGTATTAAACATTAATATACAACATAGCTTTTTTGCACACGACCTATAACAACGGCAATAATAATATATGCGACGCTGTTAGTGTCGTATATTTTTACAATATTGATTTGCCCTTGAACACTCATCCACACTAGCGGCTGCAATGAAATAACAGCAATAAATATCGAGGTGAGTTTGTTATAGATTAAAAAAGATTTTTTTTAATGTTTCGTAACTAAACCGAGGAAAGATACTTATTGCGAAAGTATAATTCTGGAAATGTTTAGAATAATTTTAAATAACAAGAGTCACGAGTAATAACGTTTATTTTTTATAAGCACTCTTGCAACGAATGAACATTAAATAAAATCGATAATTCTATTTACTTATATTACTGGCCACTATACAACTTCCGACACAACAGAGTGGAAGCAATAATAAATTTATGTCTATGAAAATTATTTCAACCGTAAAAAAACTACAAAGAAAATAATTAGATACCATCATGTGTGGTGTACATCACATGGCGATTTAGGTGAAGCGTTGACGTATTTGAAACAAAAAATAAAGTCGAGGCGTGCCGGAAACCATTCGGTTTGCGAACGCCGCAAAATTAATTGCGTTACCCAAATTCGCGTTAACGTTCGTTATTTCGGGTTATTTTCATTTTATTACGTCCTATAAAATAATTTTGAAAAGAAACTTCTTCAACTGCTAGCTTAAAATTCACACTACATTATTAAAATGTGCTAAAATAACTCTGCCGTTATGTGACCTTTTTAGAAATAAGCTACGTATTTTTATGATATTTGAACTCGACTCTAGCGAAGCACATTCGCTACTTTTAAAATCAACTCCTAACCTAAGCGCCTGTTTCACAAACGTCAAGTATGGCCTACTTGACGTAACTGTCATTTAAAGTCACCGGTAACCCGGAATAATTTAGCTGATATACGTTTATTTGTACGTCAAACGTCCCAAAAATTGAATAGAAGATAATTAAAAAATATCGGCTATCGATGGATGCACTAAACCGAGTGAATAATTCAATAAAACAGAAAATGATTTCTAAAAGTAACTAATCAACACTTTACTTGACGTTGGTGAAACAGGCGCTAAGAAGAGATATTAATTAGGATGAAAGTTAGGATAAAATATATATTGGTTCTCAAAATTAATTTGAAATTCTGTATAAATATAGACCTTTTTATTTTTATATCATAAGTAAAAATAACATAAATATCTACTTACATTTTATCAGAAAACAAATCTCACGCTTGAGAAAATCATTTGTTTTATTTTATCACCTATATTATTATAGCGGAATTATTGTTTATTATTATTTTTATTAGAGATGGGCGATGCTATGATGATGATGCTACCTATGATGGAGCGAGCTCACCCAGAATATGCCTATATAATTATATTCACTCGAACTTTGAAAAGATTAGGGTTATATGAGCTCGGTCGGATATACAGACAGACGCCGGCAGGGAGTTCCAAACCTTGGCAGTGTATAATATATTAATATTAAATTAAAATTTTAATATTACATGTTAATATTTATAGCGGAATTAAAATTTACGGCACTGACAACACATGCCAATATAATTTTCATCAGACAGAGAGCTTAGCGAAATAGGTCATGGATGAATTGAGATTTCCGTCCGTGGACTATACAGACTTATATTAAGATATCACGTCACGTGGCTTACTACAGAGCCACGTGATTACTTAAAATTATTAAATGCTTGTTAAATCTACCCGCCCCCGGGTTAACCTAAAAAGCAGATTTAAATCTAACAAAAAAATCGAATGGCGTTTCATTTTTGAAGAATCAGTTATTAGGTTAGATATATCTGGTACAAGGAAGTGTTATCGAAATATTAAAAAAAAGGTGCATTCTATAAATAGTAGGTACAGTCGGGGTAAGATGAGGTTCGTCACCTTAAAGTCGACAGTTGCTTCCACCAGGGCTCTATCAGTATAAGTAATGCCAACATTTCAATTCAAGATTGAGAATATTCAACATGGCTCTTAAAGAAACATTTGGAGCGATTGGTTAGATTTTTAGCTCGACGATATATGGAAATAAATTTCTTTATATTTTCATTTTTCCAGGAAAATGATACGTCACCCTTGAGAATGTTTGAATGTAATCATCTAGTATTATCCAGTACCTTACAAAATAGAATTACAAAAGAGAGAAACTTCATTAAGAATGGAAATAAAACCTACCAACAGTAGCTAACACGCAAGTTGCAATTACGAGTAAGTTACAATCCGTTTATTTGCTCGTGGCCACAACCTCTACTGCACGTGGTCTACTTATTCGTCTCGTCATAAGTACATTGTATGCTGTATTCTATTCTAAAGTAGTTCTTTCATTCTTTAATTGGCATAATATGTTACGTGCCGCTACACATTTATCGTGCTATTGCTATCGTGCCTATCAGCCATACATAAAAAATGCCTGAGATGAACAAAAATTAATTGTATCTGAAAATAAAAACTTCAAAAACTCAATAATCTTAAATAGTTATGTAAAAATCATCCAAAGAAATAACTTGAGAAATATGTAGACAGAGGCAGACAGCAACCTTCCTTCATACGAGTTAATAATGGACTACTCGCACGAATTCTAATGTACCTAGTACTCTCATGTTCGATGTAATGTAATCATAGTCATGTTTGTCGAATGGCGCGAATTGTCATGTACTAGATCGCTGTTTCGAGCCGCCACCTCGAGGGTTAGGATAGCCATAATGATAGCCAACCTCCAATAGGAGATGGCACAGAAGAAGACTCGGCATACGAAAGGTACGCCGAATACAAAAATTCTTAAGCACTTATTCAACTCAAGACTTGTAGACAAGGAAAGAAAGAAATAATAGGAGCGTCAAGTATATATCCTAGTAATAATAATATGCCAAATAAATTGAAAAACAATAATATATTTTAAATAGACGAGTAGGTCAATGCCATATCGCGTGTTATCGATTTCGGACGTGACACGGCGAACAGTAAACATAAAATTAGTTTGACGGGTTCACTCCTTTGATAAGTGAATATTATCGTTAATACCGCCAATTAAGTAAGTCTGAATAAACAATAAGTGATAGGTATAAAAAATATATATTACCTATCAAACACTTAAAAAATAAAAACACTATCTATACCAATATATTAAAATATTGAGTCAGCCATTTTTTATCTAATCCAGTTTATACCAAACCAAATTTCTCCCTTATCCCGAATCTGTTGAACATCGCGTCTTAGTTTTGGAAAGAAAATGTTTTCAATTTGACTAATACTTTAAATTTGACTAGTATTTCTGACTTTTGATTTTAAATTTTAATCTGAATAGTATTTTTTATTGTTACACTAAAATTCGTCAATAGGCACTGAACAAAAAAAATAAAGATCGGTTCATAAACAAACGAGAGAAAAGCGCTGAACTCTTGAGTATTTACTCATTTTTATATGTACTATAAATTTTATTTTTGACGTTGCAGGCGTCAGGGTACATACATCGCGTTTCACAGTCACAAACAGGACAGCTCTTTACACTAATGATACCTTTATCCTAATGACTGCTTATGTTAATGATGATGAATCGTCAACATGCCCGTTCATATAAAAAAGAAGACTATTCTAAATTCGACCATATGTACATGCAACAAGATAAAGTTCACGACCAGAAATTGGTGTCTGAAATTGGTCTGTTTTCTCTGTTTTATATCGACAACTGACTAAGCCCCGGTTTCGCTCAAATGCAATTTTTTTCTACAAATTATATGTACACAAACCTTCCTCATTTAGCGCTCTTTCCATTAGTGAAAATCGTTTAAAAAACTAATAGGTGGTCTAGAAGAAGTTAGCGGAGAAACAGAAATGTGCGGACAGCAACTTTATTTTCTAATTTGTATAGATATAATTTCAATAAATAAGTAACCCTAGTTTGGCTCAAGTAAACACAATATGGTGCAAATATTGAGACTATTGCATCAGAATTGCATAAACCAAGGGTACAAACAATGGGTCAACTCAAGTAAAACTCTCTCACCGATTGTGAAGTGAGACTTTTAGATTTATGCGAATAAAACACATTGTTTGTCTCAAAATAAAACGCAAAGTATGAAGTTCTTAGTTTATAAAACGACTACATTGAAAGCAATCATAAACAGCTTATAAAAGCTTACATAATTAGCAAAGCTTCCCTTTTGTCCTTTATTTATTAAAAGAATGTGTAAGTTTACGGAAGAACCTTCAAGGAAGTTACAATCAAAAACAATCTTGGTATAAACAGACATTAAATTTATATTTATCTTTTGATTGAGTTGATTTATATTATACGTAGAATATAAGATCCGCAAATTACATGAAATTATTTGATCATTGAAGAAAGACTATGTTTTTGAAGGAGTTCTATTTTATTCGAAAAGTAAGCGATTGGCGAAAGTCTTTTTGCATGTCAAGTCGTGTAAACATATGAAGAAATCTTAAAACTATTATTTGTTTTTCAAGATTATACAATGTATATATAGAAACTACGTATCTTTGTTAACCAACAGAACGAACACATTACGATTATCGACGACACTGACGAAGTCATCTAAAACAAGTAAAACCACCCTTTTGCAAATTAAATCGAATGAAATACTCGTATATATTATTGTATTTTACTTCTACGGATAAACATTACCAATTAAGTAGCCAACTTCGAGATGGTGGTCAATCGTCGTGGCTCGCATGGAAAGCTCTTCTCATCAAAAATTCCACAAAGGACATTTTAACACAGGCTGATTTCGAGCGAAGCTGCATTCGCAAGTTAGTATCTAATAATAATATTTATCCAACAGTTGCTAACGTGCTTTATGAAACAGGGGAATGAAGCGAAGCTTCCATACACAACCGTCTTGGAATAATAAATAACAGCGAGTCGCTGTTCTGCGGCGAAGCATTCTCAAATTTAATTTCAACCAATACTTAGTTTACTGTCCTCAACTGTCCTACTTCTAAAGGCCTCTAGTTTTACATAGTCACGACAGCCGTAGGTATTAACAAAGATTAAACTAGTTTTAAAATTCATCAACTGAAACTGTCCAAATATTTACATTGTATTGTAATCACAATACAAAGTTCATTGTCAAATTTATTGTTTATGCGAATTTTTTTAATTTTCTTAGTCACGCTGCTGGTTCACACAAAGGTAACAGTGGCGGCATCATTAAAGAATTTTGTTTAACCAAGTGTTTTTCGTGTGTAGATTATTTTATCAACAAAGCTACCGTTTGTCATACAGTGGAACATATGCCACAAATTAAGCACTATGAAACTAGAAGAGTTCATCGTTTTTTTTTATTTTATTTTTTCCATCCAAAGTTCAAGTTCTGTCAGCCAGTGAAAAACCAAAAGTGACAAATCCTTGCATTTGTTAACAATTTAATTAGGAGAAATAGACAGAAAAATGCCACGAAGCATTGAGAGAACCTCCTTAACCATGTTTATAATCCACTTATTTAACTCCAAAATTCTGCCATTTAGTAATGAAAACAAAACACGAAGTCGTGCAGGTCGTGAACGAGTTCAGGGTTCTGGAGTTAGACAAGAAGGCGCGCCATCCGCTGCCCTGGGTGAAAGGAGGGCACTGCACCGTTCCTTTGCAGCTTGCCTTACTAACGACAAACACCATAGAACAACTATACCATGCAATATCCCATTCATTACCTACTGCCATTGTTAAAGATATTTACCTTTTACTTATACTTCTGAGAAAATAAGCAAGCACGCAAGACGAGGCAATTAGGTACATTAAAACACAATATTAATCAAAATAATTTATAACAAATAATTAATGATTTTAAACAAAAACTATTGTAATTAATATCAACGTGGACATTTTGAGATGTGGACTATAATGTAATAAAGTAAAGAATAAATATAATGTAATAATTGTAATAAATAAATAAATCCTAAGTAGGTATATGGCTAAGTATATTTTTTTAACGTACTTATCTATCTACTTGTAAGTATGTAAGTATATGGCTCCGATAGGCAAAGGATTTAAAAACGCCTGTTTATGTTTCCATTTGCATAATGCGACATTGAAATTAAAAAAAAATATATAACATTCATTTTAAAATTACATCAAATAATTTTAAAAAAATCAGTTTGACGTCTATTAGAAGAGCACGTCAAATTGTTTGTTATAACTAATGGTTAAACAAGAATTGCAAGAAATATTCGACATCGATATTGTTTTCTGTCATTGATCATTCAACGATTCACCACTCGTCAAAGTTGAGTAAAAAAAATCAACTTCGTCCGAATGAAAAAGCACACGCATTAGTATTTCCGCACTTATTTCGAGGAAAGCTCAAATAGACGTCATAGCGAAAACCCAAAGTTCTACGAATAGAGAAATGTTTGCCAAAATATAATTTTACACACTCTCGTGGCGTAGGTACTTGACTGTTTTACACACGCTTTAATTATCAAGGTTACATGAATGTATATTTTTCATTTATGATTGACGTAAATTGTTACCGTAACAAGCACATTCTGGTTCCCTTTTTATATAGCGGTAGGTATGAGGTAAGAATAGACACATATTATTATATAAATTGGTTGAGATTTAACGGAGAAAGACGTAGAAACAAAATAATCAAAGTAATTACAATTAATCGTACAATTGTACAACGCGCGACGCAAAAACGGGGTGATATAATTATTACCTATGTTTGACCTGTGTTTCTGTTTATGGGATCTTAGCTCCAAAATTGATAGACCGATTTTAATTGGGTTTTTTAGTATAAAATCTGACGTGTTTCGGAAGGTTTTTGTCTTAGCTATAATTTATGAAGATCTTTTCAGGACTTTGAAGATCATCAGCTGTTCGACTTTAATAAAATTTGGTAGTATATTGTTAATCGGTAAACCCAACTCCTATACAACTTAAAGCAGGTATAGCTTGTTTGGAGTTGTTTGGGCTCAATAGAAAGTCGGGGGTGTTACTTTATAACTTTAATTATAGCTTGTATGTAGGCATTCTATGGAAGGGGCCATAACGAAGGTCTGAAACGCTGGAAGAACGCGCATTTGTATTATACAAATATAGAAATAAGATATCGTATTCGTTTATCAAGCAACAGCCCGCCTCCAGTGTTAACGACGACGGTGCGACAACCGGCCATGACCGCGTTGCGAGTTGGCCAGCAGAGACCGCGTACGGCGTCCTCCGCAGGGCACTAAACTCACTTGCGTAATAAATGCAATTTATTTTTAATTATTTATTTCATACGTTTAACTCAAAAAACATTTCATTTTATGCAGTTTGAAAAAAACCCAAAAAAAAATCCAGTATTGAATCAGTTATTAATTCGTCTTTATATTATTTTATCAGATTGAAAATTTTTTTACCACCGACAAGCCCCTGTCAAAGTTTATGGAAAATTTTATTTATCCTACATCCTTACTAATCTAATATTATTAATGTGAGTTAGTTTGTTTGTTACGCTTTCACGCAAAAACTACTGAACCGAACACCATGAAATTTTGCACACACGTTGTCTGGGACACTATAAAAGGACAGACAGACCATTTATCCAGAAAAAAATTTACTATTCCCGAGGGATCATCTAAAATAAAATAAAAAACAAATTCCTGGCCAAAGCCAGCAACATGTTGTCAAGCGTTATATTAAGTACTTATTTTTTTTGTTATTTTTCAACGCGGACGAACTCGCGGGCACCAGCTAGTAAAATATAAATATAAAACAAATATGAGCAAAAAGATTGAATAAATATTTTAATACCAAAGAAAAGGGGCGCGGACAAAACAAAGTCGTCCACAATAGATTGTCTTTTATAGATTTATAAATAAAGAGAGAATATTTGTATGTTTGTAATGTAATGAAATAAACTCAAACACTACTGGGACCCATTTGGAAAATTCTTTCACCTATAGAAAGCTATACGTTATCAGCGAGTAACATAGGCCTAGCTATACGCGGACGAAGTCGCGTTCAACAGCTAGGTAGTGAGTAATAAAACGAAAGGCACGCACTAGACTAGATGCAACAAAGAAACGTCTAGAACACAACTGCTGATGCGCTCACCTTGAACTAAAAGCAACTTGACGGCGATTATAGAATAAAACGATTATCCATAAATAGTTACCTATCTATCTATCTATATAAAAGGCAGTGTGTGTATGTATGTATGTTCCCTATGGACTCCAAAACCGCTGAACCGATTTTGATTAAATTTTCATACAAGAAAATTCTTCAGATTAGTCCAGCGGATAATCCTGTGAACTTCACAGGACTATCCGCTCCAATCGCTACCATACTTCACAGTGTGAAGCTGTGAAGTATGGTAGCGATCGGACGCGAACGAAGTCGCAGGCAAAACCTAGCATTTAATAGATACAAATTAATTTAGTAGCTCAGTTAGTATAATATTGTAAGACTTTTATGACGACGAACTAAAATTGATTCTTGTTGGAATACTTATGTATGTAATAGCTCTATGGTAATAGTAATTCCAACAAGAATCCTATAACGTCAATTATTTTTGAGTACTATAATTTTTTTTTGTCAGGCTGTGTATCAAGGTCTTCTATTCTGTAACGGGGTCTATACCATAATTATACTACCGAATGTCACTGACACTAAATTATAAATTTCTTTGCAACATCATTTTGGGATCACCAAATTGAATAAAAAAATTGAATAAAAAAAATACAGTACAAAGATAAACGACATATTATTATATTATTTATAAAACATTTACATATCCAACATTATAAACCATGTGATAATACGTAAAAACATTAACGATAATGTCACATATTATTTATAAATATCGACCCTGGATAGTACGAATTGTTATTACGAAGAGTACATATATTAGAAAAACAGTGTGATGATAAATTGATTATTTTAACAAAATATAAATGTAAAGTTCGTTGAGGTGCGATAACCGCATTTTACGTAGATAACGCTTACGCCGACAGGCAAACAAAAGAAAATTTATAGATTTTGCTGCATAAAAGGGATTGGGTAAGTTAAATACCGATCTGCCTATAAAGATTCACTAGGCTTAAGTAAACCAAAAAATAAACGCAAATAAAACAACTTAATTAGTTCACCGAGCACATTTTACTATACTTTACAAATTATTCTTTTACTAGCGAGGCTTCGCACAAATTCAAATTTTTTACGTACACAAAGCTTCCTCATTCATCGCTCTTTTGATTAGTGAAAACCGCATTAAAAGCCGTTGCGTTATATTAATGCGTTTATACCTAAGTACTATGTAAGAAGGATGAATATGAAAATTTGTTAATCATTAAGTATAATTTTATAAGGCAGGTGATTGTCACGATTACTTAAAATCACAAAAAATATTACAATTATTTATACCAAACGTACTTAATTAAGAGTAAATAAAGATTAATACTGTCTTGATTTTTTTTTAATGTTCTATAGTAAGTAAGTATACTGAATGAAGCTATTTCCAATTAATGTTTCATGAAAATTGGTTTAGCGGTTTATACACGTGACAAGATAACAAACAAATAGACAAGCAAAGTTGTATTCGCATTAATATTTAGTATAGGTATATTATATAGAGTATGGATGAAGGTCCTGGAAAAACACTGTATAAATAAATCGTTATTATAAATAATGCTAATGTTGCTTTTCTGAAAATCAATGTCAAACTCAAGCTCACTGAAAAACATTTTTTTATTTAAATTAAAATGTTTGGACGTGGTGCATACAATTTAAAGGACATTGACATTGAAATCATGAATTATTGGAAACAGGATAAACACTGATTATACCAAGGTGAATTTAATATTTATAAAAATACAACACCACCTACCTAATCAAGATTTACATATTTATCTACTAGGTAGTACAATATAAAAAACAAATTGCGTCTTTCTAAAAAAAACATTGTGGATGTTGGAGAAGACTTGGAAAATTTATTATAATTTTTTCTCGGAGTCTATAAAGAATTTCTGTAAGTATCTACTTCGTACGGAATTAAATTTTTCAAAAATCCTTTCTTATCTTAACGTTATAAATTAAACCTACGTTCCAAAATTCAGCCTGTCTGACCTTGTTTTAAAAAAACGCATAATATATAACTATTAAGCATGTCTCGACAAAACTTACATATTGTACAATATTTGTATGAGAGACCACGTCCTAAAATAAAACAAAGCATATAAAGTAATCAAACATCAAGAAATTATGAAAAATTTTATTACAAAATAAGTAAGAATCGCATATTATCTGAAAGTATCGGGCTTTGTGCCATTAGATTATTAGAAATGTGTTCATTAGTCAAATATTTTATCTTGATAGGCGTGTCACGAGCTTATTACCTACTAGGTATTTTGGTTTGATAAAATAAAAAAAACCTTGTAACATACGCCATCTAGCAGTCGCAGAATGAAAATGTTGTGATTATTCAAGAATAGTTTTACAACACAACTCAAAATAAAGTGCGCTCAAAATAATTGTACAATATCAATATAATATATATATAAAAATATCGTAAAGTAAAATTGGTGTAAACTGTGAACATAAAACGAAATCATGCAACGCCATCTGTCGTCAGCGCAATAGTAGTTTTTTTTTTTTTTTTCATTTTTGTTTAGTGTATTTATTATCTAATAACTGGTGTCCGTGAATTCATCCACGTTGAAAATATAAAACCTGAGAAAATATGAGACATTTTTATCGCTGTGACGACGGTGGCGCTGCCACGGCGACAGTGACACCCATTTTTTTATATTTTTAGACGATATCTCTTATTTAGAGGAATAAACTCCTCTAAATAAAAGAGGTTCAGTTGCCTCAGTTTACATGCTATGTACATGCTATTAATCAGTGTTCTGGTTTAGCCACTAGATATCTCGCTAAAGTGGTGTTTGTTGCACTAGATATTCGAGTACACAACTTTTATGATTAAGTGATCAAAAAGTACAAAAACTAACTATAGCAAAAGGTGAAAAGGTGCCTATGTGATTGTGAACAAGAGAAACTCACTTACTTGGGTTTTTAGAATATTCTCAACCATCATCTCTCATTTTTCTAAGTTAAACGGGATTCATATAATTTAATTTTTGATTATAATAGAGTTTGAATTTTTTTATACTTTAGTTAGGCTGACATTTTTAATCAATTTAATGTCACCCATAAACAAGAATTTTCAAATCGTTTACATTCAAATTTAAATGTATCGAACTCCAAAGATATTTCTGATCAGTTTTTAATCAAGTTGAATATTACTATTCTGTGTTATGACATTGACGAATTTGACATTGAAACCGAGCTTAAACTCGTTGTCAACGTCAAACATGAAACGTCGTCTATAATAATCTAATTAAACGTCAAACAAAAAAGCCAAAAATTATTGGCTTGGAATTTGGATGTTCGTTTTATTTTTTAATTTTAAAATAAATAATATAATAAGAATTATTTTTTAACTTTCGTCCATCTAAAAAATCGCATTATATCCTAATTGCATCTTCTGATATTATCAAAGAAGATAAACGTATTAGTAAAATTAAATATAACATTAATAGAAGGGGTTTATCATTTAAAAGTAGTATTATAGTAAGTTTTAAATGAATAGCGAAAAGAGAAATGCCAGAGGCCGAGGTCGCGGCAGAGGGCGAGGTCGCGGTCGTGGCAGGGGTCGCGGTCGCGGAAAGAAAGTGCCAAAGGTGATGTCTTCAGATGAGGAGGAATGTTCTGTCGAAGAGACCTCGCAAGAGCAGGAAGAACAACCATTGGAAGAGCCAAAAGAAGAAGTAGAAGAAGCGGCGCCAGCCAAATGTGAGTATTACAATTTTGAATGAAAAATTCACATCTGTTGACTACAAATTACGAGTTTAATCTGTAATAATAATAAACTCATAATATTAGGACTAAGTAATTTATAATAATAAAATATATTTTTTGCATGAAATAGTAACATAAGTCCACCCTCACGAACACATTTATAATATTAACAGAAGGATTAATTTAAATAAAAAGAAATCAAAAATACTCCTTTTTTTCCTAGAATTACACTGTCATTAAAGCAATAGAGTGAATGAAACCTTACATGACTTGTCAAAAAATTTCACCTTCTCAATCTGTCTATTCATCCAGAAATTTTGTATAAATTGTTTCCAATATTAAAATATTGCATTAATTGTTTATTTGTAAATAATTCCATTGATTGAGTGTAATCAACATAATAGTGATAAAACTTTATCTGTACTAAGATAAAAGTAAGTATGATGGGATTCATTGAATATAAAGTTTTGTAATGCAGTATTTCAAAGCAGAAACTTTGACTGTTGTTTAACGTGTTCATTTAAAAAAAGTGATATAATATCTTTTTCTCTTATAAAAAATATAATTATAGGGCATTTCTTTAAATTAAATATGATAATGATAACCCTAAAATCTGTTTCAGTGGAAGTCCCTTCTGATATATCACAACTTGAAACTCCAGTGTTTACCACTCTTCAGCGTGGACCTCCAGAACCAATGCTCCGACTCGACTGGAGTCATAGAGCAACACTCATTGGCGAGAAGGTTCTAAACCCCATGATCTACTGCTGTGATACATGTTCTAAACCTATACTTATTTATGGACGAATGGTAAGCTTAACATTCAAAATATCAGAAACGAATTCTATTTAATTATTTATTTGTGTAATAAAACAAAATGTCAAACATTTTTTTTTAATTAATAATGTTTTAGTTGAACTGATTAGTCACTGCCTTATTTTTATGTATATCTTTTGAGAAGGCTTTTATTCTGTTGCATTGTATCAATTTCTCCCATTTTATTATAACTGAAGGTACTATAATAATATAAGTTAATAACTATTTTTTAAAACCAACTTCAAACCGTTGTCTCATGGATGCCATTGTCAGAACTGGACCAAATTGAAATGAGACCACACAAATAAATAAAAAAAATCATCAAAATCGTTTCACCCAGTTGAAAGTTCTGAAGTAACAAACATTAAACAGTTGAATTGAGACTCCTTTTTTGGAAGTCAGTTGAAAATTAAATTTCATGATACACTCTATATAAAGGTCAAAAGGCAGATTTATGGTCCACTTGATGATTTGTGGCCACTGTCGCCAATGAAGAAATGAAACACTATAAGCATTGCAAGTGCACTGGCAACCTTGATAGGATAAGGAATAGAGGAAGGGGCTGTTGTGACATCTCTTACCAAAACATCACACATCCTGTTATTTCAAGGTGGTCTCCTGTAAGCAGATGATTACAAAAAAGTTAAAATGAGGTTGAAAAAGCAAGTGGTGTAGTCTTTGCGGGTATTTGTTTAGTGCACAAGCTACTGTATTCCTAGAGTACATCAATTTTTGAAGCAGTGTGTTGTGAAACTGTGCAATCAATGCAATTAATTAAAAATATATTATTTCAGATACCATGCAAACATGTGTTTTGTTTGTCCTGTGCCAGGGCTGATCACACCCACTGTCCCCGATGTAGAGAAAAGGTACAAAACATAATGTATTTGGTACACATAATTATGTACCTCAATTAATTATTTTATGTATTTTATGTAAACTTGATATAGATACACTTGGATGGAGAAAATACACTGGCTGTGTACTTTTCTAGTCTAAATATTTTTTCAAACCAAATTCCAAGCAGGCGCAAAACTGCCGCCCGCGACTTCGTCCGCGTTGAAAAAGAAAAAGTAGCCTATCCTGTGTCCTGTATGTCTAAATGTTTATCTACCAAGTTTCATGAAAATCAGTTAATTCGTTTAAGAGTTATGGAGGAACATACATATAATACCTACATTTACAGATTTATTACTAGTATTGATATTGACTAGTATTGATGATTTATTAATAAAGCTAAAGAGATTGTTTCTTTGTTTGAACACTTTTAAAATTGAGTTGAATTTTAAAATATATATTTTTTGCATTTTCATAGCCCAATTCGTGATAAATTAATCTGCAGACACAGGTAGTTTAATGATTGTTTTAATTTCAGGTATTAAGAGTGGAACAAACTGGATTGGGCACAGTGTTCATGTGTACGCATTCTGGAACACGTTATGGCAACACAGGCTGCAGGAGAACTTACTTATCGCAGGTAATTATACTGATATTTAGAAATGAATTCTTATACGTACACATTAGTCCAGGCATACACTTGTTGCAACCCATTAGTATCTGCAACGGAATGCAACGGATCATTCAGGCTTCATACATTTTTGGGTCTTTTTTGAAAGTCTCCTGAGTAATTCCAAAGGAGTTAAGTAAATAAAAGAAATTTAAATAATTATTTAATGCCATCATATTTCCGTGTATTGAATATTATTATTATATAATTTATTTTAATAATTGAAATTACGAGATGTATTATTTAGTTGCGTTTATTAGCGATATTTATTGAAACTACTGAATGGTTTGAAAGATTTGAACCAGACATCCAATTGGACTTTTATGTTTATTGGCTGCGGAACGCAATTTGCCCTGCCACTTTGAAAATAATCCTTGAAATTCCAACGTAATTTCCAGAGAGATCTGCAGGCTCACATAAACCATAGACACGTGTCGTCGGGCGGCGACAACAAGCCGGATCCTGAACCGCCTGCTGCGTCCGTTGCTGTTGTTAAACCTATGACGGTGAGTTGAAATCGTTGTCACATTAATATGTGTCAATATAATAATTAAATAGAATAGTGTGAAATAATGATGCATCTGCCCCAACGTTAGTTGGGCGCTGCGACTGCTGACCCTCGTGCGCATGCGGGCCACGCGTCGCTCGGGGCGCTGGGGGCGCTCGGGCCTCACGGGCCGCACGCGCACCACGCGGCCGACCGGCGCCCGCGTACCAACCTCATCACCGTGCCCATCCAGGACCAGCCGCATCACGACTACTACAACTACTACCCGGTAATCATTTACAGTACCTACTTCTCTTGAATAGTTAAGATTCCTATTTCATGGTCTCGATAACTATCAAGGTGATTGTACACATGATTTCTCGATCAGTATTTTGTGAATAAATAAACTAAAAATAAATGTGTATTACAGCCCCCGCAGCCCGTCCCTCCGCCGGCGATCCCCCCGGCGTCGGCCGTGCAAGTGTTGCCCCACTCGATGACGGTGCCGCCTCCCACTTACTATGGCGCCGCGACCCCTTACTCTGCACCGCCCGCTTACGTCGGAGCCTCCGGTGAGTGACTCTTTTCTATTGATATTACAGAGAGATAGAATCTATGAGTGTTTAGCTTTCTATTTATGTTGATGTCGACAGACAGGCTGACGGTCCACTGATGGTAGGTGGCTACCAGCGACATACACACTTTTCATATACAAAAGGAACATAAATGTAATTAGATTACCCCCCTTTTTCATGATAAAAATGTCAATGTAGGTAATTAATGTTGTTACGCAATACGCAGGCGGTTCTATCACCCCAGGCGTGGGGACAGTGGGGGCAGTTGTACCGCCCCCCGTGGCGGGGGTGGGCGAAGCGCGGTGGGGCGACGGGGGCTATCAGGCGGCAGCGCCCCCCGGCGGCCCCCCGCCCCCCGTGCCCGTCCAGCAGTGGGCGCAGCACTACTACAGGTAGCGACACTGATGGACTGTGTCTACGCGACTTTCAAATTTCGAATACATTTTTCACTGAGAAATTATTGTGCTGTAAATGCGCCAACTGATTCGAGCTAGTGTGGGGACCTAATTTTTATTAGTGACATCGTATCGACAAAATAGTTATTTAAGTTTTTTCTAAAGTGTATATTTATACTAACCATGCAATGTTGTGTAAAAATTTGTATTTCAATCTATCGGCTAGTTTTCGAGTTTTGTAATATAGGTGCGTTCAATTCGTGCAGATATAATAATATGATGTGGTGTAAAGTGTATTGTAATTTGAATAGATGTGAACAGTGGGACAGACCATCAATATGGTATTTAGTGAGACAGTGGAAAGTGAACAAATAAATATCTCAGTTTATGCATGGAAGTACCAATGCTTTTCGTCTCTGTATGTTGTGAAACATAAATGATTTTAATAAATTAACTATAATGTCACCTTGTCTCTTATCTTTGTTCCTTAAGGTGCTACGCCGCTTATATGTAGAAACTGCTATAAATCTGTATGAACAAGAACTAGATTATATATTATATTGAAAAAATGTTTGCTACTATACACTGTTTTTTTAACGAGTACCTACCAAAAATTTTCACTGCATTGCTAATTTGCTATTGGTCCACGTAATCAACATAAAATCGGTTTATTCGATAAGAACGCGCCTAAAGTGTAAGTCCCGCCCCTAAAAATTTGTTAAAAAAATACAGAGTATATTTTAAATATTTATATACAAAGTAAAATGATTCACTTGATACTATTTGATGATAGGGCTGTGTCATTTAATTTACTTATTTGATGACGTTTCTTTGATTTTATCTACACTCGACGCAGAATCACAAATCTGGATCACTTTTTCATATAAAAAAATTCTCGAAATTTTTCTAATATCTTAAATATAAAAATATCGCTGAAGGCTATTTTAATTCCTTTTAAGTTGAAGTGTAGATCTCAAACTGAAGAATTTTTCATGTTGAAAAATTAGCTACATATGAAAATCTAAAAAAAATACTGTCAAATAGAATGTTGTAAAAATATGTTACCTTTGTTATGGTATTTAACACCAATAAAAGACGTCAAACAAGTGATTAGTAATCATTTATTAACACTAACATTAATTATATTTACACATACCATCATTCATCCCTCCCATAAATTCGATACCATCAACAAATACTTAAAATTTGCAAAAAATATCTTCTCATACTTTTTGTATAACATACACAATATACAACTTCCAAACAGAAGCATATAATTACAGACTTCGTAGAGAAATGTTTCATTAAAATAAATGCAAACCACTTCCTTCCCATTTCAACAACTCATTGGTATCATTTAGCTTTGCTTTCCAAAATACATTTTATATTACTACAAAATTCCCCAACGGGTTCACGGTGCCACCATTTTGTAACATAAATTTCCACTTTTAACTTCAGCTATCTACCAGATAAAGTCCCGTCAAAATAGGTTCAGCCGTTTCGAAAATTAGCCGGAACAAACTGGCAGACAAAAGTTTTAAAAATTGTTTTTTTTTTGTTTATACTTTGATATTAATTTATTAAAAGCAATACAAACTTCCAATTTTATGAACAAAAAAAGTGTTGATTAGCTACTTTTCAAGTAACGCTGATTGGCGAGTAAATTTTCGAGTAATGCTACTCGAACCCGAGACTTTTGACACTTTACTCGGAGCTGGTGAAGACTATACTTTGAATACAAATGGTGTTCGATCCCATTAGTGGTACAAAAAGGTGAAACTGTGGCTCGTGAAACACAAAATTCTCTTTAACACTATCATTAAACAAATATTAATTATTTTATTTATTATATAAAAAAAAAACACATCTTCTGTTTATAATACTTGTCTAAGTTTACTGTCTTTGACGTTACCAGTTTAAATAAATAGGGTTGGCACAAGTATCGATTTGAAAATTGCATTAATATTATTAAAAAAAAATAAGATTTAATTATGAAATTATTGTGACAATGACCTTTCTAAAATGGTTATAGCAGAAATATTACTTTTAAGATTTTCCTAAAATATTATAATTACATTTTAGGAATTAGAAAGTAATGTTGCATACATTTTATGTATTAATTGGACAGTAAAAGTTCAGAATCAACAAAGTGAAATAGAATAGTTAAGAAACTCCCATAAAATACCAACTTTCAAATACAAAAGACCGCACCTAATTTAGGATGAACTTATAATTGATAAAATAAAAATTAAATTAAATCCATAGATCCACTATATGAAGAGTGCAACTGTTTTTTTCTTTTTTACAATTAAAAATATAGAACATATCGATTAAAAAAATACAATTAACTTCTTTTGATCCTTATCAGATTTTTTCTGTGTTTGTATTATGTTCTTGAAAATATTCATTTTATTCTATTTTTATTTACCATAAACCGGCCAGCATTATTATTATTATTATTATTTAAAATATTATATTTCCCTTTAAGAATTAGAAAACAAAGAACAACCCTGTACACT
Organism: Synanthedon vespiformis; assembly: GCA_918317495.1. NCBI lineage: Eukaryota > Metazoa > Arthropoda > Insecta > Lepidoptera > Sesiidae > Synanthedon > Synanthedon vespiformis. The sequence goes on along the minus strand of OU906951.1, from coordinate 2,152,801 downwards.
GTTGGTTTTTCTGTCTGTGGGCATGTCAAAGCTGGGCCAGATTAAGGAGACGGAGTTACTAGACTCATTTGTGACAACCCTGCTAATGCAATTGACTATTCAACAATCATGAGTGTTTGGTGGTGGGCGCTGCGGGTTCCCCCAAGTCGACTAGCGTGGCCTCCGCCGGCGCAGCGGACGGCGTATGTCTCGTCTCTGGTTCCACGGTGAACTGCGGGACGACCTGCGGTGGAACTTTCCTCACCGACTCCATGTTCACTTTGGTCGATAGACTCTTCTGTCTCGTTTGTTCGGACGTCTTCGATAATCTCTCACTCAATGCCTTGAGTGCGATTTGTCTGAAATTTTAAAATTAATCTGATAAAATAATTATATCACCTGCTGTGTACTGTACATTTTATGCAAATAAATAAAGATTTAACAATTACTTATAAAAGAAAGAACACTTTTACCCCAATATATAAAATATAGATATAACATCTATCTAAATTTATTAAATGAATTGCTAGATCTGTAAACTTGAGAACGGCTGGACCAATTTGGATAAATTTCTATGAACCAATTTTTCTTTTGCCCATCCAAAGTTCCTAGTTGACAACGTCCTCTGTGACACTATGATAGTTCCAAAGGTGAGTACCATAAAATTGTCCTGTCATTGGAATATGGCTAATTTCAATATAATTTTGTTAATAATACCTTCTCCTCTCCATATCTTGTGGCTCAACACCAGGCATGGATATAGTGACTCCGCGAGGACTGAGAGCTAGATGAACACGTCGCTGGCTTGGTGAACACAACCCCAGCCTCACCAGACAACGGTGAGGTGGACCCAGGATAGCTCTCACAACTGGCTGCAGGACTGTTGGAAAGAAGCTGAAACATTGTTCAATATTTAATATTCAATGTTACTCAATAAAAGATAAAATCAATGTAACAAAAGCCTTCTCACTATTAAGATTATTAAAAGAAATACTTTTTATAAGAGTACTAGCTGCTGCCCGCGATTTCGCCTCCGTAACTTTGTAAATTTTATACTAAAACCTTCCTCGAGAACCACTCTATGAAAATCTGTACAGTAGTTTTTGAGTTTATCGTGAACGGACAGACGCAGTGGAGAACTTAAAATATGTAGTGATTTTATATTTTTCATTAACAACTAGTTCATATTATCCAAATATAAAAGAAGAAATTAGGTAATCACTGCTTATTTATGTTCTTTAATCCTTTAGCTGCCAGAGTCAGATTTATATGACAATTATTTTTTTGTCCATTGTAATTATGGCGTTGCTTTCTATTTAAAAAATAATATCAGTTTACAAGTCAAGCGCTAGGAGAGCATGTAGCCACCATCGTCAAGTGGACCATTAGCTTGTCTATCAATGTTAACATTAAAAAAACTCACTTATCAAAACTAAAATTGTCTGCCATGTCACCCTTTGTGCCATTACTATGCCTCTGCCAGAATCTCAAATACATCCAAGATAGAATTGTTCCGCTGCCCCACATGCAGGGATATGTGCCTTCAAGGGCTCCAATAGCCCAAAATATTATTGTTGCTATCAAAATTAACAGGGGCAAAGCTCTGTTGGTGAGTTTTCCTGAAAATAAATAACAAAAGCACATTAACACATTCATTGCCGCACCAAAAATTTCAAGTCTCATATGAATGGCCAGCATATAATGTGTTGAACTCGTGTGGTGAGTTGTTGGCTGTACAAATGAGGAGAATAGATTCGCGACGCGGCTTTTGAATTGCATATCTCAACACTTCAAGGTGGTTTTTAAGAAAACTTGGACCTAGTATTTTTTAAGAAAATTTGGACTTGCGTAGCAAGTTCTAAGCCCTCAGTATGCGACTTTAGTGAACTCGCCAGGCGAGTCCTTGGCAATGAATGGGTTAAGTACAACATACAAATCTACAGTTCACTATAGATAGAAGTTTATAAACAAACTAATATTTCAAAACAGCAAAGTCATACCTAATGAAGTTTTTATCAAGAGATGATCTGGCATTATCTGCTTCACAGCGACGCATACGGCGGCTAAGTATCCGGCCAACCCGTGCACATGGATCTCAAACAAATACGTCGTTTGTCCAGTGCATGCAAATATTACAAGATAGTAAAATGTAGTCAGAAATGCGACCCCTATATTTGTTAAAAAGAAAAACTTCATCATCTCCAGCTGTCCCCATAGTGGTTCAATTAACTTCCCACACAATCCAACGGTCACAACGTCAATAATCACCTCCCACAAGTGTATCTCTAGAAACCAGAACGTGAAAGCAGACCACAGCTGAAAAGAAGGTGGCAACAAATATCCAGGTGTAACACTGAGAATGTCTATAACATCGTTAGAAAAAGATAATATGTAACCTATGCACACAACGACACATATAAATTTTACGGAAGGTGAAGTGTTTCCTAGCAAAGCAGAAAATTGTTGTCGTAAATAAGAGAAATTGTGACTTATAACTCGAAGCGCAGCCATTTTCGTAATTCTGTCCACCCACAGAGCAAATAAAGCTGAGATAAAATACTTTATTACGTTTATGTCAGATTGACTCACTTATCTTCAGAGCAGCATAGAATAATAATTCATATATCAATCAAAATTCAAAGTTGTACTTGTGTGGTTTACACAGATTATTATTGGTGGTTTGTTTCTACGATTGTACCATATATATTATTAATTTATTATACTCTTTGGATTGTACGGATTTATCGGTGTCATAGAAACGTTATATTCGTAGAGGGAGTATTCCTTTAATCTAAAAGGGCTATCACACCTTACAATTTGAACATTTCCTATTTAGGAATGTAAGTAGAGAGCTCGTGATCACACTACGCTAAATAGATTTCTAAATCGAAGGTGTTGCCAGTATACGGATTTCTCGGTATACATTACAGATTTTTAGCATGCATGTCATACCTATAAATTACTAAATGATAAATAAGCCTTGTTATGAATTAAATTTTGATTTTGATTTTATATTTAAGATGAATAAAGACATTTACAAATAGTTATTGATTTTATTTTTTTAAGTTTAAACCAAATATTATATTACTAGCTGGTGCCCGCGACTTCTTCCGCGTTGAAAAAGAAAATATATGAGTAATAACGCCTGACATCGTTATTACTGTGACGACGGTAGCGCCCTATTATTTATATTTTTAGACGATTACTCAGGAACAGTACTTTTTTTTGGAAGAAAGGTACCCTATATCCTTTCCTGTATCCCTGACAACGTGTATTGTGTATGCAAAATTCGGTTGAGTAGTTAAGGCGTGAAAAGGTTTCGCAGTTATAATATTAGTAAGTATGGATAGTAGGTATGGATTATACAAATTTTTTTATAATCTAATATATATATATATATAATATATAGATTATTTTTGTATAATCTAATATATTGTATATATATAATAGGTTTCGCATTTATAATATTAGTAAGTATGGATAGTATGGATTATACAAATTTTTGATATCTAATTCAAATTCAAATTCAAATATTTTATTGCAAACCATAATGTATAAACGATGTTACATATAACAAATCGATATACGATTTATAAGTAATACTTCACTCGGTATAATTAAATTCTAAAGAATTTCAAACAAATTTTGCTCTTGTAGTTTCATATATTTTAGAAAACATTAAAAAAACTTTATTACTTTTATTGTGGCATTTCTATTTAATTGAATTAGTACAAAGTATATTGAATAGGTAGAGTTCAGAGCTGCCGCTTCCGCAACAGTCATAAAACGTCGATGTTACAGTTTAGTAAATCGAAAGGTGTGATCGCAGTTAGAACAGATTGGATTCAATTTAGAGTTTATCCATTTTCAACTTTATATCTTCGATTTAGAAATCAATTTAGCGTAGTGTGATCACGAGCTCTCTACTTAGATTCCTAAATAGAAAACGTTCAAATTGAATAGTGCGATAAGCATTTCCTACATCGAATTCAATTTAGGAAACAGTGAAAGGCGGTACGGATTTTTGCCTCCACAAATCTGGCAACACTTGTGAACGCAGTAGGGATGCCCGATACTTCGCTTTGTATCGATATATCGTATTAAATATTAGGAATATAAGGAAATTACTAGTTAGGTATATAACAAGTTACTGGTATTTTAACGAAATCAATTGCAATCAAGAATCTTGATTGTGTTACCTATTTATTTAGTATATTATTTTATTACCTATTTCATTTAAATAGGTATTTCATTTAAGTAGTTATTTTAGTGCCCGACTTCGTCCTCGTAACGTTATAAAATATAAATAACCTATGTTATTTATGTTTCAATTTTGATTTTAAAAAGGTAAACAATTAACCATTTTGTATATTAGCGTGTCACGCGTTACGCGGACGAAGTCGCGGGCAGCAGCTAGTGTACTCGATTTTGAGAAAACATCAATGTTTCTAACCGATGCATAGCCTCTTTGTATCGCATCGACAAAAAAACATCGATGTATTTTTTAAGTGGACACCCCTAAACTTCCTAAATTGAAACGCCGCGATCACAGTATTCAATTTAAGGAAACAGAGAGTTAGAACTCTCTAAATTGAATCCGATCTGTTCTTTCTGCGATCACACCTTTCGATTTCCTAAATTGGATACGTTCAAATTGTAAGGTGTGATAGCCCTTTTAATAAAATAATTGTTTACCAATATTTTTTTACCGACACAGGTTAGTTACATATTACATTTGGACATTAAACCTGCAAGAAAACAAATATATAATATATTGTAACTCTATTTATATTTCATTAATTTACTTCGGTGAAAAAGCCATATAAAACCATTGTTTTAAAATTCTCAGATAATTGTTATCAAAACACCTTTCATGTTATATGATATATTTGACCCAAGCAAGTTATCTTACTTTATTATAAAACTGCGACGCCGGGGTAGAAAGCACACGAAGATTATCATGTTATTATTTAAATTCATCAGAGGCGCAATACTTGTATGTACCCAAATTTACATTAATGTCATATAAAAGTTACAACTGTAATTAATTTCAATTAAAATATTTCAGCTACGAATTGCTAACGTTATGGCGTGTTCGGAAAAGGAAATTAGTAGCAAAAGCATAAAATATCTAAATCAAACTGAAGCAATAACACTTGATGAACAACTCTTCAATGATTACAAATACAGTGTGGACCAATTGATGGAACTTGCAGGACTTAGTGTAGCGACAGCTGTTGCACGAGTTTTTCCATCTTCAACGTTAGTATCCAACCAATGTTACTTTGTGAAGTCTATATACAGGCAGCATTTTGACAAGTGACTTAATGCTCTTTCTAAGTCCTGGGTATGGATCTAGAAAGTAGTGGCAGGGCAAACTGCAAATCACAGTAATTTGGGTAGTATATCTGACAGCAGTAATAGATTACTACACTAAAATAACAGCACAAGTGTTATTGTGTTTTGTAATAAATATATAATTATAATGGTGTGTGATAATAAATTTATAATTATATATTACCAAGTGCCTATTGACCTCACAAGCCTATTTAGCTTGAGATAATATTTAATTACAATTAAAATTAATAACTAGAAATAGATCCTAGCCCTGGCAATGCCCAATGTTGTCCTAAGATCTCTGGGAAAATTTTAAGAAAGTTTATACAAAACAATTACAGTTAAGTTTATACAAATACAATACAATAGCCATTCTCTTTTCCTAGTTGTTTTTGTTCTTGCAAATTAAATTGATACTTACTATTTTTCAAGCTGTATTTATCCAGTATGTATCACCTAATAAGATACACATCTATTCAGAGGGTGGGAGATAAAATCTCTATAATAGAGGGCAGAATATAGAATAGGGTGGCAACATTGAAGGAAGATTCTAGAATAGAATAGAATAGTTCTAGAATAGGGAGTCTTAAATTCTGTGGTTCTTTTGAAGTTTTTATATACTGAAATTTATGTATCTGACAAAAGGCAGTAAAAATATTTATCTTATTTCTGTTTTTATTTTTACAGACATGAAAGAGCTCTCATAATTTGTGGGCCAGGAAATAATGGCGGAGATGGTCTGGTAGCAGCAAGACACATGAGCATGTTTGGTTATAAAGTAGCAATTCACTATCCGATACGAAAACCAAATCAGTTGTATGAGAGGCTCCTGGAACAAGCTACTAGATTTAATGTTGACCTTGTAGAGAGACTATCGCCACCAAAAGATTTGCATAATGATTATGAATTGCTAGTCGACGCTTTGTTTGGATTCAGTTTTAAGCCTCCCGTAAGGCCAACACTGCAACCAGCTCTAGATGCTTTGATTACATCGGGATTGCCAGTTTGCAGGTAAAATGCATTTGTAATAAGAGAGAATTTAGAATCGGCACATGATTGATTCCTCTTGTTGACAAAAAGCGCAGTTGGGAATAAACCAATTCAATGTTTTGCATTGTGACGCTTCTATAAATTTTACTTATATTGCTTTGAAACTTTGTTCAACATTAATAATAGGTATGTAGAATATTAAAATATTGAGAACTTTCAGGGTACAATCAATACATTTAGTAGTCTCAGGGCACACTCCGTTTTCCAGTCATTTGATCATCCCTTCCTTATCCTTTATCTTTCTATGGTCGGCATCGCACGTGCAGACTTGTGTTATGTTATAGGTGACGGTAGCCACCTACCATCAAGTGGACAGTCAACTTGTCTGTTGATCTTAATAAAAAAAAAAAACCTTAGTTATTTACATTTTATTCTTTTTCAGTGTGGATATTCCCAGTGGTTGGCACGTAGAGAATGGACCAGAATCGCAGAATTCATTGAAACCCGCATTGCTGATATCACTTTCTGCACCGAAAATGTGCGCCAAACCAGAATTCCTAAAGAGTGCTAGACATTTTCTTGGTGGAAGATTTTTACCACCTTCCATTATAAAAAGTTTCAATTTAAGTTTGCCTCCATATCCTAACCAAGACCAAGTCGTGGAGATATGTGATACACATTAAATACTTCAAGTGAAATATTAATATATAATATATATACCTATGTCATAGAGAGGAATTAAGTTTAATAAAGGGTTTTTTAATTGAAATATTTTTTAGTCTTATTATGCTGATTCCCATTAACAAATTTCGTCACGTTGATTTGATTTATTTATTATAAGTTCTAACTTGTGTCAATACCGTCCCTCTGTAGCAAAATGTAGGAGTAGTATAATTCCCGGCACGTAACTTGGCAAGAATGGCGAGATATACCGTAGTGGGAGAAAGATTTGCGCAAACTTTCTCCCACTACGGTAAAATCTTGCCAAGTTATGTGCCGGTTATTATATAAATAGTACGGTTGCCAGTCCGGTTGAATGTACTAATAACGGAACGGTAGTAATACTAGATCTATGGTACTAATAAAAGACTTTTCAGTCTCAGTAGTCTAGTTGTACACGTCACCCGAACTGTTGAACCTCCTCTTGTATCAGTAGTTCGATTCTATGGATCTTAGCCAAAGATTTAAATCTTAAATCCATAGAATTGAGCTGCATCCAGAAATTTTGAAAATATTTATTGAATTTCAATGAAATTTCAGTAATTTATAGTTTTCATGTTTTCATAAAAAAATATGAGCTTATGTGTACGTACGTACAGTACTTTAAAAAACAATGCATGCAATTGCAATTTCCCTATAAGTTTTGTTTTGAAATTAAGTAAAAATACATATTTATTTATTTTTGGAATATAATTCTTCCAGTCGCCTAATCTAGGACTATAGTGAAACAATATATTCATTTATTTAATTTTATGTAAAACATAATATTAATTAAGTAAGGAAAGAACTATTTTTAAGTATGTTTGTATAAATCATAGGTAATTAGGTATAAATAGAAATAAACTATAACTTTTTAGTATATAATATATAGTGTTCTCTGTTATAATTTACGTTTGTTTTATTTACGTCAAGTTACAACGTAAGGTTGGTTTCCAATGGACTCATGGAGTAGTTTATTTTATTATACGACGACTTACTATCAAGAGGACCATGAGCCTCTCTGTCGATGGATCTTAACTTTGAAAGAAAAATAGTTTTTTATTCTAGTCAGTCATCCAATTTTATATATCCTTGTCTATGTTTTATATATTATAATTTTACACTACACAGTTGACAGTCGAAATATTTATTGGTCTGTAAAAAAAATGTAGAAATTAAACAGTAGCAATACTATAGTCTGTTGTCTCTTTCTTATCAACAATATGAATAGAACGGGACAACACTACAGTGTTGCCACTTTTTAATTTCTACACTTTTTTGACAGCATAAATTGACGTTTATTCATTCATTCATTCATTGATTGGCTTTGGCGCCAAAAGTTGATTTGTTGGTCTTTCTTTGACGTTTTGTTCGTTGGTGCTTGCTTTTTGCTTTGTGCCCGCTGTTCTCGAGCTCTTGTGCCGGTTTGTTTCAATAGAAGTTTATTGTATAATAATTTTGTCATTTTATAATTGCTTTTTGAGGTTAGCGTCATTGCGTCTTGTGGTTGTGGCCGATATTATATTATATTTAAGTTTTACAGTTACACTAACTATATTCATATCCGGTAAGTCACACATTTTCCAATAGCTGCTTGTTCTCTAATCTAGAACTATTTTACGTTATTTACATGAACTTCTTTAACTTTCTTTTAGAAAATGTTTGAGGCACGTTTATTGAAAGGTGTTATCCTTAAAAAGGTGTTAGAAGCCATCAAAGATCTTCTCAACCAAGCCACATTTGACTGCGATGAAAAAGGGATTCAGCTTCAGGTACATAGTTATTCTATTCTCTATTTATTAGCAATTACTAAACCTTATTATCATTTAGACTCAACTTTATGGTCGACCATTATTCCTGGTGTTATATTGTATACTAATTCCCTTTTGGGGAAAATAATGTTTTTTATATACTTATGAGGTAGTATATGTAAAAGCGAACCCTATCTTATTTAGACGAGTTGCAGAGCAAAGTAAAAGAGATCCAAATAGACTGTATTCGCAATGGTCACGCAAAGATCGTTTGTTTGTTTGTTTGTTTGTATAGAATAGGCTCCGAAACTACTGGACTGATTTGAAAAATTCTTTTACCATTAGAAGCCGACATTATTCTTGATGAACATGGAATACTTTTTACCGTGGGAAAATGCTTCATTCCTATGGGAAATCTAAAATAAAAGTAAATACTAGTGGCTTGGCCGGGGAGATAACAACATCTATCCAATATGGTAGATGGCGTTTTATACTTTACTACGCGGATGAAGTCGCGAACACCAGCTAATGTCTGATAACTTAATGGATAGTGGTGATTAATAATTGCTTATTTTGTTATGTAGTGTTTCAAAAACATTTGCACACCCTAAAGTGTAGAATGTAGCGGGCCTAATTCATTATGAAACGATTTAATTGTAATTACCTATATTCAGCAAATAAATTATTATTATTTTTTTTTTTCTTATATCTTACTAATTCAAGTGATATAGGTCTACACTTATATGCACAATTTGAGCACAAATTATTAATATCTACCTGCAATTTGGTAGGTGTGTTTAAAGTTATAGAGTTATATATATTTTTATCTAATCTCAATAATCTGAACACTAAAAGTTTATATCATGTTTGGAATAATGAAGCTTTCGGATTTTAGTATAAAGGATAGATTAGGAAGGAAAGGAAAATGTGCCTTACTCACTGAAAGTACTGGAACACCACAGCACACATGCTGTTATTTGATGGTGTTCGCCACCACCAGACAAGCTGCCCAAATAAATGACAGCAAATCACAGCGTGCCCTGCTACTACTTAAAAATAAAAATAGTTATTTGGGCCACGTATGTAACATTATGAGGATTTTATTCACACATTGCCAAGGCGTTCGACAGGGTTCAACACCACATTATGATGCGTAAGCTTAGGCAATATGGAGTATCAGGCAATGTCCTGAATTGGTGTGGGTCATACTTGAGCGGTAGGGTGTCGAGGGTGGTCCTTAGGGGATATTTTTCGGATTCCTTCGCATTAAATTCCGGCGTACCCCAGGGGTCTCATCTTGGCCCCCTATTCTTTAATGTTTTTATTAATGACATTGAATCGTGTTTCTGGAACTCGCATTGTCTGCTCTTCGCAGACGACCTAAAAATTTTCAAAAGTGTGATATCTCCGGGGGATGGTGCGGGGCTCCAGGAGGATCTTAACAGGTTGTCGAACTGGTGTCGGCTTAATGGCATGTCGCTTAACATCGACAAATGCTTTCATCTGCATTTCTCCAGGGGACGGTTCCCACCGGGACAGACCTACCACTTTGATGGCACTTATCTGCGGAGAGTGGACTCTGCGAGAGACCTTGGAGTTCAGATCGACTCAAAGCTTCGTTTTAATGTCCACATTGACAATATTGTGAAAAAGGCGTTCAAGTCCCTGGGTTTTATCATTAGAAGTTGCAGGGAGTTCAAAAACCCATCGACAATTATTGCTCTTTATAATGCTTATGTGCGCTCAGGACTGGAGTATTGCTCAACCATATGGAATCCACACTATGATGTTTATATCAAGCGTCTGGAGTCTGTACAGAAGCGATTCCTTTGGCACTTGTCTTATGGTCGCGGTTTAGCTAGGGAGCTTTCAAGCTATCAGGCCAGATTGATTCACTTTAATGTCGATTCTCTGCAGTCCCGGAGGCTTTTGTTGGACGTTCTGTTTTTCTGCAAATTACTGAGGGGGACAGTCGATTCGCCCGAACTCTTATCCCGTATTAACTTCAGTGTTCCTCGACGAGCCCCTCGGCCGGGCAGATATACACCTTTCCAGCTGAACCATTTCAGAACAAACTTGGGCCGTTTTTCACCGTTGAATCGAATTATGGGTCATGCGAACTCCCTAAGGCACGAGATTGACCCCTGTAGCGATACATTCTCGAAAATTAAGAGAGTCATCCTCGTCCGTGGTTCCGACACCTGACATTTTAATTTTAATTTTATTTTTGATTTTATTTTTTAATTTTATTTGTAATTTTTAATTTTACATGTGTGACTTTATTTGATTATTTTTTATTTGATGCTGTGTATGTTTCAATTATTAATTTAGATTTAGATGAAAAGTTAGATTATTGTAGGTACGGATGTTGCTTGTAGCTCTTATTGGTGAATGTTGAGCTCCCTGTAATTGCGGCGGCATCCGCCATGAGCTCATTTGTTTGAACTGTGTTATGTTTAGATGCCTGCCTCGTTGGGGGCCTTGTATAATAAATAAATAAATAAATATATTCTTATTGCAGGCCATGGATAATTCTCATGTATCACTGGTATCACTCACTCTCCGATCTGATGGTTTTGACAAATATAGATGCGACAGAAATATCTCCATGGGAATGAATTTGGCGAGGTAATATCCCTATTTCACATACATGAAAGCTTTCAAATGAATACCATCTTTCTTGTCCGAGCTACTAAGGAGTGGAACTCATTGCCTGCATCCATGTTTCCTCAAAATTGCAATCTCGGGTTCTTAAATTTAAGGGTAAATGGGCACTTACTAGTTAAGTGTGGTCCTTACATCAAGTGAGATTGCAGCCAAGCGCTGCCTTGATATAAAATGTATTACAAGTCAAAAATTCTTTGAATTTCTTTTTCTTCACTCCACAGTAAATATAAATGAGAGAATTCTTGGCATTGCATTGCAGTGCACAAGTTATAATACTCAATAGAGGAAAAGCAAAAAAATCTATTGATCCTTTTCTTTTACAGTAAGAGATAATTATGCATATACAGCTGCCAACTACAGTAGTAAGGGATGGAGAAAATATTTAAAAAAATATGTCTGGCATCCTTTACACAGCGAAACACAATAACAGAAATACTGTTATTTCTTTAATTGTAAGGGAGTGGCTGCCACTAATAATTTTCCAGATAAGTGTCAACTTTGACTGAGAATCTGTGGAAATTGGAAATCGAACCCAGGACCTCTGAGACAGGGCATTAATTAATGCAAGCACCTTAACCGCTCATCTATAGGTTCGACAAAATAAAGCAAATGATAATGTTTTTCTTTCAGCTTGACCAAGATTCTGAAATGCACAGGAGAAAAAGATGCGGTGACCATAAAGGCACAAGATAATGCCGATGAGGTCACATTTGTCATAGAGAGTCCCAACCACGAGAAGGTGTCCGACTATGAGATGAAGCTGATGAATTTGGACCTTGAACATTTAGGTGAGAAAACGCATAAAAAAGGTTTCATTAGATATCTCAGCCTGATATTTTTTAAAAATGGTCATTTGGGTAACCTGTCTGGTGCATCCACCCTCTATTATATAAGTGGTAATATATATTTTGATGTCTTGAACGACAGGCATTCCGGAGACTGAGTACAGCTGCACGATTCGGATGCCCAGCGGAGAGTTCGCTCGCATCTGTCGGGACCTATCACAGTTCGGGGAATCTATCCTCATTTGCTGCACCAAGGAAGGTGAGTTCATCCATTGCTCACAAAACTAATGGTTAGGAACCCCTTGGCTGTTCAATGGTGAATGCTCTGATGACTTGAGTTGTTTCAATTAATAACCTACTCTGAGTTTTTACCATTATGGCAAAATTCTTCTTGTTTGGCCCAATACGTTTTAAAAATCTTTCATAATTCGCACTGCCAAGGATTTGAACTCCCTTCTGTGTTTCCGATCTCAAATAACCAAAATTTTGTTTAAAGTTGGAGTGAATAGGCAACTTCCGAGTGATCTTGCCTCATCGTCTTTGCTGTTTCACTCCATTATTAATAAATTTAAAAAAATAATCTGAAGCACAATGGCAGCACCTATGGCGTTGTGTTGTGTGTTTAGGCGACCAAGGACAGCTACCATTAAGTGTATTTTAACTGCTTGCCTGTCATCCTTATCCTTACTAAAAGAGATACTATATCAGCTGGTTTCTCTCTGAGAAGATCAGAATAGTAGTTTGTTGAAAGGTTTACAAAAAATTGTGTTTTGGTGTAGGTGTGAAGTTTTCGACTAGCGGCGAGATTGGCGCCGTGAACATAAAGTTGGCGCAGACGTCGTCCATAGACAAGGAGGAGGAGGCGGTCGTCATAGAGATGGACGAGCCCGTGATGCTCACATTCGCCTGCCAGTACCTCAACCACTTCACCAAGGCCACCCCTCTCACGCCACAGGTACACTTCACACTCTTTTATACTCTAAGGATATTGACAATTTGCAGGCCTCTATCTAACAAAAAGAGTTTATATCATGACAAGGATTAAAGTTTTTACCAATATGAGTGCTAATGCTTATGAAATAAAATGTAATATTGCATAACAAGTTTACACTATACACGAAGACATTAGACACTCAGTGTATACATACATCGACTGTCTATGTGTGTCCACTGCTGCGACAGTTAGTTGCAGATGTAGTGTACTAGTGTCGGTGTCGTTCAGTGTGCAGTGTGCGTGTTGCAGTCGTGGAGATAGGAGATGCACACACATCAATGTCGACACAAACCGTGTGAACGCAATCGACATTTGTGTCGAGTGTCAGTGTCGTCGTGTATCTGACGCTTTAAACATAATTCGTGCTTTATTGAGATTTGCACTTGCCTTTTTTTCTGAAAACTTGAAAAACGAAGTGTTTGTTAATTTAAGGTGCAACTATCGCTGTCAGCGGACGTGCCTCTCGTAGTGGAATATCGCATTCCGGACATTGGACACATCCGCTACTATTTGGCGCCCAAAATTGAAGACGAATAGAACCCTTAGTATACTTAATGGTATTTTCATTTTCATTTTTTTTTTTTAATGAGAAAAGAGAGTCCGCGAGTGATCACTGTCAGCCGATAAACTATACCTAGTATAGGGTCCAGTAGCCATCACCAAAGGTGATTTACCAATCAGTGAACTAATGCTCTATAGTCGGATTTTTAATTAGATGAACTAAAATGACATTTGGTGGGTTACCATTTCATTGTAATGTAAAAATAGTGTTGTATCCTGAGTAATCGAGTATTAGGTAAGAATCGTGATTCAATCTTTTTTATTTTATAATAAGTTTTTTAGTTGTTGCTATAGTCATTTTAGTCCATTAATAAGGCTGCTGAATTCCATTATTTTGTTCTCTTCTATAACGTGATCGATACTTACAACTTGACCATAATGATCGAACTTGTTTATAAATGAGTCATACTACAACACTACGCTTCATGCTTGCAACATTAAAAAAAAATAAAAGGCCGATTTCAGCTGTCATTTTAGTCCATCTAATTAAAAATTCGATTATAACTGGAAAAATGTCTACCAGCCTTAATATTGTAAGCACATATTGAAACACACGTTACTGTTGCAAAAATAAAATAAAATATTATTTTTGTATGGATGTGAGAATAAAGCAATAAAAACACTTTTGTAAGACATGTTTATTTTTCATTTAGTACCTTCATACAAAATAGCACAATCATTCCAATGTTAGCTTCACATGAGTATTGAACATAAAAAATAAAATAAAAAGTGTGCTCTCATAATAAAATATGTCACAAATTAAAAAACAAATTCTACAACAATGGAATGTCAATTTTAAAGCTAATATTTATCTTTGAAAACTTTCAATTTTAAAACAATGTAAATTGTCCTTAAACCTACAAATACATTTCAGTGACTGACAAAAATTTTCTTATCTTAAATTCATCATAACCATAGACAAAAAAACGGACTGAGAAATACCTGCTTCAAATTGACCACTTTCTAGAAAGTGAAAATCGATTGTGCAATCAAAATGACAACAAAAAGAAACTTCAGGGGACCAAACAGCGTCTCTCTCTGTCTCTCACACACATTTTCTTTACAAGTGGGGAACACTCAGTTCGTTTCTCTGTGTCTATGGTCATACCAAACACAAAATATAAATAATGGAACACCCTATTCTGGACTAAATCTAAGAGTCCTCAGTAGTCTCTTAATTAAGGTTACTTATAAATAAGTGAAACCAATATTATCAAAATGCGTGTTTGGACACTCATTATATAATTCATACCTATAACATAATAATATTAATAATTATAATGATAAATAATTTCTATACTTATATTTTTTCGATAATCACTGAAATGTATTCCTGTATAGCGCAGTGACGTTTTAAGATTATTCATCTTTTTGAGCACAGCAATGTAAAGAAATGAATACCTCTACTGCTTCCAAAGGTAAAATAAACAGTCGTCCGACTAAAATTTATGTACTTATTTTTAGTAGTCCAAATCGAGACTTTACACACAATATAAAAAAAAATTCAGTCACCATACAAATTTTTATGTCCAATATGTCCAAAGACACAACAAAAATATGAGATAAAAACTTAGGATGAGATCAGGCAGGATATGTTAGGTCGAATGCCGGAACACTAAAAAACCTACAAAAAAAATTTGAATAGTGACCAAAAATTCACATCTAAAACTGTAAATAACACGACTTATATCTAACTGTAAAACATCACCGCGCTAACAGATTTGTTCCCCACCACTGACCAATGTTTCCGAATAAAACATTAATACACAATAATTTAATTTCATTATATAAATATAGTATGGGCTCAGACTAGCAAAATCGAGATCGAATCGAATTCTTAACATCTAGACAGTTTAAGTAATAAAACTAAAATATGTAATTCCTTAATGAAATAAATTCGCCGTAAAAATAGAGGGGGTCGGGCGGGCGAAAGTGGAATGGCGAAGAGTGAAACCGCTACAAATACATACAATAACATCACATGTTAAATTAATATTTGTATTTCTACCGCAGCGTAGACAAGGCCGTTAGTTCATTGTTTTGCAACAACAGTGACAGGCCGAGTTTTTAGTACAAAAAGGTCCTTCGAGCCGGATCAGATTAAGGCCGACACGAGTGAATAAATTTATATCGATACCCAATACTAATGTTTATAATGTTTGTTCGTATTTAATAGCATTTCGCTTTTTTTTTGTCAAATATTAACAAAATTATAACCTTCTAATGTAATGTAATTTTTTTCCAAGTATTCTCGAGAATACGAATACACATTGCATAAAAAAATTAACAAGCAAAATGGCATGCCATTCACGATGACGCTTCTGTTGTTTGGAACCCTAGATAAGCTCTCTAGAAAATAAAATATTAGTATTGCACTCGTGTATTCACTTTAGACTCGGTGATTGTGGACCTTGCGTACGCGGCGGTTTAGAGGCGTTTACTGCTTCCACTTCTTGGCGGAGAAGAGCACCGCGCGCTGCCGCAGGAAGAGCGAGTAGCTCTGGCGGCGCGGGCCCTGCGAGGGGCCGGGCCTGCCGCGCCGCGCCGCCCGCCCCCCGCGCCCTCAGGACTCGCGCTTCACGGCCGGCGGCTCCTCCTCGTCCTCCACCCGCGCGGGGCTCACGTGCTGGTCGTGGAGCGTGCGCAGGTGCCGCAGCAGGTTCGACTTCACGTTGAAGCCCTTGTTGCACAGACCGCACACGAACGGCCGCTCGCCTGTTCCGTACAATACAGACTAAACAATATGGACTAATAATAACATAATTCTTATTCAGTGCATTTGCATAAATCACGTTTTTTTATAATGAAATTATTTAGATAACTTTCTTTGTATTCCCATCTATCTAACATGGTTAAACTTACACGCCGGGTACTATAAAACATTAAAGCATAACTGCAACAATTGGCACATCGAGAAAAAATAATGCATTCTGAACTCATACGAAAGACCACCGTGAAATAACAGCAAACACTATGCTTGTGTTATAATAGGCGACGATAGCCACCTACCACTATATACTATCTTTATAAAATGTTACGCTGGAATATTAGTTGAAATGGTTTACCTGTGTGAGTCCTCATATGAATGAGCATAGACGCGTGTGAGGGGAAGGTCTTCTTGCAGTGCGGGCAAGTCTTGTTTTGGACGCCCTCTGTGAAACGATTGTGACGTTTTGGAGGGGCACTGTTGTTTGATATGGCCAATTCTAGACAACCGACATCGGGAACCACATTTAGAAAACAACAGTTGTATACCACTAAACAGGTTAAGCGTTAGGCACAAGCGAAACACAAACAAAGCAGAGGTCAATCGAACCTTCCTTAAACATAACTGAAGTGATTATTATGAGTGTAGCGGGATCGGGTGTACAAAAGTGTTCAAATAAAAAATAAAAGTAGGCAAACAAGAGCAATGTGGAGATTTGAGGGTGTGTGACCCTTTTGTCCGTTTGTCGAGAATCGGCCACATACATAACAATCAGTTTTCAGCTATGTTACATATATGTGTATCTATCTATCATATCAATATTTCAGATATTCAAAGAAATCAATAAATAAAAGACCTCTCAACAAATATAACATATGTATTACTCTTAGGCCCTTTACACACTTAACGATTCTCTTTAGATATTTACACTCCAGTAGAATATCAATATTGATTCGTTCACGTATTACGCAACTGAAAGTTAACCAAAATTTATCATTTCTAATAACAAAACACAACATTTTTTTCTTTCATCTTTTTAATTATGTCGAGTGACTCAAGCGATGAAAAGCCTCGATACTTTGAGGAGACTTGCATAGGATTCTAGTTGTCTTGCGAGTATCACAATGTGTGAAGGGCCTTAAAATGAGTTACTTCAGGACAGGACTCACATTTCATATTATATATATTTTTTACAAATATAGTTACGGAAAAATAAAACTGGCTTAAACATTATATTAAAAATATTTTTAATTAAAAATCTTTTAAAATTTTTGTGCAAGGGTTTTCATTCAGCATTATAAATATTTTTATACTAGAACATTGTTTGAGAACAGTCTTTGTTTCAAAAAATATTTATCACTTAATAATTTGATATGGCCAGTCAAATAGAATAGCCCATTAGTAAGTAAATAAACTTGAAATCAAAAATGACTGACCTGTCTCCGTGTGTGTGCTCTGGATGTGACGAACCCATTCAGCTGGGTTCGGGAAGTGCTTTTGGCACAAGTCGCATCGCAAAAGGGCCATCGTCTCCTCCGTGTCGTCGCTCTGTAAACACGTATAAAAAAAATTATACATAAGTCCTCTTAAATATGTAGCAAAAAATACGAGCCTAAAGCCTAAAGCCCGTATCGTACTAATCGTACTATGGTCGGCAGAGCACTTGCAGCACCAGTGTGTTACCGTACCACTTTGTCGAGTTATACATAGTGAGTAATGTAATAGGAGAATTTGTACAAAGTATTGCAATTTAAATATGAGGTAAGAGGAGACTCACGTCGGAGCGGTGCTTGCGCTTGCGCGCGTGGTGCGTGTCGGAGCGCGCGTGCGCCTGCACGTGGCGCACCCAGGCGGCCGGCACCGTGAACACCTCCGCGCACAGCTCGCACGCCAGCGGACTGTACACCAGCCCCTCCACCTCCCCCTCGCCCTCACCATCTCCGTCCCCGTCATCCTCCGCCTCCCGCTTGACGCCCAGTTCCGCCTCGAACATCTCGGCGATGGAGCGCTCCTCCTCCTCGATGCTGCTCGCGTCCCACTCAGGCTCCCGCTTTATCTCTACTGACGTGCCACTCTCGCCACACTCGAAGCTGCTAGAATTCTCTGTTACGACACAATCTCACATTAGAAACAATGAAGAAAACGAAGTTATACACTTCCTAAATAATTCACTCCTATAACATCTTATTCTAAATTGTCACCAATGAAGTCGTTATTATAGTCCACACCCTGAAGAGTCCTTACTTGTATTGGATGTTTCGTCCAATAAATGTTTCATCCATCCAAAACTCAGTTCTGAACTGAATTGTGATTAATTGTAATCAACTGTTTATTGATCAAGACACGAAATGGAATTGAAAATAAAAATATAAAAATATATGAGTCAAAAAACTCACTTGTAGCCTCGGAGACATTCTCCTGCTCAGTTTCCTTTGTCTCCTCATTTTCAGTATTATCAGTCTTGGTTCTCTTCCCATATTTCTTTTCCGTCCCATGTCTCCTCAATATTCTAGGTAGAGGAGTTTCATCTGGTGAATCATCAGCTATTGTGGCCAAGGTGACCACAGGTTTCTGAACATTCGTTTGAACTGCTATCTGTGGTTCACTAGTGACTGCTTGTTGCGGTTGCGCCTGTGCCACAAGTATCGTTTGACCTTTGGGAGCTCCCGGACGCAGGGCGGCCTGAGCACCACCTTCTGATGTCTTGATGAAGACCAATTTAGGTGGCCCAATGAACATTGGCCTGAAAGTTTAAGAACATTTTTAATTTAAAGTTTTAAAAAATATTCTCACAGTCATATTAGAACTTATTCTTTTTTTTATAACTGGAATATTATCCTATTTCTTTGCTCTACTTAATCACACATAAAATACTGAATAGATTTGGATGAAACCTGTGATAATCTTAATTTAAGATAACATTTAATCTGATACTGATTAATAACCATTTATCCTCTATTGATAAAATTATTTGTCCTAACTGACTATCAACGCTCGGCAGAACCAGGTGCAGGTCGCTAGTATAGTACAAAATTATTAATGACTTACCTTGTACCAGGGGCTCCTTGTGGTTGTAAAGGATTAAATGTCTTAAGTATTTTGTCATCTTTCTTAAGTGTAATTTTAGGTGAAGCCTGCGGTTCTTCGGGCTTCTTCGGTGGTGGCTTGTTGACACTAGTCTGTGCCAATTGGGCTGATTGTGTTGTTTTCTCAACAGGTGACACTTCCCCCGACACTTCATCTGTCTGTCTCCATAGACCTCTAATTTTCAAAACCTCACCAGCTTTTAAAACTGTGTCTAGAACCTCATTTGATACTGTTGTTTCACCTGAAAACCATTTTAAGAGAAATTTTAATATTACTCTATATTATCTCAATAAAATATTATAAAACTTACCATTCCCTATACCTACTATGCACCTCCTGTGGCATTGCTTGTGTTATAGGCGATGGTAGCCACATACCATCAAGTAGACAGTCAGAATGTTTATCTAATTTTAACATATAAATAAATTTGTTACATACTTTTTAAGCAGTTCATTATTATTATTACCAAATTAAATTTTCATTAGTTATTATAATAAAATGGCTGATGGCCGCGATTTCGTATGCATAAACAAATAAAAGTGCCTGACAAATTATGTAAAGCAATATAATGTAAAGCCTGAAATTGTACTTTTGCCTTTTTTGCCAAGTATTTGGAACATATTTTTAGATAGCTGGTGCCATGTCCATCCTGAAATTCTATTCTCACTATATTCTCACTATTGGTGAAAGATTTTTTTTTAAATCTAATGAGTAATTTGGAAGATTAACTTCTACATACATACAAACTTTCTCTTTCGGTCCAGTAGTTTTTGAGTTTATTTCATTACAAACATACCTACAAATCTTCTCTCTTTCTAATATTAAACTAAATTAAAAAATAAACAAACCTATATCCCTTTTTACAGTTTTAAATTTACTCACCTTTATACATATATTCGACTAGAATTTTGAGCGCCTTCGTAGAGATTTCGGAAGGTAGAACCACGTAGAGCATGCCACCCATACGGGTGACTGAGCGCTGACCCTCGAACAGAGTGCTCAAATAGACGCTGCATGAGCTCAATATGAACTTGTGGGCCGGTATTTGAGCACCTTCCATCGTACACAGCACTACATCTGTAAATCTTTCGGACCGCAGCAACGCCGCTACGGATCCGTTCAGATGTGAGCTGTGCGAATGCCATTTCAACTGATACGTGTCCGTTGATGTCATTTTTATTTATTTCCCATCATCCGAGAAGACCACGACAGTTTCTTCTGTCAACATATCCACTAAACAACAAAGCGAGCTTTGTAAATAAATATCGGCATTATAACTAAACACTGTTGACGTGTGTGACGTTCATTTAAATTTGAAATGAAATGAGCGTCGCCGGCGCGTCACTTTCCGCTCGCTCGCTAAAACAATTTAAATATTTTTTTATTTACACAATATTTACACTCCAACAAAACGTAATTGAGACACATTAAAAATCGATATATATTTTTTTATAAATAACTGCAGTAATTAAACAATTATTTATACGCGTAATTAAAAAAAAAAAAAGCAAAATTTAAAAATACTTTTTCTTTATGTACCGGATATGTGTATTTTCTTAATGGCAATTTTTTTTTATTTTTAAATAATTATCAGCTAATCAGTGATAATTACTGTAATTAATGAGCGCAGTTTTGGAAAATCGAGGAATAATATTGCGCGCAACCACCGCGTGCGACCCTTGAATCTGTTGTGCGGCGGCTGCGGCTACAAAAATCGATAGGTACGGTATTGATTGAGCGTGGGGTTGCGCGTTTATCTCATCGATCCATAGGGTCTGGGGCGCGCGCCTGCGTCGTGTTCGTGTCGAAAGGGGAGCGACCACCGCCAGCACCAAGCAACAGCTAAGCGGCGCCCGCCCCGCATCTGCGCCGCCTCTTCATGCGCAAAATACTTTTAATTTTATTTTTTCCTTATAAACTAGCTGCTGGCCCGCGACTTCGTCCGCGTAACTTTGTAAATTATATACTAAACCTTCCTCGAGAACCACTCTATCCATTGGTGAAAACAGCACGAAAATCGGTGCAGTAGTTTTTGAGTTTATCGCTAACGAACAGACATACAGACGCGGCGGAGGACTTTGTTTTATAGTAGATAATTATGTAAGGATGTAGTGACCATCTATTATAGTAGGTATGTATGAGTTTAATCGATTTTTTTATAAAACACTAGCTGTTTATCGCGACTTCGTCTGCCCCCTCTTTAATTAGGTGTCAAAACATTTATTTAGTGTTTCTTGCATCAGAATTACTACCGTTCCGTTAGGTTTCTTGTGAATAAATTTATGCCATTGTCGGACATTAATTGTATTTTTAAATAAAAAAGAGAAATCTTATTTTGTATTAATTGGTTTGTAAGGAATGTAACAACTAACAAGTACCTAATAGATAAAAATGATAATTATACACTAATTTTAAGATTTTAATCTATTTTAAGACAACAATTTTTACAATTAAATTTAGCGCACGAATGCCTAAATTTTCAATATTTTTTAATTTTTCTCGTCTTAGAACCTTCCTCAGACTTCAACGATAGCCGAATTGGTACATATAATTATTTGTCACTAAATTCACGAGTTCGAATTATAATATTATAATATTTCTATAATCATGTACGTTATGGTAAGTTTATTTCTTTGGATGATTTGATCGACCAGGAATCGAACCCGGGACCCTCAAGTTTCAAAGCCAACAAACATCTTATAGTTTCGAAAAACTGGGTTATCGAAGACACATTAATAAAAATCTCTGAAAATGAACAAACCTTAACAACAATAATGAATACTTCAGTGATTTCTTGCAAAAGCCAATCATAAAACTATCATCATTCATTTATTATGATATTTCATGGTCAACTAACATAGGAATTTCTACATAAATATTATAATAAAATATTATAAAACAAAATCCTCCGCCTTGTCTGTCTGTCTGTTTGTTCGCGATAAACTCAAAAACTACTGCACCGATTTTCATGTAGTTTGCACTAATGGGAAAAGCGATTATCGAGGAAGGTTTATGTTTGAGCGTAATTTTCAGAAAAAATGCATCTTTCTGCAATTAATTGCAGGCCGCTTGTATAATTCATATTATATTCATAGAAATTTAATAAAAATTAATAATGAATCAATGCAATTAATTGGAAATTAAACAGAGTTCTTAGAAATATTATAAAAATCGGTTGATCGATTTCGGAAATGTGAACGAACACACCTGATTTTCGTGGATTAAGATGTACATAGGTAGGTGTTAGCTATCTTTATGCTTTTTAAACGTGTAGCAACTCCTGACTTCGCGCCAATGATTTTTTTCAAAATAATTACTTATTACAACCTTTCTCGTTTATCGTCCTTTTCATTATACTGAAAACCATATAAAAATCCGTTGGCTGGTTTTGAAGAAGAGTAGAAGCTGACAGGAATGGACAGCGACATTATTTTAAAATGTACAATGTATAGATCACAAAATTAGGTTCTAAAACATCTCCATTACCTAAGTTTTATAAGTAGCGCAGAAAACAAAAAATAAAAATGAGATAGCTAATAGCTTCAATGTATATTGTATACTATCAGGTTGACAGTTTTATTTAGTTAAAGTGGGTAACCATAGTTTAATATTTATCTGGCGAGTTACTTAATATTTAGAAAAATTAAATGATACGTAGTATACATATACCTTACCTTACAATTTACGTAACTATTAGAAGGTGAGTGGGCAGCTGTAGCGAAGCGGCGCGCGGAACAAACTCCGCGCTCATAGCGTGGATCGCGTGCGCAGACATTATTGATTTTGTTGGCCCCCACGCCTGCCACACACCACCCTTCTATAACACTGCCTCAGTTCAGTACCTATTCTATTTATAAGCATGTAGGTATACATAACCAATATATATACTTAAAAATGAATGCCCTGAAAAATACTTTTTTACAAATGTCTGTTTTTATGTTGTCTTGTAACTTTCTATTAGAAAATTACAGGGGTGGCCCCCTGTCCAGTAGATGGCCGAGATGATGATTTTGCAACTTTAAAGGCATAGGTAGCTAAGTGTAATTTTAAGTATGCTAAGTGACTACATATATGAATATAATACTTACCAACTTCATTATCAACTAGCTGTTGTACCCGACTTCGTCCGCGTAACTTTATACTTAAAATATAACACATTCGTGTCTGTGAAACCATGGAAATAAGTACGGAGGGATAGTTCTTACTACCCGTTGTCCTATTACCCGTTTTCCCGTAGGAATGAAGCATTTTCCCGCGGTAAAAAGTAACCTATGTTCATCACAGATAATGTCGGCTGTTAATGGTAAAAGAATTTTTCAAATCGGTCCAGTATTTTCGGAGCCTATTCTATACAAACAAACAAACAATTAAATCTTTCCTCTTTATAATATTAGTATAGATAATCTAAGTATGCATCTAGATTTTTATAAAAACTAATAATAAGTATAATTTATAGGTGCCTAATCCTATCTACTTTTTTATATATATATAAAAAAAACAAAAACCGATTTCAAGATTTTTTTATTTATTTATTTCAGATAAGTAACATGATTCATTGTTTATTATCTTTATATGTATATATATTTCTTCTGTGCGTGTGTAAGTATGTCCTGAACTCCTCCTAAACGGCTGGACCGATTTTAATTCTGTCTTCACTTATGGATAGAGGGATAGGAATGGTTTGTATGTAAAAAAAAATTGTAGCGGACGAAGTTGCGGTTTTAAGTTTAAATTTATACTCACACAATCATAAATTAAAAAATCGAAATTAATATTTTATTTAAGTACATACTTAAAATCAAAGAGCATTAAAGGAACCAGCGAAATTATTGGTACCTGATACCTATTTAAAATTTATAATTGGTTAATTTTGGAATCGGTGCCAGCCAAAGACAGTTTAATTCTGCTGCTTTGGCTGCTTCTATTATAGTCAGCAGCGCACTAGCTTGCAGTATCTTTTTGTTAGATATAGTCGACGCTAGACCGACCTTTAGTATAATAAAAAAAATAGTTGCTTCCGTCTGTTACTTAGCTACTTCTAAACCACCCAACGGATTTTAATTTGGTTTTCATTATGGAAAGACAAATAAAATTAGGATTCATGTTTAGAGCGACGTCTAGCGGCTATAGTTTGAAGAATTTCTTTCTGTTTTTCACCACGGCCTAGCCGTGCATTTAGTAAGTACTTGAACACCAGAATTAAAATGTTTTAAAGAACAATACCTAGATGTCGCTATGTTATGAAAAGCTAATTTAAAAACTTATTTAAGGAGCGTAGAGATAAGGAGAACAATCTTATATGGGTGTTAAACTAAAAAAGTGGCAACTAAAATCTATGAAATGAAACGGAGTGAAGTGCGCGCCGAGTTGAATTGTTTACTATCACTAGCTGCAACCAGCGCCATCAGTTCGTCGTCTTTCAACGGACACTTTTAATACACGGAGCTTGCGCTCCTTTACCTCTATTCTCCTTGAACTTATTTATTCGGTGTGTGTACTGTTCTGTAGCTGTCATTGCCATGGTATGACAGCAGTAGTTGAAACTACGCCTATGAAGTTCCGTGGAATTTAAAAAGAATTTGGGACTTGACCTGACTGCTTTGGACTTGACGGACCTGTTTTGGAATACTAACAAGAGAAAATTAGACTTGACTGACTTGACTTGACTGACTAGACTTGAGTTTGCTACTTTTGATTTTGATTTCAATTTTGCCTCTTTTTTTTAAAAAAAGAGGCTATTACAAATTGCTATTTTAACTTGACACTGGCAGATAATGGCCATTTTAAAATGAGCCGCATTGCCATTTAACCTAAAAAAGAAGAAGAAAGAAGAAGTTCCGTGTTTTATGACAAAACTATGTAACACTATGTATGACTATGTATGCAAAATAATGTCGTACTTTATTGTTGGTAACGCCCACTTAGCGATGTTCATCGACATGATCGATTAATGAATAAAACAAATTGAAATTAATATAACATTTCTGTTATTTATTGTTTTGACGGTTTTAAGTTGTTGCTTGAACTGAAATAACAATTTAAATCCGTTCTATACCAACTTACGATTATCAACTTTATTTGATCTGTAACTAAATGTATTTTTACAGCCGCCATATAAGTATCACGATTGAAGTTGCAAACTATACGTTGCAACTTTAGTATTAGTATTAGTAACAAAAAATAGTCAAATCAAATAAAATTTATTTATGATACTATTTATTGTTTAAAATGAAGTATACAAATGGAGCATACAAACAAAGTATACAAAACTACGAGTAATACAATCCTCCTGTTTTATTTTATTAAAATTATGAACAGTTATTTATAAGTGCACTACTATTAATACAGTTATTTATCAATGACGAAACTATATTGTACTAAAAATATCGATAATATTTAACAAATAAAAACATGTTGCCCAGCACTAGATAATCTAGGTCTAGGTATATCACTCTGACAGCTGTCACAGGGATCAAGTTATATTTTACGAACTATAATGACAATGACAGTTACCTTGTTGTTACTGCCCCTTGTTATATTATTTTACTAGGACGATGTGTTAGTTATCCTGTCAGTAATTTTAAGTTTATCAAATTATAATTAAAATTGAGAAAATGAATACACAAAATAAAACAACCGCATTATCTGCGGATCTAAATAATTTCGTTTACGGTGTTTCGAAGCGGAATTTTCAAAATGCTCCCGAGTTAACCAAAATTGGTATCGCCCTTCTTAAAAATTTTCCGGCTTCAAGAGATGCTGTATTTGAATATTTTTCGATGGTTTTCCATGACGCTGTTAACGTGTCCATTAATCAAACGGATTATGAGGTAATATTTAGCGTATTGGTTTTGATTGAGCACTCAATAATGTATTTTGAAGATGAATTAAGTATTTTTCTACGTTAATATAACACAATAAGGCTTGCAACGCCTTATTGTGTTATATTAACGTTATACTGCAACGCCAGTATAACACAAGCAACGCCATATAACACCAGTATAACGCGAAGCAAGTGTGCTGCCGACGACAGAATTATTAAGGATAAGGGATGGATGGGTAATGGGCTCTGGCATCCCTTACTCACTCACTGCAAAACAAAAGCACAGTTGCTGTTATTTCACGGTGGTCTTCTGTAAAGAGGTGCTTACTGCTGCCTAACGTGCTGCCTAAATGACTGCATAATGCAAATGACTGACATTACTGTCTAAATCCAGACCAGAGTTAACTTTAAAAAGTTCATTTCCAAAGATGGCCCTGTTGGGAAGGCAAGGAGGAGTCACTCATCTAAGAGTTTTATTTTATTTTAAATTGCTTCCTCATCTCAAGACCGGTCAGAAGTGTTATCGGGTTGTCTGTCCACTTTGTGGGTGAGCATGGAGTGGGTTTAAATTTTTAATATACATTTTATTATGGTTACAGTCAGATTCAAACGCCAATGGTTCATTGGAAAGTGTAAATATGATTGGACCAGAGCTCTGTAGTTTGGGTGAGTCGTGGGCACCATTTATTGCACCCTGGTGCATAAAATTAATAATGGACATTGCTACTGACAAGGCCAATTTACCAAGTAAGTTTCAGTCTAATGTTTTTATTAATTTACCAAATCTATTTGAATAGAGGTTCTTATAAAGTTTATTGTACAGATGCCACACTGCAAAATACCGATCCTATAAGGATATTGTTGGACATTACTACGCAGAATTTAACCTTGCTCAATACCGAAGAGAGGGCAAAATGCATCGATACTATGTTAGGTAAGAGATTCTTTCACATATAAATGAATTTAAAAATGTATAGGTTCATTGAAATATAAATCTTTTTTTTTTAACAATGGATTTATGTTTTTCTTTTGGTATGGTTTATTTTTTTATGTTATTTAGCTAGACTGAAATATTGTTTATAATACAGATTAAAATGGGGTGTCAGTCTTAAGATTTTAATGTCTACAGATTTGTTTACAGATTTACAATCAATCTTTAATAAAAGTTGTTCATGAATAGTAACAAACTTTAACAACTTTGTAGATTATGTATAATTGGAATAGTTGATAGCGATTTTTGTAACATTATAGGATGCCGTGCTTGCTCATGGGCCGTAGGATGTGTGGGTCGCGCTGAGCCAGCCTTGGTGGCCCCGCGGGCTCTAGCTCTGGGTGCGGACGCTGCTAAGGCGGTCCTCGCACACCTTGCCCATCATCCGCCTGCCTTGCACCACATCAGAGCTGCACTCCTAGACTTATTTCAGGTTAGCTATTTAGAAGGTTAGGTAAATTGTTTTCTACAAATAGTAGTCTCTCGAAATAAATAAAAAAAAAGCAGAAATCTAAAACTGCCTGGGATTTAGACACCAGTATTACTGCCTAGTTTTAACAAAGAATACTTTCTTCTATCTAGCTAGGCTATCCCTGCATATTATTTATATTAAAAAAAATATATGAAAATATTTACAGGAAGCTATAAAAGACAACAGTGATCCAGATAAGAGGCGTGACGTGATACCCTATCTGCTGTCCTTAGCCTCCAAGTCCGACATTGTCTTGAAGGCGCTCACGCAAGACATTGAGCAAACATGTGAGTTATTATGATAACAATAATCGCAAAATGGACAGTCGCAAACAAAATAAGTATTAGATTTTAAAATTTTTTTAATCTGGGAATAACACATGTATATGTTTGTCTGAACACAAGTGTCAAAATGTATGTACAAAATGAAACATGAATATGTTTCTCATCATCAATAACTTCGAAAATGTTCGACAATTTTATTAATTACCGTAAGCAATGTCCCAAAACATTTTTATAGACATTGAACAGCAAATGTTGGTGCAATTGTTTTTCCTTTTAATTGAATGAGTATAAAATATTACGCACTTGACTCTACATGATGTGTGTTTTGCGGCCCAGTGACGTCAGAGGTAGTGGAGCGCGTTTCGGCGGTGTGTGCATCGCAGCGGTCGTCCGGCGGCGTTTGGGAAGCCGTGGGGCCAACGGCACTGGTGGCCTTACTGCTGCGCTCTGACGTGCGCTGTCTCTTGCTGCTCATACGTCACGCCGGCCGAATCCTCTATTGCACGCAACTGCTCGGTACGCATACCTTTCGATTTAAAAAGTTGTTGGGCCATAACCAACGACGACCCGATGGTCGAGTGATTTAGGGGTCCGAGATCACAGAGCTATGATGATGATGATTTATACTGTCTGTGGTTTAAATCACTCTGGTGGCAGAATTGTCCTCAAGTGAGGAGGTGGCTGGGAATCAGATGAACATATGTATAATTGATTTTGTCAAGTGAAATATTTTTGGTTGTTACAGAATATCTTTTACAGAAGCTAGAATACGAAAGTTTGTTTCCCGATAAAAAGCTGCCATTGTTGACGAGTGCCGCCGAAGAGATAAATATGGTCAGAGAGAAATTATTAACTGGCAATCAGTTGGAGCAGTACTCGCTCACCAGGGTGCTAATATTAGTATGTGAGTATCCAAACACATAACACTAGTGACCACACCCGGCGTCGGCAACCAATTTTCTTTTACCTACAAACCTTCCCTGACTATCCCTCTATTTATAAGTGAAGACAGATTTAAAATCGGTCCAGCCGTTCTCGAGTTTGAGCGAGACAAACAAATAGCTTCCATTAGTGAGTTTCGTATTAAAATCAGTGGAGTAATTTAAAATATCTAAGCATACATTCAGAGGGACAGATGGCAGGAAGCGACTTTATTTTATAATATAAAAAAAAAATCGCCGCTTACTTATTTACATTTCATTTTCTAAATGTTGATTAGTATGGGCATTATATCTTCCGCAGGTTACAATCTGCCGTCAGAGTTTGTGTCCACAATAAGCTTCCTGGTGCAGTACGCTCGCGACGACAGAGTCCTGGCGCTTTTGGTGCGCCTAATGGCGGGCACGATGGCCATGCACTCGCCGGCCGACGGCGCCGATATCAGCACGGACACAGAGCGGTATCACAACTTCATCAACACTGGATTCGAGTACGCGTTGAGGGACGCCATAGTGGCCGACACGCAGATCAAGAGGTGCTTCATAGAGGACTACGTTCCCGACGACTACAAGACCAATGTCCATCACTTGTGTCTCAACATTATCAAGTTGTTGAGGTAAAATTTGTATTTTAAATATGTGTAAAACTGGTGCAACGGATTTCAAAAATTATATTTTTGATGTGTAGTTGTAAAAAAAATGTGCACTTTTTTTGCTTGCCTCGTCTATAGTATAAAAAAGTGTCAAAGGCTTTTGAGTAATACTGTCGAACTACAATTAAGACCTCTTAATAAAATATGCTATGTGCAGCATCTAGAGTCCAGAGAGACAAATAAGTTTCAAGTACATTTTTTTAAACGTTTGCGCATAATCTCGGTACTTTGGCGACGTTGCGCTACGTCTAGCGCGGCGTGAAGATCGACACGGATTTCGTGTGCTCACAAAATTTTGTCCCTTTTAGTGTAGTAAATACTTCGCGTTTTGATATGTGGTAACAGTGAGTAATTGGTGGTGTGCAGATGGGAGCGGTCCGGGCGTGTGCGGGCGTTGCGAGGGCGCGCGGTGTGTCGCGCGACAGCCGCCCTGGCGCGCCGTGCTGCGACCGCGTTGCGCAACCACTGCTCTCCGCTACAGGCGCCCTCACCTCACCGCATGCCCACCGCCCACGCCATAGCGCAGGTATCATTATATAAACTCCTCCTTTTTCCCTCAACGGATTTTGTTCTTGATTGTATCGACGGAAGCCCAATAGGCGGAAAACTTGGTTACCAAAACAGCAACATGTTTGAATCTCAGTCGGGCTTCTGCTCTGAAAATTTTACAAATCACTTTCATATATTATATTATATTATAAACTAGCTGGTGCCCGCGACTTCGTCCGCGTTCTCTATGTATTGCCTATTCTATAGCCTTCCTCGATAAATGGACTATCCAACACAAAAATATTTTTTCAATTCCAACCAATAGTTGCAGAGATTAGCGCGTACAACCAACCAAACAAACAAACTCTTCAGCTTTATAATATTGATATAGATTAATGATATAGATTAATTACAATTTCAAAAAATAATAATATGATGACTCGGTGAACTACTGCACTAGTCTAGCGTAATTAATGCACACATTAATTTAATATGCAAAACTTTTTTTTTCAGGTTTTGGACAGAATAGACATGTCAGCGACGAAATCCCCTCCGCCGAGCGTCGAGACCATACTCAAAGTGGTTCAGGCCACCGTCAGATATTTTTTCAGGTGTTTGCACGAACAGGGTGAGTTTCTTTCATGTTATTTAACAGACGGGTATAAAAGACAATTGTACTTTATTAGAGTTTTAATAATAATAATATTCAACAAGAATATTCTCCAAGGTCTGAAAAACTTCGCAGGAAGTGGCTCAATGCGAATCTCAGAGGATCGTGGTTGGAGGGGCCCACGTCCAGCAGTGGAGAGACACAGGCAGATGATGTTGATGATGTTCTATTTCTCATGGCAGTTAGGAGGTTAGGAGGTTTTAAAAGTTGATTTCAAATTAATATGTAATGTGTAGATGTATTGGAGAAGATGCTGGGCGTGCAAACGGCGTGCCGGCTGCTACGCAAGCTGTGCTTACAAAGCAAGCTGGCTCGAGCCGTGGCGTTGCGCGATCTGCTGGAAACGGCTATGTTCCGCGAGGAGGCCGCTTTCGGCAGCTTGCCGGTGCTGCTCACTCCTCAACCCCACAGAGACCATCTGCTCATCCATCTCAACCAGAAGCATGCAAGTTTCACTCTTTACTTCACATATACAAATTGTCTTGAATTCAATATGTACCTGCAATGTATAAGAATTTTGTATAAGAACAAAATAGTTTTTGATCCCAATTGGTTTCGTACAAGGCCGAAAAAGTAGTCGATCGTAACTGGTCACGAAGCTCAGGTTACGTATGCGGCCGAAGCCATTACAATGAGATATTTATTTAAAAAATTGAAGAAAATAATATAAAGATAGTTTAATTATTTCAGGGTCCGATAACACAACTGACTCAAAGCCACACGTCAGTGTTCCACGCGGGGATCATCGGCAGAGGCGTCCAAGGGGGGGAGAGGGGGGCGGCTCCCACCGAGTCCATCCCCCCCATCTACACCACCAACAACGAGCTGCTCATGGGCGCCATAACGTCCTGCATGGTAACGTTCTCACAAAATACACTCACAGACTTGACATGGGAAACATGTGAAGAACATAGTATACGTCAAAGTACGCAAATTCATAAAATCCAACACGTCAGTGAATGCGTATTGGACATCATATTTTTTAAATATTAGAAATGCAAAAGTTACGCTGAAAAGCATAATTACTCTGAGTGAATTTGGACGAAATTTTAATCATTAATTAAATGGTCCTTCGATCCGGATCTGAAATTGGAATGTTTCCGTTGTAACAGGACGGCACAAGCGGAATCGTGGAGGGAGCCACGTCCGTGTCATTGTTGCTCGTCGAGTTGATATCGCCTGACGTCATGTACAATGGACTGCCTTGGCCAGACGAAGACTTCACTAAGGTGACGAATCTTACTTTGTGTCTGTACTAATCAATGCCAATATTATAAACAGAAAAGATTTGTATTTTTGAATTTAAGTTTGTAATTTGTAATGAATAATCTTAATTCTTCCACCTATATAAAGATACATTATCAGCGAGTAAAAAAGAAAAATAGTATAAATATCTGAACGCGCTAACGCTGTAATAAAATTAAGGGAACGCCGAGTTATTAAATTACATTAGTTGTAATGTGCAGCAAGTGAGCATAGAGCGCGAGCTGTACATGCGCGGGGCGCTCGAGCGCTGCGTGGTGTCGCGCGCGGCGTTGCGTCGAGCGGCGGCCGCTCGGCCCGCGCTGTGTCTGGCGTCGGCGTTGCTGCGCGCCACCGCCGCCACTCTGCTGCACCGCCTCACGGCCCACCTCGCCGCCACCACAAGTACATCATACACTTCTTTTGCCTAAGGGTCTATTCACACCGACGCGGCGCGGCGCACATACGAAAGTGGTTTCGGTAACTTCACGCTGCTCATCACTTTTACATACAAAAAGTTCTATATTGTATTGCTACCTTAAAACGAGCCGTCGCCTTTCGGTGTGAACTGATACTTAACAAAAAACTAATATTCAAAAATATTATGTATTATTTAAAAATATGTAGGTATGTACGTCTGTCAGTCAATCTGTCAAAAAGGTAGATTCTAATTTTGTTCTATAACATTTAGATATTACTACTATTATATTTCCATACATTTGTGCCATCCAATTTGATCAGAAATAGCAAGTTTACATAGAAATAGATGGATCCTATTTACCTGTGGATTAATTATCTGCTATTCTAGTTTATTCTTATATGTAATAAATTTATAGATCGCCAGGATAGCTGTCCAGAATTGTCCCGGGAGCGATCAGCGCTGTGCGAACTGCTGGCCACCATGACCCTGGGACAGTTACTGCCGCATCCCCTCAGTCATATGCTGGAACTCACCCCGGAGCTCACCCCCTCGGAGGTTTTTTTAATTCCTTTTTTTATTAAGGTCGACAGTCAGGCTGACGTCCATTCTATAGTGACATAGAAGATACTCGAAAATAAAAATACATTCTAATAAAAATGATCTAAAAGTAGATAAAGAAGATGAATCTCAAGTAATCAAGTAGAAACTGGTTTAAATTAAATACTACACTAATTTATGTTACAAGCAATAATTACTGTCACTAATAAGCTATTTAAATTAGAAATTAAATTTATGTTGTACTAGCTGGTGCTCGCGAATTCGCCCGCATAATTAATATAGCCTATGTCTTATTCTAATGTATAAGCTATATCATGGTAAAGTTTCATTGAAATCCATTCAGTAGTTTTTGCGTGAAACAGTAACAATCATTCATACTGATTGTATTGTATGAAATTTGACAGATTGTCCAAGTGCTGCGGGATTGTCTATGGAATTACACGAGAGACCACGTGCCTTCGCCCGCACTGTTCTCGTGCGATTCCACGGGACTCCATTGGCGAGACCCGGCCACCAGCAGGCCTCCGTCGACCTACACGGACACCCTTCGTTTGATTATACAGAAGAGAATAGCCAAACTGGGACACATGTATCCAATCATGTTCCTAAATCTAGAGAAAGTAGATAACTAACCGTTTAAATGTTGTTTAAGTGATTGATTGTAAAGTTAATTTATGTTCTCTTGACATAAAATTGAAATCTATTTTTAATATATTTCTATGAGGAATATGTTGGTGTCATTATGTCTACTTTTATTTTCATTTCCTTCGTCTAAAGCAATTGATTGCGACAACACATTGAACTGAGCCATAGCAACAACAATATAATAAGTAGAATGTTACTTGCTGATAATGATATAGGTCGGGCAGCGAATAAAGACTTCTCGGCAAATGTGCGCAGAATCCTATTTTTAGGTCCTTGGAGGGGCAGAGGAAAGTACGCGTCGTTGTGCCGACACGTTATTGGTAGACTCAGTCGCTCTTCCCCTCCCGCACTTCGTTCGCGCATCTCTAGTCCCGCCTTCAAAACCTTAATATAATAATTCACCTATACTCATTATCAGCAAGTAATGAGTATCATTATCACTCACTCAGATGAAAGAATTTTTAAAATCGGTCCAATAGTTTTTTAGTTTAATCATTACAAACAAACAAATATTTTCTCGTTATAATATTAGTATAGATTGTTACAAAGATCTTTCATTAGTTTTAGTTCCATGTACTTACACTCCATAGCCTACATCGCCCTAATGGCGATTTTCTAATAGACATAGAAATAATTTGGCAGCAGCCTATCCAGTGTTTTATTACAGATCCGTGATCAAGCCAAAAGCAAAGCCATATCACAATTCAGTATTCACATCACATCATTCATTCATTCATTCAAAATAAACTGTGCACATGACAGTACACACTGTGTGGATTCGTATAATTTTAATTTTATTTTAACAACAAATAAATTATACTAGACCATATTATAAAATCTCATTACAAAAACGTGAATTATATACACAAACGACTTCAAGAAAATTACCTTGACCTGGAAGTAGGTTAGTATTAATTGACGTATTGTCTAATCGTCCAAACTTTGTCCCTACTTTCTTCTATGAATAAAATTACAAAACCAAAACTTCTACTGCATGTTTTCGGTAGATATTTTTCTAAAATGAATTCATCGGATAAAACAGTTTTAACTCCCGTTGGAGTTCGCGGAATGACATTACTGGATCGCGACAAATTCGCGAGAAACATAAAAGTGCCGTATCTAAAATTGACTAAAGATAATCTGCACAAAATATCCAAATTGTGCAAACCTTACGCGTTGAAACTTCCAAAGTTTAAGTGCTTTAGCGATTTGGAACCTACAGACGGTGAAAAGTTTATCAAGTGCATTTATCTCAATCCTGATATAGTGAAAAAGTGGTCTGATATCTCTGAAGAGGATCGCGAAGCCCTCGATTCTTGTGGCGTTAACGAAGTGAACTTTGACACCAAGGGAGTAGAACTCCGATATGAGAACTGGCCAACGGATATTATATTCAGGGCCATTCTACCTGAAGATTGTGATAATATTACTGGCTTCTCTCAAATTGGTCATATTATTCATCTAAACTTAAAAGAGTATGCACTCGAGTACCGTAACATCATCGGCGAAGTTTTTTTGGACAAAATAAAGACATGCCGCACAGTAGTTATGAAGACGGACATTATTGATAATAGTTTTCGTAATTTTAGTATGGAAGTTATAGCCGGTGAGAAAGATTTCGTTGTAACAATGAAGGAAAACCGTGTGACATTTCAGTTTGACTTTTCTAAAGTGTACTGGAATCCTAGATTAGGAAAAGAGCATGAAAGAATATTAGAACTTCTACATGAGGGGGATGTGTTGTTTGACGTTTTCTGTGGAGTGGGACCCTTCGCTATACCGGCAGCGAAGAGGGGCATCAAAGTCTTTGCAAACGATTTAAATCCAGAATCATTCAAATGGTTAAACCACAATGCGAAACTTAACAAAGTAAAGAATGAATCACTCGAAACATTTAATCAAGATGGAAAGGACTTTATCTGTGATGTGTTCAAAAACTTTATAATAAATTGCAAATTAGATAGTAATGTGAAAATACACATAACAATGAATTTGCCAGCGTTGGCACATGAGTTTCTGCAGCACTTCAGAGGATTAATTTCAAAGCAAAAACTCAAGGAGACATTTTGTACTAATAAAATATTGATATATTTGTACTGCTTCGTCAACAGTGACAATCCTGAAAAAGCTGCCAAGGATCTGGTAAATGAAGCGTTTGCATTGGAAATATCTAAGTATGTCCAAAATGTTTTCTATGTTCGAAATGTAGCCCCTAATAAGGAAATGATGAGAGTTACAATAGAGTTGGCAAAAGATATTCTGTTTTATGAGCAGAATGGGGATGTAAACAGTGAACCTCCAATTAAAAAGTTGTGTATTGAGAAAGTTTAAAAAATATATATTTGTATGTTGCATATCTAGTGATATGCCACATATCGATCGTTAAGAGCCAATAAGTCCAAAAATGGAACTTTTCAGTAGGTGAAAAAAACGTTTCATTTTAAATGTTTATATGCAAATAAAAAGCTAAGCACTTTAATTGATATTGGTGTTACCCTTAGTTAATGCATTTAAGGGTGTTTGTGACTCAGATAGTTTTGCTGGTCAATTTTTCGAAAAACCGAGTTAGATGTTTGGTTCTTAATCGTCGATATTGTGTGTTGATATTTCATTAGTAACTATGTATAGTTCAAAACAGAGTATAATTGTTAAGTTTTATAGAATTAAAATCTTTTAATTTTTCATTGAATATTGCTTTCCAAAAGATCATTGTATAAATACTTTTTAAAAGTCTTATTTTTTGTGTTATTTGTTTGAAAAATGTATGATTTGTATTGAAATAAATTTTACCTGACACAGTTACTTGTTTTTAATTTTAAAAATACGAAAGTTAATTATACCAATATAGTAATGGAACGTTAAAAGAGCTAGTCTTTTAAAACAGTTTCAGAATTGGATAGATTGTGTTTAAAATGATTTTATTTCAATCAGCAAGTATTATTACTTTCTTAGATATTCAGTTTCATACTACTGACTTGCTCTTGAGTGTTTTTCAGTTTATTTATTATGACAAAATAATAAATATAACCAAGGCCTTTTTGTATTTTTTTATATTGTTACCTAAAATATAAGTTCACGTTTTATTTCCAAAGATATTATGTTTTTAAACAATAAAAAAATAATTAATTTTTTCTCAAAACACAGTGGTAAGGAATGGGGGGGGGGGGGGGGGTAGAAAAAATTATGGACTTACAATTTTCGAGAATTAAGCATGCCCCAAAAAAGGCCTGAATATAACTGAGTACTTATATACACAATTATACATACATGCCTACGTACATTAATATACAATAATATGTTGTATTTTGTTATACTTTTAATTAAACAATCCAACCATAACTAATGTCTATTCGACATAGATGGCAACTAATAAACATAAAGAAAACATGTAAGTGAAAGAATTTTCAAAATCGGTCCAGTACATAGTTTTTGAGTTTATTCATTATAAACATACAAAAATACAAATCTATCTTTATAATATTAGTAAAGATAAAGTGAGACTCTCACGGATGCAATTTTTCATTAGAGAAAACCACATGAAAATCCGTTTAGTAGATAGTTTTTGAGATCATCTCGAACAATATGCATATACAGGCAGACGCGGCGGGGATATGCAGATGTAATATACTAGCTACTAGCGCGACTTCGCTTGCGTAATTTTATAAAATTTAGCTTATGTTACTCCCTGATAATGTAGCTTTTTATAGGTGAAAGATTTTTTTAAAATTGGTCCAGTAGTTTTTGAGTTAATATTCATTACAAAAATACAATATTTTCTCTTTATATTATTAGTATAGTCTAGCTTTGCTCGCAACTACTACGTACGCGCTGTAGTATGTTCTTTAAAAAATATTTTTTTATTTTTATTTTTTTGCTCCTAAAAAAGTTTTATTAAAAAATTATACGTTACCCTGTTGTAGTTTGAAAGCGTAACCAATTCAAGGCCGATGCTTGCCTAATTACATTACCTACATGCAATATTTAACTAACACGGTCAATTTAGCATTAGACTTTGTAATTGTAGCATTAAAGTACAATATTATGTGACAAATTCTGTAAAGGTTGTATTTTATTTTATTTTCCAGCTCATTATCAGGAATGCCACAGAAAAAAGAACACGTCAATATGAATTTTGTTGATTACACAGCTGTATTAGAGGAATCCGAAATGGTGAGCGTTATAAACTTGTTTTTTTATTTATTTGCATATTGTAAGATTTTCATATTGTGCATATTGTAATTATAATTGTTATTAAGGATTAATTTAAGCACCCATCTAAGACCAGAGCAACTGGTCGACTGCATTTATTAAGAGTGCCTTGCCAGAATCGAACCCGGGGCCCCTAAGACTAAGCTAAGACAGAGCGTTAATGCAAGCAACTTAACCACCCTAACAAGGAGCTTGTCATTGAAAAATAACAGTTTATCTATATAATTTAACGGTGGTCCAATTTGCTATGCCACAATTCGAAATTATAATACTTAATTATTTTATTTTATTTAAGGTACTACGGCAATGTTTTCAACAATTTCAATTAGACGAAGTGTTTCTCGCTTTCAACGGTGGCAAAGATTGCACGGCACTATTAGACATCACTCTGAATACGTTACGAGATATATATAGAAGAGAAAATATAGCAAAGGATCTCAAAGTTATATATATAAGAGCAAGTAGTCCGTTCAAAGAATTAGAGGAATTCGTTAAAGATATTGAGGTGCAATATGACACAGGACTGATTGTTGTTGAGGGAGAAATGAAGTCGACCATACAGAGAATAATGGACGAAGATACAAGGTTAAAAGCATGTCTTATGGGAACTCGACGGACTGACCCTTACAGTTTAGATATGAAATTTATGCAGGTGAGTTACTTTTTTTTATATACTAGCGACCAGCCTCCAGTTTCTCACAGGTGTGTAATTTTCCGGAATTCTTTTCAAATTTTTCTCCTTATAAGAATTTCCTCGGATATCAATGGTAAATAGTAATTTTTTTTAAGTTAAGTTCAGAAGAGAGGCTAACGATTCATCTGATGGTAGATGGTGGTTACCGTCGTCGTCTACTTATAACATAATTTAAATTCCATCTCGTATAATATACCTTTTAACTAGTGAAATTTTTTTTTACATATTTTATATTGTATAATTATTTATAATTATAATCATCCACATATGAAAAAACTAAGAAAATCCACTGTCTTTATTGTATTAGTGAATAGAGTATAATATTTTTAGAAAACTGATGCGAATTGGCCTCAAATAGTACGCGTATCTCCACTACTCAATTGGTCGTATCATCAAATTTGGAGTTATATGCTCGAAAGGCGTGTACCATACTGTGATCTTTATAACAACGGGTAAGACAATTAAATAATATAATTAAATGGCAGTATTTTTAAATTATTTTTTAAACAGAATATTTTCCATGTTTTTTTTTCATATATGAATTGGAAAATTTTGACTTGTACCACAGATTTTTCGGTCAATTTCAAGCATTTTCAAAATTTCGTGAATTGTTGAAATAGCCTGGGAAAATGTTGAAAATGCTTAGGAAATTGTTGAAATAGCCTGGGAAAAGTTGAAAATGCTTGGGAAATAGTTGAAATAGCCTGGGAAAATGTTGAAAATGCTTGGAAAATTGTTGCAATAGCCTGGGAAAAGTTGAAAATGCTTGGGAAATTGTTGAAATAGCCTGGGAAAATGTTGAAAATGCTTAGGAAATTGTTGAAATAGCTTGGGAAAATGTTGAAAATGCTTAGGAAATTGTTGAAATAGCCTGGGAAAAGTTGAAAATGCTTGGGAAATTGTTGAAATATCCTGGGAAAATGTTGAAAATGCTTAGGTAATTGTTGAAATAGCCTGGGAAAAGT
Source organism: Synanthedon vespiformis (assembly GCA_918317495.1). NCBI lineage: Eukaryota > Metazoa > Arthropoda > Insecta > Lepidoptera > Sesiidae > Synanthedon > Synanthedon vespiformis. The sequence continues at coordinate 2,113,190 of OU906951.1, read as the reverse complement.
TGAAAATGCTTGGGAAATTGAAATAGCCTGGGAAAATGTTGAAAATGCTTAGGAAATTGTTGAAATAGCTTGGGAAAATGTTGAAAATGCTTAGGAAATTGTTGAAATAGCTTGGGAAAATGTTGAAAATGCTTAGGAAATTGTTGAAATAGCCTGGGAAAAGTTGAAAATGCTTGGGAAATTGTTGAAATATCCTGGGAAAATGTTGAAAATGCTTAGGTAATTGTTGAAATAGCCTGGGAAAAGTTGAAAATGCTTGGGAAATTGAAATAGCCTGGGAAAATGTTGAAAATGCTTAGGAAATTGTTAAAATAGCCTGGGAAAATGTTGAAAATGCTTGGGAAATTGTTGAAATTGACCGAAAAATTGTATATACATATATATATTTTAATTTAAATAAAATTATTAATTAAGTGGCATTTTGATTGGTTACAGGTATACATCAATAGGTAGCACTTTGAACACTTGGCCGAACCCCGCACTTTCATACAAAGACCAGTCCGGTCGTCTACTGTACTATCCAGCTTGGAGGCTGTCCGACGGTGCCTTAGAAAGGGCGGGCCGCGTCTCTCCGCCAAAACAAACTACCAATGGACACGCACTTAGCAATGGACACGAAAATTGTATCAATATAGACAAATCTTGCGACGACCACATGTCATAGTCCTTGTTGAGTCTCCGAGTTCTATTACTACAACTGGAAAGCCTTCTTTAGAATTTATTTTTGACTAGCTGGTGCCCGCGACTTCGTCCGCGTTCTCTATAGCCTATACTGCCTATAGCCTTCCTCGATAAATGGATCTAATCTAACACAAAAATAATTTTTCAATTCGACCAGCAGTTCCTGCCCGAGACTAGTGAATAATATATTCCCCCTTATTATATCTATGAGTGTTTTTAGTTTAAATTTATTCCATACTAGGTAGGGACCCAGTTTCGCATTGTGCACAGTTATTTTTAAAATTCCAATTAAAATATTATATACTACTAACTGTTACACGCGACTTGGTCCGCATAACTTTATAAAATACTAGCTGGTGCTCGCGACTTCGTCCGCGTAGAAAAGTATAAAACGCAATCTACCGTATTTTGGATAGATGCCGCTATCTCCCGGGCCAAGCCGCTAGTATTTACTTTTATTTTAGATTTCCCGTAGGAATGAAACATTTTCCCTCGGGAAAAAGTAGCCTATGTTCATCACGGATAATGTCGGCTTCTACTGGTAAAAGAATTTTTCAAATCGGTCCAGTAGTTTCGGAGTCTATTCTATACAAACAAACAAACAAATCTTTCCTCTTTATAATATTAGTAAGTATAGATTACTCGCTGATAATGTAGCTAGGTCTATAGGTGAAAGAATTTTCAAAATCTCGTCCAGTAGTTTTTGAGTTTATTCATTACATACAAATTTTCTCTTTATAATATTAATTAAATTTTAATAATATAATTCTTCATAATATTATAGTATAGACATTTATATGAAATTACTATTGATTTATTTTTCTTAAAAACTAAACAATAAATGTGCAAAATTTACTGGAATCATCGGTAATTCTATATTTTATAATTAATTATAAATGTTATAATTTTTATAATTCTATTTTATTAACCTTAGATCTCTATTGATATACATAATTAGTTTATCACAGGGGCTTAAATTTTTATAGGTTTGCATTGTCAATAAGATAACTTATGTAAAAAAATATAAAAATTTACTTTAAACTTATGTAATATCTTAAAAATAATTTTATTTTAAATTTTTCGAGACTAATTTTGTTTTAGAGTCTAGTACTCAGTGGACGTGATTTTTTTATAACATTATCATTATTTCAAGAAACGTATTATCAGAAATAAAAAAAAGACAATATTAAACAATGAAAACCACTCCAGTTTTATCAGAATCACAAAAAAAATCTCAATATATTTTTTGTTTTGATTTCTTTAATATAGATCACATACTTTAGGTTATATAATTATTTTTTTTCATATTTTTTTAGAACTTACTGATTTTATAATATGTAGGTAAATAGGATTCCTTCTTATCATAATTTATTCAACAATAAAATTCTCATTGTTCGTATATTTTAATGACCGCAGTCAATTAAATATTAAGTAAATAATGTCCAGTAATGCAACAAAAGACACGAGTACCTAATTTATTTTTTTAAATCTTATATTTTATGGTATTTTTTTTAATAGTTGAATTATTATTTTTTAATTTATTACGTACCTAATTTAATATTATTTAAGCGATGTTTTAAAATATATAATTTTATTAAAATTATTATTGTATGTATCGATTCAAACTTAATTTTTGGACATCAAATAACAGTTTTAAGACAGTTGTTAATAAAATTTTATATAATAACTATTATGTAAATTTTATTGTAATATTATGATTTAAATTTTAAAAGAAAAAATGCAACTAAATAAAAATGTATTATATTTATGCAAAATTTACATTTGTGCCTTTAAATTTAGAATAATTTGTAACAATGCAATTTGTATAGCAAAAAAAGTTTTGACCAAAAGAGACTTTTTATTCTGACATTGCCATTATAATTTTAGTTGCAGTTTTTTTTTATGTAAAGACAGACAGACAGGCTGACGGTAATTATATGTAGAAAGCGTAGTTTAGAACACTTGCAATATATCTACAGTAGTTTTTCTACGCTTGTCTTATAAATATTTTGAATAATCTCCTCTTGCCGTAATATCTCTTAAACTAGTCATATAAAAATAAGATTGAAACGAAATAATTAACAAAAAATAAATATGTGTTTTAATTTATAATATAACATAAAATAGTTTATTTTATGCAACGTCATAAAATATATGAAATAAGACAAGTATAAAAACGTACTGTAGATGCAATAAATTATTTGATGAAAAAAAAAATATTTGTTTAAATTATATATTAAAATTTTTATTGACAAACTACATAAATAGTAGTGCATAATAAATTATGCATTGTTACTATTTGCCTTACATAATTATTTCAAGAGTATAATATGATATAAATTTAAAGCCATTAAATTTGTTAAATTAGGGGCCTCTTTCACCAACTACAAGTAAAGTGTTGATTAGTTACTTTTAGAAATAATTTAAATTTTGCATGACCAGTGATTTTAAATGACAGTTAGCCTACTTGACAGATGGTGAAAGAGGCCCTCACCTTCGTCGCGGCCCTAAACCAGTCGGTGGACTCGCTCACGGGGATAATGGACGAGCTCGTCTCTTCAAGACCCTGAATCTAATGTATCCTTTATCAAAGCCCTAAATAGATTAAATTTTATCTTTAAAGTATGTACTTAACAAACAAATGCCAGTTACCACACACAAACCATATGTACCTATCAAGTATATATAGATAAAATAAAAATAAAAAACTCGGAATTTTCTTAATAAAAATAATTTATTTTAGTTTTGTGCTTAGTAATTGGAAACATAGTAATAAAATTCTTGTATTCGGTTGTGGTAGCACATTTTCAACATCAATAAAACACTTTTTCAATTAGACTCTTGTCACGTTTTACTACCACCTTCACTCGGCTTTATGTGTTTTTTGAGAAATTCTTGAAACATCGCCACGTCTTCTGGCTTGTCATCTGCAAATTGTAAATATAAAAAAATAAATACAAATTTATGTGAATACCTATAGCAAGAGAACACATAATATTTTTTATGGTTAAAGTCGACAAACAGGCCGACAGTCCACTTGATGGTCCATAGAAATATTAAGGATGAGGTAGGGATGGTGTAATGGGCTGTGGCATCCCTTACTCAATCCCCGAACACAACAGCACTTGTGCTTTTAATTTACGGTTTTCTTCTGTAATAGAAATTAAATGACTCGTCGAGTCTATTTGTTAAGAATAATAACAAATGAACTATAGAGAAGTTCCCCTTCCTATCTAATATATATGTATTTATTTATTTTATTTTAGGGAAATTTACAGATTAATATTACATAATAACAATTTGAAATAATAACTCAGACCTAATAGAAAAATTATAGATTACATACAGACTTATTCTATCTAATAACAATGATAATGATGCGAGAGTTTCTACATCGCTGGTTAAAGTTGGCCATTGAAAAATTTATTCGCTATAACATTTTTAATTTTTACTAAAAATAATAGCTAGGCTAGACGGCGCATATTTAAAAGGAATAGTTAGCGTTTACCTTCCTCTGGATGTCCGGTTTCTGTGCCTTCGTCGTCACTGGAGCTATCGTTTCCGGGATGCTTGAGGTACATGTCACTCAAATCTGTTGTTGTGGCCACTTCGTCCAATTTGCTTGTGCCGATTACAATACCCGATGTCTCTGAAACGTTAACCTAAGCGTTAAAAATTATATGCAAAATATATATATCGTCCGTGTAAATTTGTAAAATATAGCCTGTTATGTTACTTGATGATAATGTAATTTTCTATATGCTAAAGAATTCTTAGATCGGTCCAGTAGTTTTTGAATTACAAACAAACATACAAATCTTCTCTCTTTATAATATTTAAAATATTTACACACACACTCACACACACACACACACACACACACATGCAGACACACACAATAATGAATGTATAATATGTTTATATAATTTATAGATGTGTATTGTATGTATATTGTTATCATTTATTCTATTTTTTTTTTTTAATTAGGTGCTAGCACTTTTTTTTTGTACTTAGAAAATTTAAGATGCCTAACCTTGTAATAGGCTATATAAAAATATAATCTGTTTTATATATTTGTTAAATATTAAATGCTGTAAGGTTAGCTATTAAATAAATAAATAAATAAAATAAAATAAAAAGATGTTTACCTGCCGTTGAATTTTTCTCTTCCATTTGTTCCTTTTGTTGCTGGAGTTTCTCTTCGCGCATTTTCAACCAATCAGCTTTGTAGTCTCTGAATAACAAATTATAAAACATATTAATATTATTATTAATTTTTAATAAGAAAAACTTGATAGAAAATCCAAAATAATTTCTCACCTTTCATATTCCTCTGCAGCTTCGTCTACTAATTTGAAGAACTCATCTATTCCCTGTAGTAATGGAAAAACAATATTATGTTTTGCGTATCAATAATAAGAAGTCCTTAATAAACGCTACTAATGAATATTTTCGCTTTCTAATTATAAAAATCGTAATGAATAAATTTAAAAACTACTGAATTGTTTTAAAATTCCTACACTTTATAGAGTTCCCAACGGTGAAATTATTTTTCAAATCGGTCCAGTATTTTTGTAGAGCCTATTCAATGCAAACAAACAAACAAACAAATGACAATTTTTTTTTCTTTATAATATTGAAAACTGACTTGGCCGGTGTGCGCGCTGAAGCCGCAGCACTTGAGGTCCTGGTAGAAGGAGTCCAGCGCGAGCGCCATGGAGCGAGCCAAGTTGCCAGCGAAAGAAGATCCCTCGCCCTCGCCCTCCGCCTCCGCGCCCGCCTCAAGCGCCTCCTCGAAAGCCTCAAAGTCGCGCATCCACTCCACCGCGTACGTGTTCGCCACCACGTCCGTCTGAAGACCCCATCGAACAACACTATTACAGACTAGGGCCTCGACAGTCCATACCATAAACTATAGTAGGGCCATTGAGAAGCGATACCAATAAATTGTGTTTTTTTGTTTACTTATTTGCTTTATTTTTTATTGTTTTTTTGTTATTATTTTATTTCGTACTAGCTGTTGCCCGCGACTTCGTCCGCGTTAAAAAGTAGCCTATCACATGTCACATACTTCTAAATTTTTATCTACCAAGTTTCATGAAAATCAATTAATTCTTTTAAGAGTGATGGAGAAACATACATACATACATACATAGAGAAAAAAATTCTAAAAATGGTAAATTTAGTTTCAGTATCATGTATAGAGCCTATATACACGATATTTCTGAAAACAAAGTAAATTACTCCATGACCGACCCCTACAGATTTATTATTAGTATTGAATTGTGTTCATAGTTTCTTTTCTTATGTTTTTCAAATTCAAATTCAAATTCAAATATTTTATTGCAAACCATAATGTATAAACGATGTTACAATATAAAAATTTAGACCAGTATTATGGACCCTGTTGGGCATGCAACTTAGGGACTAGGAGAGAGGAAAAAATGTTAAAAAAATGAAGTCCATTATTGGCAGTAGGACTTAAGTATACAATATGTATTTATTCTTATATCATTGTGGTATGATTGCTGTGTGCTAAAAGCTCACCTTATTCATTACAACGACAAAAGGAAGCCTCGTTTTGTAGAGTATTGAGCATGCGTAGAGCATATTTGACATGAATGTTACTGGCGATACATTGCGAACTGTGTCCATCACGTACACCACGACTGTAGGGCACGAGGAGGCCAGGGCTTCCGTTATTATAGTTCCCGATGCTGACCAAGTGAATACTTCTATTTGGCCTACAGATGAGAAAGTTTAAAGTTAATTACCAGTATTACTATATTATAAAACAATATTTTGTCACACAAATTTTGTGAGTTCAAATATAAAATAAAATGGTATATTCTCTTTACGTCTAACCAATGCTAGTAGTATATAAAAACCATATTATATACTACTTGCTGTTGCACACGACTTCGTCCGCGTAACTTTATAAAATATAATACATTCGTGTCTGTGAAACGATGGAAATACATATACAAAATTTCAACCCAATCAGTCAAGCCGTTTAGTAGTTGACATACTGACAGCAGCGCCACCTACCGGTTCCAATTGTATTTTTAAATCATCCAGGAAATCATTGAAAAACCCATATAAAATTTCAACCCGTAAAAAGATAAGTATGGAAGGATAATTCTTACTACCCGTTGTCCTATTACCCGTTTTCCCGTAGGAATGAAGCATTTTCCCGCGGTCAAAAGTAGCCTATGTTTATCACGGATAATGTCGGCTTCTAATGGTAAAAGAATTTTTCAAATCGGTCCAGTAGTTTCGGAGCCTATTCAATACAAACAAACAAACCTTTCCTCTTTATAATATTAGTATAGATGTAACTAGTATTTATACACTTTATGATAAGTAGCCAATCGTTAAAAATGATAAACATATCTATACTAATTGATAAATTCCTTTTGCATTAGATAGTCCATTTACAGAGAACGCAGACGAAGTCGCGGGCACCAGCTAGTGTTGTGTTATAATAAACCTTTAAAAAACAATTGACAATTACCTGGTGTATCAATCACACAGTATTTATGTTTTTTACCAGCCCTCTCAATTAGTTCAACAACCCGGCCAAACTTTGTTGAGAAAAGATTTAGGGAAGTAACTATCCCGCCATTGGGTCCTAGGCCATATTGCTTCATGACTTCTTTATAGTTCACTGTGTCTCTTATATCTGAAATTGATAATTTTCAATATGATAATTAAGTCACACTGCAGGGCATGCTGTGTTTCATATACATTTGGTTGGGCACCTCATCTGGCTGTAGTAACCACCATCTTACAGAAGACCACAGTGAGGGAAGGGATGCAGGGCCAATTTCCCTATTCCTTCCTAATTCATTATCCTTAAACCTACTAAAGTTGACAGGGTACTTGCAGCAACTGTGGCTTATCTTGGCGACAGTGGCCACCCACCATTAAGTAGACCGTCAGCCTGTCTAATCTTAAAACCTCAACTTAAAAAAATATCAAATTAAATCTTTTTTCGTACTAGTACTCATATCACATAAACATTTGGATATACACTTGAGCAAAGAACTTCAGATATTTATATTTATTCATCTTATTTATATTGGAAATTTGAACAACTGTGACATTCAAAGATTTATATCATAGATGTGCCCTGTGCTTCTGAAAACTATCCATGTAATATGTCTGTATTACATGGACGTGACAACGTGAACTGCTCACTACTTTCTACAAACGACTCAGGCGGAAGAGTGAGCGATGACGCATTTTCGTCCGCCTGAAGCATGGCAAGAGCGCATCTGTGATTTAAATCTTTGGTTGTACGTATAAATGTTAAAAGATATTACAAACCTATGTTTGCCGGATATGGTACTTCCCGACAGGCTGGATCTAAATTAATAAGGTAAGGTCTTGAGCCATCAACTATTTTACTTGCAAGTCTTGTGGCTACAGAAGTTTTTCCTGAACCAGCCATTCCTGTTAGTACAAACAAAAAAATTGTGTAGTAAGAAATAGTTATCAGAACATTTTAACTTTGTTTTGTTTGTTTATGTTTTACTTGTATGTATGTGTATAATGTGTATCGAGATATTGTATGTTTCCTGAATATAAATAAAAAAAATATAATATAATAAAGTCACTACCCGCCGTCTGTTCCTCTGTACCTATGTACCATAGATTTAGATTTACTACCGCTCCGGTATGTACGCAGATCTTTTAAACTACGCAACGGAAATTACGGTTTTCAATGGAAAATGCGTTGAACGAGGAAGGTTTCTATATTTAATTTTCAGAAAACAATACACCCGTGCGAAGCCAGGAGCTACTTTTTTTTATATTTTATAACGTAAATATAAATAAACAATATATTCAACTAACCTAAAATAATAAGACATATGGGCTTTTTGGAGTCTTCATCCATAGCTTCAGCTGAAGATTTAGATTCAGCCATTTTATAGCACAGTCCTAACGTAAATCTAGAATATCGTATGTGACACGGTCAATATTTCTTCAATTAAAAATTAATAATGTAAGTAAATCAGATTTCAATGAGATTTTAGTTTCATCTCCACTCCACCATCAACAAACAAAACAAAACAAATGTACAATTGACAATTGTACACAGTGCAACAAACAAACTGTGTAAAAACTGGCAAAAGCAAAAACCAAAAAAACCAAACCACAGAGGATTACAGAATACTATATACTTACCATAGAGTAAAGTAATATTGATACTAGCCAAAGAGTATACATATATCCCACTATTATAAAAATGTAGATACTATTACTAGATACCACGGCTGGTAATCTTCAAGGAAAAATCACTAGACATATGAATTTATTGGCCTGTGGTAATAGCAAAATAGAACATGACATTTGACCTTGTCTCTCACCCTTCTAATAAGAGAGAGAAGCCATTTTGTTTTGCAACATGATTGTTGCTAATTGTTGCGTAGATTAATTTCCGCATTTTTATAATCATTTATAAACAAAAATCTTTGGATACATACATACTAAGTATGTATTACAAGTGCTGTGTACCAGGATAATATACAATGTGCAAAAAAAGACTCGAAAAATGATGATTCTTTACGGAATATAAAAAGTGAATTCTCCCATCTGCCACAACTCGTTTTGTGACTCCAAAGAAATCTTAACAGCATATCCATCGCTGTTTCAAGAATCGGAGAAGAGTGGTACTTAGTGTTTGTGTTCTTGTTCTACATGCCTATAAATGTTTATCATTAATACAATATAATATGTTTTATGGTGTATTTCAATTCTAGTTTGTATTTAAGTCGTATATTAAGTCCATGTTATGTTTGTTTATATCCTCAAAAATAAATATGTACCTATTATTTAACTGTGTTTTAATTATGTGATGATATCCATTTAAAAATAAATTCAAGAATCCCTAAAGCCCGTAAAAAAACAAAGGGGTGAGAGGGGCGGGGGAACTCAAATGTCATGTTCTATCTTGCTATGACCAATCAGGTGAGCTTTCCCATGTCCAGAGCATTTGTACTGCAGATGTCCGTCTGATACGTTAGTATCTACTATATAGTTTGTGCTAGATACTATTATAAAAAAGCATACTCACTGTATTCCGAATGCACTGCACTGATATCCGAATGCAGTGACAGTGATACCTACGTACATATACAATACATATTTATTTATCCCTTTCAAATGATTTTATTTGATTATACTCGTAATGATGAACTTTGTACCTCGTGACTATATAGTATTCTGTGGTATATATAGTTCTGAAAGTTTTCTAACCTGTGTACCTGAACCCACTGATCTCTAATAAAGCACTGGATGGGTTATCCCATACAAATTACAGATGCTTTCGTGTACCATTTTGAAGCGCCGGCGTACGAAAGTACGGGAACTAATTTTGACGTTAGCGTATTTTTAATCCATAGATAAGTATAATAGTATCTGTTTTATTCGATTTGTTGATGTCTTAGGGACTGTTTAAATTTATTTGTGTCCGATTGAGTTTTGAAACTTGAAAAAATGTGTATTCTATAAATGTCCCTATCATGCGGACATCACAAGTTTTAGTTCCATGTATTTATAATCCATAGCCTACAGCGCCAAAATGGCGATTTTCAAATAGACATAAAAATAATTTGACAGCAGCCTATCCAGTGTTTTAATAGAGATCAGTGTCCTGAACCTGACACTTGAGTGACATAATGACATTAAATTGAATGACTAAAACTGACACTACTGACAGTTGACACATGTGTTGTGTTTTTGAGCAGCGAGCACGTGCAAGGTTTTGTTTGATTTGAATTTCCCAAATTCAAATAATCTTCCCATCATAAATATGGCAAAAATAAAAGTAAAGAAGAATAGCCCTAAAAAAGAAAAAACGTTGAAACCAAAAGTTGAAGAAAATGTAGTGGTATTACCGCCAGTGAGAATGTCCGATGATCCGGCGCCGAAACAGGTATTGCTCATTACATTAGATATTTATTTAATGTACTAGTGAGTCTAGTGACCCGCTCCCGACTTCGCCTGGAATGCAATTCTTTATACACACAAACATTTCTCGTTTATCTATCTTTGCATTAGGGAAAACCATTTCATAATCTGTTGGGTGGTTTACTGCAAATTTCAATGAATGAAAATCATGACTATATTTCAGGTGAAATGGATAAACAGACAAAGAGTTCTTGTGTTTGCTGCACGAGGCATCAATCACCGTCATCGTCATTTAATGGAAGACATTAAAAAGTTAATGCCCCACCACAAAACTGAATCCAAAATGGAAAGAAGCAAAAATCTGTATGTGGTCAATGAAATTAGTGAAATGAAGAATTGTAACAAATGTATTCTGTTTGAAGGTAGAAAGATGAGGGATTTGTATCTTTGGATGGCTAATGTTCCTAATGGTCCAAGCGTCAAGTTCCTAGTTGAAAATAGTGAGTATGTTTTTAACAAATAATAATAAAATGATATTACCTATAGCAAGGCCATGCAGATAATGTAATAAATGTAAACCAACTTTCAGGAGATTATAATTTAAAAAAAAATTAAATATAGACCAAAAAGTAATTTCCAATTTTGTAAAATTCATTTAGGTTTGATTTGTTTACATTGTTTACATTGTCTTCTTGGATTTACTTTAATATCATTTTGCTCAGTATTTCATTATATTCTTTTCCTGAAAAAAAGAAGCAAATTAATTAATGTCTTGTTTCATGTCTTCAAAAAGATATCCCTTTCTTATTTCAGTGCTATTTATGATAACAATTTTTATTATTAATTTTCAGTTTATACTATGGGCGAACTAAAAATGACTGGGAACTGTTTGAGAGGGTCAAGACCTCTCCTTTCTTTTGACCCACAATTCACCAAGGACCCTCACTACAGCCTATTGAAGGAACTTCTTGTCCAGATATTCGGAGTTCCTAATCATCATCCCAAGAGTCAACCTTTCTTCGATCATGTGTACACTTTCATGATACTAGACAATAGGATATGGTTCAGAAATTATCAGATTTTGTCTGAGGATGGAGCTTTAGCTGAAATTGGGCCAAGATTTGTTCTTAATCCTGTAAGTTGAAGTTTTGGATCCTTATTCGAAATGTTATTTATAGTAACATGCAATTATAATAACAGTGACTTCTTCTAGGTTAAAATATTTGCTGGATCATTCGGTGGTCAAACTTTATGGGAGAATGCAAAATATGTAAGTCCCGCCAAGCTTCGACAAGCATTCTCTAAAAAGGCTGCAAACAAGTATGAGAAGAGGGTGGAAAAGAAAGTTTTGTATGAAGCTACAAAACCCGCAACGGGCTATCCGGACATGCAGGATGCAGATTTCTTCAAAGGCGATCCGTTGAAACAGGCTGAGGAAATAGCCATAAAGGCTCAATAAAATATGATTGTCACATATGACTTGTTTTGTTATTATCTGAACTCCACACATCCATATTAATCACCAAATTCATTACAATTTCCAATTTTTCTATTTGGTAGAATGTAATCTGGGGCCTGATTCTGTATGCCAAATACGATTCCACACACTTTTTCAAGAAACGTCATAAATAAAATACTACACTGTGGATTCTGTGAAATAATAACGTGCCATAGATAATTTGTCTTGGGGCATCAGAATAGAGACATAAGAATGCAATGACACGACAAGGCAAAACATTAGACATGGTTTGAAAAAGTAAGATCAAGAGTGTGGAATCGTATTTGGCATACAGAATCAGGGCCCTGAATGTAAAGTTGGTTAAGAAATTGATAATTCTTTTATTTTCTATTACATACTTGTAAAGGTTGAATAACTGTACAAATAATTCGGATTAAGCATCCATTTTTTTGGTTTTGCTTATTGACGGGACACATCTTCGTTCAATATTTATCACAGATCTCGTACTTTTAAACGAACGAAATTATGGTCGATTCTTTAACTCTTTTGTTCCTTTCAAATTATAAAGAAGCACTTCGAGGATTGAGTTTTTCTCCTCTTCCATTGAAGCTATTCCTTAATGAAATATGGCCATCAATGAATGAAAGATCAATGAATGAGATATCGGACGTACGCTAGCTCCGCGTTTTGTGATAACTGGCCGGTTAGAGCTCAGCCGGTTTGTACTTGTGTGTCCTAAACCTAAACCGCTGAACTGATTTAGATGTAATATTTTGTATGTCTGAGTTGCTTCCCAATAGGTTGAAATACACAATTAAACCGATAGGTGGCGCTGTAATCGACGAACCGATCTATATATTGAAAGACTCGCACATTTGGACCTGATCTGACGCCCGGTGACGGTTCCAAAGTCCCCTCAGGACTGAACCATACCCATCTCGAGTTGGAGTTTTAGTGCGGTAAGAATCCCACATAACCTTATGCCATTTGTCTTTGCATGCGGTATTTGGCATAAGGTACTTTTTGAAAGTTTCTTCGCTCGTAAAAAAAAAAATGGACCTGGTCGGGAATAGAACCTGTGGTACAGCAACATGTTACTGGAGTAGCTTTTACCTATTCCTCTCACGCTGTTTGTCAAACGAGCTCGAAACTGCTTGTTCACAGAATTTTCAGTGACGTGAGAGGAAAGCTTTATTAGATTTCACGAAAACTAAAGAAAAATGAACACGTCCAAAGACGCAGTATAAATTGGCAGCTACATTAATTTTGCACGTATCCCACCTGCATCTTAAATACAAAACATTATTTTTACACAACGTCTAGACGCGTGAACTCTGAACCCGAGTGCACTTAGTGTAATAGTTTAAAATACTTAACTTCATGGGAACACCTACTGTTGAATAGTTGGAAATAAAATTGTCTAGCCAATAATGTGGCTTTTTATTTCAACTTAGACTTATACAATAGGTATAAATACTACATACCTAAGTTACCAGTGATGGGAAATCTATGAGGTACTTACGTCTCATTCATTAGAATTGCATTTGGTTACGTTATCTTCTTTCTACACTGAACAGTTCTGCAGTTCTGTCCTTGCCTATGCTCTTGTAACCAAGTAGTTGTGCTGTGTATACCTAGATAAATTTCAACAATCAAGTGTCTCCAGCAAGCATAATACATAATACTCGTAAATTCTCTATCGGCATTATGCTTGTTTTTTAAGATAAATAATTATATTATAAGAGTTACAAGCAACACCTACGCGAAGAATACGTCATATTCGCTTCTGACTGCAGTTTCTGAATAAAAGGAGCACAGTGATCTTTGTAGAGATGTACTACCTCTATATGCCATTGACATTTTACGATATTTTTTTGTTAACTTGTAAAGACAAAAAGTTATAGGTCACACACACAGTAATAATACATTTCTACTATTAGCTCGGAATGCTGCTTCTACGTGAAAAGAAGGTCATTGTTGGTTCGCTACAAAAAAACATGTGTAAATTCGCCACAGTTCTATTTTTATGAGGTAAATTGAATAAGTAAACTTATTTTGGATTGTTGTACATCGGCAACAAACCTCCGTAGTCATAGTTATGACTAGAACACAATGCCATTTCAAAGTATATAGAGTCATTACATATTATAAACCTAGTAAGTATATGTGTTAAATTATTTATTTTGACTCATTCAACTCACTCATTGATTCAATTTCACACTCTTGTAAAAAATGATGCCATCACTATCAAAGATATCCAAAGTTTAAATGTTGTTGGGGATTTCAATCGTTTAAGTTAGTAATAAAACGTTTCATTCCTCGCTACTGTGGCTCATATACAGGCAATGAAGCCGTGTTTATTTTGCTAATAAACAATTCGAATCGCTTTAGTTGCTGCTTGCTGGAATTGGTTTGTGATTTTTTTTATATGTAAAATTCTTCAGATACGGACTGACGGTCCACTTGATGGTAGGTCAGCTGAAACAGGAGCTGAAATTATAGTAGGCTTGAGGATTTAGGATAAGAAATTAGGTTAGGACAGGCGAATGGGTATGTCTGTCTACTCTCCGAAACACAACAGCTCACATCTTGTTACCTACTATTGCCTCATGGGCTGCCCAAATGACTGCCAAACGATCAGAGCCAACTTTGGAAAGTAATTTCAAAGTTGAAAGTTTCAAGTTCCTCACCGGGAATCAATAATTCAATACTTAGAGAAAAATACGCGTTTGTTTTGGTACGAGACTAAAGTGGTGCGACAACTCATTACCTTACTTATCCTTCATAGATTTTGTGAGCATAATATGTTTATATAACGGTAGGTAGCCATTTTCCATCATGATCCGTTGGCCACTTTTATCACAAACTAGCTGGTGCCCACGATTTCGCCCGCGTAATTTTGTAAATTATATACTAAAACTTTCCTCGAGAACCACTCTACCCATTGGTGAAAACAGCATGAAAATCGGTGCAGTAGTTTTTGAGTTTATCGCGAACAGACAGACGCGAGGGAGGACAATATTACTTAGGTCCAGTAGCAATGCACATTTCTCGAGATCAGATCCAATAAATCTTTGTATTATGTTAAATTTAAGGAAGATTTAGTATAGATAATCGAGAATGTCAGTAATAATGGGCGTTTTAAAACGCTTAACTTTAACTATCCTATTGCCGAAGGGTTGAAATGTAGTGTGGTCGTTAAAAGCGGTCAAACAGTTGGTTATTTTATTTACGAGCGTGTGAAGTTCGACTCCCGGGTCCCGCAGGTTGAAATAATGGTAGCCGTTAACAAAGAGTTTTTGTTACAGAGTGGTTGAGTGCCGACAACTTTTCCTAAGTCGAGTTTTTCATTTGTGCACTATATACCCACGACGTGTTACAGTTTACTATCTCTACATTGTCGCATATTTATTCATTATAAGTACCTATATAATATAAGTACGGTATATTATTTACTAGATGGCGCCCGCGACTTCGTCCGCGTTGAAAAAGAAAAAAGCAGTCATCCCGTGTACATTTAGATCTAAATGTACATTGTGTGTACATTTGGATTTCAGGCGAATTGGGAATCAGTCGTTTTGGGATTCAGTCGATTTAAACTTCAGTCTATTTGGGATTCAGGCGTATTGACATTTCAGGCAATTTGGGAATTGGTTGTATTGGACCGGACGCATTTAAATGTTTATCTACCAAGTTTCATGAAAATAATTTCATTCGTTTGAAACTTAATATGGAGGAACATACATACATACAATACCTACACTTACAGATTTATTATTAGTATTGATGATATGATTCATTGATAATTACTTACTTAGTACATATTTAATTATTTATTGACGGTTATAAATAAAAAACGCAGTAACCAAAATTCAGAAAGAACGGGTTCTGTGATTTATATAGTCATAGGAAACTAACTAAGTAAAATTTAACTCTACTTCTATTATAATCAATACTAATAATAAATCTGTAAGTGTAGGTATTGTATGTATGTATGTTCCTCCATAACTCTTAAACGAATTAATTGATTTTCATGAAACTTGGTAGATATACATTTAGACGTACAGGACACAGGATAGGCTACTTTTTTCTTTTTCAACGCGGACGAAGTCGCAGGCGCCAGCTAGTGAATTAAATAAAATAAAAATGGGCTGGATTCCGGATTACGAAATCGAGCAGATCCGAATAGTGATGGTAGGCTAATCATAGCTAATTCTTACTATTATGATAAATAATAATAAAAACAACCTCCGAAATATTTTACCAGGTTAATAAAATTTGCTCAATATTCTCTCTGTTTTCCAATTTTTCCTCGTTGTAAAATAAATAATAGATTAATGTCACAGTAATGAAGGTTTATCAACGTTTTACGAGCGATGATGCCTGCTTTTATTAAGTTATTGCCGTCAAAAAAGCTGTTAACTTTTTATGGAAATCTGATGGATATTTGCAAGTTCATTGGGTAACTTTTATTACTTCACCGTTATAATTGTATTCAGGAGAGTTTCAACTAAGTAAATACGAAAATTAAAGACGAAATTTAATGTTAATTGAGTCAAATGGACGAGTCAAATTGAATCAATACTTACTTTCTTATGACGCTTATTAATTAATTAATACGAGTCATAGGAAAATATTACATTGTAAGTATTTGATAATGAAAGAAATTTTCATTATAAAAAAATCACATTACAGAATATTAGAAAGACTCATTTACACAGAAAAGTCCAACTCCTTACTTGCATGAACAGGGGAGAACAGAGCATTAAATATTCCCATGATATTTAATGAATACTAAAACATATATTATACAATAATTATACAATAATTAACTATACAATAATTATTTAGGTATTATAAACTCTCATGGCAATATAATCTCTCGCGGAAAACGTCTCAAATCTTCAAAGAAAGAAACTTAAGTCTTCATTGTTATTCAAAATGTTTAACAAAATGCTATCCTCGAGTTAATAAACGTGTGAGTAGGGCGTGTACCTAAAGCTGATATATAAAAGTCAATGGAGCCGTAGCACACGTTTAAGTACCTATTACTGATAAGGAAAAGTTCAGCAGACAACGGCGAGGAGGTGAATACTACTGTGCTAGTGAAATATATCCTACAAACACACATGCAACCTCAAACACCTCAATAGAATATTCAGAAACGAAGCACCCTAGGATCTGTTAACGGCTTTGTAATGGTTTTTTTATGATTTTTCCCTCCATCAACACCGCCCAAGGCGCTTTGTTTCTCAACGAGTGATTTATACACACTTAGCGGGATGTATGAGATGTTTATGCTTCGCTGTGACTTGAAGATAAGTATTTATTTTTAATATTCTCTGTCCTTTTATATCAATATTACATTTAAACCACTCCTTATGAACGAAAATTCACAGATTTCGTGCTTCACACGACTATCGAGCACATTGGAAATGAATCTACGGAATTCGAAATTATATGTTATTCTGACTTGTTGACTTCTTTCACCTTAACCCTTTATTTCCAAATTGTAGCTGACTAAATTGTCCAGAGAAGTTTTTCTCAAAT
Source organism: Synanthedon vespiformis (assembly GCA_918317495.1). Lineage (NCBI taxonomy): Eukaryota > Metazoa > Arthropoda > Insecta > Lepidoptera > Sesiidae > Synanthedon > Synanthedon vespiformis. Next base: position 2,095,585 of record OU906951.1, on the reverse strand, counting down.
TTTTGATATCATTTTTCGATTCCAAAATATCGAGCGAAAAAATCAAAAATTCGGAAAAAACAACCAATTTTTTTCACTATTTCGGCCATTACTTTTTTTTAGTTTTTGACTTTTTTGAAAAATTCATTTTGCACGTTACAGCTCTCGTGAATACGCGTCTTTTTAGCCCTTTTTAAATATCATATCTATACAACTCTCCGAGATATATGGGGATTGCACTTTTTCGTGGAATCGGGGCTTATACTGAAGCAAACGAAAAGACATTTCCAATGTCAAAATTTTTAGATTTAAGTTACAACTTACTAGTTTAAGTCACAACTACTAACCTATTACCAAATGATCTATTGCCTTTTCTATTGCCTTTCTGATGAATTATTCGTCATCCGCTCTCAAAAACAAATGCCACCGTTTCGTTTGATGGGTAAATTTCGTGCCTGTGTAAATCTTGAATAACTTCATAGTGTTGGCATTGAGCTGTTGCCTCGCGTCTGTCTTCGTGCAGATCACCTAAGTTTTATTTCACGTTTAACAGAAAGTGAAATTCGACATACAATGCAATTGGTAAAGTGTCATTTTTATTAAAATAAACAACCTCTCCGCACACGTTTGTAGGCTGTAGGAAGAGACTGGCACATAAAAAACAAATATTCCAATTAATTTGTTTCACAAATTGCCAATTCAGCAGAGGTTGTTAATTACATAAACAAATTAACATGTATATGCGATGAAGCCTCGCATTTACAGAGTTCCACATAAAAAGTCGTGCAAAATTTCATAATTTACTTTGACTAACAATTTCGTTGGCGACGAATGAATATTTCCAAAATAAATATTGGATAAAGGGAAACAAACATTGGTCGTTCGGCGCCGAAAAAATACATAAATTATGCATAAATTTGTCAATAATTGTCGCGACTGTTTGCTACAAATGTTTGGATGTTTAATAATTAAGTGTAGAATGGACAGGATAGAGTTCATTAACGGTTTAATGATACATTTTCATTTGTAAATACTTAATTACAATTAAATTTATTATGACAATTAAAGAAGAAGGACATGAAATTATACATTTTTAAAGTAAATAAATAATTATTAAATAGCTAAAATAATTTAGCTAATAAATACTTTAATGTAATAATGTGACAGCATGTAACATAATATAAAATTTTAACAAAAAAAAACCGACTTCAAACCGTTTTCTCATGGATAACATTGTCAGAACTGGACCAAATTGAAATGTGACCACAAGGGGCTTCCCTTTTCACCAGTTTTTAAATATGAAAAGAATCAGTCTAAAAAAATACGAATTGAGAGTCGAATTGAGAGCCTTCTCCTATTTTTGAAGTCGTTTAAAAAGTAGCCTATTCTTTGTACGTCTAAATGCTTATCTACCAAGTTTCATGAAAATTGGTTAATTCGTTTAAGAGCTATGGAGGAACATACAATACACACTTACAGATTTATTATTAGTATTGATTGATGATAAAAAATTGAACCTTATTTTAATATATTTAAAAATTAATCGAAAGCTATGTTTGCAAGTAGAGAATAATTTTGAGCGGCAATAGTTGTGAGCAAAAAGTGTTATGTGGTGTGCAATATCGAAGCGAGTAAACATTTGCTGCCCGCCCCACGCCCTGTACAAATGCCGGGATGAGTTTTCACAGCTGTCTACCACTAATATTGAAAACCACTGCGCTAAAAATAATCATGTTTTCCTTATTAAACTACGTTTCATATCAGTCTCAATTACCACTATTATGTTTATCATGTTTTATCTACATATACATATATTTATATCTATACATCTTCTATACATAGATGGATGCTATTAACTTCTGCGAAATCATTGAATGGATTTTTACACCTATAGTACCTATAGTAAGGCCGATAAACAAAAAAGGTTTGAGTATCTAACTTATTTATTTATTAGAACATAAACCCAATAGCAAAACAAGGAAACATACAATAGACACGTTTTACTGGGTTTCATTGTGTAGGACTTAAAAGACTTGAAAATTATGTATAAATTGATTACTAATTATTAATTCTAAACAATGGGGGAGGGATCTCGGGTAGGGTATGATCAATTTGTGTGTGTGTGTGTGTGTGTGTGTGGTTCTATTTATTTCTCCTTCAGTGTATAGTGTATTCACGATGCTTCGCTTGAAAGATATTTTGGGGAGATGGAAAATGTCTAAATGCGAGAACTTATCGTTGTAGGTAAGTTGTAAGTTATAACTTTACAACAATAACATTGTATCCTTTCGAATATAAAATACGACATCAACTAACAGTACCTATTCTGTGGTATAACATAAATAATATGCAATTATTTCATGGTGGACTTCTGCGCGTCCCCAATTCCTAGTTAAGCCAAAGATATTCTTGTCGTCAATTAGAAAGTCCCGAGAACTTCTTATGTAACCTCTTGTTTTAAGTTACAAGACCCACTTGTAGAACATGTAGACTGTTTGATGCATGTCGTCTTTATATTTCCCAGGTGACTAAGGCCTTATTAGGGTAAAAATCCTATTCTAGATCGCTGTGTAACGGCAGTTAAGTATTCTCCTTTTGAGTTATGCTTATGTCCCATGTGTAATGGAGTTAGATACATTCACAAGAGGACGGCCAGTCAGCTGAAGAGTCAAAACAAGGAAAATGATGAACACTTCGCTATGGTAATGTTGGAAATCGTAGTAAAACAAATTACGTGAATTAATAAGAGCAGCGCAGTGCAAAGAGCGCACAGGGCCGTTTTGCAATCATTTAACTGTTGAAACTTTTAGCGGTCCCGGGACTGACTCTCATAAATATTAAACCGAACACCGATTCAAACCGGGTTTTATTTGCTACGTGTGTTTCGCTGCGTCTATATCCGGATTGCCTTTACAATTTCCCATATTTATGTAATATTTTTGGGATTTAATCCAAACACGTATTTGTCATATTCGTAGCACATAGGTTTTAGCGTCCACGTACAAAGATTACATAAAATATACGCATAGAGCAAATAGAGCAATTACTCATACAATGTACCTTAAATTTTTTCAATATTATGAACTAGCTGGTCCGAGTCTACGTCCGCGTTGAAAAACATAAAAAAATATAACATGTATATAAGCAATATAAAGCTTCACCTCTTGTTGCTATAACACCTTGGCCAGGTGTTAGATTTTTTAATTTAATTTTAGGTTATCCATCGGGAAAAGTCCTTGTTTTCCTGGATGTAAGTATGCATAATTTCATGACGATTAGTTGAGTAGTTAGGGCGTGAAAAGGTAACAGACAGACAGAGTTGCTCGTGTTATAATAGGCGACTGCAATCAGCTACCATCAAGTGGACTGTCAGCCTGTTTGTAAAGCTTAACATTAAAAAAAAACGCCTTGACTCACGCTCAAAGGGTTCCAGCGGATGTTGTAGTGTAAATAGTTTATTTATGTTGGGAATCGAGTGTTAAAAGTTTTCAATTGCCCAAAAACCATCGAAGGTCCAGCTTAAGTTGGAACTACGCTCTCCCATACATCGTGTTCTCTCATTCTCTTTGAGTTCAATCGGTGCACCAACTACAAATTTTGGGATAAACTGATATTTTATTACGCTATGAAATTTTTAGCATTGGGATTTCCATTTATTTACAGATGACGCACACTGAAATTGCTTGCCATCATGTGTGACTGTTTTGCTCAGGTCTTGCTACGTTTTCTATTATTTAGTGACAGACAAAAGCAAGACTTTTTTCTGCTGACAAATGCCACATGACAAATGACAATTTTTGTCATGAGGCATTAGTCAGAATGTGGCGACGTCCAAATGGTGGTCAAAGATTTTTTCTACACTCTTGATGCCCACTAATGAAAGGTCCGCGTCCTCTGTCCTATGGTTACGTTGTAACCTTACATTCACAGTGTAAGGTATAACTGGGGTAATGCTGCGGATATAAACACTATATTTGTGTTACAGAAAAGGGCTATTCGTGCCATCTACAAGCTCGGTCCCAGAGTCTCGCTAAAAGATCAATTTAAAGAAATAAATATACTTACTGTAGCATCAATACATTTTTGAAAATGTTTTGTTTGCTCACAAAAATATTAGCACTTTTAGTAGAAATAGTGATGTTCATAATTTAAATACTAGAAACAAGCATAGACTTCAACCAAATAAAACTCGTCTCCACAGGGTTAGCAACTCCTTTATGGGACAATGTGTGCGCTTCTACAACAGGCTTCCAGCTAATATACAACAATTATCTATAAATAAATTTAAAGTTTATATTAAGAAAACCCTGTGCAAAAAGGGTTATTATAGGATATTAGATTACATAAATGATGACTGTCCTTGGAGTCAAATATAGTTGATTATTGTGTTATGTAGATTGCTATGTATTGTTACGTATTACTTTGTAATTAATTTATGAAAAGAGCAACTAGGGGGTTTCTTGCCGAGTTCTTCCCCCTAGAAACAGCTTTCCGAACCGGTGGTAGCTTGTAAAGAATGTTGACGAAGATAAATGTTTTGTAAAAACTTACGTCGAATAAATGATTTATTATTATTATTATTACAGTCGTGATACAGCCAAGACTCCACAAAATGAGTGCATTTAAAATAATATGTTAATAGGTATTTCGCGTGGTTATTCGAAAAGCGATTCACAATTATATGGCGCGGAAATTGATTGTGTCTGACACGACATGACATGCCGCTACATCGCGTCACATGACTTCGTTTCATGATGAACCGTGACAAACCAACATGGCGGCGGGTGACGTCACGATGTAATTTTCAGCGACCGCACGTAAATGGTTGTCCGAGAACCGGTACTTAGGTGAAAATTGAAATGTGGCTTGTTACACTTAGTTTAATGTTATTTCAATATACTTAGTAAAAGAAAGAATTAAAATAAGTAGTTATTGCGTGCTGATTTTCTGTCTTAGAATATTTTTTGATGATTCCATTTGCAAAGCGATTAAAGTGCTTGTGAGCCTATCTAACAAGAATATATAAGGCAAAATTTATTTCAGTTTTCACGTAAAATTCTTCACTACATAGTATAAAACAAAGTCGCTTCCCGCTGTCTGTATGCTCCTAATCCTATGTATGCTTAGATCTTTAAAATTAGCATACAAAGTTACGCAGGCGAAGCCGCGGGCACCAGCTAGTCTTCTTTATAAATAAAAATAAATCCGTAAATGTGTTGCTAAGCGCAAAACTGGAGAACGGCTGGATTAATTCTGTCTTCACTTATGGATAAAGGGATAATCAGAGGTTTCCGTAAAAAAAATATGCACCCTGGGCGAAGCCGGGAGCGGGTCGTTAGTACTGTATAAAATTAAATTGGGTAATGTATTTCTATTTATGATTTATTATAATTTTTTCATGATTTTATTTCGTTCTTGGAGTAATATACTTAGACAACAAATCAGTTGTATAATATCATGACGTCTGCCATGTCTGTTCTGTAGAAGGATCTGTAGATAATAAACACCTTGCATGGCTTGTGCTACGTGGCATAGATTATTATGCTGAATTTATGTACTGGCAGCAAATAAAACTGATATTAAAGAACATTAATTAGTATAAAAACCCTCCTAAGCTTAAATTAATTATTTGCTTGGCGCTTTTTGTTCTGATAGTAGCATATTAGGTGCTTATAGATTCAATTTTTGAAATCCTCAAAAATAATACAATACACACATACTCACCTTACAAAAAAAGATATTATACTTTACAAATGTGTACTCACAGAAACTCTCACACGTGCTGTTATTTCACGATTTTTTTGTAAGTATTACCCCCTGTATGACTACTAAACGCAGTGTGAAAGGCAGGGGACTGTGCGTGGCACCGAAGTCGTGTCATAAGTCATAACGTCGCCACGAACTCGCCCGTCAACGGCCGCGCTAGAAAGTCGTGGCGATCCTTGGAATTTTATTCCCGCAACACAGAGACACAAACATAATACAAAAACAGCAAAACAAGAATTAATAAATATTAATAAACAAAATAGAAAGACACAGGTCGATAATTATGATAAACTAGCTATGGTGCTCGCGACTTCGTCCGCGTTGAAAAGTATAAAATACCATCTACCGTGGAATGGATCGCTAAAAATATCACCAAGCAGTTGTCATGTTAGTCGCTTCACCGATTCTGCATAGATGGCGCTGTCAAGTGTATCCCGGGCCAAGCCGCTAGTATTTACTTTTATTTTAGATTTCCCGTAGGAACGAAGCATTTTCCCGCGGTAAAAAGTAGCCTATGTTCATCACAGATAATGTCGGCTTTTAATGGTAAAAGAATTTTTCAAATCGGTCCAGTAGTTTCGGAGCCTATTCAATACAAACAAACATTCAAATCTTTCCTCTTTATAATATTAGTATAGATATAGATAAAGAAATTAATTTAATTTGTTTTGTGCACTGTATTTAGATTGATGGGAGACTAGAATTGCTATAATGTGGTACACGCGACATTACACAGACGCTGCTTGCATTTCGATCAATATAATAGGTATGTGTGGACAGTTTAATTATCACGTGTCATTATTAAATCTAAATGCGAATGTTTGTACCTATGTTTAGTTACTCAATCATGCAAAAACGGTTAAACGGATTTAGATGAAATTTGGCACACAGATAGTTTATATGGGATACTTTTTATCCTGGAAATTTTTTGAGTTCCTCTAGAATTTTCAAAAAAAAACTACAACGCGCACGAAGTCGCGGCCACAGCTAGTGTAAGATATATTCGAAATGTATAAACAGAAATTGCTTTTTTCAAGCAAATATAAGTATTTTCAAGCTAACACCAATTTTTTACATATTTATTTATCTACAAAAATATTCATATTATACATAATATTTTAAATCGTTATTAGTCATTGCGCCAACATCTTTATTTGCACTTTTTGGTATTTTAACGCCTCAAAAATTACGTACCCAATCCATGCCCGTTATTAAAAAAAGACAAACTCTTACAGTTACACATTTTAGTAAAATACACATTAAAAATATTCATTTCTCAGCTTTTTCCTTTTCGTATGCGATTTGTTTTTTTTACACTGCACTTCAATTAGGGAAATTAAAAATACTCATGAAACAAGTTGGAATTACATACGCGGCATTTGATGTTTGTACAGTCGGGGTAAGAAAACCTTCGTCAGTTATCGAATTCATTCCTTTATCAAGTCGTAGAGCCTTAGTATACCTTTTGAAACTAAAGCACTAAGCAGACAACTGACAAACTTTTGAAAGGAAATTTTGGCATGACTGATAATAATTAATTAATTGTCCTGGTGCAAGCAAATGTCGACTTTAAGGTGACAAACCTTTCCTTACCCCGACTGTACATAATTTTGTTTCTTGTTATGACGCTTACATAGGATAACTTTTTATTATGCTTACATTACATATATTTTTTTTATCGCGTAATTTGAATTACAGTTTTTTTAAACTTGATTTTGTTTGAAATAGGTATTTAATTTTAATTTCTTTTACAATTTATTTTATTCAACACCCTATCTTTTTGTGTACCTACCTATGGGTTGGTCTGACGCATTATATCATTTTAGACGTGACAATTGATAAATTAAAGAAAAATAATTCTGTTTTCTAAACTGGTTTCGAACCTTTGGTTTCCAAAGCGGCCGAAGCGAATTTCAGGCAACTTTTGAGATATTCCTCTTGAGTTACTGGAAGAAATTGCTTTTCAGTACAAAGTGCACCTTTGCGTATATTTTCTATGTACTAGTCAACTTTCTGTAATCTATTATTTCTGCACAATAAAATGCCACTTCATACGCTTTAAACAGCATTTATGCCTTTATGCAGTTCACAAAGCGTTTTTCGGTATACGAGCACTGCATTAAGTTTTTAATAAACGCAAAATTAAAAATGAAGCTGTTTAATGTTGTAATAAAACACGCATGCTCCACGCTAAATGTCCCCATTTTCCCCACTAGAGACGTTACCTAGCCGCTCATAATTTCGGCAGGATCGAATTTTATTTGCTAATATATGGGGCAACGAGTAAATTTTGAACCGTGCGGATAGTCCGCCGGTGGCCATTGCTAGCACCCGCGTCAACTCACGGAAACGTTGGAATAGAGTGGACATGATATGTTATGATTTATTTGCTACGATAATTTCCCCCAATTTATTTCAGACTCGTCATTCTACTTGTATTTTATGTAACAGGGGCACACTACTTTTCGTAATCATAGAAGAATAGGTTCACAAGTTTTCTATTATGTTTAGGTGTTTATTATATTTATAATTCTAACGATGAACTGCGTGTACTAAAAGATAATCTAAATTTAGAATTTAGGCCTCAACGTTGCCGGATCCAGATAATGAATGATTAATAACGGACTTACGTACATTACTTCTGAAAAGTGGAAACTTTTCTAGTAAAGGTTTTTCATTTCAGATTACTATTTATGGTTCAGATTACTCAATACAACTTTTATGGCTTACGAATCTCATTACTTAGAGAATAGAAATTGTTATTTCTTAATTTTCAAGTGTTTCGTTATTTAGATTTGTAAAACAGGACATTTGTGTTGTGTCAAATTACAGATATGTCCACATTACGATAGCCGCGATCTCATCCAGTCTCCGGCGACCGCCAGACATTATTTATACACGCCGGCGGCGGCGCCCTAACGTGACATATTTTAAAGCGACCGTTTTAATAAGTCGCTGTGAACCTCTGCTTTCTAAACGTATAGAATATGGAAGAGATTCTCGGGATATTTGTGTTTATTTAGGCACTGCGACTGTACGACTGTATATGAAGTATACGAGACTTCCTTATTCGAAACAAGAAACGAATTTGGAAGAAATTGTTTCAAATTCTACAAGTAATTAGACGATCGCAAAACACATTTTCCTGTTACATTGTTTTTAGTAATAATCTCTTGCTCTATCTGTGAATGAAAACAAATTAAGGACAACTGCTTGTTGCAGAAGATTAGTAACGTAATAATAACGTTCTAACACATATAATTTTTCTAAATATCCTCAGTCTCCTAAGGACCGTAAAATGATGTTAAAAAGCCTTATAACATTTTTGTGTATATAAAACTATATTGTGATTCAACAAAAATAACGAAAAATTCTTCAGATTGATTATAACAGTAAGTATAGATGTTATTCTGGATGTAGAATAGACATAAATTGGATATAAACGAGCAAATATTACCTCTTTAATCAAATTTCGGCACCATCCATTAATTTATGGTTGCGTTGTTGCCCTGGGAGCCTACATAACTCGAGCGGATTGCCGTAGACTGGACACCTCCCGGACCTCCTGAAGCATGTGTTGCTAATTGATGCTCTCCGAGGGGCCTGAAAACCTCTCCATTATGGCTTTTATGTGATTTGGTATAAAGATCTATTTATATCAAATCATAAAATGTATAATCGTGAGAGAGTTGTACAAGTTGTTTAGTTCTACGCATAAAAAACTATTTATGTGTTGTAAATACCAGAAGGAAATATGTGAATTTGCATGTTACGCTTTCTCAATAGAACTTCAAATAATTTTGAATGAACTTTGAGTTCGGAAAAGGGAGGTACCTATATTATATGTGTAGTATTTCTTTCGGAAAAAAAGGACTGTTCCCGAGTGTTCACGAACCAAAGCTTCGTTCAATAATGGTATTATTCGTTAAATAATGGTATTTTTTGTAAACATTCGTTGCGCTTTTGACAACTCCCTGCCCTGCAAAAATACAAAATAAAACAAAATATTTACGTTTCAAAGCCAACGATATGTAGGTTTTAAAGCTAAATCGATATTCGTTTTGCAGGGTTTAATATTTTATGTCGTGTATTTACTTACTATATCACTTTAATTTATACGATTGATGTTGCGGTTTTTATACAAATATATACAAAAATCATTGGAAATACACACTTGAGTTTACACTTGATAATCCTTTATCACAGACAGTTTCGAAATAAAGATATGTAAGAACTAGCTGGCGTCCGCGACTTCGTCCGACTGGAAAAAAAAAAGTAGTTTATCCTGTGTCTAAATGTTTATCTACCAAGTTTTATGAAAATCAGAGTTTAAGAGGAATATACATACATATATAAATAAATAAATAAATAAATAAAAAAATAAAATGTAGAGTAGGTACATAATAGAAAATAAATAAATGAAATAAATAAATAAAATATATAAAAAAATACATTTAAACTAGGCAATTTTTTTGACATAAGATTTGGAGATTATAGAGTCATAAATTTCCTATTATTATAATTATAATTCAGTATATCCTCGTATGTTAGTTTTCTCTTTGTCCACGAAGTCTGATCAGAAAAAACATAGTCCCGCCTCAGGATATCATTTGACATATAAATTACACATTCCTGATTTACATGTGTGGGTGATAAAAATGAATAATCCACATTATGTACACGATTTTTATATACAAGAAATTATTCTAAAATATACAATAGGTACATTGTTAGGTTTAATTACGTGCGACTCGTACGAGCTTTTTGCAGCAGATGATAGACGTCAAGTCTACTCTGTTTCTTTTTAAAGAATTATAATTTCAAGTGGTCGAATACCTTCCGAAAGGAGGTCGCCACATCAGCCCCCCCGGAGACCGTTAGGTCGTAACGAAAGACCTCAAATTAGAAGGGAATTTAACCTTTCTGCCACTCCGCGTAGAAATATTTGGCAGAATGGAAGGCGCAGGCTGAATGGAAGGCGCAGTCTTTGAAGCGACTCGCTCGCCATCACTGTTACTCAGTATATAAGCTGGCTTAAGTCTGTCTATGGACACTGAAACTATCTTGCCTCCTATATAAATTTTGAAAACTTTTTCCGAACGTTCAATAACTTTGTACGGACCAGAATAAGGGGGTTGGAACGGCTTTCTCACACAGTCTCGTCGAAGGAAGACAGCAGTAGCTGTGTGTATGTCGTTGTGAACAAATGTGTTCGCGTTACCATGTCGACGGACGGGTGTTGGCTTGAGCCGATTCATGTGGCTTCGAAAGCGTTGTAAGAAATCGCTGTAATCAACGACCTCGGTTGGGGTCGGCAAGAACAAATTTCCAGGTAACCGCAGACTCTCTCCGTACACCAGCTCTGCAGAGGTTGAGGATATATCCTCTTTCCAGGCACTACGAACACCAAGTAGCACTATTGGAAGTACCTCGTACCAGTCACTGTTATCGTGACACATAATCGCAGCTTTTAACTGGCGGTGAAATCGTTCAACTAAACCATTTGCGGCGGGGTGGTAAGCAGTTGTGCTTACATGATTTGATCCTGTAATTTTTGCCAATTCGCGAAATAAGTGTGATTCAAATTGCCTGCCTCTGTCAGTTGTTATCTTCTCTGGGCAACCAAAACGCGAAATCCAACTATGTACAAATGCTTGTGCGACAGTATCTGCTTTGATGTCTTGGAGTGGGGTTACTTCAGGCCAACGGGTAAAACGATCTATTGCCGTTAGGCAATAACGAAAACCATGAGAAATTGTGAGTGGTCCTATGATGTCAATATGTACATGTGCAAAACGTGATGAAGGAGTTTGAAAAGCATGTACCGGAGCTCGAATATGTTTAATGACTTTTGAACGTTGACAAGCCATACATGTCTTAGTCCATTCTCTAACATCTTTTCGTATGTGAGGCCAGACGTATCTTTCGGTCATAAGACGGATGGTAGGCTTCGCGCCTGGATGGCTAAGACCATGTACACCATCAAAAGCTTGTCTGCGAAATTCCGGCGTCAGGTACAAACGAGGTGATGTACCGGACACATCGCAAAACACTGGACTCCTGGAGCCAGAAACCTTAATCTTCTGAAGATCCAGCGAAGTTTTAGTGCTTAGTAAATGTTTCAATTCGGTGTCCGTCTCCTGTGAATGAGCCAGTTTATCAATGCACACGCTACTCGATATAGCATCAACACGTGACAGTGCATCAGCTACGACATTGTCTTTACCAGAAATATGGCGAATGTCGGTGGTAAATTGCGAAACATAATCTAAATGTCGGTACTGTCGTGGGGAACATTTCTCCGAAGCTTTTTGAAAAGAGGCGATTAAAGGCTTATGGTCAGTCCAAATCGTGAAATGCTTTAATTCGACCATAAAGCGATAATATTTAACGGCTTCGTAAACAGCGAGTAGTTCTCGGTCAAAAGGGCTGTAATTGCGCTGAGCTGGAGATAACTTTTTCGAAAAGAAAGCTAAAGGTTGACAGCTATTATTAACCTTTTGTTGCAGAACGGCTCCAATTGCCGTATCCGATGCATCCGTAACGACCATGAGGTCGGCTGCTGGATTGGGATGCGACAGAAGAGTAGCAGCAATGAGGCTGTTTTTGCACTCATCAAATGCCTTTTTGATCTCAGATGTCCAGACGATAGGTGTGCTTGGTTTAGTGTTGACACCAGACAAGAGTTCATGCAGCGGTGCTTGTACTTTAGCAGCGTTTGGTAAGAATCTTCTATAAAAGTTAATCATACCAAGAAATCTCCTTAGCTCCCTTACGTTCTTTGGTTGTGTGAAATTGTGTATTGCCTTCATTTTCTCGGGAGTTGGTTTCGTTCCTTCAGCGTTAACTAGGAAACCAAGAAACTCAACCTCTGAAACACCAAATACACTCTTAGAAGAATTTACCACAGCGCTATTATCTCGCAAGCGTTCTAGCACCTGTCTGAGATGCAATTCGTGCTCGTCGTGATTATGGGATGCAATTAATATATCGTCAATATATGGAAAGGCGAAATCCAGATCGCGAAGGATTTCGTCCATGAATCTTTGAAAGGTTTGTGCAGCGTTCCTTAAACCAAAACCCATGAATGGAAATTCAAATAATCCAAACGGTGTCGTAATCGCGGTTTTCGCTATATCGGCAGGATTGACGGGTATTAAATTGTAAGCACGTACAAGGTCAATTTTGCTGAAGACAGTGCAACCATGAAGATTATGAGCAAAATCGGCAATATGGCGCACTGGGTATCGATCAGGTATAGTCCTAGCGTTTAAACCTCTATAATCACCGCATGGTCGATCAGTACCGTCTTTTTTAGGAACTAAGTGAAGTGGTGCTGCCCAAGAGCTTTCGGATCTACGAGCAATGCCAGCTCTTACCATATCTTCAAACTCACGCTTAGCTCGGCGTAATCGATCTGGTGCGAGTCTGCGTGGTCGACTGTACACGGGTTGACCAGGTGTAGTCCGAATGAAATGAAGTGTCTTGTGCTTGACCTCACGAACAAATGGTTCACCGGAAGGCCTCGTGACTTCGGGAAACTGTGTGAGAAGCTTATGGTAACGTGAAGTTCCTGCAACGGTTTTTATATGAAATACGGAAGAGGAGATACAAGGTTTTACGTTTACTTGTAAAGAAGTGATGTTGTCGACAAGACGATGGCGTTTAATGTCTACAAGTAAGTCGTAAAATGCTAAAAAGTCTGTGCCTATAATGGGTTTTGTGACGTCCGCTATTACGAAACGCCAGCGGAATTCACGGCGAAGACCAAAATTTAAATTTAAATTTAGAAAACCGTAAGTATTTATAATAGAACCGTTAGCTGCAGAAAGCTGGTAATTACTTTTTACAAGACGCGTATTCTTACAATATTTACAAGGATATACACACAAATCAGAACCAGTATCAATTAAAAATTGCATCTTAGTATTAAGGTCACTAACGAATAAGCGGCGCGACGAATTTCGACAGTCGACATCAGCCGCCATTAACGACTGTCGGTCGCGTTTTCCTCCAAACGTGCACGGAGAACTGCATTTGGTGGCGCGTTGCTGGAATTTTCGATGATACCAGCAGTGTCCCTTGTCTGCATGGTTGGACCGCCTGCTGGAAGGTGTTGTTGAGCGCCAGCGTGGATCAGGAGTGCGCGGTCGCGCTAACGTCCTCAGACCAGCTACTTCCTGTTTTAGAACCTCCACACACTGTCGGAGAACTTCCACCTCATTTGACATCGACGGTGCGGACACTTGTACAGGCTGGACGATGTCGACCCATGCGTCAGCAAACTTAACCAAATCGTCCAATCTTGATGATCCGGACATGTTCTTTAAGTACACGTTGCGAGATTATTTACAGACGAAAATGAAATTCTTGAAAAAACTTTCGCTTGTTTCGCTTGTATCGTTTGTCACTTTGTCAACAAACGGTAACTATGTGAAAACTTCGTCAAAAGGTTTTAACATGTTCTTCGTTTCGGGTCACCATTTAATGTGGGTGATAAAAATGAATAATCCACATTATGTACACGATTTTTATATACAAGAAATTATTCTAAAATATACAATAGGTACATTGTTAGGTTTAATTACGTGCGACTCGTACGAGCTTTTTGCAGCAGATGATAGACGTCAAGTCTACTCTGTTTCTTTTTAAAGAATTATAATTTCAAGTGGTCGAATACCTTCCGAAAGGAGGTCGCCACACATGCATTACATTTGAATTACATAATAATAAGTAGATGTTTTTAAGTGACGTCCGATAGATAAGTGAATTTGAAATAGGAATTCAATATGTTCCATTTAAAACTTTTCCTAGTGACGACTTAGTTTCGAATACGTAGATATACGTACACTTGTATCTGACTGAGTATCTTGGTGTATTTCATCATGAAATTGAAAAAGTTCAAAGAATATTAACCTAAGCGACTGCGATTCAACTCAAGAAACTTTATCTATTACCTGAAATAACTGCATAAAGTATGTGAGTTTCGTGTGATCAGAATGAATCAAATATACTGGTGCATATTTTAACAGTAACTTCAATTATCAATCGTATAATATATTTTTTTTATTAACAAATTAAATGAAACCAAATATGTGTTCAGCCGATTTAGTTAAACTAGTACGAAGCAGAGTGGCGCAGTGGAAGCGTGCTGGGCCCATAACCCAGAGGTCCGTGGATCGAAACCACGCTCTGCTAAGGTTTTTATTTAACTAAGCTGTACTTTTAGTACTTAAACTTCAAGTTGTAGCTCTAGCTAAAGTATTGCTTTAAGACTTGAAGCAATACTTTAGCTAGAGCTATACTTTTATTACATAAATCAATATTAAATTATATGATTGCACTGGCTAAATATAAATTTTATATTTATTAAAAAGGGTGACAGGCAAGATCACAGTCCACTTGGTGGTAGGAGGATAACGTCGCTTATGAACGCAGTTTTCCAAGGAGGAATGAAACTGCATAATAAGTAACAAGGGCAAGGCAAATGGAATCTAGTATCTTTTTCTCACGCACATAACCGTACCAAGTTATTTTACTTTGACATTTGTACGCTCCTCATTAAAATAACACAATTGTCATACTTCGTTACAGCGTACGACATAATAGCGACGTTCCTGTGAATCATTAACGTACAGATTATAAGCTATTGATACCACATCGTAATATTGTATATAAAATATTTAAAATAAAACAAATAAAAAATATTAATCCTTCCCCCATAGGACAGGCAGAGCCTAGTGTGGGGGACAGCAATATGCTATAACTAAAGTTGTTATCATCATCAATATTCAATATTTACTAATAATAAGTCTGTAGGGGTCGGTCATATAGTAATTTACTTGGTTTTCAGAAATATCGTGTATATAGGCTCTATACATGATACTGAAACTAAATTCACCATTTTTAGAATTTTTTCTGTATGTGTGTATGTATGTATGTATGTATGTATGTATGTATGTATGTATGTATGAATTCCTCTTCATGTGAACTGGAATCATTACTTGAATTCTCAGTAATAATAATTAGGACATTACCAACTCGACCTGTAAAAGTATTATATAATCCATAAATGGGTTGGCGAAGTGTTTATGAATGGTAAATTCTTGGGCTCACATAATTTAATGAACTAAAAATAATTGCCGTATAGAATTATGTTTTCATGTTGTAATCATCTTCAGGGTGAGAGAATGTTTAGATATTTTTGTCTATTGTTGAATTTTTCATTTTTATTTTTAGAATATCCATCGGGAACTGTATTTATTTCTAGGTGAAAGGTATACTATGTACCGTATACACAATAGAGATAAGTTACAAACAAATGAAGTTTATCGAATGTGGGAACTAAACGTTTAAGATGAATGTCAAAAACATGTCACCAGTAGAAACCTTTTAAAAAAATTAATCTAAACTTGGTAGATACAAGTTTCCAATATCTAAATGGAAACAGTACCGCACAGAACACTTGACCTAATAGTTTATTGATGTCAAGTGTCACGGTAGACATGCGGATCTCGTTTATCAAAACATTTATGAGGAAAATTTGGGAAAAATCAACAACAGAAAAACATCGCCATGGGACTATAATTGTCCAATTAATAGGTATTGTGATGGTTTTGCGGATCGGTAAAACCAAAGGTTTCGCTGCCAAAAGTGGCTATTATAGAGTAGCGACCCGTCCCCAATTTATTTCCGTTTGTGAAAACTTTATTAAGATACCATAAAAGGCATCGAATAAAATAAAGTACCACAAGGTTTGTTTTATTTTATTTTATTTTATTTAATCGAAATACCAACACAACATAATTTACTAAGTCACATACATAAATTATACAAACACGTTTACATTTGCGTGCCAATAAACGGTATATACGGTTACATGTTACATATTATTGTCTCTGTTAAAAATTTAGAAAAATCAATTATTATTAATACTTATAAATGTACATTATAGGTACCTATTAAAAAAAAAATTAATTGTTATTAAATAAAATAAAAAATATATGGTTTTAGGCATACCATAAAAGGACTTCATCTTTCACTCTGAAAAAAAAGTAGACTGTTCACAAGGCATTGTTTAAAAATAAAAATAATAATTAACGTCTATTATACACAGGTCAACAAGATTTTTGGGTCTGGCTTCTGCATATGAAATTTTGATTTCTTTAATGTTAAAAATAAGGGAATAAATAATTTTTTTGATCAAAGTTTGCTTTTGTAGAAACTAGAGCATTCTTTTTATTTTTTTAAGACAAATGATATATTCATATATTATTTCCATACTTTTATTTTCAATTACAATTAGAAAAGTTTTTGTTGAACACTAGAGCCTTTGTCATTTAAGATTTTTGATAAACAACAGGAAATATATGTAAAATAACGGAAAAATTAAGTTCAAAATGAATATTTTTAGTGTTTCTCTTATGTATGTATGTATGGGCTGTCTCGTATCTTACTTATCGTCATAAATCAGGCAAAAGCAAACTTTAAAAGCTAAAAATGAAAATGTAACTATTTTTAGATGTCTAGAGTCAGAATTTAAGCATTAGAACAGAAACCCAAAAAATGTTTTTTTTTTGTTGACTGATGTTATTAATTACAAAAAACGTCAATAAAGATTGATTGAATCTTATAAAACCTAAAGAAGCGCGGATGAAATTGCGGGAAAAAGTTAAATTAACTTCAGTCATATTGACTAATAAAAACAATGGAAAATGATTTGTTTATTTGCTTAGCATGTAAGTAATTAATAACAGTTTGGCCATCAAAGTGTACTGCCACAACCTATCCAGTTAGGTAGGGTCGAACGTTAAGGACGAAATGGGGATGCCTCACCAATTTGTAAGAACATAAACATAGTTTACGACACAGTTAATGAAAACCGAACCGTGTGCTTACTTGAGCGAGTATGTATACATACAAAAGATGTAAATATTTCGACACTTTCTTTCTTTGGTTGGTAACTATTCCCCGAAACTACATTAACGTCCTTTTTTCTTAGGAGTTGAAATATTTATTCAGTCTTTATTGCTCACATATTTTTGTCAAGCGTTGATTTTTAGATATTTTTTTATTTTTACAATGATCTTAACTTAATTAACTTTGTGACTTCTTTTTTTCTGGATGAAGGGTTACAATGTATTTTTTATTCCATACTCTTATCCTCACCTTACTTTTATCATACCAGGATATTCAGAGGATTTACTTTTTGAAATTGATCATATAATTAGTAGGTAGTTGACTTTGTTATAAGTCCATAACTATGATATAAGTTATATCATAGATCATGCCATTAACTAAAACATTATTTATTGTATTAAAAATAACGTGCATTTAGTGCGCAGATTAAGTAAGACTTAGTTCATGCACCCTTTTCATGAAATATGCTATTAAAATTTCTACTTTAATAACTCGAAGAAATCTCCAAGTGGCAGGGTCATACGTATTGTTATAGCAGGGTCTGAGTGACCCCGGTCTTACAAACTGCCTGTTTACGACCGTAAAAGCCTCTAACTTCGCGTATTGACGCTGTAAGGACTCAAGTTGCCGATTAATTGCTCGCTACTGTGCGTTTACCAAGAGGGTCAGATGAAATGAGTCTCATACGAGCTCTTGAGAAAGCGAAGCGTTATCGTCTTTCTTTTTATATACTTTAGTTTTGTCTAACTTAAAATATGTAAGTACTAAAGAGTGTACAAGTTCAGGATAATTTCTAATTTATTACACATTTTTAAAGTAAAGAATAGTCCTAAAATCTTAAAATAACACCATGCACTCACTTCACTGTGTTCAAAATTATGTCACGATCTGTTGAAGTACATATATCTAAATGGTTTTTATATAAGTATTATATATAATGCATTGGTTAATGTTTCTATTATATTTTAAACGACAGGAGACTAGAGGACGCGTTATGTCTTGTTTCATGGAAACAATTACTTACTCAATTTTTTTGTATTTATTTTTATGGTAACCTATTTCAAAGGGCGAAATTAGGCAGATATTAGGAAATATGTTAGAAATTGAGATTTATTATAAAGTTAACATGTAAAAGAAAAAATTAAGAAATATATAACTGGGACATGGGAGATATTTCAGCTGGTGAGAATCTTGCACTACTTTCTTGTAATATCGTTTCATTATTGATGACTGATTTTCTGTACTGAAAGTACTGTACTGTTCAAAGAAGTCAATGTCAATGTATAGTCGCGCCTGTCTAGTAAAAAAAAACTCATACTTGACACTTCAGTCAGCCTATGTTGGATGTAACTCGTGGAGAGCAGTGGCAATACTTGGGCGTTGATTATATTTGAATTTATACGTATATAAGTATGGAACAGGTGAGCAATTAATCAAGTGGGAGGCCGCTGTAATCCACAAATGTATTCAGCGTTTCTGGTAGCCGGCGGGCGCGTTATCTCTCCATACCAAACTTGGCTCGTTATTCCGACCATATTAAGATATAATTAATTGTACAATCTGCCGCATTTATACGAGTACAAAGCGTCTCAGCAATAGATTGTTTCATTGTAGGATTGTTACTACATATAATAAGACATTTTTTAATATTTTAAAATATTTTATAGAGCAGATGTTGAGTCTTTTTCGTTTAACAAAAATGATGGCAAAAATGTTGCTAGCAAAAAATCGAGAGTATTCGAGAGAATTATATACAAAATAAAAAAGAATGTTTATCTTTTAACAGCAATAACTTGTGAGGAATTTGAAGAGGAATTTTGAAATTTTGAAACATCGCACCCAATCGCGATAAACATTAAAAATGTTTGTACAGAAAACAACGGCAAGGTGAGATGTCAGATGTTGTACACATCATGTCATATCAATACTGTAAGGCTCATTTATTTTTTTTGTACGTTACTGTTGGTGCATTGTATAACGACCAGCTCATATAAATTCATATGACCTGCAAACGTAATGCAGCCTAAATTTGTACAAAATATTGAAAAGACAATAATATTTTAAACAAAAAAACAATCCGAGTCACATTAAATTGGATTTGGTTAAATTCATACAATTATTTAAGGTTCTACGGAAAAAAACGAAAACTTACTTTAAAACCTGAAAAAATATCAAGTTCAAGCTACGTTAAGTAAAAAATGTCCCAGTAGAAAAGCAATTAGACAAAGCTAATTAGATGCAATTAATGTTGGAACTATCTTGGCAAACGATATTGGCTCTGTTCTATGAGATTCTTAGAGAAAAAATATCTAATTTGGAAGTGTTCGAATTACACTTAAGTTTACAAATTTATATTTATTTAAAAAATTTATATTATTTATTACTATGACAAAAAACAGAGAGCTTATAATAAAATATTATTGTGAAGTTATTTCAGATTCCATTTCTTGCGTATCATCAATTGAACTTGAAACCTAAAATGAGCTTTCTAGTTGGCACAGAACAGAATAGTTGTACACTCTAATGGTTCAGTATCCCTCAAAGGATTTTTTTTCTGATTACTAACAGGCTGAATCTTCGTGAGTAGCTTCAGTTTGTCGAGACGAACAACTTTTTCCTCTTGATAGAGGTAGCTAAAGGAGTTAGCAGCCGTAAAAAACTTCCAAGCGTAGGACTGGGAACACATACCACTTAATTTGTAGGACTATGCGGCCATTTTATTATACAAATGTTTACTAAGCTGTAGACAAAAAATCAGCTGGTTAGTAATAATTTTTATGATTTATTGGGAGTGTTTTTTTTGGGAGGGATGGGTATACTAACCAGCTGATTATTTACTTAAACATTTGTATAATAAAATGGCCGCATAGTCCTACAAATTGAGTGGCACGTTTTCCCCGCTTGGAAGTTTTTTACGGCTGCTAACTTTTTTAGCTACATCTATAGAGAATTTTCGCAGAGGAAAAAGTTGTTCGGCTCGACAAACTGAAGCTACTTACGAAGATTCAGCCTGTTAGTAATCAGAAAGAAATTCCTTTGAGGTATACTGGACTATTATCTAAAACATTCGCAGAGACTGTTCCAACTTGTTCGATAATACACGTAGGGACCTTAAAACAGCAACAATTATATTTGCATAGAAGGTTATACCAACTCGACAACTTTGTGCGACCGGACATTATTACAAGTACTTACTTGCGTTTCGCCGCTTATTCGGATTACCTGTAAATTATGGCTAATGGGCACAAATGTGTTATTTCCTTCTTAACATTGCACTTTATGGAACAAACACTTTTTTTTCTATTATTAGGCATCCGTTAACACGAGGAGAACACGAGCTAACACAATATTTTATATTCCAATATTTGATATACATGAAGAAATAAAAATTTATTAGTTATGAACTAGCGACCTGATCCCGGCTTCGCACAATATAAAACCTTCCTCGATTAACGCTTTTTCTTTTAATGAAAACCGAATGAACCCGTTCAGTAGTTTTTGAGATAACCGCGGACATAAATACATACACACAGACAAACGCGGTGGGGGACTAATATATTCATTCATTGCTAGCTGTGCCAGCAACTTTGTACGCGCAGTTTTCGAACGCTTTATTTCGGTAGGTGTAACTTTTTTGTTTGGAAACCTATTGGAATAAAACGAACACTAAATGTTAGGACAAACTTGCTAAAATACATCAGTGTAAACCGCATTCAAGTCGGTTAAGCCGTTTCTGAGAAAAGCGTGCAAAAACCGAAAAAAGTAAAAAATTTTTTGAATAAATATTTAATGTAAAGTCACGGCTCGTTTACGATTTTATTATTATGACGTCTAAAACTGTTGTTTCCCACACGAGGATTATTTTTAACAAAACGTCATCTTCACAATAAAACACAGTGTATCCCGTAAACCCCGTCTACTTAATTCTATTATACAACGTTCGTTCACACGATAAATAAAACCAGGAGCGTTTACAATTCTCATTGTATTTCCATTCGTAATCGTCCGAGCTTGAACACAATATAGAATAAATTTGACTAAAAAACAACAGGGAAATATCTCATTTTTACAAGAGTTTAATGTTCCTATAAATCATTGCGATATACTTTTTAATCTGATAGATAGCTACCCATTTCGTGGTAGAGAGTGTGTGATGTATTGTCTTTTAATTGCATTCCCCTCAATGAGGGCTTGAATTTACGGCAGTTGGTATTGTTGCTTTGTTTAAAATGTGAAAAAGCGTCATTTTAGGTGGCTTTTAATAGTGTTAATATATCTTGCTAGGTCACATTGGATTTTAAAAATATTCCTTGATATAATGAACTTTAAAATGGAGCATATATACAGATTTAATATGTGACTGATCAGAGATGCATGTATACCTGTTTAGGCCTTTATTTAGGCACTAGGCAACCGTTGCCTTAGAGACCTGAACTCTTAGATTTAGATTTTAGTCTCAAGATTTTTAAAGCAAGAAAGAGCGTTGAAGTCCAAAATTTGTGTTTCGTTACCCAGTGCCCTTCATATGATTTTACTTATACTAGTGATAAAGTATAGTTAAATCACGATTAAGCCTGATAAATGGTTGTGACATTATTTACTTTTCATCATGAATTTTTTTAAAGGAAACGAAATCTAAAAGTTAAAGCGTAATCAGAAACTTATTATAAAAAAATACCCATAAAATAATTACTTATCTTGTTAATTATTACTACAATTTAACAAATAAGTAGCATTTAATTTTGTGTTATAATTTTAAATTTTAATTAAGAGTAGTTTATTTTATTGCTTATTGATGGTTTTTAGCGAACAAAAATCGCTAGTACCTCTCAAAAAAAAAAAAAGAATGTGAATAAGAAAACTATAACGTCACTTAACAAAAGTTTAAAACTCACTTAACAAGCGTTTTCTTGTTGTTATCCATTTTGTTTATCATTGAAAGGGCCCAAAGTTCAAGGGAAAGTAGTTAAAGAGTAGTTTTGCGAGGTCCCTAAGAGGAAACCATTCGTATTGAGTAATGTTTCCTCCTAGCCTCTTTATTACGTACCTCTATTCTGGTGGAAGACATTTGTAACTAAAGTAGATTCGGTTCGACGCTTGCCAAAACGAATTATCCTTTGCAGGATATTACTCTTTCTCAGATATTTTGCTTGTGATTATTTCTCTATGACCTGGTTTATTAAATAGTGTTGCTATTTTTTTTCACTAGCTACTCGCTCTGGCTTTGCTTTGCATGCTGGATGCAGTAAATAATAGGATAAATTGTAGTCTAATTAAGCATTTAATATTTAAACTGCATAAGTAAGATCTGTAAGATATTTCTCCACAGTTTACCGATAAACTACTCAAAAAATTGGTATATAAAGATGTAAAAGAGATAAAACTATACTCTCTCTATGACCTGTTTTTACCTGTAACTACTTTCGTATTTTTATTACTAGTCTAATATAATTTAGACTTCTTATCAAAGGTCAAGTGCAATATTGCAATATTAAGTAATAAATTATTAAGAAGTCACCATGGTTCGATGTTATTATTTCAAGTTATTATTTCCAAGTGTGTTTTCATCTTGTCGTGATTTCTTCATTGTTCAAGACTAATGTCATAGTGTTTTATAAATGACCTATCACTTGAGATGCTTTCAAGTATTTTATCAGTACTTCAGACCTACATAATTATATATGTAATGTACGAGTATTTATGGTTATTACTACTATTGAATTTTGTTGGAACAGCATATTGCGATAAACTTTTTTAATTTAGTCGCCTGATTAGTATGAGTAATTATATTAACATGATTTTGGCTTCAGTGACTTTCGCTTTCATTGCTTTTTTGTGATTCCCAAGCTACTTCAAGACTATTTCACTTATTTGGTGATTGTTATTAATTATACTTTACAGGTACACCATATATTTATTTTCTAAACTTACACTATGGGGACAGCGAGGTAATAATAAGGCCTAAACCACAAACTACGACTAGTTCGGTTAACAATTCATAGTTTGTTTTCTTCTTACAATACGCTGCTTTGTGACTAGTGGGTTCGTTGGTAAAGAAAGACATTGTAATTTGCTGTGGGTACACTAAACAAATACAAATTTCTTTGTATTCAGCTAGAATAAATCTTATGTTTTATTTTAAGTTTTCATATAGCGCAACTGATATAAAACTTGCCAGCCCCAACGTAAATTGAATGCGTTAATTATTACGTTTCTCACAAAAGCAAATTTTTTTAGTAAATTATATACCTACATATATAAAATGCTTCCTTGTTTATCGCTGTTACCATTAGTAAAAACTGTATCAAATTGCGTTGGGTGGTTTAGATGAAGTTAGCGGATATACATATAAAGAGATGTAGAGCTTGACATAAAAAAATGCAGACAGACAAATGCGGCAGACATTTTATAATAAATATTTTAAGTTTCTTTTCATCGTAAATAAACTTATTTTTTTACAATATTGGGACACAAAGTGAAAAAGCAAAGCTGTTTTTACTTACGGACTCGTACCTTAGATACTCGTAGTTTAATACTAATTCGGTGAGAATATAAACATCTACTAGTTTTTTCTATTATTGTTAAATTTGAAAATTGTGAATAAAATAAGTCTGTTTTTGCAGACTTTAGTAATTCTATACAGGAAGTAGCGTCGCGTCAGCTTTCTACATTAGTAAAACTTAAGACACAGACATCCGTTTACATAAAAACATTTTTTCTTCTCAAATAAAATCTTGAAATTTCTATAATAATGATTAGAAAACATGCAAGAGCGAGAAGTCTATATTTATCTCACCTCAGTGACAGATCAAGCGTACCTTGACCGTGCGCTAATCACAACGCCGTACCCTGTTTCACATAAAGGCAGACATTGGCCTAATGGAATAAACGGTTGCTTAGAGCAAGGTTGTAACGTTCGGATCCAGGCAGTCCTGCGGGCCCCGACCAACTGCGCTGCCGTCAACTCATACTACTCCGGACAATTGCCTATAATGATACCACTCGAACGCGTATCCGTTCAATCAGCCGCTAAGACAACACTACTCCTCAGTGTACACGTCGACTTCTGATACTACGCAAGGAAGGGATCGATTTGCGAACGTGGACGCGACGGTGTGCCAGTGATTTATTTCTATACAACCAGTTATGCAGGACAATGGAGAGTGACCCGTTTCCAGTGAAAGAATTCCCAAAAATGTGATGAATAATGACATTAAAAAGCAACAATGGACGCTTTGGGAATGTCACAGAATCGAAAACCCGCGAAGATAGGCAACGATGATTGATTGAATTTTAACGTGGTGTTTAAATTTAACGATATGAACGGCATAAGTGCTTCTGTGGAGAAGCCACAGGACGTGCCGGTGAAAGATGAGCCTAAGGTTAAGAAGTCAGGAGTTCGCGAGAAATTGTTGCAGATTAAGGCGAACATTACAGTGGAGCCGATAATAGCTTGTTATATTATGTCCAATGTGTTTTCGGGGTTGGCTGTTCAAAATTTAAACTTGGAAAAAGCATGTCGAGTCAATTTGGGTTACAGCGATGAGGTCTGCACGGCATTGAACCGACGGCAAACAGAAAACTATACCTTGGAAGAGGCGGAAGTGCAGAAATTAACGGCATCCGTTCAGGCGTGGAAAAACATTGTACAAACGGCTTTTCCGTGCATACTTGTGTTATTTGTCGGGTCTTGGAGTGATAAGACGGGAAAAAGAAAAGCGTGTATACTTCTGCCTATAGTTGGAGAAGTGTTATGCTGTACGAGTTTCATTCTGAACACATATTTCTTCTACGAATTACCATTGGAAATCACGGCTCTATCGGATCTGTTCCCGTCGTTGACTGGTGGATGGATCACTGTATGCGTCGGTGTATTCAGTTATATAGGTGATGTGACAACAAAAGAAATGAGGACATTCAGAGTTGGAGTGGCCAATTTATGCATGTCGCTCGGGATACCGATCGGAATGTCTCTAAGCGGTATATTGTTGCAGCAAATCGGTTACTATGGAATATTTTTCATTTCAAACTGTTTGTATGTTACATCACTCATTTATGGATACACACGGTTGAAAGACCCGGTCATATCTGAGGATAGACAACGTGTAAGTTAGTTTAATTTTTAACCGTTTTAAAATTGTTGATATTATAAACTTATGAGCACTCTTACATATCAGGCGAGTATGACCTTCTATTATATACTACTAAATGACCATATAAATAAAAAAGGGCATACGTAACGAAGATATTTCTTTGTTTATTAGCAGACGTCCTATCATAGTTTCGTTTTCAGCTGGGAACGTTAGATAGTTTTACGTCTTTCCCCGCAATTTTTAAATTTTTCTCTTCATAAGAATCTTTAATCGGATTTCAACGAATAAGCCGCTCTGGAGTTTTGCGCTTATAGCAATACATTTAACAATTCATTTTTATTTATATATATTTTACCTTCGTCATTGTTTTAGATTATGCATATGTTGGGTATTCGATCCTTTGAAGTGTTTTTTTTAATGTGAAATTTTACATTTTATATCTATCATAGAATGTAAAGTATCATTAATATCTCTCGGTTCTATTAAAAACATTACTTTTTAAAACCGTTGATTAATTACTGTAACTTGAATATCTACTCTAGGTTACATTTCAATAATCCGAAATTTTAAAATAACCACTTTTGCAAAAATTTTGAGATATTCATTCGATTTTCTTTACTTTAATTTATTGACCCTCTCTAACCCCGAAAGAAAAGGCGTATATTATCAATGACTTTATCCTGTTAGCTCAATTCAAAACTATTTTTGTGATGTCATATCTATTATTAGGCTTACATATGTATATGCAAATCTATAAATATAAAGTTGCTGGGACTCGAATATTGAGATTATACATTTAGGACCTAGGTAGAAAGGACATTGAAAGTCCGGTAATGTCTACTATGGCTGCCTACAGCTTGTTCAATATTATGTCCTCTTCGGCTAGATTTTTCGTTATTCGAAATGATTTTTACTTTCGTGTCACCGTGAATTTATCGTTAACTATCATGTCAGTCATCAATGACAGATCAAAGTTTAAGGTTCATATGGTGTTAGATGGCCTGATAAGGCGCGACGCGTAGGGGCCATATATCATCCGCAGTACCTCGACAGGCCAGTTAGTCCTATGTCTAAGTGATAAATTGCCCCGCGCCCACTACGCAAATTCGAATAAGGGGGGACATCGTAAGGCAATCAGTGATTTTACACGAGGCTCAGATAGGTGACGGCTGTGATTTAAATATCATTGTTTTACTAGGGCTCACTCGTTTTGGTTGGTCGTCTCACGAGTTGAAAAAGAAAAAAGGTAGCTATCCTGTGTCTTGTACGTCTAAATGTTTATCTATCGAGTATCATGAAAATCAGTTAATTCGTTTCAGAGTTATGGAGGAACATACATACACACATATATACAGAAAAAAAAATCTAAAAATCGTCATTTCAGTATCAGTATCATGTATGTATATAGATCGATATCTCTGAAAACAAAGTCACTTACTCCATGACCAACCCACAGATTTATTATTAGAATTGATTTTTCAAAAATGTTCCAAGAAAATGTATTAGAGTAGCAGTAGGGCATTAGTCTAGCGGCAATAACAATTTCTATAAAGAAGACCACAATAAAGCATTACGCATTTGTGCTGTTGGGTTTCGGTGAATGAGTAAGGGATATTTCTAAAGCCTATTTCCCTTTTCCTTCCTGTACCTTATCCTTAATACTAATAAGGTCGGCAACGCACTTGCAACACCTATGACGTTGCATAGCTTAAATCAATATTAATAATAAATCTGTAAGTGTAGGTATTGTATGTATGTTCCTCCATAACTCTTAAACGAATTAACTGATTTTCATGAAACTTCGTACATAAACATTTTGACGTACCGGACACAGGATAGGCCACTTTTTAATTTTTCAACGTGGACGAAGTCGCGGGCGCCAGCTAGTAAGCTTATAATATGATAATAAAAAAGCGCAATAAACCTGGTTCTATGTTTACATCTCGCCTTTCTCTAGGTATATTTTAAAACTAGCTGGTGCCCGCGACTTTGTCCGCTGTAATAATAATTAATTAATTAAAATATTATAATGGATATTATCGAGAACTGTCTGAATTCAGTCAAACTAAATATTAACTAGTTATACATATAAGTGAATGGTCGTAGAGAGCCATTTTTTCAAATAAAAAAGGCAAAAGCTGTGAAGTTCCAGTAGTTAAGTAATTACATTTATATATCACAACGCAGACCAATTGTAGTGAAAAATATTTCACAGGGATAATGGAGTTGGGATAATGGTTTTATAGTTTTTATTCGAAAAAGACGCAACATAAAGCCGGTATCATTGTCGGATTTGGTACCGAACGAGGGATCGCACTTATGCGCTCAGTTTAATGACATTATCCACTTGGCATCCCAACAGTTTTAAAGGACATGATTTACGTGTTGAAACACAATACAAATATTTTATTTCATCGGGGCCACATTTTGAATTAACATTAACCTATGGTTAGGTAGACACTAATTTAAACAACATTCCTATAAACGCTTACATACCTCGTACTCGTAACCTCTAGTTGTACATTTTTTCAGGCGATATCACGTTGGTTAGAATTAGGTCCTATTAAGTGAATGTTTAGAAAATACTGACAAAGGAGAAAGCCAGGATTCCCATTGCTTAGTGTTCAACGGTTTTGATACCGGTCTATTCCCTGAAGTTTCTAAGACATTTTCCTTTTACCTGATCTCTTCTTTCTGTGTAATTTTCCCACCATGAATGGCTGCAAACAATAATTGCTATCTATCATGGCGTAGTACATGACTCAAATGTTTTATGCTTCAAGCTCATTTTTCCTGCGTATACATCTATATTAGTAATATTATAAAGAGAGAAGATTTGTATGTTTGTATGTTTGCAATAAATGAACTCTTTCACCCATAGAAAGCTACGTTATTAGCGAGTAACATAGGCTATATTTTACGCGGGCGTGCAACAGCTAGCTAGTCCACTCACTTGGACAAAGGACTTGGACAACTTGACTACATTTTGAAGGCTTGTAATTGTCAGCGGATGTCCTGTTTAATGGTTCAGGCTTCGCAAACATAATGTTTGATGAGTACTATGTAGTCAAGCAGTAAAAGTTTATTGGTGTATTTCAGGAGAAACCAGTTGGTTGCCGGGGATGGGTGTGTTCATTCTTCGACGCTCGCCACGTAAGGGAAACGTTGACGGTCGCCTTCAGAAGTGGACCCAGGAGACGGCGGCTTCGGGTCTCCTTACTTATTGTTGTCGTTTGTGTCATTTTTGGACCTTTGCATGGTGAGAACTATTTTTTTAAACAATTCGCATTTACTCTAGAAAATATTTATATATTTGTTTAACCCAATATAATATCCATTTAATTAATAAATAATCCATCCATATAGTTAATAATCCATTTGAATATTTAACTACAAACTACTTAACTAGTTTAATTTAAGTATTTAATTTATACATTTTAGCACAACTGAAGTGGGAATTTGAACACCCATTGCACATATTTAAGGTTTGGATCACTTAATAAAGATTTATAATTATTAAAACTGAATAATATAAATGTTGTTTGGGTTCTTAAAATTTTAGTAGAAACTGTTTAACTGGATACTATACAAAATATTGCTAAATACTATACAAAATTTCAATTAATTTTAGAGTGTCTGTGTGAGGTATGAGCGTATGTGTGAGAATGTGTGCAAATATGTTTTTTATTTGCGCATGTGTATATAAACTGGTACGAAACCGAAGGCAATCCAAGTATTTGGTGCAATTTCGTTCGAGGGCAATGTCTCAGAACGCTCTATTGACTATTAAACAAGACAGGCGACATGGTCAATACATCACTACGTACATTGCTTGTAACTGACAAACAGTTCTACCACTAACAATCTGTTAAAGTTAGTTAAGTTACTGTTTAGTCTCAAAATATACACTACGACCAAGAGAACAGTTTTTTTAAGGATTGTAGGCCTAATCAACAGCCTACCTTTAAATAAAAATTAAAAACATTAAAGTAATTGCAGTATAATTTTTAATCATATCAATATACATATACAAATATTTTCAAGAAGAACGAATATATTTTTTATTTACCAGTGTTTCAAATTTGTTTCATAGTCGTCATAGAAGGGCCATTTATTACGATTTTTGAGAAGTCATATTTTCATATGTAATTAGTTGGTGGAAAAAAAGAAATGATAGGGACATAGCTTTAGCAGACCTAGATTTTATGACAAAATTTTTTTGCGCTATAAGGATTATCCAGAGAGAAAACAGGGGAATACATTTGTATGGAAAAACGCTGCTAGCGTTCCCTCTTAATGAAATTCGGATATTTTTTGTTTTAGTTCAATATTTCTTTAATATTGATTTTAAAACAGCTTTACGACTGGCATTTTCGTCGTTCGAGCGCTTTTAGACAATTAAACCTTGTGCAGCATATCGTAATTTCAAAGTACGCGTTTTCTTTCTCTTTCTAGGTAAAGCGATGCGAAAGAGAGAAACCTTGTCCGAATGAAAGAGTTTTTTCAGAGATTAGCAAGGAAACTAAGTTACGATTCCTTCCCAAAGCAATTTCGTTTTATATTAAGTCTCCTCTGACGAAGATATTAATGTAAAATTAATGTTTTACGCTTTTTAGGTGAAATGAACGTGTTATACCTGTTCATGAGGTATAGATTCAATTGGGATGAGGTCCAGTTTAGTATGTTCTGCACTTACAGCATAATTACTAATTTAGTAGGTATGTATTTGTCTGGGTTAACTATTTCTATTTTTAGTGAATTTTCAGTGAGAACTCAAAATGTATATTAGTTAAAATGTAACACTTTTGTACATATTTGTTGCATACACATCCACATGTTTAATTTTGTTGAATTTTCTCCAAAATACAAACGAAACTTGCATCCAAAGTCGAGACTGAAAACAGCTAGAACTTTATAATTACGAATGCGTGCATCTACTTGTTAACACGAAGTCACTTTTGTTTTAATGAAGAACAAAATGTATTTTCTTTACTTTAAATTACTTTTTATTTTTATTTCTTTAATACCATAATAAAATTTGTTAGTTGAGTACTATATTGAGTACCTACGTAACTCGGATATAACAGTTGTAATTGGTAATTTTGTAATAACAGTACAGTAATACATTATTTGATCAACAGGAACTCTGTTCTCAATAAGTATATTCAGCGACTTCATGAAGCTAGACGATACACTGGTCGGAATTATATCGTGTACGAGCAAAATCCTGGCATCATTCATTTTTGCGTTTGCTACGACCACAACTGAAATTTACATCGGTAAGTAAATATCGCATCTTCGGTAAGACAAGGGCATAACTTACATTTTTTTTTAAATTACACTTAAAATATGTCTTCGAAACATTATTAAATTAAAAAAATATTTACAAGACTATTAGCCTTATTGGATGACGAATTGTTTAAAAGCAATATAATTAGAAGAATACGATATTGAATGCAAAAAAATAACTTGAAATGGCTCTCCTGTAAAATTACAAAAAAGTGCAGTTACGTCCTTGTCTTGCCAAAGGTGCGATATGTATAGTAGGTAGCTTTTGCATGCGATTTTGTCTGCCCTCCTATTTTTTAATTATTGAAACATTTATTCAATCTCTATTGCCTATAGATTTTTGTCAGGCGTCGAATTTATTATGATTATTCTCGGTAAGTGATTCCGGTAAGCGACGATTCCCTCGGGAAGTGTACTTTTCTCTGCATGATTTCACATGACATAGGGTACTTTTCATCCAGAAAAAAGGAATGTTCTCCGAGGGATTATCTAAAATAAAATAAAAAACTAACGCCTAAATCAAGCGTTATATTGCTTATATATATTCTTTATTTAGAACACTACACACGAATCAATTCGATTCTAGTTATTGGGTATTATGACACGTCTCTGACTATTAATACTTTAGTTTTAAACAACTTATTATTATAATAGAAAACAAAGATTCCTGCGCTTATTGTGGTTGAAAAGTAGTCAAAACAAAACTCAAGACGCTGACATTATGAAAACAGATTAACGCTTATTGTGAGACGTTTCTGTTATATTTTTTTTATAACAATGGGCAAGGATTGTATGTATTAACTACTAGAAGTGACGATATAGTAATAAATATTTATTCTTTGGTACCACTAGTCAGCTGCTGTTCCTGGTATGATGATGTTGACAACTAGAAGCATAATAATAATGACTCCACAAAAACTAACCACAAGTATACTCAAATATTACTAGTTATTGACTATTAAAATTTTGATTTATTTTATGATGAGATTTTGTGGTTAAGATCCCAAAAAAATGTACGAGAAAATGATTATCTATCCTTGAATATTTCAAATGTTTTAATTATTATCCTGCTATTCGGAGTGGAGACAAATTCAACAAATAAAAGATCATAAAAGTCGGTCCAGGCGTTCTTGAGTTATAAATGGTGTAACTAACACAACTTTCTTTTGTATAATACACAAAATAATAAAAACAATACAAAGTTTTGTGTCACGTATATGAAATAATATAGCGCAAGATGCCTTATAAGAAAAATAGAGAATTGTAAAAATGGAGTGCTAGAACGCGAGGAGTTATAAAGCTATTACGTCAGAGCTGTGAGTTATGGAGCCATGACCGAGGACGGGACGAGCCGCTAAACTTAATATATAGTTACATTAGTTGTTATTATGAAATATACTCTATTGTTACAGCGCCACTCGTTGAAATATTCAACGGAACATCTTTTATTGCGATGCGTTCCATCGCTTCCAAGTTGGTGACAAGCGAGGAATTGGGTGAGTGAAAATATTACAACACTAGCTGTAGCACGCAACTTCGTCCGCGTAACTTTATAAAATATAATACATTCGTGTCCGTGAAACCATGGAAATACACATACAAAATTTCAACCCAATCGGTTCAGCCGTTTAGAAGTTATGTGAAAAAGATAAGTACGAAAGGATGATTCTTACTACCCGTTTTCCCGTAGGAATGAAGCATTTTCCTGCTGTAAAAAGTAGCCTATGTTCATCAGGGATAATGTCGGCTTCTAATGGTAAAAGAATTTTTCAAATCGGTCCAGTAGTTTCGGAGTCGTACAAACAAACAAACAATAAAATCATTCCTCTTTATAATATTAGTAAGTATAGACTATATTGAGACATGCACGTTTTGTGAGAAAAGTGGCTTAACTCCATAAAACTTGAACGCTTTGCGTTAGATTTTAGAATATATAAACATATATATTAATATCTCACATTGCTCTCATTATCCAACGAAATGCTTCTGAATTTTAATTGAGGTACTTTGTGTAGTTTACACTTACATAACAACTAATTAAACTAATATTTACTAACTCTAAACCACACAACAGATTTTTTTATTTATTTTTTATTTTTATTTTAATGCAGTTTTCACCATTAGCTAGATAATTTAGATCTAATGATCTAAACTATTTAACAGAGAGTTAGATAAAGAAAGGTTTACTAGAATGTAAGTAGAAAAAACAATGTTTTGCAATAACTTGTAAAGTCGTAAAAACAGTCCGCTTCTATATCTGTTTCTCTGTTAACTACAATTTGGATTTTAATTTGGTTTTCACTTATGTAAAGAAGGTTAAACGAGGAAAAAAATTGCAAAAGAAATGGATAAAAAATCTATCCCAGACGAAGCTGGGAGCAGGTTCGCTAGTAAATAAATAATTAAGAATTCAAGTAACTAAAAATATGAAATATTTTTTTTAACAATCGCTTAAAATAATCCCTAGAATAAATATGACGTTCACTTTGTTTGATGAAATATACCTACTAGTAAACAAAGAACACATGGATGGAACAAAAACATATGTCCAAATTTGCCAATATCTGTTTTTGAATAGTGAATTTATCCACCTGAATTGTTGAATATAAATATCAATTTTTTCCTTTGTGCCTTTCAATCTGTCAATAGGTAAAAAACATGAAACATTTTAATGTGCCTTAGATGTTTTATGAAGATAAAGAGAGTGTTACTGAAGCAGTTTTCGAATTTCACACACTGTATCGACATACAATTTTCATTTACATATTACGTCTCAATGCATATTATATTTATATATTATAAAAGAACGCAAGGTGCCTAATAATTTAGCCGCCATTCAGAAGGAAATAATTATTTTAGCAGTATAATAAACTGTGTATTGTTTTAGGCAAGGTAAACTCGTTGTTCGGTCTGGCAGAAGCGATGATGCCCCTTGTGTATGGACCTCTCTACTCTCGCGTCTACATGGCGACTCTGAACATTCTCCCTGGCGCTGTGTTCCTGCTTGGTGCTGCCATGACCGTGCCAGCTGTTGCTATTTTCGGGTAAAATTTCATTTATCATCAATACTAATAATAAATCTGTAAGTGTAGGTATTGTATGTATGTACAGTCGGCCGCACATGTCGATTAACATATTCAAAAGTGCAAATAACTGAACACTCATATTACTTACTTATTTACGTAAGTGGTATTTAAGTGTAGGTCAATACAATTATGTTTATAACTCTTAAACGAATTAACTGATTTTCATCAAAACTTGGTAGATAAACATTTAGTGCCTGTTTCACAAACGTCAAGTATGGCCTACTTGACGTAACTGTCATTTAAAGTCACCGGTAACCGGGGATAATGGAGCTGGTATACCTTTGTTTGTACGGTAAACGTCCCAAACATTGAATAGAAAATAATAATAAAAAATCGGCTATCGATGGATGCACTAAACCGAGTGCATAATTCAATAAAACAGAAAATTATTTCTAAAAGTAACTAATCAACACTTTACTTGACGTTGGTGAAACAGGCGCTTACTCTTATAGGCTACTTTTTTCTTTTTCAACGCGGACGAAGTCGAAGTTTTTTTCCCCACCACATAATTGATAATTGTCGAAATGGGACCAGTATTGTACAGTCGGCCGCATAAGTCGATTAACATTATTCAAAAGTGCAAAACAACTGAACACTCAATTTACTTACTTACCGAAGCTTTTTACGATCGTTTGTACGTGAAGTTTATTTTGTTCTCTAGTCATGACAACGACTTATGGCACACTTTATACCTACACGAGAAATGGGGACGAGTTGTCCTCACCAAGAGAGATGACGACTCTGCCAAGAGAGATTATAACGATCAGAAAAAGTAAATTATATCATATAGTTGTGTATTTAGTTCAGAGTAAACAGCGTTTATTAAATTAATAATTTTATTATTAATTTATTGTTCATCACAACAACCATCCAAAAAGTTAGTTCATTGTGAACAACCAATTTTAGATGGTAAACAATAAATTAAATTCCTTGTTAAACAATAAATGATGTTTAACTCATATTAATGTAGATATATTATATAGTTATATGTATAATATACTTATATGAAATTATTAATTTCAGATGGATGTATTTCGAACAACGGAAAGACAACAAACAGACCGACGAAAGTGATAATGTAAAAGACGTGTAAAAGAATTGATGGAACAATAATTTGTTTAATGTATATTTGAGGAAGTGTTTAATGTATTAGTGGATTGTAGTGTGTGTTTTGTTAAGTGAAAAAGTTGATTTAATTAAAGTTTTATCGAGTTGCTATACATTTTTTATTATTATACAATACCATGCGTTTATGTTCTATGTATATAAGTAGTTAATGGTATAATATTTTCGAATATTAATTATATTATTTCAATATACAGGGGTGAAATTTTTAACGCCACCTGGAGGAAAAAGTTCTCTAAATATTGAAGATAGGAAAAACAAAACTGCATTCAAAGATCTTTGAAAATACTGTTGCCCGGGAATCGATTCTGTTAAAATACAAAAAAATAACATAATGTACTTGTATGGCATTAATCGATCGAACATAAAAACATGGTAAATTAAACATGGTAAATTAAACGAAAGAAAAAAAAACAGAAAAAGCACTTTTACTAGATACTCAAGCTAAATTTGATATTTATGATTAAAATCTATACAAGGCACGACAGGTATTCAAACCCGCATTCGACTATTTGACATCCAAGTTTTCGTCCCATCGCTCTGGCTATTACTGCTAACAACGAGTCGCACGTATCAATAAATATTATGACTGATCTACAGACGCGGCGATTGTTTGACTTTTATATTGTCAGTGTTAAGTTTATTTTCAAATCGTCAACTGGTGCACATGCACGTACTACAAGTGTTAGCTAGTTCACTGTGAGATATAACGATCGGGATGTTAGACTAGCAATTAGACGATGTTGAGGCGGACTTAGAACATAAAATTGTTTTTATAATTCTTGTGTTTGAATTGTGTTTATTTAAATGTGTATTTTCGGTACTCTAAGATGATTATCAGTGATAAATGTAACAGATTATATTTAAAAAATATTAATCTGCAATAAATTCTTTATATAATTTCTGTTTAACATTGTTCAAAATGAAGGAACTCGAACAAGCGATAGCCAGCGAGGAGAATGCCGAAGCGCTGCCTCTAAAAGCGGAAATTAAAAATGGAAAACAAAATATGTCGTATGCAGAGAAAATTAAAAACGCTAAAGCCGGCATAACAGTTGAACCAGTTTTAGGATTGTTTGTGATGTCAAGTGTTTTAGCAACGATGGCTGTTCAAAAACTAAATTTGGATAAGGCGTGTCGAGTCGATCTCGATTTGGGTGAAGAAATTTGTTCAGTTCTGATAAAGAGCAGGCGAGGCAATCATACTTCCGAAGAAGATCAAGTACAGATGTTAATAGCTAAGGTGTACGCTTGGAAAAGCGTCGTGAGTGCTTTAGTGCCAATTTTTTTAATACTATTCATTGGAGCTTGGAGCGATAAAACAGGAAGGCGAAAAGTTTGCATGCTTTTGCCGATTTTTGGGGAATTTCTTACCATGATTCTCAACATAATGAATACTTATTTCTTTTACGAAATATCAGTGGAATGGACTGTCTTGATGGAGATAGCTTTTCAGTCATTGACCGGAGGATGGCTGACGATGTTCATAGGAACTTTTAGCTACCTTGGAGACATAACTTCGAAAGAAAACAGAACTTTTCGTATGGGTATACTGAATTTGTGCATGTCAGTTGGTATGCCGATAGGAATGGGCCTTAGTGGTATTATGCTGAAGTACCTTGGCTATTATGGAGTGTTTGGTGTGTCCGCTTTATTACATGCTGTTAACTGTTGGTATGTGTTCTTCGCCATCGAAGACCACACTTGGTTGCAAGATAAAAATATGGTCAGTTGAATTTTACCTAATTGGTCTTAAAACCATAATGGAGTTTTCAAAGACAAGTAAATAAAAAAATATTTTTTAGAAACAAAAGAGCGGATGTACATCTTTTTTCTTGATCTTTTTCGACTTTCATGGCCTAAAGAAGACTATGGAGATTATTTCGAAAAAGAAACAGAATAACCGTCGACTGAGAATATGCCTGCTTCTAACCGTCATGTGTTTGTATTTTGGAGTAATACGAGGTAAATGAACTAATTATATATTTTTTAATGGAAAGGTCGTTAGACAGGCTGACAGTCCACTTGTCTTGATTGTAGATGGCTACCGTCGCCTATTATACATGCAAGTATGCTGGCAACCTAGATTAGAAAAGCTAGGGAAATGGGCTTTGGCATCCCTTACTCACTCACCGAAACACAACAACATATAATGATAATATGATGTTATTTCACGGTGGTCTTCTGTAATATGGTGGTCACTGTCGCAGATGGGCTGCCCAAATGACTACGAAGTGCCCTGCCACTACTAAACAACTTTGTGATTCACAATATCTACGCAAACCTCTTTTAAATTGTACGTACTACATCAGTAAAAAATTGGGTTAAAATTGCAATTATACTGTACCTATTCTCTGAATTATTTTCTATGAATTACAATAAAAAAAACCTGTTTTAACCTTTGGGACCTATTAAACGAATACCTACTTACATAATAATTTTTTTTTTACAAATATTATTTTAACAATATTCTCTTGTTACAAATGATTGTTTGATCACAAACAATTGGTGTTTTTATATCGTTATTGCTAATTAATGAAATAAATATAATTTATTAAGTAAATATTATTATAAATTGTTTGCACAGAATGCATAATATTTACATAGAATTGTACGTACTATATTTATAATAATTGCAATAGGTACATGTTATTCTATCGCATGGTTCTTTTATATGTATGAGTAAAAGGACAGAAAATAATTAAACTTGTATCATATAATTCCTTTAGTTAAAACTGTACCTATCAGTAAGCTCATACGTTTTGTTTTCACATCAGAAATTAGTAATAATAGTAATCCCATCCTTCCCAAAAAACCACTCATACACTATCACTACTATCACAATAAATAGGTCATAAAACCAGCTGATTTTTTGTCTGCAGCTTAGTAAACATTTGTATAATAAAATGGCTGCATAGTCCTACAAATTGAGTGGTACGTTTTCCCAGTCCTAGGCTTTTAAGTTTTTTACGGCTGGTAACTCCTTTAGCTACCTCTATCGAGAATTTTCGCAGAGGAAAAAGGTGGACGTCTCTGTAAACCGAAGATACTTACGGAGTTTCAGCCTGTTAGTAATCAGAAAAAAAAAAACAGGTGAGGGATACTGGACCAACACGCATATGTATGCCATCTTTGATCTCGTATACATATAAAAATTCATGACTCGCGCTGCGCATTATAAGAATATAAGATATTATAATAATCTACGTAACTGATTAATATTCCTGTTTCAATGAAAATGCGACCAAATACAGATTTTTTTTATTTAGTATGACGTCTTTTATCTAATTGGTGTGTAAATTTGTATTCAATACATGTTAGTTTCTATGTGACGTTCATTTAAAGAGTTTGGAATATTAATTACCAAGGCAGCAATTATCGTTTCCGCATGCGCGTGTGATTTTCAATTTTGTATTCAAGTGGCAAACGAATAGTTGAATAAGTCAATTTGTT
The DNA here is from genome assembly GCA_918317495.1 of Synanthedon vespiformis. Taxonomy (NCBI): domain Eukaryota; kingdom Metazoa; phylum Arthropoda; class Insecta; order Lepidoptera; family Sesiidae; genus Synanthedon; species Synanthedon vespiformis. The sequence continues at coordinate 2,056,875 of OU906951.1, read as the reverse complement.
GGATAACCGACTTATAAGCATTTCCAGTCTGTAGCAGCAAGCAGTTACTTATTTTTTCAGAGATATCGTGTTTATAGGCTCTATACGTGATACTGAAACTAAATTGACGATTTTTAGAATTTTTTCTGTATGTACGTTTGTATGTTCCTCCATAACTATTAAACGAATCAATTGATTTTCATGAAACTTTATAGATAAACATTTAGACGTACGGGACACAGGATAGGCTACTTTTTTCTTTTTCAACGCGGACGAAGTCGCGGGCGCCAGCTAGTTAGAAATAAGGATAACTTATCAGATTATAAATAAAGACACTGTTCGGGTTAACCTGCTAGGAGAAGTTGTGAATAGCAGTTGGACCCAATATTTTTAACTAGCGACCTGCTCCCGGCTTTTATTTCTGCAAATTATAATTATATACACAAACATACACCATTTTTCATATTTTTTTATGAATTATTGATCATATCATAAAAAAAAACGAGACATAGAGGACCTCATATGCGATTATGTAAATTCCAATAAAAAATGTCGACTGGTTTGGTGTCACAATGTAATAAAAGTGTTAGTATAAATACGATAGTTCATATAAATGCATTTGAAAGCAAATAATGGCTTAAGTAAATACATTTTATTATTATTCCATAAACCATAAAGACTTATCCTCGTGATTGTATTGTATCGATAAACAAAACGAAAAGTTGTGGGTTTTCCCTATTTGCACTTGTGGTTGGTTTCCAGTATTTTTATTATTAATATTTATTTATTATCAATAAACAATGAATGACATAACGAGTAGGTTGATCTTTGGACTAAGAAATAAGGCAGCGATTGTCAAACTTTTTAGATACGCGACTACAATTTTTTTAAGGATAGAAATTAGAGTTACCAGTTAAAAAATATCTTCATACTGATCGTAACAACTATTTTTTTTTCTATCAATTTCAACTTCAACTTTAGTGCATCTTAATATTTTAAGAATGTATTCCATATTTTCATTTAAAATGAAGGCACTTAATACCTACAATTAATAGCAAACATTTTATGGGCCATTAGTCCTGATTTTTGCCTTATGCCAAAAGATTCTTACTGAACCTCAATTGTGTTTTAATTAAATTCATTTGGTATTCACTTTTCAACTTGAATCTCACAGAACTTAAAACGAGGAAACGTTTAAATGTGTTAATTATTATCATTAAAAAGTACAATTCAATTTACTGTTGAGCTCGTTACTTCCGGTTGGTGTCAACTTTTTTCCCGCCACAATATTCCTTCCATTTCATTTTCTCGGCCATTTTTCACAATCAGTCTTGCGAGCTTTGTGCGTATTTATCGCCAGTTAGTGAACTTCTTCGGAAACGCCAGTCTTCTTGTTTACTCTACCTTCTCCTTTCCCTACTTATCCATTACTAGCTGGTGCCCGCGACTTCGTCCGCGTAGAAAAGTATTTTGGATAGATGGCGCTATCTCCCGGGCCAAGCCGCTAGTATTTACTTTTATTTTAGATTTCCCGTAGGAATGAAGCATTTTCCCGCGGTAAAAAGCCTATGTTTATCCCGGATAATGTCGGCTGCTAATGGTAAAAGAATTTTTCAAATCGATTCAGTAGTTTCGGAGCCTATTCTATACAAACAAACAAACAATCAAATCTTTCCTGACTGACGACGTAAATACCGCGAGGATAGTATATTTTAGCTATTTCCATAGTGTAATGACGTACGGTATTTTACTTTGGGGTAATGCTGCGGATATAAACACTATATTTGTGTTACAGAAAAGGGCTATTCGTGCCATCTACAAGCTCGGTCCCAGAGTCTCGCTAAAAGATCAGTTTAAAGAAATAAATATACTTACTGTAGCCTCACAATACATTTTTGAAAATCTTTTGTTTGCTCACAAAAATATTAGCACTTTTAGTAGAAATAGTGATGTTCATAATTTAAATACTAGAAACAAGCATAGGCTTCAACCAAATAAAACTCGTCTCCACAGGGTTAGCAACTCCTTTATGGGACAATGTGTGCGCTTCTACAACAGGCTTCCAGCTAATATACAACAATTATCTATAAATAAATTTAAAGTTTATATTAAGAAAACCCTGTGCAAAAAGGGTTATTATAGGATATTAGATTATATAAATGATGACTGTCCTTGGAGTCAAATATAGTTGATTATTGTGTTATGTAGATTGCTATGTATTGTTACGTATTACTTTGTAATTTATTTATAAAAGAGCAACTAGGGGGTTTCTTGCCGAGTTCTTCCCCCTAGAAACAGCTTTCCGAACCGGTGGTAGTTTGTAAAGAATGTTGACGAAGACAAATGTTTTGTAAAAACTTACGTCGAATAAATGATTTATTATTATTTATTATTATTATTATTATTTCCTCTTTATAATATTAGTATAGATTACTATAAACACTTGGCGAATACACTTGATATCTTGGTAATGCAGGCATTTTATTTATATGTAAAATAAATATAAATTATAGCTCAGAATACAGATCATAAAGCCGCGTTCAAAGATGTGATCAAATATTAGTAGTTTCAATTATATTTATGTTAGCATAATTATACAAACAATTTAAAATTATACTTCACACGCTCGCATGTGTCAAGTATGTCGCTTCCTGATGACAGCACTGCATGGAAACTATCTACCTCCGCTTCTGCTAACATACGGTACTGAGGTACTTGAATACTGCGGTAACCTCAACATCAGTCTAAACGAATCCCCTGTGGTATTGACCTGGATTGACATATACGAGTAGGATACTTTTGACCCTATAAAAGTGTTAGGTTCCTGTAGGATTTTTAAAAAACCAACTACAGCGCGTACGAAGTCGCGGGCACAGCTATAGTAACTTCATATAGGTATGTTTGTAACAGCGACGTGCAGAATGGTAACGATAAAAAAGAGATCTTAGTGAAATGGAAAATATTAAATTTTCCAATTTGTTGCTATATTTTATTTCATTATAATAATTATATTTTGCTTCAGGTGAATTGAATATTGGCTACATATTTTCTCGATACCGTTTTCATTGGGACGAAGTTAAATATAGCATTTTCAACGTATTCAATTCCGTCACACACTCGTTGGGTAAGTCGTACAAAATGCTTTGCACGTGTTTTCATTGCAAGGAGGTAAGTCTACCTTTTTTATGGACGATATAGTCGGACACTTTGCTTAATATTATTAATGTGAAAGTAACATTAAAAGAAAAGAAACTTATCATAGGATTTCATTCCGGTTAACTCTTTTAAAGTAAAACCATATCAAGTTTTAATTTTTCTCTTTTATTATATTTCAGGGACGTTATTCTCAATAAGCGTGTTGAGCAAAAGGCTAAGAACAGATGATGCGTTGTTAGGACTTATGTCCACCGCAAGTAAAATATGTGGTTCAATAGTTTTGGCAATTGCGAGAAACGACTTCGAAGTCTATGTGTGTAAGTAGTATTTTTATGTAACAAACAATTTTTTTAAATGTTTTATTGTATACTAAAAACGAATCTATTATTTATAAATTTATTATTGATTTTATTTATAAGTACCTATAGACCTATAGGTATTAGATGAGCACATTGCTTTTGCAGTCATAAAGTGGGCATAAGACATAAGTGGCATAAGTTTAAAAGACCAGAGTTAAATCGGCGATTTGTTCAGTTTATTCGCCTCATATAAATGGCCGATCTTAATTTCAATCTTCTTAATTTTACTATTCGATCATAAGATTTTCCTTATTTATTTACTATCTTATATTTTAAACCCAACGACACGAATGACGTGAAAGTTTCCATAATTTATGTTCTATCTAAGTAGTAGGATATTGAAAATTTATTTTCAGCTTCGTCTTTGGAAATATTAAGTGGAACTACTGCGATCGCTTTGAAGTCAATTGCCTCAAAGCTGGTATCTTATCAAGAACAAGGTAAGATATAACCGGGAACTTATTTTAAACTTAAATTAATCTCTATTATTACTACGAAAAAAATAGCAGGAACATTCTAAACAGCCATTTATTGCGAATTAGTTTTTGTACGCGACTTCGTTCGCGTCCCTAAGAGCAAAGTTTCATTATGGTCGTTTGAGTAATTATATAAGGCGCGAAAGCGCAACAAACAAAAAACGCAGTTACGCATTTTTATAGTTAGAATTAAATAACAAAAATAAATAGGTACTGTTAAAACTTTTACTGTTAAAAATTTTACTGTTAGGTATTAAATTAATTCTGATATTAATAAATTCCTTTGCATGAGATCGATCGTTTAACGTTATTCTTATAAGTTTACTAGCGACCTTCACACCGCTCTGTACACAAACCTTCCTCGTTCCATTAATGAAAACTGTATCATAAATATCTTATCCAAAATTTAAAATAGCGGAAAAAACAGACAAAAACGAACGGATCAAATTAAGTCAATTTGATAATATGTAAACTTAGATATAGATATTGAAACAGTATTTTTTATTATGATCTTAAACAGTGTTTGAATAGCTACAGTAGACTTCTAAAAGTTACGAAATTTGGTCACAATCTGTATATATTTTTTTGCAGGAAAATTATTTTCTCTATTCGGCATAATGGAGACTATAATTCCTCTTGTACTCTCCCCATTGTACTCTCATACATACATTGCCACATTTCGAACGTTGCCTGGCGCAGTGTATTTGCTTAGCGCATTAGCAACCTTGCCGGCTTTTCTTATATTTGGGTGAGTTATTAAGTATAATTATATACATACTTCTAATTGCCAATATATTTGTAATATAGTGCGTTATTATGTGATCACCAAAAAAATTTAAAGGAACAATATCCAGCTTTAAATGGGTTTTTATGTGATTCACATAAAAACTCATTTAAAGCTGTATGTAAAGGCGGACACTTTTCAAAATGTCCGTCTTATACATAGGAGTTGATGAAATTGCATCTAATAGGTAATTTAGAAGCATTTTAAATTACTACATTTTACATTTTTTTACTACTACAATTTTTTTGAGTATAGGTTGACAGGCTTTAGCAATTGCAGTTAAAATAAGTTAATAAATTTAAGAGTTTTATTTTCTTTCTTCTAGTTGGTTCTACAGCGAGCACAGAAAAGATAATAGCTTGGAGATTTTGAAAGCGTCACATGTCGATGAAACTACGGAGACAACATGTACATAAAAGTTATTTGATGTAAATCGAAGTCATGTAGTTAATGAATGTTGCTTTATTAGTAGGGTTAAAAAAACGAATAAAGCCCGACAAGATTGTAAAGAATATATATCTAATTTTTACTATTTGATACATATTTCGTTTTATGACACATATATTTATGAATTTGTAATACATGCATTAAAAAAGAGATTACATTTTTTTGCATTTATTTTATAAAATACTGAACTAGATAAAAAATTGAATTTCCCTCCCCTCCTTTCTCATTATGTACCTTCATTTTCTTTTCCTTCTCTTCTCTCTGTTTTCGGTTCTCTGTTCTTTATTCCATTCTAATCTAACTTTATTACTCTGGGTGCCTAGTCAAGTCTGTTTTCTACTATCGTTTACGCTAAGAGAAAACTTGGTGATTGGTTTTTGTAACATCAAATTTGTATTTTGACGTTACAATAATTACAATAACCACGACTGTAGAAAGCACACTTGGCTAAGCCCCCCTGTAAACTAACATGAGTCTGCTGTTAAAAACGCGCGTTTGACCAGACTCGCTAGTTGTGTGGCTAAGCATTTATATTCTGAAATGTGAACGGCTCGCATAAATCTTATTTTAAGTGGTAAATATCGCATCGTGCGACTGTACCTCTCTCTAAATCTGTATACAAACACATTTCAGCTTATGCATTCGGCTTAGACAGATTTATATCAGTGTTTGGATCTAGTATATCACGCAAAGGTGTTGTTGTATGTCCTGCCTTGCAAAACGGAGATTTTTTCGTTTGAAAACGCCAGAGGGAATTGATTGTTTTAATCATGATAGGGATTTTTTATGCGACAATGCATTCTTGTGAAACCAACGATCAATTTAAGAAGAGTATTGAGGTATAGGTAATAATGTTAAAACTACCGTAGACGAACTAAAATTTTACATTAGAGTATTATCTGTAGCTGCCATAGGATAAAATAATAGTACACGTATATTTTTTGTTTAACTTTTCTATATAAAAATGGCAGACAGGCTGACAGTTTCTTTGATAGCAGATTGTTACCATCGTCTTATATATCGACAAGCAACACCATAAGGGTTGCAAGAGCACTGCATAAGGGTATAAGGAAAGGGATAAGGGATTTTTGGATCTACTTATTCACTGAAACACAACAAACAAAATTTTATTTCACGTTGCTCTTCTATATAAGGGAGTATAACGACTTCGAAAGTTGTTAATATTTTGTAGAGAAATATTTTTAATATTGGATTTCAGTAACTCATTGTGTGTTTCAACATATTTTCATCAATTTTCTTTTGTTCCACATATGTTATTACTCAGAATTTACATGAATAAGTTCCGAAAAGGCTGTTGTTTTTTTTAAATAAACAATTTGATGAAACTCAACTTATAACTAGGAAACGAAATATTACTCAGAAAGCATAGAAAGCTCTATTAAAGTCACGGCAAGGGTTGGTATATTTTTCTCTTAAGTCTGTAGCAGCAGGAGTTATATGAAAAAAATATTTATCTATTATTTCATTTTATAATATTAAAAAAAATCACCAACAAAATTTCAAGAAAGTGAGAGGAGTAATTATTAATCCAATATATGTATTCATTAATATAGAAACTTTTAATTTAATTTATTTATGTTCTTGAAATTTAAATCAAATTTTGGTCTACTTAATGGAGGCTCTGTTAATTATTGAAGATGTTGAGTGTGAAATAATTAATGTGTATAAGAATATGTTATGGATTCGAGATATATGCGAGAAATTGGGTATGGTCCCATTGGCAATAAATTATGATGAATTCATCCTTACATATTATTATAAAACAAAGTCCTCCGCCGCATCTGTATGATCGCGATAAACTCAAAAACTGCTGCACCGATTTTCATGCTGTTTTCACCAATAGATATGCTGCCCTAGTTGCTGCCCACGTAACTTTGTAAAACCTTCCTCGAGAACCACTTTATCCATTGTTGTAAACAGCATGAAGATCGGTGCAGTAGTTCTTGAGTTTATCGCGAACAGACAGAAACACCGATATGGCGGAGGACATTGTTTTATAATATGTAAGGATTTACAAAGTCACGCGGGCGATGTCGCGGGTAGCAGCTAGTATTACATAATATAATATTATTGCTGTTAAAAAAATTTAGCATATCGTAGCAAATCACATAGCTCGTAGAACTAACACTCAAAGAAGCTATGATTTTGTATAATTCAATGTATTCTCATTTACTTAAAAAAACTAATGATAGATTCACTTTCTAGTCACTAAATTTTGTTAAATTATTTTCTAGTTTATATTTACATGCCAATAAACTTCCGTATTTAATGACGGACCATTGTCACAGTTTTACGACCATTTTACTGGATACAATGTAACACTTTATGGTTTCTGCTGTGACGAAATCTCAAAAGCAGTACGAGTACGCCAAGTTACTTAGACGGTTTCAAGCATACTCTGTCTTTTCACCTTTATATGCGCAATTTGACAGCAATGGTTCTTCCTGTTATAAGATTAACAAATAAAGCTATAAATATAAGAAATTGGGCACCGACAGGCACCGACTACGCGGACAAAGTCGCAGGCAGCAGCTATGCAGCTAGCTATGCTATGTACTTAGACATTTCTAGAAAATTCTTAAAATAAAAAGGATTATAGGTACAGTCGCAAAAGTCGATTAACATATTCAAAAGTGCAAAACAACTGAACACTCAAAGCGCTATAAGGCGTTGTAACGATTACAGAACAAAATAAACTTAATGTACAAACGATCGTAAAAAGCTTCAGTAAGTAAGTTGAACGTTGAATATTCAATTGTTTTGCACTTTTGAATGTGTTAATCGACTTATGCGGCCGACTGTACTTTCAATTTAGTTTCCGCTATATTACAATGCATAACTAAATCTTCAGTTTAACGAAGTGAACCGTCAAACTCGACGACTTTCACATAAAAAAGCGGATAGTAAGCACTTACTAAGATTTTTGTAGAATATAATACTAACTGTGTAGTTAGGTAGGCTGAATGATGGGGGTTAGTAGAAGGTCAGATCGAACTTATAGTTACATGTTCTGTTATTCACTCAGTGAGACGTAGGTATTATTACTATATAGCAATGACTACGACTACAGCAGTACTACTTAGTATCGAGGTGCATTTCATCTCGCGTTTGCTTATGAAGTGTAGGCACGTCCTTCCCATGCTTCAATTTCCATCCAGACAAGACACCCCCAAAAACTCCAAGACAAACGACTGGAGTGTAAGTGAAAAGCAATGTTTTGCTCGCGGTCTGATTTGCCTAAATCTAAATAATGGGCGCCGTTACCGGAATTATATATTCGTCCAGTTGTTTTGCGGAGTATGGAATTAATGCCGACAACTTTTGAGTTCCCAACTTCGGCTACATGTGTGGACCTTATTAGGACAAACGAGAAAGTGACGATAAATGATAAACAAGATTTTTACCGAAGCTTTAACAAAAATAATTTACTAGCGACTCGCTCCCGGCTTCGCCCAGGAAGAAGGTTTTATTATTTGACGACACGTTTGGTCACTTCGAACAAATGTTTATTTGTTAACATTTACCTTTGTGTATGAGTTATGAATGTTTGTATTTATAATATGCACTTACAAAATAGTTATCTATGTATTATATCAATTGTCTGGTATCAATAATCCATAATTAGTTGCTTAGTGTGGAACTAGATGGTGCTGTGAAGATATTATTTATTATTATTAATTACCTAATACAACTTAAGTAAAATTATTTTAAAAAATCTTCACCTAGAAGTTCACGGCATATAGGTATAGCGGTAAACAAATTTTTAACCTACTTAAATAAAACACACACATTTCATTATCGTTCTCACCATAAGAGCGGCATCTGGGGTTCCAAACGCGTACATTTCCCGCATTATAACGAGAGGAGTCACGGAATTACGTTAGCTGCGTCAGCGCTCATTGGTTAATTTAAAAATTGGTCGCAGCTTTCGACGACCAACTCCATTTAAACTTGACTCGTACAACAGACAGTTTTATAAAGTCGTGTCGTACAATCGAATCACAGTTTGTCCAGAGTAATCTTTACACATTCGAGGCTATAGTACCTTACATTATTACATTATTATAACCTTACATTGACTTAACAATATATGGTAATTAAGCTCGTGTAAAAATTATGTGTTATTGTACAAATAAAGATTATTATTATTATTTTAGTTGGTACTTTTAAGGACGTGTCCAAGGAGCAGTCGTGCTCAACTTGAAAAATATTCTCCCCATATAAATATATATACTGAAACTTTAGTAAAATAATATCATACTCGTAATTACCACTAAAACTGTTTTGAAACCTATTTAAAGAACACTGTAACTCTACCCCTATTTATTGGGTCATAGGTAGGAGGATAAAGCATAATTATCCAATATTATTTACACTTGCAACATTAAGTTAACCGGCATCCTACTTGCCGATCTTTACATAAAAAAAGAAGATTTCTCTATATTTTATTAGAAGCTAGATACTTTTTACTATATAGGTATAGTCCAGCTAATTAGTTTGATCAAATATTTTCGTTTTGAACTGGCAAGCTGTTTGCTGCCACAATTTAATTAAAAAGTTTCTAACTGTTTTAACTAGATTTAGGTTTGGCCAACCACACCAGTGTAACTTGTTGAGGTTTCCCAAGCGACGTTACCTATACAAGGAAATGGAGAATTATTTTTCTAATAATTTTCTTTTCCTAGCTATGAGTTTTACATAAACACTATGTTGCCCAAAGATCTTGGAACAGAAGTAATACTAGATCTATGATGTTGCCTGATTATTCCATTATTCTATTAATTGTGAAAATTAAATACAGCCTATATTACTCTCTGATAATTTAGCTTTCTATATGTGAATACATTTTTAAATTTAGACAAGTAGTTTTTGAGTTTATATCCACTACGCGTAAACATAGAAATACACAAATATTTTCTCTTTGTAATACTAATGTAGGTAAATATTTACTAGTACATATCTAAACACTGTCAGCGTATGTTCACATTATTACTAGAACGGTTAAATTTCAAAAAGGTCTTTAAAATTTGAAAACCTCATTAAGATATGAACGAGGCGCGGTGCGTAAAGGCTTTTGGCTTTTCGAAATAATACAAAAGGCAATTTTCGCTTATTCATTATTGTAATTAAAACCTCGGAGGATAATGATGAACGCTTAACAAAATTAATAACAAGCAGAATGAAGGAGTTAGTGGTCGTGTGTATTCCCGTGATGGTGATACAGCTCGTTAGTGAACACATTACCCCTACCATGTGCCGATTCCGCCATAAATCATATCACTACTATACCACTACTCACTTTTTCCTTACCGGCTTTCACTATTACTAGAATAAACGAGAGTAAGATTAATTCGCATATTTATTTATCAACTTTTACTATTACTAGAATAAATGAGAGAATGAATAAGTAAGATTAACTCACATATTTATTTATCAACTTTTACTATTACTAAGAATAAATAAGCAAATATTTTGATATTTTGATGACCATTTCTTTAGACATACTTACGACATTTTTAAGCACTTTCTTCTTATTATTATTTTCTTCTCTATTCTTTCATGTTGTACTATATCTTATTACTGTTTTATATAAACAAATTGTTTTTATTTTATTAAATATTGAAATAGGAACTGTATAGATTATAATTAAATGTATAATAAATGTAAAAATATGGGTCTAGTTGCCTGGAAATAAATGAATTTGAATTTGAAAAAACCCAGTGTGGACTGCCACCACTGAACCAGTTTTGAAACTAAACGTGTTACAAAGTTCCAAAGTTGACCCCGCCGGGAATCGAACCCGAGGCCCCTGAGACGTTAGGCAAGCACCCTTACCTCTCGTCAATTTCTATAATAGGTACCTACTAATAGTAGGGGAGCGTTTTCATGGTGTTTGGCGTGTAATTTAATTAACGACATAACCGAAATGTGTTGTAAAAACAGCTGACATTAGTGTACGCCTCTTCTGTGTCATTAAAGGAGTGTTAATATCAAAGTATTTGACAGGTTATGAACTGCAGTGTAGAGAAGCTAGGTTCTAAATTTCTAATTAATTTACTGAAGGTTGCGCCTTTTAATTACGTACTACAAAAATCAATGTTACTACATCAAATGTAATTATGAACTGGTGCTCGCGACTTCGTCTGCGTTGATAAATAAAAAAGTAGCCTATCCTGTGTCCTGTACGTCTAAATATTTATCTACCAAGTTTCATGAAAATCAGTTAATTCGTTTAAGAGTTATAGAGGAACTTACATACATACAATACCTACACTTGATTGATTGGTGATGATCCCTTGGGAACAGTACCTAATTTTTTCTTAATGAAAAAATGTCGTTTCTTGTATCCCTAACAACGTGTAAAATTTCACTTATATGCAAAATTTCACGATAATCGATTGAGTAGTTAACTTTTTTATATAACCTTTTCTAAAACATGTATTTTTAACATCATACAAAAATACTATGTTGCCCTTTGGCAGTCGACGTCTGTGCAGTGAAGTGTTTCATAGATACCGCATCCGCAATTCCGCACCCTACCGCAAGTACTTGTGTGACTATGACACCCAAAAGAGTAAAAAAGTTTTCCGCATTGAATTTGTAGACGGGTTAATGAACAGACAGCTTTCATAGATGTAGACATCCCTCACGAAAGTCTGGATTACCTTACAAGTATACGTAGATATATAGACATAAAACATCGAAGTTGACGAGTCACATTCTATTGATTTTTATTTATCTTCGCCACAGAATTGTTTTTGACATTAAGCGCCTGTTTCACCAACGTCAAGTAAAGTGTTGATTAGTTACTTTTAGAAATAATTTTCTGTTTTATTGAATTATGCACTCGGTTTAGTGCATTCATCGATAGCCGATTTTTTATTATTATTTTCTATTCAATGTTTGGGACGTTTACCGTACAAACAAAGGTATACCAGCTCCATTATCCCCGGTTACCGGTGACTTTAAATGACAGTTACGTCAAGTAGACCATACTTGACGTTTGTGAAACAGGCACTAAGTAGTATACAAATATTACGAATTATAAATTGAACTTCACAATTGAACCTAGCCGGTGGTCGCGACTTCGTCCGCATTATAAGTTCAGTGACTGCAGCGAATGCTTTCAAGACCTTAACAGGAGACAAGGTAATAAAATAAAATAAAAAGGTAAAAAAATAATAAAATAAAATAAAATGTCTATGAGTGATCGTAGACATTAGCGAAATACATTTGTTGAAAGAAAGATACTTCCATGACAACCAATTGCCATTAACAGTAAAATATATTTTTTTGTAAACTTTACGAAATTATTCAACTCAATTATTAGTATTTTTAAGTATTACTCATGTATAACAGTTTGCATCTCGGGTTCTAGTTCTAGTTGCTCTTCTTTTCTTACTTTATCTTTCTTGTGTTCGTAATACAACCACCTGAAAAAAAAGCTTAATATCAGCCACATCAATGGTTACATTATATTACACGAGTGTGTCGCGAGTTCAATTATTTTATCCCATCTCAAAAATTGTTCTTTTTTACTACGTTATATGACATTACATTACATTACATTACATTACATTACATTACATTACATTACATTACATTACATTACATTACATTACATTACATTACATTACATCACATCACATCACATCACATCACATCACATCACATCACATCACATCACATTACATTACATGACGATGTCGTGAGTTTATCGCGAGTTCATGGTTTTTCCCATCTCAAAAATGCCCAACGCACCTAAAGAAGTTTTCACTTTAAAAATGGTGTCATACCAAAATATTCCAATAGCAGGTAAAGTTAATAAAGCTCCAAGCAAGAATACGGCTCCCGGAAGGCTGTTCAAAGTTGTCATGTAGAAGCTGGAGTAAAGAGGACCGTAGACCAGTGGCATAGTAGCTTCCGCTAAGCCGAACAGTGAATTCACTTTACCTGAAACATATTTTTTAATTATATTTATAAGTCGGTTATCATCCATCAGAAACAATAAAAAAAGTACCGCAAAAAATATGGCGTTTTAATAAGTACTTATTTCTTTCAGTAGTAAAAAACTAAATTGATACAATTGTAATATGACCGAACTGTTTGTAGATATATTTGTTGATTTAGATGGACTTATGTGTTTTCTCTTCATAAACTGCCACTTTATAAAAAAATTATTTTTGTTTAACCAATTTGTAATTGGTCATTATGAGCTTAAGAAAAAACGACTATAATTTATTTTAATACATAATTTAATATAATTAATTTTTTTTTCTAAGTACCTAAGTTAGAATTTTACAATAATGTAAATACTTACCAAAGTCTTCTCCGCTAATAAGTTTTGTAGCAATAGATCGCATCGCTATGAACGAGGTGCCGTTTAATATCTCCAGTAAAGGTGCTGTTGAATTATAATATTTAGTAGACTTTTTTGCAAGATAAAAAAATAATAATATCGCGCTACTGAATTTAACATTTTTCCAGGATTTTATAACTTAGATATCTATATGTTCATCCAGGTAATAAACTATTTATATGTATGACAAATTTCAGGCCGGTTTTAGAGCTCTCCTGATGGTCAGTGCGTACGCGGTCGGTAGCGCTTGATATTTGTATGAAAATTCACAAGTCGTTACATAGCTCGCCTTTTTTTTTTATTTTATTACGCGAGGAAATCTGCGAATCAGATCCGACCATGGGGAGATCGGTGGGGTATGTGGGACTTCTACTCACTAAAACCCCGCGGTGTTTCTTCGCGCCGTCTATGGGCGGGGGTCAAGGGACGTTTGGACACGCTACGTTGTCCCCCCGCCAGACGAGGCCCGCACGCGGGCTCCACCTCGATTAGGCGCGGAGTGTGACCTCCGCGCCGTGAAGAGACGTACCGGAAACACACAGCACGTCTCTCCTCGTTGCCCGGTGTTGTGATGACGGCGGACGACCCCATGTCCGCCGCCCCAGGGCGAGCGGCACAAGCCGCCAATTCTCAACTCTCGCAGCGGGCAGTCAGCGAGGGGCTTCACTCATGAAGCACCCCATAACCTCTTCTCTGCGGCACAACCTACCGCAGAGATAGAGACCGCTTCCACCTGAAACTCTCGGAAAACCCCTGCTCGTGTGGCCGCTCATCTCTACGGCATTAAGGGTGGGCGGCCCAAAGGGGGTTTCCGCCTGACATTTCCACATCAATCGCGGCAGCCCGAGACAGGCTTCACCTCGTGTCGTCGGAAGAGTTACTAGGCCGGGTGGCGAGTCCGGGTGTTCACTCTTCCGAACGACTGCAGAGGGTGGTTACTAGGCCGGCCGCGCTACCGGGTCTTCACCACCCTCCACAAAGCCGCGATTGCAGTACTCTGTCAGACGGTCCTTCCCTGCCGTAGAGCTCCGTCTTCGCGTGCGTTGCCCAACTACCACTAAGCGACAGAGCTATCCGAGAGAATCCGCCCGCTGCGACTCGCGCCGGTCTTCGTACGCAGTCTCGGTTCTGCGTACGAAGACCGGCGCGGGTCGACGCACAAGGACCGGGGGTGCCATCTCTCACCGGCCTACACCCGCGTGGGCCGAGTACGGTTCCTCGGCCCAGCGAGTGGTGACCGGTGAACTCCGATGGTCGGAGCCCGCTCGGAGCACACGCACGTGGGTCTTCTTTGTTCCCCGCGACAATCCGATCAGCCAAGCAAAGACCGGTGACCCCACCGGCCCCTGCAACCGTTCGGATTGCCGTGGGTTAAGCCCCCCCACCACTGCACGGTCATGACCCACCGAGGGGGGGGGGGGTACATAGCTCGCCTGACCGTACGTACGCATATTGCTACCGCGGTCGGTCGTGCGTTTCGACTGACTGTCAGAAAAGTACTGAAACCGGCCTAAAAATCCGTTAAGCCGTTTTTGCGTTATTGAGGAATAAATATGAAAACATTTCGTATTTATATTATTATTAGGATATTATAATTATTTTAAATTGTTTAACGATAACCTATAACGATTTATAATTCAAATGAACTTGAGTGTCATGCCTTACCAAGATATATTTCAATATTGTTTCTGGCGAAAGCGTATGCGAAAGAGGCAACAATTTTACTAGAACACGAAATGATTCCCAGCAAGGTGTCGTCCAGTTTTAGATAGTTTGTGAAAAGTCCGATCGAAAACACTGTGCCTGAAATAATTAAATAGTGTGGTAATAGGTTTTGCGTTGAAGAACAAACATAATTGTATAGTTTTACAATTACTAGCTGGTGCCCGCGACTTCGCCCGCGTTGAAAAAGGAAAAAGTATGCTATCCTGCGTCCCGTACGTCTAAATGTTTATCTACTAAGTTTCATGAAAATCAGTTAATTTGTTTAAGAGTTATGAAGGAAGATACATACAAACAATACCTACACTTACAGATTATTATTAGTATTGATTAGTATTGATTGATTGATTCACTTTTTACACAAGAAGGTAATGCAGGGAAAATACTTGGATCTCTGAGACCCACGAAGTTCGCTTGGTCAGCTAGTAAGTAATAATTAAATGTAATACATTAACTTATAAGTTAAGTATTAAACAATAGTTACTTACCTATTAGGTTAGTTACAATGGCGTATGTGGACCACATACTAAACTGAACTTCGTCCCATTTCAATCTGAATCTTGTGAATAAATATAATACAAAGTATTCACCTACAAAATAATATAACATTATTATTACAAATTTAAATAATTTTTACTATTATGTGCATGTTCCTTAACAAAAAATATATCTTATGCGAAATTATGCTTTTTGTACATAATGCTACTGAGCGAAATTAGATTTTACGAATTCCGAGTTAAAGAAAATATTATTTAAAATATTCTTAGTTATATTAAAAAATTAAATGAATTTAATTTATATTAAAAATTGTGAATAAAAAAAGACTTAAAAATTGTAAGTGATTTTTAAAATATACTTTTGTGAAATGCTACTAGACGAATTAATTTGCATTAGAATATGTTTAGTTTTTATGGTACTTACCATACGATGGTCCAAATATTACGCACACCACTATAAGAAGTAGAGATACTCTTAGCCTCCTGTTACCATGTCCTTTTTTGAATGCCATTCTAAAGGTTTCTATTACCAATCCAACATCGAAGAATTCTTTAAGGAATCCTACACATCCTCTCTGCTGAAAATAAATATACTATGACAATTTTGGAGAAAACATGGTTTACACAAAATTTGTGTATTGTTAACAATATACTCTATATTGTTTTCACCCGATTCAATTGTGCGCACTTATATGTAAAAGTAAGACACTGGCGCCGGAAAGTTTTCTAATGAAAAAGAGACCACGGAAATTCTTTCTACTCCGTTCCAGTTCGTTTAATTTTCCAGCATGATAAATGTCACGTGACGATGCGTTGCTTTTTAAGCTCTTAGGATCAGCAAGCTGAATCTACAAAGTTAATATTGGCGCGTTTTTTGCGTTACTAGGGAACGTTTCTCGAAAAGCGACCAAGCACCAAGACTCTACATTGGTCTACAACCTACTACTCTTACAACAAAGTATGGTAGTATACGATATAGGTGGTCTTACCATGGCATATAGTAAAAGGTCGGGTGAAAACAGAGGATGCAGGCTGGGGTTAGCAGTGTAAACTGCTACTGGCCAGCAGAGACCTTAACTGCTGTTTTTATATTGAAGCATAAAAAACAATTAACAGCAAAAGCAAGAGTGCAAACAAATAAATCAATCTAAACTGAGGTAATCGTTAAGAATTGCTTACTTTGTTCTCTACATCTTTCTTCTTCGGATCCACAAGGTAAAAGTAACCATAGAACAAACTGAACGAATACAAACATGCTGTCACTGAAAATACTCCATAGTATCCTATCCATGTTAGTAAAACCCCACTGAAAGCACTACCGATGGGATATCCGAGCGACATACACAAACTCACTATTCCAACTCTGTAAGTACGTTCTTCTTCTGTGGTAATATCACCTATATAGCTGAAGACGCCAATGAAGTTAGTGAACCATCCACCAGTAATAGCTTGGAATATAGATTCAGTGACTGCTGCAGCTTCAACTGGCAATTCATAAAAGTAATATGTGTTGAAAATAAATCCAATACACGTTAAAAATTCTCCAACAATTGGCAATAAAATACATGGTTTTCTGCGTCCAGTTTTATCACTCCAAGCTCCAACGAACAGAATTAGAAAAACTGGAATTATGGTTTGAACAACGTTCTCCCACGCCTGTATACCTGCCATCAGCATCTGGATTTCTTCTTCTTCTTTTGTATAATTTTCTGTTTGTCTCAGATTTAAGGCGTCACAAACATCATTTGTAAAATTAAAGTTGACTCTGCAAGCCTTTTCCAAATTCAAATTCTGCATGGCCAGAGATGATAGAACACTAGGCATTATGTAACAAACAACTATTGGTTCAACTGTAGTTTTATCCTTGATCAATTTCAGCCTTTGTATCACAGTTAACTTCTTTTTTTCTTCAACTTTTTCATTTTCTTCTGGTATAGGTTTTAAAGGAGAGAATTCATTTACATCTCTCTCCCTGACAATCTTCTCTTCATTTATTTGAAGAGAAGTTTTAACTTCATTTAATTGTTCCATGTTAACTAAATTTTTTTAAACCCACATTAAGAATTAAATTTTAACGATATTTCAATTGAGATAGATATTTGTTTCTCAGATGTTGGCAATATTGTGAATGATAATAGTAAAAAATGAATTAGTTTCCTAGTATTTTGCGTGTATTTGTGTTAAGATTAACAGGTATTTCATATATACATAATTATAACATAGTTAGTTTGGTATACATAATATTTGCAGAGCTTGATATATAGGATATATATATATATACAGCTTGTATATCTGCAGGTATACTCTTGATAACGCGGACTATACTTCACTGTAGCCCGTACTGTAGTGTAATTTTGTTTTAATTGTAAATTAATTAATAATTGTGATGTTGGTACGCATTCTTTTATTAATTGATGCAGACATAAATTGAAAACTGTAATAATACTTTTCATGTAATAATAGATAAGATTTTGTGCATGTTATGCCCATAGGTCATATTCAGTACCTACAAATTTTCATTCGGTAAAATTAAAAAGTAAAATTAGCGATCTGTAATAGTGTGGACGAAGAAATATCATAAGTGTTCCGCAAGAAACCGTTCTATACTTGTCATCCTTTGTGACATATAAATAAATTCAGCATTGACAACAATACTATATTAAAATTTATAATATTTTATGTTGTAAATGTTAGGAATATTAAAATAAAAAACACTGAAATAAAAATTTTTTTTTAAATTAAACTTTATTCCAACTGTTAAAAAAAATTATGTGACGGGACAAATTTACAATGTGTACACTGTACATATATCATTACTCGGGCGATTAAAATTGCACATATAGTATTTATTTTATTACAAAGAAACATACATAATATACAAATTTAGGTACATACATAGATTCATAATAATTCGAATGAATTTTTATGGAAAAAAATTCTTAAACTACTTACATTCTGCCGACTGTATCTAGTTAAACAAAAACAGTTGTTTTTAATAATACTAACCACACATTTCTTTTACAACTTACGTTTTTATGGAAAAAAATTCTTAAACTACTTACATTCTGCCGACTGTATCTAGTTAAACAAAAACAGTTGTTTTTAATAATACTAACCACACATTTCTTTTACAACTTACGTTTTTTCTAAAAAATAACATAAAGTACATTACTATAATGATGATAACATTAAGCACTAAACACATTTAAGTGTCTTATTGCATGTTATTTAGGTGCTAAATGCTTTCAAGGCCTTGATAGGAGACATGTTAAAAAGAAATACGGTGTATGTACATTCATGGGCACTAAGACATAATATTAAGGTAATATTTCAGGTTTTTTTTAATATTACCATATAATTTCTATAATCACTAAACTATTTATCGTTGAAAGTTTGTCTAAGAAATTTATTCCTCCATGCCAATAAATCCCCATTATCAGTAAAACATAACAATAAATCCTTAGCGAATAAAAATAACTATAAATAAATTATTCTTATAAATTATATATAATTGTTTATTAAACTTAATTATTAGTATTAATTTACTCGTGTATAACAGTTTGCTTCTCAGATTCTAGCTCCTTTTCGGTTCTTATTTTATCTTTCTTGTGTTCGTAATACAACCACCTGAAAAAAAATATTGCGAAATATTGAAATAAATATAAACCCATTAAGTTACCATATCATAGTAATGAAATTTGAAAGATTTGGCGTATTTTTCCTGCATATGTTATATTACAATTTAATTAATATTTTAAATAACCCAAGAAATCATAGTATATTGATATTTAAAATTCACAAATACAGAGATATCGGCACCGGTTACATTTTCATTCCATATGTCATCATCATCATCTGATCTGATGATGATGATACACTTACACGAATTGCTCGTTTAAAGTTATTAGATTAGAATTAATAACTAAAGTAAGCAGAGAACACTGGCTTACGTTTTCATTGTATTAAGACGTAAGCCAGTGAGACGTAAGACCGTAAGACTTAACTGGGAAACTGGGAATTGGGGGTATATAGGTACGTCTTACAGGAGACCACCATGAAATAACAGCTGTTTCTGTGAACGAGGTAGGAACATAAGAGCTCTTTTACCTATCCCATCCTCATCCTTAAAATCTTTCATTGTATTAAAGTCAGCGATATCTATGGCGTTGACTGCACCGATACACATTATATATATTGGTCTTACCAAAATATTCCAATAGCAGGTAAGGTTAACAATGCTCCAAGCAAGAATACGGCTCCCGGAAGAATGTTCAAAGTTGTTATGTAAAATCTGGAGTAAAGTGGACCGTAGACCAGTGGCATAGTAGCTTCCGCTAAGCCGAAAAGTGAATTCACTTTACCTGAAACATTTTTTTTAATTATATTTATTAGTGGGAGATTTTTTAACACCGACGTGGAATTAAGATTGGATGTAAGCCGAACAAATTCGTATTCATATTTTTATAGTTGAATGGGAATCAGGCAATTTGAGATTTGGTTGTAATGGGAAAGGCAATTTGCATTTCTACCGATGGCAATGCTATACCGATGGCAACCCAAGCATTTCTTGGAATATAATTACGTAAATGCTGACGCGTCATATTCTTACTAACATAAATATAAAAGCTTACTGTTTTAAATGTCTAAAGAGCTTAATCAATAAGAAATGAATATTAGTTCTCACTTCATAAAATATTTTATTACGATAATTTTTTTTTCTTGTAAGATAGGTTAATACAAATACTCACCAAAATCTTCTCCGCTGACAAGTTTTGTTGCAATAGATCGCATCGCTATGAAAGAGGTGCCGTTTAATATCTCCAGTAAGGGGGCTGTTGAATTAAAATGTTTATAAATTTCTTTTGCAAGATCAAAAATATATCAAAATTTTTCAGAAACAGAAAGAACAATAAACGAGGAATTATTTTGTATATAATAATATGTATAATTTGCAGAGATACTTATATAAAATTGCATCTGGGTACGCGACTTCGTCTGCGTAACTTAGGTGAAAGAATTTTTTAGTATCAGTCCAGTAGTTTTTGAGTTTATTTATTACAAACATAACAAATCATAACATAACATAACAAATCTTCTCCATATTTTATAAAATTAGTATAGATGAGATATTGCAACTAAATTAGATTTCAAACAGTACTTGATTCAATTTGATCCTATTATACACCTGATGTTAACTATCGCACTCTAGCTTATACCTAATCTTGGAGTAGTGTAAGTGTTTATCGATTGAAGTTTGCAGTTCAGACTTATTGTTTACAAGTTAGAAATCCTAGCTTAACCTGGATTTGCTATGCACCGATAAATCTGGATAATAATATTACTCGACGTACAAACAAATGAATTTCAATTCTGTTGTGAAAGATGAGATTATAACTGACTAGCAGCCCGGTTTCGCTTGTCTTAAATTGAAATACTCGTATGAATCTACTAGTGATGGCGAGGTACCTACCATCAAGTGGACTGTCAGTTTGTTTGTTGACCTTAAAATAAAATCAAAATCAAAATCAAAATCAAAATATTTATTTATCAATTAGGTTTCTACAAGAAACTCTTTTGATCGTCATTATAAGTTAATAAAAAAATAATAAAAAATATATACATTAATAAAAAAGGTTAATAGAAATATATACATTATTTAATAGCGATTATTATTAAAATGAATAAATGTTATGCTCACCAAGATATATTTCAATATTGTTTCTGGCAAAAGCGTATGCGAAAGAGGCAACAATTTTACTAGAACACGAAATGATTCCCAGCAAGGTGTCGTCCAGTTTTAGATAATTTGTGAAAAGACTAATTGAGAATACAGTGCCTGAAACAAAATATTATAACATAAGTGAGAATTGTCATCACATCGTTAAATAAGACCAACATGATTAAGCACATATTTGCTGTTGAGCTTATTTGCATCGATAAAGGATAACTAATCCCATTTTCTATCCTCATCATTTCCTCATTTTGTACTCCTTACACCATTATTATATAGAAAACTATAATTTGCAGGTATATCAAAGCTATACCAGAAACAGGTATTAAGGTCAACAGGTATACAAAAGCTCGCATCGCTTTTAAAAACCATTTAACATTTATTTATTAAAAAAAAAACAGTTTTTCAATCACTAATTTCATTGATTTTCATATTTAAATTTCATTGATACGATGGTATAGTATTTTATAACAGAAGAAAATCGTCAGCTTGAGTCTAAATAAATAAATGATATTGACAGATTAGACAAAAATTTTGAAAATGAATAATATTTGTATGAAATATCTGTTTTATAAATGCGAATCAGCCTTTTCACACAGCAATGTATACGGCCTTTTGAACTCTAGTTAATTTGATCTGAGTGCAGTCAGCTAAGTATGTTGAACGCTGATTGAATGAATTTTAAATCATGTAGCTCACGACTACATAAGGTACCCTCGTAAAGCTCGTTGCAAAATAGCGAATAACTAGCGAGAATTATAAACTATTACTTGGCCTTTTAATTTATAATTACTGCAGATTTATTGGATGGACGGACATGGACGAAAATTAATGCATTAAGTGCCTATGTGAGATCATAAATTTTATATTAGTGGCACGAACATTGTAAGCGCATTCAAATTTGACTAATTAAATTATTTTTGATAAAACTATAATAGGTATTTGGGTATTTTAGATTTGAAATTTATCGAGAGATAAACTACACATAGCTAGGAGATGATAGAGTTTTTGCCACTAGCGTAAATCAAACAAATAATTTGTTTAGATATTATTGTTAGATAAGTATATTTATTATCAATATTATCATTTTTAAAACGGGGTGTTATAAGTTTAACACGTGTGCCTGTGTGTATATGTGTATTAGTGTATCTGTGTATCTGTCTATGGAATTGTAGCTCCCAAACGGATGAATCGGATTGATCAGGTTTTTTGTGTTTAAAAGCTGACATGATCGGGATGGTTCTTTACTATACTTATAGCTTATACTAGCTGGCGCCCTCGACTTCGTCCGAGTTGAAAAAGGAAAAAGTAGCCTATCCTGTGTCCTGTACGTCCAAATGTTTATCTACCAAGTTTCATGAAAAGCAGTTAAATTCGTTTAAGAGTTATGGAGGAAAATACATACATACATACATACAATACCTACACTTACAGATTTATTATTAGTATTGATGATTGCTGATTGATGATAATTGATGAAGTTCTGTTCAGGTTTACAAGATCAATTTGATGAAACAATTTCACTAACTATGGTATCCTTGATCTGATGCGGGATTTGTATAAGTGAACGAATGAGTAGTTAAGAACTTAAAAATGTAATAAACATTAACTATACACACTATAAGAAATATGAACGATCTTCAAGCTATCATTAACAACCAATCATCTACTCGTAATTCATAAGTGAATAAAATAGGTAAATTGTATTATATCCCCAAAAACATTCACATCTCTTCTCAATGAATGGTAGAAACTTATTGTTCAATGACATGAATGAACTTGCTGATTGTCTAAACATAAATGATTTTCTGTCTCAATCATCTACATGTAATCCTAATCTATTACGTAAGATCAACTATAAAAAAACTTTGCCGCTTTTGAACGCTTTTGAAAAGTATTTGTACTTTATTTATAAAATAATTCAAATATAAAAAATATTAAATATAAATTCAAAGAATATTTTAACCGTAACTGCAACTATAAATTTATATGTATCTTATGCATATGTATGTATGTATGTGTGTGGATATCTATATTATATTATAATATATTATAATATATAACTAATACTAAAAAATTAAAAATAAAATACCTAGATAAGTGGGACAAGCAGAGGAGTGTTGTGTTAAAATTACATCTACCTACTTCTTCTAAAATGTATTGTATGTACTCTTTTGTTTGTATTTGTTTGTTCAGAATGTATTTTTGTTAATTTAGACAACTCAGGTGTACGGCAAAAACTCAATTGAGTTTATAGTGCACCTAAACTGTGTACCTATTGTATTTTTTTTGTGTAAATAAATAAATAAAATAAATAAAATAAATAACAAATAAGTTATAATAATTACTTACCAATTAAGTTAGTAATAATGGCGTAAGTCGACCAAACACTGAACTGGACTTCGTCCCAATTGAATCGGAATCTTGCGAATAAATATAATATGCTGTATTCACCTAGAAAAATATGATAATACATATTATTAATCCAAAAAATAAGGTTTGCCATTATGTGCACGTGCCTTAACAACCAAATATACCTCTTATGTGAAATCAGATTCTAGATACGAGGTCCGAGTTAAGAGAATTAAGTTTGTGATCTACTTTAATGCAAAAGCTTCTCAGATTATTTGGTATTTTCTAATTCAATTTCAATAAAAACTATTTAAAATAATATTATTTAATATAAATTTGTATTAAAAACATCCTTAAAAATCGTGAAGGAACATGATTAAAAATGCCACGAGCCTGCCATTTCATCCCTTTACCTGACAGTTATGAACGAGAATAATAAAAAAATTACTATAGTTATATTATACCCGAATTGGTTATAGAGGAATCAAAAGTCAAAAGGATGGTACGGCAGTGCTTGTGGTTGGCGGAGGCATGTGTTCGACTGCCCCCAGATATAAGAATTATATATTGCAGAACCAATTTTCATTTAATTAGTAGTAGTTGACAGTATTTGTGGTAGTTACCATTAGATGGTCCAAATATTACGCATACAACAATAAGCAGTAGACAAACTCTTAGCCTCCTATTACCAGGTCCTTTTTTAAATGCTATTCTAAAGGTTTCCATTACTAATCCAACGTCGAAGAATTCTTTAAGGAATCCTGTACAACCAGTCTGCTGAAAACAAATATTATATGACCATTTTAAGTTTAAACCACCAAATGTAAGTTAAGAATATATTCTATCTTTTTTTACCCGATTCAACTGTGCACATGAATCTAACGAAATTATTATAAGAATTCCAAAGTACGATGCTGGTGCCCAAATATTCTCGAGTGGAAAGGAGATCATTGATAAGCAAACACAAATAATGGCTGTGCTTTTGACCGGTCATTCTAGAAAATTATTTGGGTGGTCCCATAACTTTCCAGTAATTTCTAATAGATCGGCTAATTTTCAGAATGATGAATAAGATATCTTGGACCAGCAAGTGCTAGTATCGTTATATTAAAAGGTCCAGTGTAACAGAAAATACGACCTGGTGTTAGCTTGTAGGTCTGTAAAACTCTAGTGGCCAGCTGTTAGTGTGTCACTGCTGTTTTTTAATGATGCACAAAATTCATTAACAGCAAAATCAAAAGTCATCAGTCAAACAATTTTAAGTGAGGTAATCGTCAAGGATTGCTTACTTTGTTCTCTACATCTTTTTTCTTCGGATCCACAAGGTAAAAGTAACCATAGAATAAACTGAACGAATACAGAGATGCTGACACTGAGAATACTCCATAGTATCCTATCCATGTTAGTAAAATTCCACTGAAAGCACTACCGATTGGATATCCGAGCGACATACATAAACTCACTAATCCAACTCTGTAAGTACGTTCTTCTTTTGTGGTAATATCACCTATATAGCTGAAGACACCAATGAAGTTAGTGAACCATCCACCAGTAATAGCTGGGAATATAGATTCAGTGATTGCTGCAGCTTCAACAGGCAATTCGTAAAAGTAATATGTGTTAAGAATGAATCCAATACACGTTAAAAATTCTCCAACAATCGGCATTAAAATACATGGTTTCCTGCGTCCAGTTTTATCACTCCAAGCACCAACGAATAGAATGAGAAAAACTGGAATTATAGTTTGAACAACGTTCTTCCATGCCTGTATACTAGCTGTTAGCATCTGTATATCTTCTTCCTCTTTTGTATAATTTTCTGTTTGTCTCAGATTTAAGGCGTCACAAACCTCGTTTGTAAAATTAAGGTTGACTCTGCAGGCCTTTTCCAAATTCAAATTCTGCGTGGCCAGAGAGGCTAGAACACTGGGCATTACGTAACAAGCTACTATTGGTTCAACTGTAGTGTTATCTTTAATCAATTTTAACCTTTGTATCACAGTTAACTTCTTCTTTTCTTCAACTTTTTCATTTTCTTCCGGTATTGGTTTTAAGGGGGAAAATTCATTTACTTCTGTCTCCGCGACATGGTTCCCTTCATTTATTTGAAGGGAAGCTTTAACTTCATTTAAGTGTTCCATGATGACTAATATTTTTACGTCTACATTAAAAAAATAATTTTAATCCATAATTTCAATTAACATAGATATTAGTTTCTCAAATGTTGGCAGTATTGTGAATGATTATAGTTACAAATAAATTAGTTTTCTCGTGTTGCGTGTGTTTGTATTAAGATTAACAGGTACTTATTATATATAATATACTCAGTCTGGTATAATATTTGTAGAGCTCTACGGCTTACTGTTGATAACGCGAACTACTTCATTTTAACCCCTACAAGGTAACAATGGGCTTATTTCGTCACCAGTTACTGTATAATTTAATAGTGTAAATGATGTTTTGTGTTAACTTAATTATAGTGATGTTCTAGGTAGGTATTGTTTTCAGTATTCAATTCTACGAAACATATTTAAAACTATATATAATTGGTAATCCTATTTTATGTCAATTAACAAAATTTTGCACACATCCTGCACATGTTTTAGGATCCAATGTTTTTATCTTCATTACCATCACGGGAACATTGGAAAAAATAATAACACGTATCGGTTGTACTTATACCCCTTTAAATTCAATTTAAAACTAAAGACCAATGAAACAAATTGTTTAGGTGAAAATTTTTTTATTTTATTTGAAACTATACATACATTAGATATTACAAATGATTTACAGTGTATGTAATACTTCGGCTGTGTATCTATTAACTTAAATATTAGTTACACTAAATAATAAGGATGTTCTATTCACTATCTGTCCAATAAATATTCGATTTGCAGCTGAATATGATAAATGGTTATTTTCAAATGCTTTTGCTTTCATATTGCAAATTTACGTTAAATACACATTAAACGTATGTTTTTGTTATGTCCTTTAAATATTTTTCGTGTAATAATTGGTTTATTATTGGACATGTTTATCTAATTACAAAGATTTTATTTAAGTGTAATTATGTCAAATGTATAATTAGAGTGAGGCGTCTTCAGAAAAATAAAATTAGGGACCAATTAAAAAAAAAACGAAACCAGTAATAACTGTTAGTAGCATAAAAGCCATTTTCTCTGCATGTAAGTCTTAGTGTAATAGCCTAGAAATATTCGCTATGTCATTATGTATAAATATCCTATAAAATATATACACTATACAGTGTTGTCAAACCAAAATCTGCTATTTGCAAAAAGTATACTTTTGAGATATTCGCAAAAAAAAAAAAATGTTATTTGAAAATTTTTACTTGTTATTATAAAATTTAAAAGGTTTATTAATCAAAAAATATTTTATTTGAAACTTAGGTTGTTATAAGTAAATTCGTTTTTCTTTTAAACATTAACTTTTTATACGATAAATTTTAATATCATTAAAATGGTACATTATGGTACATAAGGCACTTCACTAAGGTCATGATTGAATCTTAAAAAAGCTCTGCTATGTGCAGATTTCGGTTTG
This sequence comes from Synanthedon vespiformis, assembly GCA_918317495.1. Classification (NCBI taxonomy): domain Eukaryota; kingdom Metazoa; phylum Arthropoda; class Insecta; order Lepidoptera; family Sesiidae; genus Synanthedon; species Synanthedon vespiformis. The sequence goes on along the minus strand of OU906951.1, from coordinate 2,029,428 downwards.
ACAATGACTTCAACTTTTAATTCTAATAAACTAAGACTAAATCATGTTTTATGACGGATACATATTATATATCACCGTTCAGTTCCTTTTTCGACCTTCTCACCCCCTTTCTGTGTTCGTATAACAGCCATCTGTAAATAATTTTTTATTGAGTTCGCAACATTTCTATGACTAGATATTCACTATGATATTGTAAGCATCCAGATATCCAAGACAACAATGTATGTGAAATATATCCACTTATAAACATATAAAATATTATTGTATACAAAATCGCAAATCTACGAAAGTATGTTTTTGATCACCATGGAATTTTGTATGTAACACACGTTATTAGGGGTACATAAAGGGTACATTGTGGGAACCTTTCATCCAGAAAAAAGTACTGTAACTGTCAAAAATATTTGAATAACAAAGATTGAATACTTGTTTCAACGCCTAAGAAAAAGGTTGAAGACAAGGTTGAGGATGAAAACTAATATATTATAGATATGGTTTTGTAAGCAAGTTGAGTGACTTGGTTTATTTTATAAAAAATCAAAATAGTTTAGGAATTTTCATCAAAATTTACAATAGAAAATTATTTCCACTCGTGACTTAGATTATTTTTAGATAAAATTGAGGAAATTAGTTATTTTATCACTAAGGAAATAGGTTGTTTGGTATTTAAACTCGCAGTGATAAATCTGCTTTTTTCCTTTTTGATAAGAAGCAGGATACATTCCAATTGGCGGTAGTAGGTGATTAGCGTCGACTATAAACGAAAATAACACCAAGGAGGTTCAATTATGCAGCCGAACCTATTGGGATAACGTGAGGCGGGACGTGTGTACAGTTCCTGGGGCCGCCCATAAAAAGGCGAACACTCGCCCATGAGTTGAGTCCGAAGCGGACGTAGCGGTGTGTGGAGGGCTCCGAGGATAAAGCCTCGCTGTGATCTTGGACCCACACATCACCGCTAATGGTGGAATTGGGGGTGGGTGGGTGGAGGGGGTTTGTTAGTGGGTATTCCCGGTAACAAACGGTCCAGTTTATAGTAGCGGAATGCAGTGTGCCTTTGTCACTACTGAAACCGCATTAATCGTCAAGTGTTTATTGAATCGAATATAGCTCGTACTAAGTTATAAAGTGCAAAACGAATGAACTTAAGTATACTGCTAACAATTTTACTTGAGCCAAAGCATTGAGATAAAGTGGTATAAGTCAATTGCAACTTTCATACTATGAAGTTTTTAATGAGATTTCAAAGTTAAGTTGTATTAGTTAGTTCACTTAATCTGTATTGTTCCGAAACGTGGAGTATACCGAAGTTAATAATAGTTTTGTGGTATAAAGAATTTGGTTAGACTACAAATGAACTGTGATTGAATCTTTATGGTCTTTATGGTGAACTTATTTATTAATATATAGGACAGGAAGTAAACTACATACATTACATTTATGCCAATGTTTTATGCTTTAAGGATTTTAGAAAGCTTAGAATGGCATTGGAAAAATGTATTGAAACAGGAACTATTTGTCTTTAAAATATGTGTTAATGTGTTATAGCAACAAGTTGTTAAGCGTTGTAATTGCTTTCATATTTTTAATTTATCATCGCGTACGAAGTCGCGGGCACCAGCTAGTAATATATAAAGCCATAATAGCGTGCATGAGAAGACTTAGCAATGAAAATAACTTATTTGAAGATTTTGGAGATTAACTGCTAGTTTTATGGTCTACTACAATAATTCCTCTGCACACAAGAAAAAAAGAGAAACATATACAAGTGACCTGTGCACATGTAAAGTATCGTTATAAATGTCGTTATAATGGAGAAGTTGGAGGGAATAGTACACTTAATAAACTATGTCCCTGTCTTATATCCTATCTGAGAAAATGTACCTATCAAATAGTTCTGTAAAGGCCACCCCCTTACCGTTACTTTCGCCAGACGCTCTACCTGATTTGTGACTGTGAAATGTAGTGTGAAAACTCACATGAACACTACAACCGCTGGTAACGTCATGGCTGCACCCATCAGGAATACTGCACCAGGAAGTACTTCCATTGTCGATGTATATACTTTAGTATAAAGTGGTACATATACTAGGGGCATCAGATTTTCCGTCAAACCGAAAAGTGAATTTACTTTGCCTGGAAACAAACATTTTTTGTCGAATATGTTAAAGTTTACAATATAAATTCAATGAACCTGTAGGTTTCTTACCTAATTCGTTAGGTGCTACTAGTTTTGAAACTATAGATCTGATTGCGAGTAAGGAAGTCCCGTTTAAAATCTCAACAAGAGGAGCTGAAAAAACATTATTAAATCATCATGACTGTTCTGTTATTTCAGTTAAAAAAAATATTATAATATTTTACTAAACAAATAAGTGATAACATAATCTTATATAAGTAGTTTCACAGTAATTCACATCAGGTTTTTATGAGAGACAAAAATAAAACAATTTAGATTAAAATTCCTAAAATAAATATTTGACTATTACATTTTATTACTGATTTTATCCTCATTTTTACGTACTTAAATCAACTAAAAAAAAACTAATTTTTGAATATTTTTTAAAAAATTATAACTTCATTTATTATTAAATTAAATTAAAGTTTTTGTAGTAAGGAATAAAGAAGTTTTTATTTAGAAAAAGGAAAATAAAACAAAAGAAAAAACTTGATATTGAACGAAAAATCCTATGCGCATATGTTTATCAACTATTCAGTCTTCAATAATTGGTTTAATAAACCCTCATCTATCCCTATCACTTAATAAATATTTTTTTCCACTGTATTTTTTTTCGCATTTTCCACTGTATAGTAGACCAATTTTTTGGCCATCTTAGTATTATAATTATTATAGAGATCTTAAGGTTATCTTAAGGTATTGGGTGATAGGTGATGAAAAGTTATAACGAAGTTCACCGAATGCTGTGTTGATACGTTTTTTCCGATTTTGTAGACATTTTTTTTTTAAGTTTTTAAGCACAAAACTGGTTATAAACCAAGAGATTTTCTACAAAACAAATTCAAAGCAAACAAATGTATAATATAGTAATATATCTCTAAATATATAAAAAAAATATGTGTCACGTTGTTTGAGACCAATGAACTCCTAAACTACTGAACCGATTATGATGAAACTTCGTAAATATGTGTAATTTGGTCCAACTTAAAAGATGGGATAGTTTTTATTTTGAACCCGGGCGAAGCTGGGAGCGTGTAGCCTAGTATAATAATAAAATTAGTATTTTTAACGTATTTTTAATTTTTAACGAATAAAAAGGAAATATTTCAAAATAAAAACAGACCAAGGAAAAATATATTCTCGTTCGGCGCAAAGCAATAGATGAAGGAGCCAGCTATTTTGCTCAGAGTCGATATGATTCCTAAGATGGAGTCGTGCCACTGCAAATATTTGCTGAACACCGTGATCGAAAAGATAGTGCCTGAAAATAAACAACATTTACACAACGTACAACAAAACATTGCAATCTGCTATCGAGTAATTGCATTGCAAATACACAAGTATGTTTGTTCTTTATCAACTTGTTAATCAAACAATAAATTAGGATGAACGTATGCAGTTACTACCTGGGATCCGCGGTTTCGCCTTCTTTAAATTTGTATTAATTTTCATGTATTCCTTTAATAGATGTATACAAACACGCGTCGTTGATATAAAAATACGTTCTTAGGAGCCTACATACTACACAACTACTATACATTCTGTCCAAATATCATAATTCTTAAGTTCGCAGTTTGGGAAATTTTATCATTATTATTTGATATACTTGTTTGGGTGTCTCTTTTTATGATATTTTTTTTTACAAGCATCATATAGATATATTTAGATAACTCTAGATTTTCTTACTCTTCAAATTTTTATCTGTCAAACTTTTAGGATAAATGTCTAGAAATTGTACTATCAACTGCTTTTAAAGCATATAATAAACAATTAAAGACACTAAGTTCCAGATTTTTCCAAATAATATTGGAGGTTAATCTTAATATGTTATGATAAATGACCATACCTTTATTAGGTCATATCATTTACAAATTAATAACAGGATCATATAATATATATTGTTATACTATTCTGTTTTACTATTCTGACACCATTAGCTTTAGTAAAATAACATATTTTATACACCAAGGTAAATTGGCCATATATTTCACAAATACCTTTACTTACCCAGAGTATGTGTAACAAAGTTGTACGCCTGGAACATGCTGAATTTAACTTCGTCCCAATTGAATCTGTATCGAGTCGACAAATACAAAATGGAGACCTCACCTGGAATACAGAAGTGTATTAGTCAACAGGTTTTCCAAAATTCATGTATTCATGATTTATGTATTAGAAATAATGATTACTTATAGCGAAATAAGGAAACCTACATACAGTACATACAGTCCCAAGACATGTGGCATGAAGTTCTACTAATTAGTTCTACGATAGAACTGTTTCACATTTAAGTCGTTTCAATTCCCAGACGAAACTAGTAATTTTTAGAAAATCTTTGACTAACTTTTAAAAATAACATAAAGACTTCTTTCAGCAAAATATTCTATCTATGATATTTAAGGTACCTACTTTCCCTTCATATCATGTCGCATAGTCTTGTGACGCTCTGTATATAAAATGAAAAGCGATCTTAGAGCTTAGTCAGCATACTACTTATAAGTACCTTTTTACTCCCTTATATTTTATTGTATAAGGTACTTATAGCACTTTGAAGTTATTGCCACCTACTAAAGAAATGCATCTTTATTTGCTATATTCATTTAAGACAACAATATAAAACTTTAGAGTGTCATTTTTGTGAGCAATACTAAAAAGTGCTATGTTTCTATACTTGGTCAAGTTTTCAAGCTACTTACCATACATAGGTCCAAAGAGTATGCTAACTACTGATAGAAGAACACACATTCGTAGTCTTCTGTTGTTAGGTCCGTTCTTAAATACAACCATGAATGTTTCTTTGAAGTTGGTAAAGTTAAAGAACAACTTTAAGAAGTAGAAGAAACCTCGTCGATCGTGCTGTAAAGTAACATTTTTGACATTTAAAACAATTTTTTGTCTTTTTATGTTATCAAAATGTTATTGATGCCATATTATCAAAATAGATATGACCTACGACTACAACCTACCAAGGGACATATCATGGGATATTTAAAAAATGTAAGTATTGTTTTGTTTTCCTTTCCAATTTAATTTTAATGTTCGTTAGTATTAAAATTATGTAACCCGATGTATGAAGTATCAATACACATCTGTAGATCTGTTAACCACGATAATGATATATTTGCGGTTTAAGACTTCATTGCATTTCATTATAGATAACGATAATATGAGCGCTGCATTCAGTTTTTTATGTAATATTTATTTTACTTATTATGTTTCTTGTTAAGAAACGTTTACAAATTAAATCACTTTGTGACACTTTAATATTTGTCACTATTGGTTTTTTATTAAAAAGAATTAATGTGCTATTTTTGGTATTTATTTAATTCCGGATATATATTAATGGAAATTTATACACGATAAACTTAATCTAACTCGTACTATTGTAGATAAGTAGATAGATAATTACAAAATAATACGATAACACATTTAGGTTGATTTCCTTATTGTTATTTTAAAGGTATCCATAAATTCATGATTATAGTGAAAATTTGCATACGAGTTGCAGAATTTTGCAGAAAATAATAGTTGCCAAGGGATCATCTACGAGTAAAAACAGAAATCCAACGCCTGGCAATAGTATAACAGCAATGAATATGTCAGGCGTTATGTTTGTCATTTATTTTGTCAGATATATATTTTTTTTGAATACGGACGAAGTCGCGGCAATTTTACTGGCTATATTTTCATTTATGTATTTTCGTTTAATTATACAAAAATCAGTTAAAGTTAAAAGCACCTTCAGATTTATAAGATTTTTTAGTATTCATGTTATTTTTGGGTACCTATTCTATTTATTTTTATAAAATTTTTTGATCATACCTGTTTGTGTTCGCTGTTTCTGACAGGATCCTTCAACACGAACGCGTTGTATAAAATATTTATAGTGTGTAAACATATAGCTAATCCATAACATCCATAATAACCGTACTTTTTCAACAATATTCCAGAGATACCCATGCCAATGGGAAATCCTACAGTAAGGCTGAAGTTTAACATGCCCATTCTAAAAGTTCTGGTATCATCATTTGTGATCGCGCTTATATAGGAAAACACTGTTAAAAACATAATGCACCAACCGCCGGTAAAAGCTTCAATGATAGCATCAGAAAACACAATAACTTCTAAGGAGAGCTGATGGAAGAAGTAGACATTAATCATATTGTTCATGCAAGTGAGTATTTGACCAGCTAACGGGATGATTATAAATACTTTTCTATGTCCAGTTTTGTCGGACCAGGAACCAACGAAGATAGCCAGAATGCACGGTACAGTTGCTGTCAAATAAGTTCTCCACGCCATGGCTCGTGCTATTAGCTTCTGCGCTTCCCTCTCATGTTCATTCATACTTTCCAGCTGCTGCAGTTTCAAAGATTGACAAATCTCGTCACCGAAGTTCAAATTGACTCGACAAGCTTTTTCCAGATTCAAATTTTGAGCTGTCATCATTGTTATTATACAAGATATTATAAATAGCAACATAGTAGGCTCCACTGTTACGTTCCCAATGACATATTTTATGTTTTCTTTGAAAGTTCTCGGCGCTTTCTTTGCAACATCTTCATGTGGTTCTTTCAGAGGATCCTTTTCACTGAATTCTTCAAGAGTTCTTTCTTTGCTTTCACCATTTATACGCGAAGTCATTTTGTTATCCATGAAGGTATTATCGCTGGTATTAATAACGTAATCGATTCATATAACGTTCCTCAAAGCGTCAACAACGTTGAGCGTTGTGACCACTTCTAAAGCGTATATTGATTAAGAATTCAGTTTATCTTATAAATAATTCGTTGTAAATTAAAAGGTATCAGTTGAATAATCCCTTTAGCATTCAATATTTTCAATGTCATGATGATTTTAATACGTATTTACCGTTTTTGTTATTGACCTGATTCAGTTCTCCGATTCCAAAAAATTGTGTATCGTGAGTCACAATGTACTAGTTTTGCAAGTGCTTTAAATGAAACCTAAAAGTAATATTACCTAAAAACAAAATAAAATGATAATTAAACATTGGTAGTCATTTTAATTAAATGTAAGTTATTTATTATTTTGTTATAACAAGCACTTATTTTGCAAATGCCACTGTTTTAAAATGCTGTTTCTAATGTTCTAAAAGGAGTCGAACATTCTTGTTAGTATTACAATTTACGACCCGGAAAAATCATAACTTAAAAATTAAGATTCATTTTATGAAGCCCTTCATTAAATACTTTTAAAACAACACTGTTAAATAACTTAGACTTTTAGTTTTATTTATATCGCTTGCGTAAATGAATTTTAATAGCTGCATAGCAGCTACGAGCTATCACAATAAGGCATAAGGAGATACTTACTTGCAGAAGACATCGAAGTGCCGTCAATAAATAGTATAAAAAAATTTGAAAATTCGTGCGAAAAGCTGGTTGCTAGCAAAAATAAATACTATAATTGTAATCACTATTTTAGAACTCTTAAGTGACTTACACTGGCTATGCAGTTATTTTGTATTTATTATCAGTAAACTAAGTGAATAAACTAAACTAAGTAACGATTAATTCTTTAACTGCACTTAGTATTTTGTTTTCTACTAATTTTTGACTAAGTTCACTTAGTATGTATTCGAAATTGAAATATTCGACGGTCACAAATCTAGATTGCATTATCTTAAGATAATGCAATCTTATTGGCCTAAATATTCAATTTACGCGGATCATTAATTCTTATTTCGTTGTTTTGATAAATTTTATCTATGAACATATTCGTTTAATTATATTATATGCGGATTTATGCCGCATTTATTATTCAAAATAAAGGATAGAAAAAAAAAACAAATTTAATTTTTGAAGTAAAATCGAAGTTCATAAGAGTTTATTGCATAGGTGACAGAAGCAACCTAAAGGCCGCCATTCACGGGCACTCCATTTGGCAGCGCTCTACATCGGTGGACGACATCCAAATTCTTTTACACAGTTCACGTGGTTTTTTACATTCACGATGAGCTAATGCATGAATTTGGAGTGATGGAGTGGAGCGCTGCCAAATGGAGTGCCCGTGACGTGATTGGTGTCCTTACCAACATCTTTGCTAAATACTTACTTTTTCTTTTATTGTAACCTTCAGGTTATGATCACGCTACGAGGTGAGGGGGGAAGATAAGATAATATTGTGTTTTGACTGAATCGATTAAAATTTCACCCAAAGGTAAGTACGTGTAATAGATAATCTTATATTGACATGCGATTTTCGTATCAAAGGACAATATAATGTCGAATAACAATTATTTTTTTATCATAGTTTATTATTTTATAAAAAAACTAGTGACCAGCTACCGGCTCTGCCCAGAAAAAATAAAAAAAATCGTGAAAAATTATCTAACTGATGGTAAAAACCTCATAAAAATACACTGTTACTTGTACCTAGTCAATATACATTTATGAAATTTTAATATAAATAGTCATGAAAATAGTTAATTAAACAAAACATGTAATGTACACAACATAAATATTAGGTTAAAAATAATAAGTCTGTAGTTGTATTAATATATTTTAATTACCCTGTATTACATATATATTTACATATATATTTATATATAAAGTTCAAATAAAAAAGATGTAACAATAAACAATTTAATACTTGGCAAAGTTTGAATTTGTGATGTGGATTCGAGAACAACAATTCAAACAATTATTAACAATTATTGTAAAAAAACTATGTCATGTAATATACATAAACAGTTTGACAGATAGGCATACAGAGTATAAAAATATATTTAATGGTATTTATTATACTATAACAAAATCATTATATTTAAATAAAAAAATACATAATGACAAACTTAACAACGAATACACAGCGCGAATTTTTATTGACGTTCTGCTGCACACTATTTTTGTTGAATTTTGGACTAATATGCTTAATTCTTATTGTAGCCTTTAAAACTATTATGTTAGATCATCTATCGACTATAATACTAGATGCACAATAGCAATCCTTGGCAAATGAACACCCATTTGAACATTTTCTTCAACTGCAAACATGCTACAGTGCTCCTTTAGATCCGGCTCGAAGGACCAGTTTTATGTTTAATTTTCTTTTTTCTTAGAGTACACCAACTTAGGTTTTTAATCACTATAAACTAATCTAAATACAATTATAACTAATTATTTACATGAAGCGTGTATGAGTTCTGTTAAATGTGTAAAAAGAGAGAGACAATTTGTCACAGAAACATTATTACAGAACAGTATTTAGTTGAAAACTAAACACGTTTAATAATTTTAAGACCTATTCTTATATAGTTTGTAGTAGATGTAAATACAGGATATATCTGTACATAGTTTCAGCAATATGCCACTTATTGTGTTTTGTTTAGTATGAGATTGTGTATCTAGTATTTAATAGTCGATTGACGTAGGAGATATAAGATTACTTTTTCAATTTCACGATTACTATTTGAATAAAAGTCAGCGGTTAACGTGGTCTAATTTTGACACTGGGGTAACATGAAATATTAATGGAAGCCAAAGATCTTGGAGGAATGGTAGTAATTCTACATCTATGATGGAAGCATTCTTAGAAACTAACAATTAAATGGAGCGGTACATATTCTTTAATATTAATTCAGTTTTTTACACTGTAAAAGAAATCATCGCAGACAATGCATTATTAATTAGAATTTAAGAGTCTTAAATTTAACAATATTACTCGTATTTATTCATAGGCTTCATTTTGTCTTTAATTTATTTTGTCTTTCTTATCAATTACAACTTCTTTTGCTTCATGTGCATAAAACGCCAATGGCTCAGGTTTCTTGATTTCCGCCTCCTTCTTTTCTTCATTTTCTAAAGCTGTTTTTCTTGCTTTCCGAATATCTATTCGGTGTTGAACGTAAAACATTCTGCAAAAATATACCATATTAAATTATCTTGACACACCTAATATTTTTGAGTTCTTAGGTGAAATGACACTTTATACGAAGGAAATTAAATGACCACGAAATGCTGAGGTGCTACAAATATTTTGTATGATTCGGCAGGACTTACAAAATCGTTTAAATAAATATCTTAATACATTCTACACAGCACCATCTATTTCCACAATAAGCAACTAATGTTTGTGTTATGGATACCAGACAGTTGATATACTACATAGATATATTTTTTTGTAAATACATATATAAAATACAAACATCCATGACTCAGGTACAAAGGTAAATGTTAACACATAAACATTTGCCCCTAGCAGGATTCGAACCGGCGACCGTTTGATTAACAGCTAGGGTTACTAGCCACTCACTAGACAAACGTGTCGTCAATATATTTTATACTAGCTGTTGCACGCGACTTCGTCCGCGTAACTTTATAAAATATAATACATTCGTGTCTGTGAAACCATAGAAATACACATACAAAATTTCAACCCAATCGGTCAAGCCGTTTAGTAGTTATGTGGAAAAGATAAGTACGGAAGGATAATTCTTACTACCCGTTGTCCTATTACCCATTTTCCCGTAGGAATGAAGCATTTTTCCGCGGTAAAAAGTAGCCTATGTTCATCATGGATAATGTCGGCTTCTAATGGTAAATAAATTTTTCAAATCGGTCCAGTAGTTTCGGAGCCTATTCTATACAAACAAACAAACAATCAAATCTTTCCTCTTTATAATATTAGTATAGATTGTGATTATAATTACATGAGTACGAAGACTGCTGGTACGATGAACCCTGCACTGATGAGAAAGACGGCGCCGGGCAGCACATACAACGTCTTCATATATGTCCACGAATAGAATGGGTGGAAGATAAGAGACGCCACAGTTTCCGTAAGAGAGAATAGAGAGTTCGCTTTAGCTGCAATTAAAAAAAAGTTAACATTAATTGAAAAAAAAAAAAAAAAAAAAACACAGCAATACGTTAAATAGAGCGTATCTACTAATATGCTTTGTAATAATTTTAAAACACAGACAGATTCTTGCTATGTTGTAAAATGTCAAAATTCAGTGAAAAAAATAATTATATTATATTTCTGAATCAAAAAACCAAAGAAATCTGAATTAAATTTTTTAAAATATTAAAAAATCAAAGGAACACAGAATTGATTCTGTATGAATTTTCAGATGATCGTTGAACTTTTGAGTTCCTGGCTTTCCTGGTACTTTGAATAAATAAAAGCTACATATATTTAGTCGTAGTTTTTATTTTAGATTTAAAGGTACATAAAATATATGCAAAAAGTAAGTAAGCAAGTGTTTTACCGTTTTCTTGTTTATCGACCAGCTTCGATACTATTGACCGTAAAGATGTAAACGTTGTAGCGTTTAGAATTTCAACGACAGGAACTGAAAAAGATAAATTTCCAAGTGAGTAAAGTGGATTGAGATTAAAGGGTTAGAAATGGATATATAATACTTTTACTTTAAAATATGCAACTGATCACAAAAATAAATTTCATCTTTTGCTCCATAAAAGTAATAAATTGAAATACACATATAGGTATGGCATAAGTAAACAATTATCACACGAACGTAGATAAAAAATTCACACAATTTCCTTCGGTGATTTATATATTATTAGTACCTGATTTAGGTACAATATCAATAAATACCTATATACATTTCTAGGTCAGTGGTCACAAAAGCCGTCCATATTGATCCGACGAATTTGCTGGTGATTGATATGAGACATAGCAATGAGTCTTCCACTTGAAATTTGCGGCTTAGAATTGTTATCGAAAACATTGCTCCTGTGAATAATTAAATGTGAATTAATATTTTTGAATTGTGATATTTAATTTAAGGAATGATATACATATATTAGACCGTGGCGTGTCCGGGCCGTGCCCCGGACGTGGCCCGGACGGGGCACGCGTTTGACACGTTACATATTATAATTTGTATGAAAATGTTTGCGTGCGTCATCCGGGCCTGGACGGGACACGGTGTAATATAAACATCTTCATACAAATTATATGTAACGTTCCAAACACGTGCCCCGTCCGGGCCACGTCCCTAAACAGTATATGTACTGTTATTAGGCTTAGGCGACCAAGCTGTGCATGGTATTTTTTTTATGCCGAAGTGGATTTACGATTATTTTCAAGTAATTTAAGATCGAAGATCGACGTTGGTTGTATTGCAACCGACGCGACGCTGGTTAATGCAATAATTGCACTGATAAGTAAGACGAACATATAGTGCCATTTCACGAAATTTTGAGGTATCATTTTATTATATCATTTATCGGCACGGCAACAAAACAAGTTGATCACCAAAATTTACAATATGGCGCTTTAATAAATATCGACGGCATAAAATGAGCTGTTCAGAGTGGAGTGTGATAGAGAGGCCTTTTCGAGGGTGATCACCAACGTTGAGGAAATCTGATAAGGTACTTAGAGAAGAAAAAAAATTTTCAACTTACCAACAGAGTGTAAAACAATGGATGCGCTGACGTAGAAGCCGAATTTGACCATATCCCAATTCAAACGGTTACGCACAAAAAGATAAAATATTGTATGTTCCGCTGGAATCAAAAAGAAAATTTTTATTTAAACTTTGTACTATAATAAAGGATCCAAAGAGAGGTCGTCTGTTACAAGACGAAAAGTATATTCTTGATAAAAATAAATAATTAAAAAATCTGGCTACTCTATGCTGAGTCCTTCTTAACTCTCTGTCGCAAGTCTTTGTTTCTCATCTGATTTAAAAATATCTTTAATTAGAATACAATTTCAAGATGCACATAGGCTAAATATTCCAATATAATATTATAAATGTGAATGTGAGTTTGTCATGTTTGTTGTCACGCAAAAACTACTGAACCGACCACCATGAAATATTGCATAGACGTTGTCTGGGACACCAGAAAGGACATAGGCTACCTTTCATCCAGGAAAAAAAGTACTGTTCCCGAGGGATTATTTTATATAAAAGTGTAACTAACGCCTGGCCAATGTGTTGTCAAGAGCAACAAGTTGACAAGCGTTATAATTGCTTTTATATTTTTATTTTATCATCGCGTACGAAGTCGCGGGCACCAGCTAGTAGCTAATAAATCCAGAATAGTGAAATGAAAAAAAAAAAAAAAAAAAAAAAACACCTCTTTGGACAAGCACTCTTAACGACCTTCTTCCTGAAGGTCAATAGTTAGATAACCTCTGGTAATCTTGCATAATGTGGTAATGCTAACCACTCGAACACTTCGTTGTTTTAACATTTATTGCCTTAGAGGACTTCATTATCATTACCAATAGACGACTACTTATGGAAAATATTTTATCAAATTTTGTTCATAGACTCAAATGTAAAGTGTCTGTCTTTTATTTTACCGTGTCATGTATTATGTTACCGGCAATCTGTATAATCCGGTATTCTATACAATACCTAGGTAATGTATAGAATAATTAAAACGCGTAGGGAAAGTATGAAATATTATTTATTTTATACTATGCCTGGGTATTCTATACAATACCGAATATAGGTGGTAATTTAGTGTTCTTGTCTTAAAAGTTAAGATGTTGTGCACTTCAAAATGTCATAATAGTTCCCGTACGAGTAAGAATAAATAATTTTTTGATTAGGCAGTAGACCTACTTATTATTTTTACAGAATTGTTTTGTTTCTTAAGTTTTTTATACTTATTACGTACGTGAGTACTTGTAAGCAAATTGCATTATGTTACTTATAGCCAGAATATTTTTTAGTTTCACGTTAATTTTATTGTAATATTACTGTGATATACAGAAAGGTACTTTTTTCGTACACTTTTCATAAAGATTATTTATTTTTAAGGAGCACCCTTATATTTAATTTTATTAAAGTTGATTTTAGGTAATAGTATATGTTTCATTTGCCCGTCATATGTCGTAGGCTGGTTAACATTGATAAATACAGACCAAGATATATTTATTTTACACATTGCCGGTGGAACAGTAGGTATTCTATAAAATCCCTAGGAATTGTATTCATTACCTAGATAATGGACAATAATATTCATAACATTTCATACATTGCCCGGACGCCCCAGGTATTCTATACATTGCCTAGGTATTGTATAGAATACCTGAATTATACAGATTGCCGGTAACATATTATTATCCATCCAGATACCTATTTTCCAGATTTGAAGGGACCAATTCTGAGTAAACCATTTGCCAGTAAGCGTATTATTATTTAAACAAAGATACTCACCCATTGTAGGTCCGAATAATATGAAAACACAGAATAGAGTTAGAATTATTTTAGTCCTTTTCCTTCCCGTACGTTTTCTGTAAGCGACCGCCACTGTGTCCACTACGTGAGATAAATTGAAGAATGATACTTTAGTAGCGCCGCTACGGTCAATCTGTAATTAAAAATTATAAACTTAAAAATGTATTTGATACAAAATTATAGGTACAGTAAGGTATAGGTATTGTTTAAGCAGTGGTACACTACGTTTCGCAGTCATTTGGGCAGCCAGTCTGGCGGCAGTAACCACCTCCTTACAGAATACCACCGTCGTGTTTCGCTGAGTGAGTGAGGGATGCCAGAGCCCATTACCCCATCCCTCCCTTATCCCTTATCCTTAATACTTATATGGTCGGCAGCGCACTTGTAGTACTTATGGCGTTGCTTGTGTTATAGGCGACGGTAGCCACCTACCATCAAGTGGATCGTCAGCCTGTCTGTCGACCTTAACATAAAAAAATAAAAAAGAATACTTATTGAAATTTATTTTATCAATACAGATAAATAAATGTACGTGAATAGTAAATTTATTAAGACATACAATACCTAACAATATATGAATGGATAAAAATCAAATAGTTACAAATAGTTACAAACACCGTGACCACCTTCTATCAAGTAGATTTTCAGTTGATTTTCTAAATCCTGTATATATTCAACGAGTTTAACTTTTGCGGTGGCCTAGCGTTTGTCTAACCTAAGCTGACCGAATGTAAACCAAATAATTACCAAACAAATATTCAGTATCGTAGTTAGATAAGAGTGGTGTAAGATACTAATATACACTAAAGATAAACGCGCATTTTTACCTCTAATAGAAACACAACAACATAACTCTAACTGAAGTGGGATAATATTTTGCAGTCATGCGATAGATGACAATAAAATTCACGACTTAAATAGTTAATGACACGTCACACGTGATGAATGTTATTATCATGCGAGATTAAAAATCGATATTGAATGTGTCGCGGACGTTGGTAGGCATTAATGTGATCGAATGAATTACGATGTCGACATTGAAGTTTCTTAGGATTGGTGCACACTATTGAAGCGCGGCGCGACTTCGTTTTTCGATATTAAATCGATGTAAGCATCACACTATCGAGGTGTGACCAGTCAGGGATTATAGCACAACAAGCGACTGTTCAGAAATTTTGAATTTCTATAGCCGCGTTATATGACTTTGGGTAGAGAAAAATGTATCGGTTCGCATCAGCAACATGCTAATGCTCACAGTTAGCCTCGCGCAGCTGTCTACGTACGCGATCACGCCAACACATTGCATATACCCGATTGTATGTGTGTGCGTTGGACGCTCAGTTTTAAGTTTTCACTTCTGTTTCACAGTAAGTGGTTCCGGAGATTACTCTCTACGTACATAAAACAAACATGCTAAACCCGCTTTCCTTGTTTATCTTTGTAAAATATTACTTATAAAGATATAATAGCGTCCGAAGCCAACATTAGTACAGATATATTAATAAGGGTCTATTAGAATACTTCTATACAATCACCTTTAAAATGAAAAATAATAAGTACAATTCAATTAGAAATACCATGTAATGTGTATAATTTATAAAATTTAAATTTTAGGTGTCTATGGAAATGTTAAAGTATAGTGTAAAACAGGTACTTAATTAAAAATACCTAAATAATCAAAACATGAGTCTTCCAAAAATCTCGCTTCTTTTCAATAGTCGGTCCTTGATTTTATACAAAACTTATTTTATAAATATAGAATATGGGTGCATCCATTTGGCTGCAGTTATCACTACTTCGCTGAAAATTCATGAAATGCTTGTACGTACGTACATGTTATCTTTATGTGTATAAGTATATAAATGTTAAGTTGGTTTGTTTAGGCTTCAAAAACTCGAGAATGGGTAGACCGATTTTGATTCGGAATTCACACATGGAAAGAGGGATAAAAATTGGATAAAAAATCCCGGGCGCAGGTCTGGGAGCAGGTAGGTAGTAATCTATATTTTTATCTCAGAAGAGTATCTGCAGGTGTATACTTAATTTCCGTTTATATCCATTTTTACATTTTAACCTTTATGATAACCACCACTTTTTCTAATTACACATATAGGTGAATTATTATATTAAGGTTTGAAAGGCCACACTAGTGGGGGAATCGGCGCATGTCTACAATTGCGCACAAAATTGCTAAGGAAAATGACATATTTTTTTTATTTCATAATTTTTCACCTCACTAACTTAACATTACAGGCAGTGTCATCCTTCCATAAAGTCATCGTGCGATGTCGAAGAAGAACGTTTTTTAGGCATTTAGTCACCATGACGTATTTACTAATACGATAAAACAATCTGTACGCAACAAACTACGAACGAAGTGCGGGAGGGGAAGAGCGACTGAGTCTACCAATAATGTGTCGGCACATCGACGCGTACCCGCCCCTCTGCCCTGCCCCCTCAAAGACCTAAAATAGAATTCTGCGCACATTTGCCGTGAAATCTTTATTCGCTACACGAACTATATCTTTGTAAATTATTTTGTTGATGGACTAGGAAAATAATTTACACATTATTTTAACAACAACTGCGGAAAAAACAAAATGTCTATTTTTTTAATTAAAATCTAAAATGAATCAAATATATGGTTAAAGCACACATAATGGTAACTTTAACTATTTCATATGTTCTAACCTGTACTTGTAATATTTCTTACTTTGCATCCACTATCTAAATACAATAGAAGAGTAGGTAAATAACAACTCAAATATATGAAGAGCTACGCCATTTGGACCATTTGGACGCACGTCCAACTATTTTCAATGAGGAACAAAGTTAGAATCCTGGTCAGGCCTACAACTATTTCTCTTCGATTCGGTCAATTTATTCGATCTTAGTTGTTGTTAAATAAATATAATTTTCTTAAACGATCAATTGTAAACAATGCATGATATTACTTGATGTTTATTATACACGCCATATTAATCAGTAGGTAAGTCCACAATAATCGAAGATAAGTATATTGTAAGCTGATAACCATTACCAAATATAACAATTTTTATTAGTACACTATTACTACATTATCTATACGAGATATTTCGTTTTTAGGCCAAAAACTGAAATAAGGCTAATGTGAAAAGACTAATTTGTTAAGGTACTATTGCAATTGGAATTTGAAAGCAATTTTTGTCATTATTGCCTATTTAAAAATTTAAAGTAACGATCACACGCATGAAAGAAAATTATAAAATGTATTCCAAGCTGTATCTGCGACTTTGCCGGCAAGATGATGATAATTAGATGAAGTTAGAAATTATACGAGCTATTATACGATCTAGATTTCGTATTTTTTATTGTTAGATTTCGATTATTAGGATTTTATGAACTTTTTTGATTTGACAGTTTCTGTTATAGATTTGTATTTTCTAATGACAGTGAAAAAGTTATCAACAACGGTTGCTCAACGGTTACGTAACACGTACGTTTTGATTTGTTTTAAAACACGGTCGGTCGTGCGTATCGTCAGGATCGACAGCGGTATCAATAAACGCGTGCGTACGGTCGGTCGAGCTCTGTAACGATTTTGAATTTTCACAAGCGCGACCGACGTACGTACGCACTGACCGAAGTCTTTCACAATACTTCGGTCACGTACGTAACATACATGTACAACCCATGACTGTAATTAGACTTAACAACAAGTCAGGCGGAAATGTGTCGTACAACAATGACTATGCTGAACCACCGAACCATACCCTTCAAAGATGTAACAATTTTATTTATATATAATTATAATATCTACCAGTCATAAAAATAATTATTGTCACGCGTTTACAATAAACGCGACATAACATTTCGATAACAAATAATCTATTACAAATGTTTTCAGGTGCTTGCTTGTATCAATCAGCAAATATAATAAGAATACCTAACACGTTTATTTTGAAAAATAAATAAATAATAAATACCGTGGACATATCTGTAAACTTTAATAAAATCTAAAAGGTAGTGTAAAGTATTTAAATTCATGTCTTTCACTCATTAATCAATCATCAATACTAATAAAATCAATCTGTAAGTGTAGGTATTGTATGTATGAATGTTCCTCCATAACTTTTAAACGAATTAACTGATTTCCATGAAACTTGGTAGATCATTTAGACGTACGCGGACGAAGTCGCGGGCGCCAGCTAGAATTAAAAAGCCATTTACATATAAAGTTAAATAAAAATAGCAATACTTACAACTGGTAGGCCTTTTTCTTTCAGCAAAACATCGGGTTCCTTCAAGCAAATGCCGCCATATAACAACACAAGGGAAAACAACAATGTAGTCATTGTGAAAACGCCATAGTACCCTAAATTTACTATTAGAACACCACTCAAAGCCATTCCAATAGGGACTCCAGCGGTCATACACACGTTTACCATGCCCACTCTAAATGTCCTGGACTCTTCAGTGGTAATATCACTTATGTAACTAAAAATACCCAGGAACATTGTAACCCAACCTCCGGTGAAAGCCGGGAAGAAAGCCTCCAAGAAGACGGTCACTTCAACTGGTATTTCGTAGAAGAAATATACGTTGAGCAAATTGCTGATAGAAGTTATTAATTCACCAAAAACTGGAAGCAGAATGCAGATTTTTCTTTTTCCGGTTCTATCGCTCCATGCACCGAGGAACATTATTATAACGCAGGGCATTGCTGTCTGTAGTACACTCTTCCAAATATCTATTCCGGATATAATTTTCTGTACTTCCTTTTCGTACATGGAGTAATTGTTGTTACCTCTTTTAACCAATGCATCACATATTTCATCACCATAAGCAAGACTTGCTCGGCACGCCTTATCCAAATTCAGATTTCCCATTGCAAATCTCGATATAATACTCGGGATAATCAGTCCAGCCAGCAATGGCTCGACTGTTATATTTTCTCTTATTTCCCATAGTCTCTCTTTTAGACTCTTTATTTTGAGAACTTCTTTGCTATCGTCTTGAAGTGGTTTTTCCTCTTTATCTGCAACCTTTTCTTTGACATCGTTATTTTTAGACATTGTGTTATTTCTTGAGAATGCTCTTTATTACTTTTAAACATCCATTGTTCAACGACGTGAAGAGCACTCAAATGTTATCGTGACTGTTGCAGTGTTCGATTCAACATAATGAATGGCTATGCAAACGTTAGAGCCGAGTATTACTTCGTCCGATATTTGTTGATAATACACTAATATCAATTACTGGATAATATTGATAATTATGTAGACTAAGTATAATTGATAACAAGGTTTTTTTGTCTTCTTAGATTCATATATATGTTTGATGACATTCATAGAAGTTTCTTTGTAACCTCTTTTGTTACAATACCGATTACATTAATCAAATGTATTGCTGCTTACATCTGGAAAAAGAAACCGAAAATATTGTTAGAAATAATGTTTTCGTCGGTCGAGTTGTTAGGCTATTTATTATCTAGGTGGCTCTAGGTTCCCAGGATAGTTAATTATGCATTAAAATATATATTTTATAACCCTTTGCAATATGCAATATGATTTTAGTCTTAATGGGTTTCCACAGAATTTGTATTTTGCTTATTTTAATTTAAAAATAGCAAAATACAAATTCTGTACCTTAAAACTTAACTTGGGTGTATAATATATCGTTATTATAAAAGGAAACGATTTATTCCTAGGTTGAAAGAGGAAATAATGACAACAGATTTTTTGTATCAATGCGAAATCGCAATACGTGACTATTACATTTGAAAAACGCAATAACACTGTTAATTTCTGATCATATAATTTATGGAAGGAACGCGTCACGGTGTTGTACACATGCAAATTGCGAGTAATAGTAGTTAATTTGTGAAAATCGCGACACGTTGAATTGGTAAAAATAATGAATTTTCTGTAGTTTAAACGACGTTTGGAAGCGGTTAATATGAGGAAATAGAAAAAAAAAACATTCAAATACGATTATATACATATTATGTATAAAACTAACCTCACGCTCCCGGTTTCGCCCTGGTTCAAAATATCCTATCTTTTGAATTGGAACAAATTACACATGTAGTTATATCCCGATGAATAGTCTACTTTTTTAATCGAGAATAATATTGTGTAACTTTGTAAATTATATACTAAAACATTCCTCGAGAACCGCTTTATCCATTGGTGAAAACAGTATGAAAATCGGTGCAGTAATTTTTGAGTTTATCGCGAACAGACAAACAGATAGACAGACAGACGCGGCGGAGGACTTTGTTTTATAATAATATGTAAGGATTATTATTATTATGTGCACTGTAAATAGACAAATATATATTTATAAAATTCTACAGCAAGTCATTCTAATAAGTAAACTTCTTTAAAAGTTTTAAAGATAAGAAAAACATTACATTGCATACATTGCATACAAATACTTGTTAAGTAATGAGGATTAAATTACATTCAGTGTTCTGCTATTAAAGAAGCGAGGTTACTTGTAATTATATCTGCATTTAACTTTTCTATATAAAATAAAATATAAATTACAATAATTATACAATAGCAAGTAGGTTTTTGGCAATCGTAAATAAAGAAAATATTTAAAGCTATGAAAAAGGAATTATGTATGTGGGGAATTATGGATGAGGAAATGGACGATACCATTCTTTATTAACTCACCGAGTGGCCACCACACCAATGTGAAGGGGTTTAGTTGTTACAGCCACAAAACGGACTGCTTAATTTAATTTATTACTATATTTATTGACAATTCTTAATCAATACTAATAATAATTAATCTGTAAGAGTAAGTTACTTTTTTTTCAGAGATATCGCGTTTATATATAGGCTCATAGGATTTTCATGAAATTTGGCAGATAAACACGTAGATATAAAAGACACAGGATAGGCCACTTTTTTCTTTTTCAACGCGGACGAAGTAACGGGCGCCAGCTAGTCTTTAATAATAATTATACTAAGATCGGCAGTGCACTAGTCGCACCTGTTTCCTTACTCTTGTTATAGACCTTACTGACCTTTTTACTAACCTTTCTGTAATTGTATTGGCAATAATGTTTACAATGATATAACAAAATGCGAACTATTATGTAAGGATTGGCGTTACATCGACCGTTGATTAATTGAACAATCAACTTTATCGTGGCAAATATTTACGGTGTTTATTGCGTTTGTAGGCACAGCCTACTTGCAAAGGACGATTAGCAGTCGAGTGTGCTACAATTTGAAAATCTATTAAACAATAAAACAATGAAACAATATTTAATTATAAATTAACAAATTTAAAATATAACGTTTATAGATAAAAAAAATAGAAAAACATAATTGATTAAGAAGTATGTGCTATCTTTTATAAGACACGATGGAGCTTATTTGTTGTATTTAATAAATTTATGGGACATCACCAAAATTTATCCCTATTTATGAAAATAGTGATAGATTTCTAAGAATAATTATAAGGAAAATATATGATCAATATAAACAAATCTATCTTACGAATTCAAATAAATAAATAATTATATTCCTTACTTTCCTTTGTATACAATAAATAAATAAGGAAATAGAATTCACAGAATTCAAATTTTTACCTTTTATTAAAATTTTTAGTTGGGTTGATGTATGTGCTCAGGATAGTCCGAGAGCTGGCGAACATTTCTGGGTAGGTATTTGAGACAAGCTGAAAACTTGTTCTATACGTTAAGACGTATAATACCCCAACACAGAACCTACAGACCTGACTGGGCTAAACAACCCTTATAAAGATATAATCTTGATTTTTTGTGTGTGTTTGAGCGTGTGTGTGACTTTCTTTCCTGAGGTACAATTTATTTACTTAGATAACTTATTTACTAGAATAAATTCATCACAATAAGGCTTTATAAACAGAGTATTTCAAGTTTTCTAGTTATAGTTAGTTTTTAGAAAACGAAAAATGCACTTACGCCGATCTCTCCGATACTTTTGATTGAACTACTGTGCACTCGAATACGAAACACAATTCAACGTCTATTCGACGCACGTCCGCATTTGTTAGTACCTACGTTTTACGTGTTGTAGTCTGGTTTACGTTTATTGGCAATTACCTTGCCTATTGAGCGTTCATTCAAATATAAGGACGCGTCTCCACAGCAACGATGTATTGCTTCATTCCCATACAAATTGACAGTTACGCGTTCGACGCGTTTGATCGAGTAAGACTCGCACTAGTCCCTGTCCACCGCTCACCCGCCGCTTTGAAATTATAGCAGCATGGCGTGAAGAATACTTCGATGATGCCGGATAATAATGACATTAATGTATTTGCTAAATATAGGTAATTACGGATAGTAATTTCAAATATAAATAACGCAGAACAACTACGCTCAGGAGCCGATTTCGGTGAATTTGTCGGTCAGGCCACCGGTGGGAACCTAGCCTTAGAGACCTAAGCAAGCACTTTAACCACTCGACCAATGTACTATTTATAAACTGGCTTTTTTAATTTCATTAAGTGTAATTAGTAAATAAGAAGGTACTAATACACTTAAATTTTCATAAAAATTCTTGTTAGCCATGTTGTTCATAGAATTTCATAAGAATAAAGCCATGCTTTGTTTCTCGTATGTTATCTATTTTGTCATACTGAGTTGTAATTTAATTCATTGTAAGGTATGTATTGATTATATTTGTTTTTTTTTATACCTAATTAACAGAGATAAAGCGTTAATATGCTCATGTAAATGTGTTTGTTTATTTTTGTTTGCGTGCTTTAATGATACATTGATATACTGTTGTAATTTCGAATGTTGAAATCTTTATTAATTTAATTTATTTAATAAATTAAATTAAATCAAATAAAATAATTTTGCTTTTTTGCTACACTGATTTTGATGAAATTTTACTAAGGATTCAATATGAAACCAGGACAAGGACAAATGCTTGTTTCTACATATATTTTAAATTAGCGCAACCGTAAGCAAAACTCCTTTCTAATTAAATTTAAAAAGTAAGTTTTCGGAATTCATCTCCACCTATGCACAAATAATAATCCCATGGATCGATTTACACTTA
The DNA here is from genome assembly GCA_918317495.1 of Synanthedon vespiformis. NCBI lineage: Eukaryota > Metazoa > Arthropoda > Insecta > Lepidoptera > Sesiidae > Synanthedon > Synanthedon vespiformis. The sequence goes on along the minus strand of OU906951.1, from coordinate 2,006,009 downwards.
TAAACTGAGTAGTACCTATTATAGTTATAAAATATTTACTACTACTATAAAACATTAAATTATAACTATAAATAAAAAATAAAAAAACTCGTTTGGAATGGTCAATAACCTACTACAAGAATGTAAGTAAAAGTGACTACTTACTGATTAAGTTATCCGTAACGAAAAAATCAATGACATGATAGATAAACACTTATAGAATATGTTCGCAATTTTTTTGCCGTTATCACTTTTAAAGAACAACTCTTAGCAGTAGTACTTGTTTAACTGTTTCGATTTTATGCCTAAGTATAATCTTAAACACACATTGAAACTGGTTTACTTTAAGCCATGTGTGCATCTGAGATCTTCTGTATGTGGAAACAAGTTGGTTTAAACTACACATATTTGTAGCTTCTCATTAAGTTCAAATAACAGAAAAAAATCACTCTTTTAAAGATCACTGTATAACCATTGCTTTAAAATGTAAAAGGTTTTAAATTGAACTAGGTATTTCGTACTTTCGTACTTTAAAATAAAAAAATATATAACTCCTAACAAAAATATATAGGCAATAATTTATTCAATCTTTATTGCTTATTTGTCACATCTTTATCTTTATCAAAATTTTTGCTAATCGTGGAATTTTTTTTTTTGATGATCCCTCCATAATAGTACTTTTTTCTGGATATACAGATCCTACCCTATGAGCGTTTACAACGTTTCCTTGACAACGTGTATGCAAAATTTCATTATGATAGGTTGAGTAGTTAAGGCGTGAAAGCGTAACATACAGTCATTCTCGAATTTATATTATTAGTAAGTACACATACCAGCAAGTACTGCATTTTCTTAAAAATAATTGTATATTAATTAAATAAATCGTTGAAACATTGACTTTAATTATTTGTGACAATATTTAAATCTTTGGTTGTATACATTACAGAAAATGTTTAGTTAATAAAATATTATGTCAAAATATTTAATTCAAAATTTTCCTCATTCTTGTTATTAAAAAATGCAATAAAATGGTAATAAACTGTTAGAACTGTGATTTAGAAGCATAATCAAGATGACACTTAACCGGTTATTCTTGGTCATACTTAATTTTTTTGTCACAAACTTGCTAATATGAGGCCAAAAGCTATTCTAATTATATTAGAATAACCTCAGGAAAACATGTAAGGAAAAGATCAGAATTCTACCTTCTGAATGATGATACTGCAGTAGACGATAACCAGTAGACGATACTGCAGTTTGAGTGCCATGCTATATTCTTAAGTATATGCTATATCATTAAGTAATTGCGTCAACTCACATTTATTTCTTTGAATTTTGTTTTTATATTATTAATTTCTTGTACTTACTTTTTTATATACTATATCTTATATAATTTATACAACGGCTCTACATATGATACCTCATATTTTGTTAGAACGGTTTACAAATCCTTTTTTATTTTGACGTCTTACAGAAGACCACCATGCAATAACAATTGTGCAGTGAGTGAGTAAACGATGTCAAGGTAATACTTACCGCTATTAACATTTTATCCTTATTCTTGACCTTATCAGGGTAGCACTTGCATGGTTGCTTTTGTTACCAGGAAAGTGAACTTATCTGCTGCTCTTTTCACTTGTAATATAGATATAATAATAAAGTTTGTAATATATTATAGAAGCAATGATTTAGTCGGTAGACTAAACATTTGGTTGCCGAAATATGCAAGCTGCAATTCTGGTTGGCTACACTTATGAGTATTTTTCGATTGCCTACATTAGAATAGCTCTAACAGTGAAAATTGAGGCAACGCACTTGTCTTGGAAAAGTTGTTTTCCAAAGATATGTCACGTCATTGAGAAGAGGCTTCTCATATGTTAATAGATAATTGCAATGGTAATTTATACTTACTTAGGTATACAAGTGAATGTCTAATCTCTTTTAAAATTCCATCCATATGTATGTACACGGCTTAAAATAATACGCAATATGTACTTTAATCACTCTCGTTGCTAAACGCGATGTTGTTTCTAAGTGTCTACCTAGAAACGACATCAGTAGTTCTGTGCTGAGTCAAACTGGCTTTCTAGAGGTGACTTACTCCTGGTTCACAGTTCAAAAGTTTAACTATAAACTAAAATGTTATATAAAGTTTTAAAATGCTTCTAATTACTATATCATTGAGGCTTCTTTAGCCGACACTTAATGCCTAAAGAATGAATTGAGAACTCACACAGTATTTCTTCATCACATCTTTTAATACCAAAGTCTATATATAAAACTCTGAAGCGAGATATATAAGACCGTTTAACATACCTACATTAGATACATGACTCTCTATGGAAGAGTGGTGGGCGAAAGTGAACATATAATTACGATTTAGTACACATTCGTCACACTATTTGGTAAAAACTGACGAAAACGTCATTATTGGTTTTCCACAATTGTCATTTCTGAATAAAGCGTAAATTAGTAAGTAGTATATTATACTATACATACATTTGTATATTATTCTACCTGACCCGGTAAACTTCGTACCGCCCCGTTCGTGTATATTTCAGATGTTTTAATACTTATTCTTTTCAGGGCGAATTTAAGATAATCTAATATAAAATCGGTCCAGCCGTTCTCGACTTATAATTGGTGTAACTAACGTGACTTTCTTTCATGTATTCAGATAGATATATAATAGTATTTATATTATGTATTTATGTTAGCACAATAGGTATTGATATTTCAGACAAAATACAATAAAATCTTCTCTGTGATTCCTCTGGATATGATTCGTATTGTAAGCTAAACATCATATCCAAGCACATTATATAAGCATTTTATTGTGAAAATAACTTTATTCATTACCAAACATTAACTAATTTCATTAAAAGTAATTCATAAAGTACGAGTCAATCAAAAAAGTTGGCCCAATCAATCGTTTTGCGTTATTATAACAGTTTCGCCCATAATAATGTCTTGTAAATCGATTTCAGCTTGCTTTTTTCTCTCATTCCTTTCCTTTCTATGCTGTGCAAAGAACCATCTGTGAATAAAAGTGTTTACATTACTATAATGTCAACAGTGCCAGTGTTTTGTAAACTTTGCCTCATTTATTATCGTCACAGGCTCTTGAATGGAAGAAAATTGTTTACATTCCTTGTGCTAATCTTTTGCGATTAAATTGATTCGATTCATTTTAATTTTTCATATCTTAAACCTTGCAGTTGTACTGAGAAATAAGTATTAACACTTACAAATTTACATGAACAATTTTTTTTGCGATTTATGTTATGTTATTCTGGTATAAAAAACCGTATAAATAAATTAAAGAAACAGATAAATGTTATATGATGTGTATGGTTTATCATTCCTTTTAATTATTGTCAGATAATAAATAACATGAATCTATGGACTCAATCAAGTTGATTACTATTGCACAAGAAATGTATAATCTTACCAGGTTGCCTTATTGCGCATAAATTATAACATTAGCTACAAAGTTTATAACTTCAATCCTTTGATAAAGAATGCACTACTGCATGCACCACTTTCAAACAAAATCACTGCGAAAAAGTGTCCATTTATATATTTTTTTTTTATTATTTTTTTTATACATGCTATAACGTTCTCTCGATAATTTCTGATAAAAATATGAATAATGTATATTTAATTTGCATGACTTTATTTGAACCTTAACAATTAGTAATAACGGTTGAAGTCATAACACGTCTTCATCTTAAGGACAACTTTGTGCAACTAATTTGAAATATCACCTCAACTACTATTGTCTATTGTGATATTCTACAGAAAGAGGTTACATTACAGAAAGAGGGTACATTACTTGATAGCGGTTACATTATCAGAATCTAATGTAACCTCTATCAAAGTTCTATCCCTATAATTTTTGTAAGAGTGTCTAACCGGTTGCCCAGTTTCTTTCTGCAGAACTTTCTGTTCCTTGTCAATTACTATAATAACATTGGATTACAGAAAAACACTTGTAATAAATAAATAATGTCTTACGATAATATGGCTATAGGTGGCAATGTCATTAAAGCGCTGAACACAAATACAGTGCCAGAAAACAAAACTATTGTATTGGCATACATCGCTGAGTATGTGGGGTCGAACATTAAAGCGCCCACAGTTTCCACAAGACTGAACAAAGAGTTCATTTTGCCTAAAACAAAAAGACAATTTTAAATATGTATCCGTTATGTTCTTCCTACAGAGTATTTGTTTAAAAATTCAATATAATTTCAACACATACAATATAACAACTATAACTATATACCTATGACGAATTACGTAATTTTTATACTGTAGTTAATCCATACTAACATTATACAGAGAAAATATTTGTATATTTGTTTGTAATGAATTTAAACTCAAAAACTACTGGAACGATTTTAAAATTATTTTATCCATAGAAAGCTATATTATCAGTTGTTTTAATACTCTACATTCACACTTTTAATATGTGTGTACTACACAGAACTTTCATTCGTAATAGGAAGAAAATCCAAAGTATGTTACATTCTCTCTTACTTTGTACGCGACTCGCCATTTTTTATATGTTAAGTAAGTTTAATGTGTACTCTACTTAGTTATTTAATTAGACTATGATCATACCCATTTCCTCACTAGGAACCAATTTGGAAGCCATCGATCGCAGCGACGTGAAAGTGGTTGCATTTAGAATTTCCACTATCGGCACTGAAAACGTAAACATTTAATTTAGCGACAGCATATTTGCTGTAGAATATTCTGACTCGTTCCGGTTTCAAAGTTATATTTGAATAAAGCTTATTTACTCTGTTATATTAGGAAACATTATTATGTAGGTATATATTCGTTTAAAACATAATATATTATGTATGTTTTATGTTCACCTACCACCGGCAGCCTGTGTGTAGACCTTGATATAAAAAAATAATAATATTATATTGATTCTGTAGAATTATAATTATATTATAACACTAATTTATTTGAGGGATTTTTTCAAAAAATTTTTTCAACAAGTATTTTTTTTTCGATTTGAGTCAAATCGTACATAGTACCTAAACGTTAAATTTTAAAAATGTATATATAATTACCCATAAACATATGAAAGTCTGTTTGTACAAGGGAAATTAGTACAGAACCAGCCAGTTTGCTCACTACCGATATGAGGCATAAAACTGAGTCGTGGAAGCCCCAACGCTTGCTGAATACACTGATTGAGAATAATGCACCTAAAATTTTAATTAGTTTTTAAAAATACATACAAAAATGATTAGCCTTCGTGTATTGATCTACACTAATACACTATAAAGAAAAATATTGATTTTTTAAATATTTACTAAAAAAAAATCAATTAAAGACAGAATTTATAGCACACTAGCTGGTGTCTGCGACTTCGTCCTCCTGAAATTTATTGCTGTCATTGATAAATGACATTAAACTTTTGTCAAGAGTTAGTTCTTTATTTTTAGATGGTTCCGCGGCTCTATTTTAATGTTAAAGTAAGGTTAAGTCAAATTAAAGTCGAAATTTGCTTGAACCAGGACAATTGTCAGTTAAGCCAAAATTTTATTTTAAACTTTAGTCTGTCAGTTGTCTGTTTAATGCTTGTTTCAAAAGATAACAAGAGTCTACGACTTGATAAATGAATGAATTTGAAAATTGATTAAGGTTTTCGTACTTCGACTGTACATTATTTAGTGTACCAATAAAACGTTCCAAAGTTTCATGACGATTGGTTGAGTAGTTAAAGTGTGAAAGCGTAACAAACATATAATATAATATTAGTTAGGATGCTATAGTTTCAGAAAACTAAAAGGCTGCACATTTTATATGTATACTTAAAGAATTCAAAAGAAAAAAATATAGTTGAAAGTTTGTTTGCATTGAATGGGCTCCAAAACTACTGGACTAAAAATTCTTTCACTGTTGGGAAGCTGTATTATCAACAAGTAACATCCATATTAATATTATAAATGCGAAAGTAACTCTGTCTGTCTGTCTTTCTCGCTTTCACGCAAAAACTACTGAACCGATTTAAATGAAATTTGGTATACAGGTAGTCTAGAGCCTGGGAAAGGACATAGGGTACTTTTCATCCAGAAAAAAAGTAGTTACTGTTCCCGAGGGATCAAGAATAATAAAATAAAAAGACTAACGCCTGGCGAAAGCGTTATAGCAACAATACATCAAGCGATTATATTGCTTTCGCTGACGAAAGGGGTCATCTGAAAATATTATCACATAATTACATCGTATTATACGCGGACGAAGTCGCGGGCACCAGCTAGTAGGCTATATTTTAAAAAGTTACGCGGGCGAAGTCGCGTGCAACAGATAGTTTAATAATAAAATTAGTACTTTATGCTCACCAATAGAATGTGTAATGACGCTATAAGTTGAATACATGCTGTATTTGAGAGCATTCCATTTAAGCTTGTATCTTGTATACAAGTAGAACACTTGTCTTTCACCTGAAGATGAAAACATAACTTACTTAATATTAAAAAAAAAAATATTTGTGTATAAATGTAAATTTATTTAAAATCTATAAATCCCAGTCGTCAGCAACATTAATGTGGTTGGCACATATAAAGTTATGCCAAAATTATAATTCAAATTCTATTATAGGTGATTTCACCGATAATCAATTATTACCTCAAATTTAATAACACAAACCAAACATAAATAAGTTTTGTGGTGATGGTTGAACATGTCTGTGGTTAACATTTTGTGACAAGTGATAACTATGTTATTGACTTACCATGATTTGGCCCATATATGATAGCCACTACTAAAAGGTTTAGGATTATTTTCATTCTCATATTTCCCTCTCTTTTCCTTAACGCTACTTTTGCAGTTTCTTTTATCAAGGTTACACCGTCTGAGCAATTTATTGGTCCAGGCTAGAAAAAAAGCTACTTTTATTATGTTACTCTATATTTTTCAAGCGAATGCAAGTGTGCGAGATGTCTAATATTTAAAAAAAGTTGGCTTTTCGCACATTTCGTACGAAATGAAAATGTGAGAGATCACAACTAAGCCACTATGAACATGAATGGCTATGGAACTATAAAATAGCCAATTATTATACATTTCTACAAAAAAAATATTTTCTAAGTTCAAGTTCGTAAGTTGTTTCTAATTTTTTTTTTATAAATTATAATAAATTAATAAAATTCTAAAATCACATAATTTTTAAAGGAACTTTATGTGATATTATTTCCTTTTTTGGTAAAAACAGTTTTTAATAGGTTTCAAGCGGACTTTAAGTAAATTCTATAAGTGCAATTAAGGATAACTATAATTACTAAATACTCCATTTTTCCTATAATTCCTAAATAGTATAAAGTAAATAAATTCTTTTAATAATTTACTAACCTTTTCGTGTTCTGTGGCATTCTTGGTATTTCGTTTTAAGTATATGCAACCGTATGTTATAGTTATCAAGTAAATGGTTCCACATATGGTAAAAATCCCGTAATAACCAAAATACTTCAATAAGATTCCACTTAAGGAGGTACCTATTGGTATTCCAGCTGTCAAACATAAATTTACAAGACCCACACGAAATGTTCTAGATTCTTCACTGGTTATATCACTTATGTAACTGAAAACACCCAAGTAAACCATTACCCATCCACCTGTTAATGCTGGAAATATTGCTTCAAGGAACATAGTGACTTCGACGTTAATTTCATAGAAGAAAAAGGTGCTTACTAAATTACTGATACAAACTAAAAATTCTCCAAGCAGTGGAAGCAAAATACATAGTTTTCTATTCCCAGTCCGATCGCTCCAGGCTCCCATGAAAATCACCAAAAATATTGGTATACTAGTTTGTATGACACTTTTCCAGATTTCTATAGAAGATATAACTCTCTGTATGGCGGCTTCATGTTCAGTCATATTGTCTTTCTTGTGTATCAGGGCGTCACATATATCATCTCCCAATGCTAACTTAGCACGACAGGTTTTGTCTAAATTAAGATTCTGAATAGCAAGTCTTGATAACATGGATGGTATGACGAGCCCTGCCATTATTGGTTCCACTGATATATTGCATTTTACATAACGAAGCTTATCTAAGAGACTCTTTCTCTCGAATTCTTTCTTTTTGGACTTCTCTTGCAGTGGTTTTTCTTCGGGAGCATTTTTCTCTTCGTTGATTATTGCCATGTTTTCTTTACAATCTATATTAGAGGAATGAGCTGCTAACCGAAATGTTTGTTCCATAATAAACTTTATCAAAATACAAATACTTTGCTTGTATTATATACGGTTTGCTCTATTTTGATTATGTCAGATTATAATAAAGTTTATGTATTTATACTCGGCCTGGTTCCATTATTATGATTTCTTAAGTTCATCATTCAGTTTCGTAAAATAATTTTATTTGTTCCTAGTAATAAACTGGGTAAACAGTTAATTATAAATATCATAACTGCTGTTATAAATTGAGTGGCAATTATCCAAAAATTTTGAGAAACTATTGTAAAATAATACTATACATTTGATTCATGTTGTTGCAAACCTTGGTTAAGTTAAATAACAGAGGTGAATAACCATTGGGCTAGTTTTTTAAACTATTGGACCGGTGATGGTGATAATTGCGAATCCTCGTGTTGCATTAGTCCCTAATCGACATTCCATTTTATCCACTGTATACCTGTCTGTCTCATACACGAATAAAAAATGCCGATCTTTTATTGTTTTTTTTTTATCTATAACCAATTAAATGTTTTTTACTGAATTAAAATACTAGAAAGATAAAATCTGTGTTACCTATGCTAAGCAAATATATACTTAACAGGAAAGCAATAAAAATAATTTACCTTAAAATCCCAGCCTGTAAAAACAGCTTTTCTTTGTATTAATTTTATCTGTCCTTGATTTAAAACTTAACTAATTGTTATTTACTTTGCGTATTTGTCTGCTTCCATTGCGTGACTATCATATTCTAGATAGCGATTGTACATAACAATTACTAAGACAATTAATAAAGAAAACTTACTTCTTTTGCGTAACGACGACTAATTGTTTTAATTTTTTTAATTAAAATGTTTTTTTAGATCTTGAAAAATGCTCAAGTTATGAAGCATAGATAAAAAGTACACCTTGATGATAACATAAAAGTTAACATTAAAGTTCTTAGATAATATACCCCTTGAATACATTGTAATGCGTTTGCTACATTCGTAAATATTAATTGTAATAATTTCTAACCACAGTAGCTGCATGTTGCCTTTCAGTCAACTGTTATTGTTATTTAACTATTACCTACATTATTCACATGTTTAAAGGGTCTCACCGGATAAGTATTAAAACTAGTATGAGTTTTAATATCAGCACACTCTGAATACATTTTTGGTAAAGATTCTCAAACGATTTTTGAGATAACGCGCCAAGTTTATAATTTTTTGAATATATTTTTTTCAAAAGCATTTTTTTCACATTCCTACACCAACCTGTTTCTACACCAACCAAATAAATTGTAGATATTCTTTAGGGTGTGTATTTTCACTGCAGCAAGTTGGATCAAAATAAAAAAGGCGCTTTTTGAGTTATGAAAACGAAGAACAATAAGAACAATTTCGTTACTGAAATTGTTCTTTATTTCAAGCTGAAAACATTTTAGAATCTACCTATTAGTTAGCCTTTCGAGTTCAAAAACGTAAGCACTTTACATTTTTGAGCCACACGAATTAAAAACATCGACTTTCTTAATCTAAGTTTTAATTTTTTCAACGAGACGTTATTCAAAATCTTATTCCATAGATTAAGAAAATTGTTTAGGGATATTTGTATTAGGGACTAACTACTGCGTTCCAGTTGTGCGTCTGACTCCGCTTGTGTCTTAACTTACACAGATGAACTATATATCGTTTCCTTGCTCTGCAGAGCGCGTGCGAGTTCCAATTCCATGTTGATAAATATAGCCGAAAATAATAATGTTTTCACATGTCCGAAGTTTTCACATTTATTTTTAATATTATTTTTCACTGACAATTCGGACACAAAAAAGCGTTGTATATTTTAAAATCCCTCATCGGATTATCATCGGATAATTTTACCTTTACCTATAAATTGCAGATTTGGCGAAATGTTTTATTCAAAAATACTTTTGAGATATTTTAATTCGCTCAGTAATATATTGATGGAAATTTTATTAATGATTAATTTATTTTGATTACTAGTAGAATTACTTAAATAAATACTTAACACAAAATAATTCACAAATTTTCAGTCAATTCAGAAACAATCTTTAGAGGAGTTCGGAATTACAACATATTAAAATTTAACAAATAGTTTATTTAGGGCGAGATTTTTTTATCCAACAATTGTAATTATTATATTTCAGGTATTTATTCCATAAATATTTTCTCGTCAGCTAAGTCGATACTCGCTAGTAGAGGATCCAGTTTAGTTTCCTTTGTGTCAACAATTTTCTTTTCATTCGTAGCGTTTTCTTGTTTTTCCGACGCTCGGCAACTTTTTCTGTTTTGTATGAAAAACCATCTGTAAATAAAAATTAAATTAATACAGCTTTATCGCTTTGGAAATTATAGAGTAGATTATTCACTAAGGTATTTTGATTTGATGGGAAATATTACGCATTAGGTACTGTAGACTTTAGATTTTTATAGAATATTTCACTCATAATCAGTTTTCGTATCTCCGATTTTGTTGCTTTTATTTAGGTAAACATTAGGCATTCGAATAAGAACCAGGAGTGTATTGAACATTATACGCACATAAAAAATAATATCGGCGGGAAAGTAAGGAGAGTACTTAAGTAGTACACTATTCCTGCATCGATTTCCAATGTCATCATGTAAATCCAGGAGTATATTGGTCCAAAGACCATTGATGTCACCACTTCCATTAAGTTGAACAGAGATGTCATTTTACCTGGAAATAAATTACGTAAATGACGTTTTACGAAAAAGGTATACCACGCCTGTGCTGGGTGTGGGTAAACCACAGTAAATGTTATTATTGATCATATAAGAAGAAGTTATATAAAAGAAGCCCATTGAATAAGTAAGAATACGTTTCCATAACTGAAATATTTTTAAACAGCGAATACCTAGGTATCAATTAAGTGAAATTATTTTCCTCAATGAAATAAGAGTAAACATACTCGTACTCAAATCAAAGCTGTCTAAGTATAAAAAGAAGAGTTAGCTTTTCTAAAATGTGATGCGGCAGTAAATACTCACCCAATTCATCGCTACTAACTAATTTAGACGAGATCGATCTGAGTGCAGTGAAAGACGTTGCATTAAACATTTCAACTGCAACGGCTGTAAATAACGAAGCAAAAAATGTATGTATGTATTCGTTTTCCTATGTAAAATGCATAGGAAAACGAATGTTAGAGCCAAAGAGACTTCAAGATGTAATCACACTCATATAAGCTAATTAAGCTTTTAAATATTTATTCCTTAATGTTAATTCTTTAGTAATATTTAATTCCTTAATAAATTGAACTCGTGTAACTAATTATACTATAATAACTATGCCAAATCACTTACCAAGGTACATTTCCATATTGTTCCTAGCCAGGCCAGTGGCGAGACCACCAATAACTTTACTAACATTTGATATAAGCCCTAGAACAGAGTCGTCCCATTTAAAGCGACGACTGAATAAGCTAATTGAGATCAATGCACCTAAAACAAAGAAAATTAATTGCATGCACATGAACAGTGAATGGCTTAGTTGATGAACTTCTATTCTATACAGAATTAGATGTTTATAAATTTATAACTTGCTATAGTGCTTTACATGATTTAATTATTGCTTATACATTTTTTAAAGAAGAAAGTCTATTAGGCAGGCTAAAAGTCAAATTGAAGATTGGTGACGGTCAACTTGATCACATATAAATACAAGTAATACTGTACAATGCACTCTGTGAATTCAAGTGCAAGACTAATTAATGTAACATTTTTTATAACTGCTACAATATTAGAAGTTAAAGAATTTTTTTATATAAATAAAAGGGTCAAAGCTCTTACCAAGCGAATGTATGCATATATAAAAAGTGTTGTAGAAACTGTACTTGAGCGCGTTCCAGTTGAAGCGGTATCGTGTGAACAGATATCGGACTGTGAATTCTCCTGGAAAAATCGAACGAGATTTGTTTTACTTTCTGCACACGAAGTTTAATCCTTGCGTACGTGGTCAGGGGCATGTCGTAGAAAATGTTCCAATTTCAAATCGCGTGGCTTTTAAACACAGTATCTGTGCAATCGCGGTTCACGCGTCTTTGAGTTTAATTTGGGCTTTTATCACACCAATTGAAGGTTTTATAGTAATAATTTAAGATTTATTGTATGGCTGTTTGAAAATAGCGTCTATTCTAGGAGCATTTGCAGCTCCTTACTAAGTAATTCTTTTAGAATTTTGTACTTTGAACACGTACATCTATAGTTATATAAATAGGTTTTATATAAAAGTCAGCAGACAGGCCAACTTCACGGCACGTAAAGGAGTGTAAGTGTTAAAATCACTGGAATAAGATTCAAAATAATATGTTGAGGAAAAATCCTTAATACCGTTGAAGAGGAGATGTATTACAAGCATTTTTATTATTTAAAAAACAATCATTCTAATTATAATTTCCTTGACGTCATACAAAACATTATCTAAAAAGCAAATCCTATTGATAAAATTTTTATTAGTTATGTATAATAAGTCTTATTACTTCGTCACAAGAGATTATGTGAGTTATTTTTACTCGATGCAGACTTTTAAAATGTAGTACCAAAGATTAAACTGAGAGGTGACTTTGCTATGTCCTTAACGCTCGCATGACTTGTAAAGAAAGAATTTAATAAGGCTTCTCTCTTACAAGGCTCTTTCTAAATCGTCATACATATAATAATAAAATTTTTGTTCGTCTGTGTTTTTGTACACGCAAACCGTAGAAACGGCTTAACTGATTCGAATGCGATTTCCAATGATATACATGTAGTATAAGTTTCCCGTAAGATTTAGTATTTGTTTTATTCCAATCGGTTTACAAATGAAAAAGTGAAGTTATATGAAACTAGCTGTTGCATGCGACTTCGTCCGCGTAACTTTTTATAAAATATAACCTATGTTACTCGCTGATAATATTGATTCCCAACAGTGAAAGAATTTTTCAAATCGGTCCAGTATAGTTTCGGAACCTATTCAATTCAAATAAACTAACAATCCAATTTTCCTCTTTACAATATTCAGCCGAGCTTCAGTCGATTTAAATGAAATTATTGATAATTTGTTGAGCCATGATTGGATGTTATTCCGATTACTACGCGTACGAAGTTGTCGGCACAGTTCAGTGACTTAGGCAGTTAGGCACAGTTAACATATATTTTATAAAGTGACGCGAACGAAGTCGCGTGCAATAGCTAGTGCAAAATGATTGAAATTTGTGAGGCGCTACTATAACACGTAGTTGTAAAAGAAGTTTGCGTGATAAATCAGGAGCCACTTGATCGTCCGTCTTCTGAAATATTCTTTAATATCCTTGTAGAAGTTGATTATAATGGAGTTCCACAAGGCATGGTGAATTTTATTTCGTAGCTTCAAGTAACCTTTTAAATAAAACATTACTGATATTACTGATAGAAAGACGCCCATTCAGTTGCATTCTTGCAGTTGCAAGTCAGATATCAAGTAAACAACTGTTAATCAAACAGGAAAAATATTTATACTACTATAAATAAAAAATAATAATTTAATTATTGAAAATTTAAATTGTTTTATAAGAAGTTTCTACTTCCTAAATTTATTTTGTTGCCTCCGACACGTTGCGGAAACAAATATTTATTGCAAGACGAAGAAAAAGTGGGTAAGCAGTCAGTACGTACCATAAGCCGGGCCGTATATGAAGGCAATTGAGGCCAACACCAAAATAGACTTTGTTCTTCTGTTATTAGGTCCTTTTTTAAATGCCACTGTTAAGGTATCCCTCACGTGTTTTACGTCAAAAAAGGATTTTAGGAAACCCCACACGCCGGTCGACTCATTCTGTAATTATATCCGGATTAATCAACCTTAACCTCCTCAGAGCGGTTTTTGGTAGAAGATTACGCTTTAGGTGACGGATAGAAGATGTGGGTAAATCTTGACGAATCAACTATGTTAGTTAATTATTACTTAGTGATGAATTACAGAGATAAAATTTAATTAAAAAGGTTACGTTGAGTAAAAAAGTTTTAAAGTACCCATTATAATAACAATAATAGTTATAAATCACTAAACCGTCGATGAAGAAAATTCACAATTACTTACCCCATTTTTTTCTGGAGGAATTCTCTCTGGATCCTTAATGTAGAGAATACCATAAACTATGCTAAATAAATACAAGAGCGCACTTAACGTAAACACACCATAGTATCCTATTTGGTTTAAAATAATGCCACTCAATGCTGATCCAATTGGTCCGCCAGCGGTCAGGCAAAGGTTTGCTATTCCCACTCTAAATGTCCTCGACTCTTCGCTGGACACGTCACTTATGTAACTAAATGCTCCCATGTAAGTTGTTATCCATCCACCTGTTATAGCTGGAAGGAATGCATCAAAAAATATAGTTATCTGAACAGGCAGTTCGTAGAAGAAGTACGCGTTGAGCATATTACTCAAACAAGTCAAGAAGTCTCCTATTATCGGGAGTATTATACACAACTTTCTCTTTCCGGTTCTGTCACTCCATGCACCGAGGAATAGTATCAAAAAACTTGGTATGGCTGTTAGGATTACATTCTTCCAAACTTCCATTGATGAAATAAGCTCTTGTACCGCCAGTTCCTGTGCCTGATACTTATTCCCTTCTTTGGCAATGAGAGCATCACAGACGTGATCACCGTATGCCATATTGACGCGACATGCTTTGTCCAGATTAAGATTTTGAGTTGCAAGTCTTGACAAAACGCCGGGAACAACATAGCAGGCCAGAACAGGTTCTAGAGTTATGTTTGCTCGTATATACTGAAGTTTTTCTTTTAAAGTTTTCTTTTTAGGTGGCGGTACTTTGCCCTTTAGTGGCTGTTCTTCAGTAGCCATTTTGTGCTCTGATAAATTACTGAAGTACTACATAAATGTGATGGAAGTTTTCATGATATGAACACCTTATTTACATCAATCAAATATTAGCACAAGTTGCGATCTAATTATGAAATACTATCAGTATCTCAATGGCAAACATTACAATCGACTGAAGATATATCGCATTGTGTTCTTTCAAGTTGTTATGACCTGTATTTGAATTCAGATAAGGTTAAATTTTAAATGGACAGCTAAATCTGATACAACGTTTAGAATGTTGCTTGTTGTCAAATCTACGAGCAAATACAAAGACTGCATGCGATTATTATTTACTTACACAGTAGTTGGATCATATTGTGTTGTACTTAGAGAGACATAATTATCCACCACAGTCATGTTTATAATTCAATTCGTCTGCTATTTTTAAAGTTTCATATTACTATATTATTACATTACTATTGATAATAAATTTTGTAATAAAAACGGTTTCAAAGATCTCTTCGAAAACATATTCGATAACTAACCAATCTCGATACAACGTAGCAAAAAGCAAAAATAGCAAAAATAATTCAAGAAAATTAGTATGACTATAACGTTTCCTCATCCCTTCCCATTAACCTTAAGGCTAACCGCGTACTAGGCAGCCTGGATGCGGCAGCCAATTGAACATAATTATGACGGTGTGCGCCCGCGCACTTAGCAACCACAAGCCGTCTTATGTTTAACTGGCTGCCGATGCCTGGCTGCCTAGTGCACGGTTTAAACTAACTGCAGAAAGGTCAGCAGCGAATTGTGTTAAGCGAAGATAGGCCTGACGAACTTTACATTAAAAAATACTCAATGGAGATGGTTTTTGTGCTTCTACATTTTAAGAAGGGCGATGTCAAGAGGGCACAGCAAGTTCACGTTAACTTCACGCAGTTTTCATCAGTCAATGCCCACAAATAGGAATTATGCGACTCAAGTTTGTGTTAAGCTAAATTGGCTTTTCTCATCGAGAAAACTTCCGTTATTTCGTAGTAGGTGCTATCTAAAAAATCTGAAGTTGGAAAGAAATCTGATGAAAAGTTTACGTTTCATTTACATTTTTACTTTTTACTAATTTTTAATTTAGCTCTCTCACAAAAATACTGATTGTGGTAATGTACCTACAATACCTACATTAATTAAAAAATACTTTAATTAATTAAAATAATTTACTTAATTTTTATACTCAGTATCTATAACTTGGTAACATAATATTAGTAATTTTCTGTATTTATATGTATGTATATTACTTAAACCTTTAAGCTACTTTCAAAGAAAAAAAATATATATCTTATATTATGCAAATATTCAGGACATTACTTCAGGACGTAAATTCAGGAGTCTACTTTTGGACAAGTGAGATTTTCTTCTGAAGAGACCGACACGGTAAAAAAGTATATAATGGGAGTATATTTTTCCTTATAAACTGAATGAACTCACAAAGGATGTCTTACGGTAATGCGGTTGTGTTCTCAGGGGAACCGTCCTGTTCTGTCCCCGCTACCGAGTCAATGCACTTTTATACTACGATAGGGTGACCATGGTTTTGGATCTAAACTGACACTTTAGGTTCCAGGTTAGTTGATTTAACCGTAGAATACTTGTAAACCTTATTGTTTGATGAAAAATATCTATAGAATCTTCTATATAATCTCACAAAAAGAAAGTTAATATTATATGAACTATATTAATGCCAAAGTTATTTATATTTATGTTTAAAAGTTAATACATTTGCCAAGCTGCATCTCGGAGTGTTCTGAGCTTCATAAAAACAAACAATCTCTAATCTTAGGAACTACTGGTTCGAATAGAAAAATTCTTTTTGTGTTGAATAGTCCATTTATCGAGGAAGGCTATAGGCTATAGAGAATGCGGACGAAGTCGCGGGCACCAGCTAGTTCTTCAATAAAAATGTGGCAAGTTTTTAATAAACTGTATAACAATGAATAATAATGATCAAAATAAGTATAATATTCCTGATTTCAGATAAATCGTGGTTACAATTGTGTTTTGTTGAAAAATGTGGCATGTTTTTAACAAACTGTATAACAATGAATAATAATGATCAAAATAAGTATGATATTCCTGATTTCAGATAAATCGTGGTTACAGTGTGTTTTGTTGAAAAATGTTGAAAAATTCCCTCCACCCGCAGTTTGCGGTCCCGAGATGGCATTGTTTTTCTAACACTAATTTACTGCTAACATATTTCTGCTTTAAACGGAACTAGCGGAATTTTGAACTAAACTAGAACATTTCATTTTTTTTGAAGCGTCTTGAGTTTAGCTACCACGTATAGTTTTTTTCTGTGAGTCTCTCTGTTAAAAAAGGAATGACCATATTTTATAAAGTAAAAATTATTAGCAATAAAAAAAATGCTACAAAAGTTCTAAAATTATTAACAAGTATCAAGCTTCATTTAAGTTTTGGAGATTATCGCATTTATGATATTTCTAGCTGTGCCTGCAACTTCGTACGTTTTTGAAAATCCCATAGGAACCGAAAATATTTTAAGGAAATAGAGTATCCTAATGTTAATGCTATATGGTAATAACTTATTGAAAAAAACAAACAAAAATATTATAAATGCGAAGTGCATTTATAATATTACTAGTGCCCACTTCGTTTTTTGAAAATCCCACAGGAACCTAACGTAGGATAAAAAACTTTAGTAGTATTTGCGTTATTGAGTAACGAACATCCAAACATACAAACTTTCGCATTATTAGGACTAGGATTATTAGGTCAATAGATTCAAAGGACCGATAAAAAAATCTTATTTATAAGCACAACCACATGGGATATCTCATGTGGGAGCTTATTCTGCGAGAGTACCCTTGATGAAATTGTTATTTGAAGCAACCCAAAACTAAAATATGAATATATTGCCAGTAGAACATATTCAGTTTCGGTACAAAAGCAACCTTGAAAATAAGGTCCGAGAGTTTGACAATATAGCGTCAAAGTTTCTTCTCACGTTTGATCTTTTGAACAACACAAAAAGTTTCAGTATAAGGTACGAGTAGCAACGTAAGAATAAGTGAAATGTAAAGTTTCTTGGCGACAACGTAACATTGAACACGGTGCTTTGTGAGGTACGGTCTCATTGCAGCCTGTTAGCGGGATATTATCCCGGTTTCTGGTTTAAGTTTATAACTAGCTGGTGTCCCACGACTTCGTCTGTGTTGATAATTGAAAAATATAAAATTATATGAGTTATAATCACACAGCAATACACATCTTTATTGCTGTGACAATGACGCCTTCACAATATTTAATTTTTTTTAGTAAATATCCCTCCGAAACACAACATTTTTCTAGGATAAACAGTATCTATCCAATAATTGGTAAGTAATCCAGGTAAAAAACTATCTAAATACATGCCAAACTTTATTCAAATCCGTGGCGTTTTTGAGTAACAAACATACAAATTTTCCCATTTATAATATTACTAGCGACCCGCTTCCTGCTTCGCACGGGTTCAGTTTTTTTTGCCAACAATATATAAAAACTTGCTTGTTTAACACTCTCTCCATTGATGAAAACCGCATGAAAATCCGTACCGAAATTTTAGAGATAATTTAGACGCGGCGGGGAACTTTGTTTTGTAATACTTAAGGAAATTCTAGACTATGCTAGGTAGGTATACATCGTTTAATATTATGCATGATTTTTTCCATAAAACGCTGCACTGACACTGTGACCGCGCCTTTATACATAACATGCTACTTTGTTGAGTTGAAACACGTTAAAATGTTACAGAGCTCTGGCTCTTGCAAGATATTGAAAATCCATTCAAATTTTCTCGCATGGATTAGCATTTGTGTACTTCCAATGTATTAGTTCGTTTCAAAGAATCAATATTTATAATGGAGGATATAATTATAGGAGTTATAATTATAGTTCGATTCTGATAATTTTGAATAACACTAATTAATTTCATCATCAATTACACTAATTAGCATTAGGTACCTAATTGTATGATATTTAATTCCCATAGTAATAGCCTTGATATACAGCAAATATATATTATTTAGGTGATATATCTATACAGACAGAAATAGAATTAATGTGTGTATACTATGTTAACATAACAATTTATACTAGCTAGAGCCCACGACTTCGTCCGCGTTAAAAAGAAAATTATAAGAGTAATATAATGCTTGACATCCTTGTCGCTTTGACGATTTTTTAATATTTAGACGATCCTTCAGTAACCTAATATTTTTCAGGATAAAAAGTATCATTCATGTACCTATGTTAATGCAGGTAATAAACTATCTGTGTGCCAAATTTTATCTAAATCCGTTCAGTAGTTACAAACATTCTCCATCTTCACAAACTTTCGCATTTACAATATTAGAAAGATTCGCATAGGTATAACTTTAACTTGACATCTGGGCAATAAGTTCCCACGGGAAATATTTTACACTTAAATGTCTAAGTTAGATGTCGCTTTGCATCTGTTTCGAAGAAAGTTTGCTATTAATATGCTAGATGGCGTTTTCTTTGTATTTTATTAAGTAAAAGTCGTAATACAGGTCAACACTCAACGGCCCACTTGATGGTCGGCAGCGTACTTGCATCACCAAGTTAAAGGACTACCTAAGGCGTTGCTTTTGTTGTAGGCGACGATAGCCCATCAAGTGGGCTTATAATAAAAAAAATACCATAAAAACTAATTGCTTTTAAACACACCAGAATCTTTGGGGAACATCATGGGGAAGTAGATGAACTAATAAATATGAAAAAAAAAAATCTCTCTTAAAATGTTGCTTCGTAGAAATATTAACACTTCGTAAAATTTTATGCAGGTCGACTGCTATGTAGACATTGCGAATTTGCGAACATAATATATTACAGAAAAGCCGTCAAAAGAATAAAATATTCAAACATTTTCGTGTTCGTTCATTTGTTACGTGACTGACGTCACTCAAAGGGGTTTATTACGTTTGACAACATTCGAATCCACAGGTTCACCTTTGCTTTTACTATGACTGACATTAACAGATTTAAAAACACTTTCGAATGCAAAAAGGAAGATACGGTACGTTCTTAGTTTATGGTATCGATAAATGGATTACTTACAATTTTATGACTAAATATTTAGTTATTCAAGTATCAAACACGTGTAATAATAGTACGACAAAATGAATTCAAAATTTTCCATAAAAACTATGTAAGTACATATTTTTATTATCAGGGAATGCAGTGTAATAGCCAGTATCCCATCAGTCTTTGAGCTACTGAATAATAGTAATGATAGCGAGTTCATTGGACTCAGTATATAAGGTCCATGCGCGAATAGTGAGTCACTAATCTTTCTTTTTTACCATCTACTCTTTCTTTCTTGGTTTCTTTGGATATATTTTTAATACGATAAGAAGCGAGTGTGCGAGCTAATAAACTACTTGATGGTGGGTGGTCATAGTCGCATACGAATACAAGCTTCATAGACATTATAGGATTAAAGGATAGGGGAATGATCTCTGGTAGCCTTTACTTGCGTAGAAAGGTGATTACGCAGTGGGTCCAGCCATTACAAGTAAGCTTAACAAAGGGTTACGACAGGTGAACGTTGTTCATTACCGACCCGCCCTGGTTTCAATAAAGCCATTGCAAGCGACCAAAAGCTCGTACTTAGTTTATTTTAAACGTAACTTTTTAACTTATTTGTCTGCAGATTGTGAGATCCAATTCCACCTTGAAGACCATAGCTGGGAAGTATGACTGATGCGTCTCCTAATAACGGTCTAGTAGACGGTATTAAGAGGTGAGTTAGGTAACCCAAGTAAATTATGGTCCCATTGTTAGTAGGTAACATTTATTTAATATGACAAGATTAGTACAGCCAAAAGAACTGAGTCTGAAAAGCTGAAATTTAGAACATAGGTTATTTTATAACGTAAGCATTCGATAAGAAAGGCTTTTTGAAAACTTCAAGTCAGTGCGAGTACTAGTATATGAATTTAATAACTTGTGCGCATTTATATTTTTTAAGTTACCTACTGAAAACTAAATAGTTTCATTCTATTAACCGCTTATCATGTAAATGTTAACAGTATTATTATTACGTGAAAATCAGATGAGCACATATTTCCGCTGCGCTTTTACACCCCTTTGTGTTTCTACTGTCCCTAAGCGACTTATTATAAGATGACCGTCAGCGTATCTACTTTAAATATGTGAGAAGGTATGTGAGTGAACTTTAATTCACCACGTAATCCGAACATCATAATAAGAAAAAAAAACTCAATAACATAATAAAATCATCTTTAACCTTGACTTTTAACTTGTAGAAATACTTACGCTGACATAATACTATGTCTCAGAATACAGAACAAAGCAGTAGGCGTGATCGCCCATAAACTGTTCTAACAGAAACTACACTTATTTTAGAGTTGTTTAATGTGGTTGAGGGTTAGAAGGCGCTGATGATGAGGAGAGAGAAACGAGCGTGCGTTGACCTTGAGAACTTTGGCGTGACTATCGCAAGCGTCGCCGATCGACTCCCGCGCGCGCCGCTTACGCTTGTGTGCGTATGATATGTTAAGTAGGCACAGATGTGTGCGTGCGCGTCGGTTAACTAGCGACGCGCGCTGGTTTGTCTGTCCAATTACAATTTGAATACAATTTAAAATATACTGTACGCCACACACGAAAAGGCAATTATTCACGACAAGGCAAGTCGCATCGCCCTAGTGTTACTTGCGTTTATATGTGAAAGGATTCAGCCCAGCAAACAAGTGTATGGTTAGCCTGTCTACTGCCCTATCTCTATCAAAAGAGGTCTCGAAATATTGTATAGGCACCTAAGTAATATGTAGTGTTTGAGTATTTATTTAATTTCGTTTAAAGCTGAAAATCTTTACTCAAAATAGAGTTCAACCCCTAGTTTGAAGAAAATATTTTACCTTTATTGTTATCGGTGTTGTATGTGGGGAATTACGTGAGGTAATTCCGTAGGGGTTGCCCGAAGACACACCGAGTTGATGCCGTAATGCTTGTAATGCTCTCCCTTTATTTGTAAGCGGTTTAAACAGGACCTCCTTATGTTGCAGGCAAAATGTGAATTTCTCCTTTCTCTGTAACGTCATTTTTTCTCTGTAGGTGGCGCTTATTAACAAAATCAATGTCACAGTTTTTTTTTCAATCAGAATAATAAAATAATATATAATCTTTAATAAGTATTTTAATCTTTAATGTATTGTAATTTATTTTATAATAAATTAATGGATGGTTATGAATTAAGTAAGTATATATTTTTTAAGTATACGTAATTAACAAAGAAAAAATGTAGTTTTTAATCAATAAAATTAAATTTTAACCTAACGAAACGGGGTATGTAAAACAAAAACAAAAGAATTATTTCTTAGTAATTTATTTAACAGCCTCTTCCAAACTAAATTACAACTCCATTGAGCAAAATCAATGAAGGACATGAAACTTTTCGTATAAAATTTTATTTCGTCCAATAACCAAACATTTTATTCTAAATAGACATTACAAATCAATAGTAACGTTACATTCATATAAGAGACAGTTTCTAACAATAATCGTAATAATTCTCATAGATTTCTTACACAAATATTGTCTACTCGTTTAATACATACAATCATTAAGATTATCCCAAGGGCAGGCGTTACAAAAAAGAGAAGAGAAATCTTTTAGCGAACTTAGAATAACAGCATTATTTAGTACTTTTAGATTGTAAATTTAATGATACGCAATCGTTAAATTTATAAATAAAATAATATAGAACATGTTAATGTAGTTTTAAAAACTGATATCAAATTTCTCTTGTTAAAAGGCTTGCATTCCTAACCCAATAATATTATATTTGCGTTTTTTTAAATAGATTTTGAATCTACAAAGGTTTTCGCACACAGTCATGATGAGAGTAGTTCTTTCTTTTACATTTTTTTCATGGTTCACAAGACGAACATGTATATAATTATTTTCCAAATTTGCACATGAATTTTATGTACTTATTCGATTTATTGACAAATATTAAAAAATCTATAGTGATTCTCAGCACTTGCGAAAAAACCAGAGCGGCAAAATTTTGATGTACAATTGCTACTATGTATATGATAGCAGTTTTGAAAAATTGATCCAAACTTTTTCTTTTTTCTAGTCATTTAAGTGACACAAATGCATACCTAATTTTTATACAAAGTTTGGCAAGCCTGGGCCCCTAGCCATGAGCACACCAATTCCAACGCTCCCTTACGAAGTTAGAGAACGATAGAAAATAAAGCCCGATGATTGGTCAAAATTTTATGTGGGCGTTACAACAACCAATCACCGGGCTTTATTTTCTGTCGTATCGTCAATCTACAACGCTCCCGTTTACACTGGGTGCACTTGGCTAAGGGCCCTGGAGTACATTTGACACAAAGAGGTTCAAGTGCAGTTCTAGTCTACTGTCAAATGAAAATATCTTTGATTTGACAGTAGATTTAAAGAAGTTAAAATAGGAGTTTAAGGTCTTAATCTCCTCCTTATTCTATTTTCCTGAAACACAAGATAACATAACATAAACTGGATAACATAACATAAAAAAATTGCAATTTAAAATTGATTAATCTTGATTAATCATAAATTACTTGGATATAACTTTATTGGCACCATATGTACACAAGATTTTATTGAAAACTACAAAGCTTAAATTAAACTTTTAAACTTTTTAACTTCCTAAAAGATTCAAACTTGATGACGCGACATCAGTTTTCGTAAACACTTTGACACGTTCTGAACGTTAGTTATTACAAATGATGGCAAATAATATTCCCATATAGAATATTATTTCAAAAGTTAATTATAATACTTTATGCAATTGTAATAGGGTTACAATTCGAATATATTTCTTTTTATATACATTTTAATAGTTGTCAATGATTGTATTGGGTGTATTTACATGCACAGCAGACTTTTAGCTAGAATTAAATAAATTAAAGAAAATAAAGTACACCAATTTTATACTATTTTATATTATGAGCTCAGAATACAAAATATACCAGAAACCTCCAGTGCGCAAAAATACTAACAACAAAAACTTTATACAGTAGAAATATCCGTCGTCTATTGTTGTTAAATTATGTTAAGTACGAGTATTGCAATGCTTCCATGTGTAAAAACTTCAAAGATTTTTTATGACATATTTCATTATACATTTCTTATACAAAGTTGTCCAATCTCTTTATACTACTCTTAATATACTCGTAAACGACAAATCCATCTAATCGCGCGGCTTCTATATATTTTGTTATGTGTATTCTGTGATTTTATACATAAGTAACATGGTGAATATTTTATAAATAAGAATTTACTTGAAATTTTATTTGAGAACAAATTGCCATTTAATGATCTTTTGTCTCTTTCACACTAAATTATCAATAAAAACAAAAGATAACCCAAAGGGTACACCGCCATAACAAGTTACATCAATATAGTTCGTGTAGCGAATAAAGACTTCTCGGCAAATGTGGGCAGAACTCTATTTTTAAGTCTTTGAGGGAGCAGAGGAAAGTGAGGGGCGGGTACGCATCGGTGTGCCGACACATTATTGGTAGACTCAGTCGCTCTTCCCCTCCCGCACTTCGTTCGCGCGTCTCGAGCCTCTTAGGTACAGTTGCGTACAGATTGTTTTATCGAATGAGTAAATACGTCATGGTGAATAAATGCCTAATAAAACGTTCTTCTACGACATCACACGATGATTTTATTATGGAAGGAATATCAACACTGCCTGTAATGTTAAGTTAGTGAGGTGAAAAATTACGAAATAAGAAAAAAAAATATCATTTTCTTTAGCAATTTGTGCGCAATTGTACAAATGCGCCGATTCCCCCACTAGTGTCGCCTTCAAACCTTAATATAATAATATATCTGTAAGTGTAGGTATTGTATGTATGTTCCTCCATAACTCTTAAACGAATTAACTGATTTTCATGAAACTTGATAGATAAACATTTAGACGTACAGGACACAGAATAGGCTACTATTTTCTTTTTCAACGCGGACGAAGTCGCGGCGCCACCTAGTTTTATAATAAGAAGTTAATCAAAAGTATTTTCTGTCAAAACAATAAAATATTAGAATGTTTGTCGAGGATCTTACTTCGCCATACAACACATAAAATTTCAATAATCGCTTTGACTTTCAAACTACGCGTCACACCAATTTTAACTGTAATTATAATAAAGAGCATATTTTAATAGTAAACAGCGCAATTTTATATGGAACGTTGAAACGATAAAATAATAGTTGAGGTATTCACATAAAAATGGAAAAGGCAAAAGCAATATTTTTTATATATATTTCACAACAAGAACATGTATTTTTTTTACATAGAAAACAGATCAAACTACAACTTTGTACAGTTTTATAAACCAATAACAAAAAATACGGTTTAATTTCCCCACAAACGTTACATTTGTTGGAGCTTTGAAACGAATTTTTATTTGGTTTTCTTATATGTATATATAAGAATATATACATATATTCCTATACTTCTTGTGTCTTTTTATTAGGGTAAGAATATTTTTAGGTATTTTAAATAATGTTATTAATTTAATATTGAGAATTACACAAAATTAACTATTGGCTATAACATCTCGAACTATATACAGTCGTTTGTTTTGAAGCAAACTATTTTAGTTTCAATTTATTTCTAAATAAAAACACATATTAGTTTTTACAAGGGTAATTTTAGAAAATATAGTTTATAACTCTTGTATATGTAATAATAAAAAATATATATATCTACAATAAACCTAAACGCAGACTAAATCCAGGCCTTATGGATTATTGTGAATAAAATTTTAATAATAGACTTATTAAATTGTAAATTAAATTGTAATAAAGTGTAAATTTAGGCCGAATTTCCTTTATGTCTTCTTTAAATAAATTAAAATATTTTCAATTGCTAATTAAAATTTATTTATTTCGAGTAGATCTTTTCGACAGACTATTGTAATCGAAAAAAAATATAGTTGCCGGTTATTATATTGTGCATCATGCAATTTAAAATCACCAAAAATAGTAAGAAATAGTAATTAGAATGTGTATTTTTTTTTATTTTGTCCACTATGGGTACAGCGCCTCTTTCACCACCTGTCAAGTAGGCTAACTGTCATTTAAAGTCACCGGTAACCGAGGATAATGGAGGACCTGATTGCTTTGGACTTGACGGACCTGTTTTGGAATATTAACAAGAGAAAATTAGACTTGACTGACTTGACTTGACTGACTTGACTTGACTGACTAGACTTGAGTTTGCTACTTTCGATTTTGATTTCATAAAAAGAGGCTATTACAAATTGCTATTTTAACCTGACACTGGCAGATAATGGCCATTTTAAAATGAGCCTCATTGCCATTTAACCTAAAAAGAAGAAGAAGAAGAAGAGGATAATGGAGCTAAATACCTTTGTTTGTACAGTAAAAGTCCCAAACATTAAAAAGAAAATAATAAAAAAAAACGCCTATCGAAGGATGCAGTAAACCGAGTGCATAGGTAATTCAATAAAACATAAAATCATTCCTAAAAGTAACTAATCCATACTTTATATTGTAGTTGGTGAAAGAGGCCAACAGTCTGATAAATATTTCGAAGATTATTCTCGTCCTTAAAAAATAACTACTATAAAAAGAAATATAAAGTCATTGTAATTCAAGAGTGCTGAACAACATAAACATGAACTACAAAAGTACTCAAAACAAGAAAGTCTCCTCATGATACTAATGAGTGGGTAGATTTGACACAATTAGCATTGCCATGTGTGACGTCACAAATGATTTCTCTGACAGACATGCACACTAACGTAACGTGTATGTACACATGTACATGCAAGGTTGACGCGCGCTAATAACATGCATAATAGTTAATATCACGCTTCATAAAGCGTGATTTTTGAGCGCATTTTTAAATAGACATGTATGGTTATTAATAAAATAATTATTGAGTGTCAAAACTGTAATGTAGCTTCTTTTGTTAACGTTCAGTAATAGCTTTTCAGCTGTTTGTAAGGAACATAGACAATTTTTAAATTATTAGCATGTCTAGGGTATACTTTCAAAGTTTTATTTTACACTAAATCGGATATTTTCCGTAGGTAATAAGTAGTGCTTATAGAAATCTTAACTAATTTTTATTTTAACTTGGCTATTTCCTCTACTAATCATCTAAAGATCACACATCATTACATGAACATTTATAGTATTTTACATTTTTTTTTAAATTATACATTATTCATTGTTCACTTATAATAAAACTATGTACAAGTTTGCGAGCCATGAATGTAAATTTTTTATTTTATATCTTCCATAAATGTTTTTGTTCATATAATAACTAAATGTATAATTCCAGGAGTCGAGCTCGCAAAAAATGCGCGGGACATTATAATATAGCCAATAGGGCGGTGGCGTGATATTACCAAAATTATTACTTAACCAATGATGTTGACCTTCGATTGACCAATAAGCTTCGTTTATTTCGTTCCCTAGGAGTTTGACTCCAGGAATGGAGTTTACATATAGAGAAATAGATTCGTTGCATGTTTCCAAATTAAACACCCAATAATTTAATGTCTTCTATATGTATTTTTTAAAAATTTTAGAATTAAATAGTCACTTTTCTTTTTAACACATAAAGTCACACGTATTTTTTCACTCTTTCTATTTTAATTGTAGTATGTATTTTAAAATACAATTAATTTTAAACCATAATATGTAACTACTTTAAATTTTACTTAGATTACAGTATACCGGTTCAGTATACAAAAAAACGGCTAGCCCATGTCTCGGCTTGCTATATTAGTATAGTAATAGTTCAACTATTGTTTAAAAAAATCTTATTTACAAAACAACTCCGAAGTTCCCAAATGACAGCTCAAGCGCCTCCGGCTAGACATCATCGCAGGATCTGTCTGAAATATTAAAGAAAATAAACATTAACGTTTTTCGTTCGACGAAACAAAGAATGGGAGGAAGTAACTTTCTGAAATGATAGATAAATTTCAAATTTTATAACTGTCACACCACACTGGCTTCAGGCATTGCGCAATGCTTTCCTTAACCTTTTCATTGTATTTGAAAACAGAACTTGTCATTTGAATACTTTCAGATATTACGATTTTGAAACTACAAATCTGTGTTTTTAAAGTAGAATGTTATCATCCCAGCATCCCATTTGATCCCAAAAATGATTTGTTAACTACTTACTTATTTTTTATTACTCCTTTTCACAAGAGTTTTGCATTTGTTATAATATTTAAAATTTAATAAATTCAATTTTACTAATTACTATAAAGTAAGTAAGTAATTCACTGTTTCATGACTGTTCAGCATCTCTAGTCAAAATGTTAGCTTAGTAATTTTACCTTAAAGGAAAAAGTCTTTATACTAATATTATATAGAGAGAAGATTTGTGTTTTCGTATGTTTGTAATTCAAAAACTACTGGACTGATTTTGAAAATGCTTTCACCTATATAAAGCTACATTATCAGCGAGTAATATAGACTATATTTTATTTATTTTACGCGGGCGAAGTCTCGTGCAACAGCTAGTAAATCATAAAATAAATTTTAAAATGCCTTGCTTTGTTTATAGGTGCCACGATAGACAATTAAAAGTGTTTCATTATATACAATATTATAATATTGTATTGCTAAACATTTTTCAGCGCATTTTTCGTGAAAAATATTTCTGTTTTAACCGGAACTGGTTGTAATAAAGTGAATTCATTCGGAATAAATAAACTTGAATTTACATTCTATTTGTTTTTAGACTCCAAACTGAATTATTTTTGTACCGACACGCATGGTTTGATTTGTTCGTCTATTGTCGAACATACAAAAGCCTGTGCACGATGCGTAAACTATTAAAGCTAAAAAAACAACTAAATATCCATTCGTGTGGGATATGTCACTTTATCACGTTGTTATTTATTTGAATGCACATACGTACAAATAAAAAAAAAATACCTCAATACAGTTATCGTCGAACAAACTAAGGTCAGGAGCGTAGACGCTGCGACCGGACCTGTGGACAAAAAGAAAGAAAAATTTAAAATATCATATATACATACATACTTTTATAAGACGATGTAATTTTTTTCAAGGGGATCCAACATGGGATATCTGAGAGATATTTCTAATAAAAAAAAACACCTAAACGCGTTCAAAGATCAGGAAATAGTGTTAAGGAAAACATAGATGAGGTTTCCCTAGAGGTCAGGGCACATGTTGCCAGCCGTGGATCCTTATTTAATAAAGTCTATCAAATGAACAATAGATTTGGGGTTGTAACAAGAAAGATATTAGGGGATCGCCTCCGGCTGCTCGTCCCAGGGTATTGTGTACCTATAATATTCAGTTAGTAGTTATATTCTGCTTCTATTTTGAGTTCAGTCCTTATATGAATATTTGCATTAGCATTAATTGTTAAGATTGATTTACATTTAGATTTATAAATTTCAAAAAAATTATTAGATTTATCAAAGCCAGAGCTACATGTTTTATTTGGATAGATTTTTGCCTTTTGTCACTTATCTGTATGAAATGTAGATTCAATGAACAAAAGTACGAGTAAATTGTATGGTGATAGGGCACACTGTGTCATAAATTCATAGTCATAAAGTGACCAGCCCGTCTTTTTTATTTTAAGGTCTGAATCACTGAATTTCACAACACATATATGGTTACTTTTCCTTACCTATCCCAACCCCTTCAGGAATTTCAGAACAAACATGGGCTAAATATTCAACGCGGGTGAAGCCGTGGGCACCATCTATCTAAAAAAAAAATGCTTGCAAAAAGTGTAACGAAATCACGGGCAAAAGCTAGTTATTCCATAAACTCGTGACATTGTTCTTTATCCAGGATAAACACGACTTCAATTTAGTAACATGTTATAATATGGCATTGTTATAAGAAAAATATCCTTCAATGAGCCGCTCCAACATATATCATATATCATACGTTTATGATAAAAGCAAATACGAAGGAATATGCAATAAATAGTGTTTTATCTTATCCGCTAAACAAGCAAAGAGGACAAACAGTCTATCGGGTAGCGGTTACAAGACGCAAACACTTGATGCCCATGTAAAGTGTAAACACAAATATTATTACAAGTAAAAGGTTTTTCACTTTTTTTTCGTTTTGTGTTTAAACAACTATGAAATGTCGATATCACACTCTCCGTTTCATACTCGAGTTACAATAGAGGAGTGAGAAAATCAGTTTACCGTCAAAATGTTATAACGAAACATGTCTTGAGTAAGTAGTAAGTGGTTAGGGTGCTTGCCTTAATTACCAAGTAACTATTTAGTGATTTGTGCCTTAAGGCTCCGGGATACCCGGGCTCCATTCCCGGCAGGGTCAACTTGATGATTTTTATAACGTGATTTTGTAATGTAAGATAAATATTTCAATTATTATATTTATGTAAGTTACATATGAAAAGTAATGGAATAAATTGTAATAGTCTTAGGGCCTCTTTCACTCTGTCAAGTAGGCTAACCGTCATTTGAAGTTACCTGTCACCGGGAATTATTTAGCTGATATACTTTTGGACTTGACGGACCTGTTTTGGAAAACTAAGAAAAATTATAGACTTGACTTGACTTTGACTTGACTGACTAGTCTCGGGATCTGCTATTTTTGATTTTTAATTTCAATTTTGCCCTTTTTTGTTAAAAAAGGGCTTACCCTTTTTAAATAGCAATTTGTATAAGTACAAATTGCTATTTTTACTAATGACACTGGCAAAATCATCGGAGAAGATCTGATGGAGCCAAGACTTAAAAGAAAAAGAAGAAGATATACCTTTGTTTTTTGTATGGTAAAAGTCTCAAACATTAAAAAGAAGGAATGCAGTAAACCGAGTGCATAATTTAATAAAACATAAAAATATATCTAAAAGTAACTAATCAACACTTTACTTGTAGTTGGTGAAAAGGGCCCTTAAGGTATGTTATTATAAAAAAATTTGACTATGATTTAAAAAAATATATATCAAGAAAATGAACCTTAAATTGAAATAAAAAAAATCCTTTGAAAATGTTGATATTTTTATATTTTTTATTTCCACTGAGTGTACATTATCTCGCATAAGTGATTTAGCTGCCAACAGATCTCTAGGAATAGGTAATGAGAAATATATTATGATATCAGTATATTGGGAAAACAATGTATGTATTTCACTATATTAGCGATCCAATTTTATGTTCGTTCTTGTATATTGTTAATACTTATGTTATTGTAATAACGTATGTACTTTATTATTTTGTTGACTTTTTGTTGAGTGGAATAAACAACAGAATACAAATTAGACATTGTGTATTGTGTTAGTAATACCTACATAACAAATAGATATTTTTTTTAAATTCGAAGGCCTCTGGAAAGGCTATTATAAAATACTGATTATTTAAGCGACAATGAAGCCTGGATTTAAGCGATTCGGAGCTCATACTATGTTCAGTATTAAAAAACTATAATTGTATACTATAATTTTGTTAAAATTAGTGTAATTGTAATTGTTTAAAATATAAAATTTTAAAGTTGACAAAAAGAATAGTATCCTGAGTTTCTTTCGGGGTTTTGGTCATCGTCATCTTGGCTTTTTTCCGAAACCCTGGTAAATTTAAATTTATAATGACGATCATAAGAGTTTTTTGTAGAAACCTAATTGATAAATATTATTTTAATTTGATTGCCTTATTCAATTCATATTTTATCAATCCAATTAATTATGTCAATAAAGATCTCAAAATAATATTTATACCAACATTCCCAACAAGATTGTCAGCGTACTTGAAACCCCTATGTATGTACTTATGTCTGTCTACTAACTTCTTCTTCTTTATGTGCCTTTCCATCATTTTCCTCTCTCTTGATTCAGGCCGGCAGTTAATTTCTTAAAATTCCTTGTCCTTTGTGAATCTGTTATCATTTGTATATTTATAAAATTATCCACAATTTATTTACACAAATGTTACCTACACTCTCAGCAACCAGTAAATAAGAAATGTTAATTTTTCGGTTAAGTCAAGTGCATCATAATAAATTAAATTTACTTCTGCTAAATCAGATAGATTTCAGTTTATGCATAAATAGAGGTATATTATATGTGGCACAGCTGTGGGCAATAGTCGGCTCGAATGGCCTATTTGTCTTGACCCGTTGACACAAGGAAACTTAGTAACGGTTATGACTGTCACAGCGTCCATGACAAATCTCCTGGTGGCGGTCAATAGCCGCTGTGGGGCCACTGTCACCTATGGTCTAGCCACGCACATAAATAATACGGGGCAATAACAACTCTGGGCGGCTCATATCAGTGTGCTGCGTGCCTCTGTTATTGCTGTTCTTAATATAATGATTAACAGTAAGGTAAGTGTAATTTTATCCTTATCCTTTATAGTAATAATATTATAAATGCGAAAGTTTGTATGGATGTATGGATGTTTGTTACGCTTTCACGCAAAAACTACTGAACAGATCACCATTAAATTTTGCATACACGTTGTCTGGGACACCAAAAAGGACATAGTATACCTTTCATAGTTCAACGGAGACGAAGTCGCGGGCCCAAGCTATTATTATAAATACGAAAGTTTGTCCATACAACATATCCAAATCGATTCAAATGGATGTATGGATGTTTGTTACTATTTCACGCAAAAACTACTGAATGGATTTCAATGAAACTTTACAATAATATAGCTTATACATCAGAATAAGACATAGGCTATATAAGACATAAAAAAAGCCATTTTAGCCAATTCAACCTACTGTTTGCTTGATATTATGTTGCGCATCCTCCCCCAACCCGCTCTGCCCGAAATCCTCTCAACGCCCTGCAAGCACCTAATGCGACATTCTTACGTGACAACGATTTATACAGCGTGTATTGTGCTGGCTTAATTTATAGCCCAGCTTAAAACATGCCGGAGAGAATTACTTTTTCATATTCAAGTAAAAATTGTCCCCTTTGAGCGCTTTTTGTAAATAAGAAAATGAAGTATGTGCAAACAGAAATGATTGCGCAAATAAAAGTAAAACATATTTTTCCTGGAATATATTATTTATGAAGACTCTTGCTTCTTGGATGAATCAATAGCGTGATTATTTAATTAATATTCACATTAAATGTTTTAAAATTTATTTAGGGTTATATTTTTTAAAGAAATTGGATCTAAATTTTATTTATCAAATAAAGATAAATATAATAATACAACCACAAATTCGAATGGTAATAGAGTATGTGAAAGGGTTCTCTACACAATTGTTTGAATACTATATTTTCTCTTTGCTATTCAATAACTTATTCCAAACTTTCTTCCGAAATTAAATACTGATATTACTAATATTAAATTTGATTTCAGAGGAAAATTTGTTTGGAAAATAATGATAAATACAGCCAATAAAAAGAATGAAATTTAGAAGGAATAATTCATCTTTGTTACACAATATCCTCTTCCTGGGGCTACCTTTAATAAAGTCAAACGATTTATCAAAGAAAACTAGGTGTACCGAGAGAATCCCACTCTAAAAATAGAATAATGGAAGGCAGTATAATGTAATTTTTTCACTAACTTATTTTAATATATGTATATTTCATTGTTTATGATAAGGTACACAAATATATTTGACAAAAGCTGCTTATGTCAAAAGAAATGAGTTCTGAGTATGACAATAACATATGGTTAGTAAAAGTAGAAAAAATATATCTTAGCTTTTACAATTAACTTTTTTTGATTACCTCAAATATTATGTTACCATTTTGTAAATAGGATCCCAATGTTTAAGTGTTTTTTGTATTAGTCTTCTGACTGTACGATTTTGACTCATAGCAATCGTAATATTATAAATGCGAACGTGAGTGTTACCACGCTTTTACGCCTTAACTACTCAAAAAACTTAACGACTTCAAAAAACATTTGAAAAACACCGAATTGATCTAGAATTTAGAGCTTAGTAACACATTTATATATCATTTATAATCGATAGCATCTATATAATATTTTTTTAATATTTATATAGATTATATCCATCGTTAAATAGCGAAATCTATTACTTAGCTCCGGCTAAAATGGGAAGCACGAAACATTTTATAATTTTACCTACATTTATCCAATAAGGAAAAGAAATTCCCCAACTGTTGAGGGAACAAGGATAGCTTAATACTATTTCTTTCAGTGCCCCTTAAATATAATTATGTAGGATCCGGTCCTTTATCCCGGATTCCCGCCCTTAGTAGCAGCCCCACCCAACCAGTTCCCGCGCTTTTATCTTACACGGTCTACACGCAATTTTTATGGTAATTACACTTTTATCGTCATCTCTTAATTCAATTTATTCTCCCGAAGGCTATGAAATATGATTTTTGGTCTAAGACCGACAAGCCTTGGCAATTTTTGACTAATAATTTTTAAGGTTTTTAAGAAAATACAGATATTATTATTTCTCTTTGAAAATTTTTGGGCTCAAACAAATGCATAGATTTAGAGGATAATGATCTTTTGGACGAGTGGTTGAAGTGTTTGCCTCGATGCAAGAGACTCAAGGGGCCCAAGTTCGATTGCCGACCGGCCCAACTTGGCAAAGAACTTTTCATGATTGGCTCCGCTATGAATCTGGAAAGTAGTGGCATGGCCCACTGTCATGTGTTTCGCAGTCATCAATACTAATAATAAATCTGTATTGTATGTATGTATGTTCCTCCATAACTCTTAAACGAATTACTTAACTCATTTTCATGAAACTTGATAGATAAACATTTAGACGTACAGGACACAGTATAGGCTACTTATTTCTTTTTCAACGCGGACAAAGTCGCGGGCACCAGCTAGTATAATACATGAGAAATAAAGATTGAATAAATGTTTCAAAACATGAGAAAAAGGGGCGTAAACATAGTCACGGGCAAAAGCTATATTGTGCCAGCTATTACATTATATATTTTGCCAGCTTCTGAGTCTTTAACAAGATTTTCATGGCCAACCTTAAAAGCTTTCGGAAAATCTTTAAGAGCTGTTTTCGTTTCAACATAAAACTTAATGTTTAATATTAGTACAACTCTTAATCGCGTGTATTTATGAACGCGCGTAACAATAATTACGCAAAATCTCAAGACCCGCCTACCGCCCTCTTAAACCATGATTAACCATCGTTTAACTCCGCACGCCCTACACGTGTTCGGAAATCTTAATCCGTGTTAACTACGTCTCTGAATGTTGGGAGGGTTTTATCGCGATCTTGTATGGAGTTGTGACACCGTTCATAAATCACACGAACACTCCAATGAGTTCTTCGTGTTAGGATGGAATTGGGGATATTTTTAAGTTTTCCTGGCTCTGATAAAAATTATCATATCGGCATTGATTTCTTTTATAATATTTATTAGCCTCATTCTCTCAATTCATACTTGTTAAAAGTGTAAATTGTAATACTTGTTGTCATTTTATGTTTAGCTGGCAGGCTGACTGTTCACTTAATGGTAGGTGGCTTCACCTAACACAGGTTAACACTAGCCATCACCTTAGGTGCTGTGGGCCTTAGTAATTACACTCGTAGTATGATAAATAGGAAAACGGTTTATAAGAAGTTAGCGGATATACACACAGTAGAGATTCATTTCTGAATTCACAACAAATATTAAACATCCTTAAAGGTACAAACTAAGCTAAGCAGTAGTCATGCCAAAACTTGGATACTGAAAAAAACACTTAACGCTCGGGGAGCAAATGAAAAAAAAAAGTTAGTTAGAAGCAAAGACAAAAAGGAAACAGCAACGCCTAATGGGCCCAAGTTTGGGAAACACTTTGGCTAAACATTCACTAATGGAAATGGAAGGGAGCCAGCAAAACGCTGTAACCACAACAAATACAACTCCAGTAGAAACAAATTTCTCATTTAGGTCTCCTAAACTATGTACAGACACGTGCGGACTTAATCGTACGTGGTACAATTATGTCTTCGTTAGAGGATTTTACAGACCGGTATTACGACATTTTAAGAAAGGTATTAACTTGTATAACATTGCGAGCCCTGTGTAAGTTAAAGTACACTTTACTGACAGTAACATAATAACTTAATTCTTTATCGAATCTGTGACCAAAATTATAAATTTGTTGACGAATGTGGACGTGTTCGTCCGCTGTTCTCATATGTGTCCATTGCACCTTTACTCTCTAAGAATCTTCTCAATAGGTCACTCACTTACTTTGTAATTTAAGACGGAAACATTTCATTGGCATTGATCGCCGTTTATCATGACTGTAAATAAATCAATAAAACTTTAGAGATTTAAGCCTTATTGCAATTTCTTTTAAGAAATATAAATCACAATGCACACAGTGAATATAGAAAATAATCCGTAATAGGAGCAACAAAAGTGAGAGAACTTTCTTAAAAATACGATAAGTGTATTGAAAAATTTCATTTCTCGACAGCGTATCACGTATAGTGTGCATTGTAGTAGGTGTTGTAGTGTCGCTTCACCGGAGCGAGCAATCTCGAGTCAGTGTCCGAGACAAACTTCTATTCCGCTCTGAAATTTTGCAAACGACTGCTCGCGTAAGTCACTTACAGTCAGGAGCAAAATGTATTGTGCTTCATTTTTTTATTAAAAAAAAAAGGAATTGAAAAGGATAATTTTGACGTGAACATGTATAACAATTCTGCACTAAAAACAATGTTTGAAATAAAAGGGACATATATTATTTTAAATTAATACACAAATAAAATAAAATAATTTTGGTTAAAATATTACGATTTTTTTTAGTAATTTATGAGTCCAAAACGGAATCTGCTCTGACAGTGTCATTACTAAACTTTTATTAATCGATTGTGATGTGAGTACATTACACTAATAGATGGAACCCTGACCGGACTTATAGAAAATTTATTCATGTCGGTATCGAATAGACTTTTCTATTTTATTTTTTAAATCCCAAAACGTGCAAGAAACCGGAACGAGCTCCACGACTAATGTTTGTAAGAAAACTAATTAGTTTTATGAGTGTAATATCTGTTTCTATTAGCAGTACTGTGCCGAATCAGATTTTTTTAATGTTCAACGTTACTTGTGCCAAACTGGAAGCAGTATTGTTTTTTAGTTTCAACTTATTGGACACTAATGTATGACAGTGTTCCTGATTTAGCCACGTTTAATGCTTACTAAAAATTGGCAACGCAGGCATTACTGAAAATTCGAGGCTGTAATGTTTGTGCGAATTTTTATTCTTAAACCATCCATGAAAGGAAAGATAAGGCGCGCGTTTCTCAAGAGAAAGCTTGCTCAAGACATCTCTTGTTTTTTGAATAATCGACAACAAACTCAGACCATTCTATATTTGGGTGTAAATAATTTCTAAGTTTAGATACTTTTAATTTATTGTAATAATATTTTAAGATGTTGTTTATCACTATTTTATTGTTGTTTGTGTTTGACTAATTCGCTAAATGAAATATACCTAACAGTTTAACTTTGTAATAAAAAACTTAGATTCTGTTGAAAACCTTGTTCAACAAATTTCATTCATTAGTAGCTGTAGTTTATAGTTATCAAATTTTTAGATTAGATAACAGTAAACATTAAAAAATAAAGAAATATTTAACATTTTCATTTTTTTTTAACTAAAAGCACGTGACGTTATTAAAAAAATATATAAGAAATAATATAAGAATAAAATTAATAATTTCCCTTGTCTTTATCAAAATTATTTTTCATGGCATTTTTTTTTAAATTAATAAGGACGTAATACAATATTATGTTTACTAACATCCCAAATTGCTTCCTAGCGAAGTTGGGACGCGTTGGTCTAGTATAAAAATAAAAATGCCAGAAAATTGAATACGAATAAACAATAATAATTGTTTCATATGAGGCTATGACTAAAAGACAAGCTAACCATGATTTACGGAAGACATTAAAAAAATAAGAACGAAAAAGTACAATACAACTACTGTATCCAATAACAAGTTGCTTGCAAGCTCTACTCTACTGTAACAGCGTCAGAATAAACATTAATCAAGTCCGAGATTATTGCCACTCGGGAAACTTGGACCAACTTTTAACAGTAAGTGAAAAAAGTGGAAAAGTTATAATTCAAGAGGTCGCGGTGGGGTCAGGTGTGTTTAACTGCCTTGCAGATTTACTCGCCAACTTGCTAATGGTCAAATTTGTTTTAACGCTGTACAATACATAAAGCATTCAGTACTTTTAAAATTACTTTGAACCCACATGAACCAAAAAAAAATATAGATACGAACAAATTTTTGAAAAAATACAGAAAGAAGATACGGTTATGTTCTTACGTTGCGTAATCGACAAATATATAAATACAGTTCTAATATCGATCATGTGTAAAAATATGGATAAAAAGGCAAATTAGTTGGCGCCCCCGACTTTGCCTATGTTGACAAATGACAAAATATATGAGTATCTTTATCTTTACGACAGTTATGGTTGTGTCGTCACCCATAGACTACATTGTTATTTTCTGCATCAATAAATCATAATCGAATTCTTCGAGTTCAACTATCACCTTTTTGCGTGAACGAGTAACAAACATCCACTCTTCCATACACTTACAAAATTTCCTCGATTATCAATACTATCAATACTAATAATAAATCTGTAAGTGTAGGTATTGTATGTATGTTTGTTCCTCCATAACTCTTAAACGAATTAACTGATTTTCATTAAACTTGGTAGATAAAAATTTATACGTACAGGACACCAAATAGGCTACTTTTTTCTTTTTCAACGCGGACGAAGTCGCGGGCGTCAGCTAGTTTTTTACAATAGGTATGCAATGATCAATCAAAAATAATATTATTATTTACGAATACTAGATTTCGGCATGGTTTCTAATTGTATTCAAAGATGTAACTAATTTAGTTATTAAATGGATCAGTACTGTATTTTATTTGTACTGTTACAATTAGCTGCTGAAAATACATATTTATAATATGATAATTTAAGTTTCGGAGCTCTCTAACGAAGGTGACATTGATTGTGATTAAACGTGCTATAAAACTGAAGGGATTAAATTGATAAAATTCAAATATCAACAAAAGAGTGTAGAAGTGATATATTATCACTGTTATTTTGTTTTGATCTCCTGTAATGAATTATTACATCATTTAATGGTCGCAATATTATTATTACTATTACTTTTAAGCAAGTGAGCTGCTGACCATAGTTAGATTAAGGATAAGGGCCCAATTAGTAAGGAATAGTGAAATTGGCTCTGGAGTCCACTACTCAATATTGCGTAACTTTAATAAAATGTATCCCATGTCCTTTCTTGTGTCCCAGACAACGTGTATGCAAAATTTCATGGTGATCGGTTCAGTAGTTTTTGCGTGACAGTGTTAAAAACATTATACATCCATACAAACTTTCGCATTTATAATATTAGGTACGGATACTATACTAGAAATACCTAAGTTTTTCTATAGAAACACTAAGTAATGACACTTTCCAGATATCACTTCTCAAAGTCTTGACCTTTTGTTCCACTTTGTAATCTACTATTTCTTTTTTCTAACAGAAAGAGGCACAAACTCAGCTAAACCTTGGCCATTTCCACTTTTTTAATTTCATTAACAAGTTCCCAACTGGCACAAACAGCTCGAGTTTGTTATGGAACTTGTTTCTTATTTTTTTTTTGTTGAGATTTAATAGATCGCGCCGAGTTATAACTCGATAACCGAACTCTTTGTTTCAGTTGGACCGTTCATTCTGTAAACGACAGTTTCAAAACGTTTGAAGTTGGTCGAAATGTTTACGAGGAAATTTTTTTATATCGAAATTGCTGTTGTTAACCGCCAAGGTTCGATCGATTGGTTTCATTTTTATATAGAGCTTACACGCGATTTCGTTCGCGTTGAATACTCCATATATAAATGAACAATAACCTATTCAATATTTATTGTTTTATAGTATTCCCAGGTGTTGGATTTTTATTTTAACCGCTGGAACAGACGATTTTTTTTTCTGGATGAAAAAGATTTTTCCTAACGGATTTTATTACGGTTTTCACTCATGGAAAGAACAAAAAACGAAGGATGTTTTAAAACTGCTTAAAAATTGCATATACAGTACAAAGACAGCGACGGTTAGCAATATACATCAGTATATTTTAAAGTAGGATATATAATATTTATTAAATAATATGAGACTATTTGCAAAAAAAGTTGAGTAAAATGAATAAAACATAACTGGGGAATATTTGCCACGTACGTAAACTTTGTTGAAAAGCTTATGTCCGTTTCGTCTGGTTGTTTGTTTTTAACTAAAACTGTGAAACAATCCTCGTACAAGCTATTTTAAGCGTTTGTGAAAATCGTTTAATTATTACATTTGAGAGGATAGTTTTCAATAAAGTTGTTTCAAAAAATTTAAATTTTAAGCTCTTTGATTGAAATATGTATTCATAAATTATTTTTTTATTGAATAAATATGGACATAATATCTTCTGTAGTAGTAGTTTATTATATAAATTATATATAATCAATGCGAAAGTTTGTATGTTTGAATCATATATATTAATATTTGGATATATTAAGTCACACATATTATGTATTTTCTCAGGCACTATTACTCATAATACTTGTACATATTTTTATTTTTTCTAGTACCTAGTAATAGAGATCACTGGAGTAATGGAGATCAGTGGACCGTTTTTCAAAGAAGAATAAACTAAAACTAATTAAAATCACTAGTATTATCGTATTTTGAAGGTTTGTACACTTTTGAGACCAGTTACCAAGTAAACCAGAACATAATTGGTTTACTGGGCTACTGTTTCTGCACTTCGTAACCTCTTTTTGCGGTAGAACTGCTCATCGAGATGCGGCAGCTTCCCGAGCGAATGCCAAAGTTATTTTAACCCATCAACACAAAGTTCAGAGGCTATGTGGGCGTGCGTGGCCAGAAATCCGCTCTGCAATCTGCTAACTTTTCATAACAAGCTGCCTAATTAGTGCCAGATTAACTCTCAACTTTGTCCGGAGTTCCGTTGATGTCAACTCACGTTTTACATAAATAATTTATTACGAAACTTGTGGCGGATACTGTTCGTGCGCGGCCATTAATTAGTATTGACATACACTCCCCTATCTTACGCGCGGACCGATGAAAAACAAGTTAATCAATCTTAAATAATTATAAATTAATCTTAATTTTATTAAGGCAGGCTACTAAATCAGCAATAAATAATACTTTGAAAGTCATAGGGTAATATTATTTTGGCATGTAGGTACACTCAAAAACTAAGGTAATTCGTTTCAGGACAGTAACATCCCTCTTACAAGTAGACTACGTAAAATGACAGCAACTGTGTGTTATTAGGATTAGGTGGCATAGCCCATTTTCGCTAATATACTCATTTCTATGCTTCCATGTTATTTCATGTCATGCTTTCATGATTTACAATTATATTGCTTAAAATTTTATTTTATTTCATATTATGCATTCATGCCTTAATTACATCATCATAAATTTTTGCACATACACGTTGTCTAGGATACAGAAAAGGACATAGGCTTTCATCGGGGAAAAAAGTACTTTTCCAGAAGGTATCACCTAAAATTAAAATTAAGATTCAAGGTCTGATAAAAATATATGAGCGATACTATAATGAACTTAGGAATTATTAATAATTATTAATATTATTTGCTATTGTTTATTGTCAAGTTAATAAGATGGTACCACGTTGTAATGTGGGCTCCTCTACTCCCTCTCAACAATTCACATTTTTCCTATAAATATCCAACAGATTCCTGCGATTAGAGTTTCGGTGAAATGACGTCACGTTTGGCCGAGTAGTAAGTTAGTTAAAAGTCATTCTAAAGTTCTAAACTAACATAAGTAAATGCGATCTTTCTCATTTTATATTTTATTAAATTACATGGCCAGTAATATAATCTGACCTTTATCTCCACGTGACGTCGAGAGGTCCCGTATATTTCATCTATTCAATGTAAATCTGGTCGAGAACAAAAAATTACAAATTCCAAGGGAAACCCTTGAACCGTCTAATTCAAGAGATTCCGATGCAGTGACAAATGTCCCCAGCAGCCCCTAAACTCAGGGTGAGAGGGACGAAAGCCGACCGTGCCTCTGGAAATACGCAATTGAACGATAATGACACAGTACACATGGAAGAACAGTAGATGACTTTGACGTATTACTTCGAAGAAAATACAAAATAAAAAATATAACATGCTCT
Source organism: Synanthedon vespiformis (assembly GCA_918317495.1). Classification (NCBI taxonomy): domain Eukaryota; kingdom Metazoa; phylum Arthropoda; class Insecta; order Lepidoptera; family Sesiidae; genus Synanthedon; species Synanthedon vespiformis. The sequence continues at coordinate 1,963,710 of OU906951.1, read as the reverse complement.
ATATGCCTATATTGAATGAGTTGACATAAATGTGTTAATATGATTTATATAATTAGTACATATTATTATATTTCTAATTTCAATTTGAAGTTCACACGAACGGTAAAGTTATTTCTTTCATTATTTAGAAGCCACGATATTGTGAAGTTCTTATATTAAATTATATAAAAAAAAATCCGTATTAATATTATAAATGCGAAAGTTTGTACGAATGTATGGATGTTTGTTACTCTTTCACACATAAAAAAGACATGGAAAATATTAAAAAAAAAATATTTTGTGGATTAGTACGGATTGGGCGCCAAACATTCATCCATACAAACTTTCGCATTTATAATATTAGTAAGGATGAAAAATTATCAATTTTAAATCAGTGAAATTATTGAATTAATAAATTAAAAGAAGATGTCCAATCCTTCCAATTCCATTTTGATTTAATTTAAAAACGCTTTATGGATAGGAACAAAGCGAGACTTCCTAAATTTTTTACAAAACTTATGTAGATAATAATTAATATAACAATATTAGTAGAAATATTTTAATAAAATTTTAAATTGTATGTATTAATTTATTTATACATATAAGTATCTAACACTGATGAATGTATTTATTCTCTTTAAACGTTACCAATTTAATTTTTATACAGTGTTCGTACTGACTTTAGCTTGTATTGTAACAATAAGATTGACGGGACTGAGGCAGATAGCACGTATTTCATTTTGCCTACATTTTACTACGGGCGTAAGTGATGTATTACTCTCGGATAAGTGGGAATTGCTCTATGAAATGAGGATCCTTTTTTGGTGGTAAATGTCGGATATTTGAGTATGTATATCGAGTAGTTTTTATCCCGTTTCCGGACCTCTCCTTAATTAAATATTTTTTGTAGATACACAATTTATATTATATTTTTAGAGGTGATTTATTTATTTAATTCACTTCAGTGTAACAAGTAATATAAGTACTCAGTCAGAAATGTTCCTTTGTTTGGAAATTTGAGTTACTTAAAAAAATAACAACCATGCAGGTTTCTTGGCTGTTTCTATCTCATTGAAATAGCCATTGGGGGATTAATTTAATTTTATTATTTGATGTGTTAAAAGATTTTAAAGATAAATGAAAATGTAATAGAATATTACTTTAACGATTAACTTACAATACGATAGTGTGACTTCGAATTAATAACAACGTTTGAAGCATTAAGAGGTTTTATCAAATAAAATGATAAATAGGAATAAAAGAAAAAATAATAAAAAATAGAAATGTACAAAATAGATATTATGATTAACTTGAGATTATGCTTGGACTTTTCTTACAAAATTAAGCATTCGACATAATACTTATAGACCGTATGCCTGTTTGAACTGATGCACTTGTCGATGTCCAAGAAAGATCGCAGGCAGACGATGTGGAGTGTGGTGACGTCAATCAAAACAGAATTTCCTTTATTTAGTGACGAACACTTGTAAGCTGATAATGACGATATTTCAAAAAACAGGTATTATAAGACCAGTATTTTGTAACCAATTTAAAATATATTATATATAATTAATATATATATATTAATATCCCATTCCACACAGCAACTAATGCTTGTATTGTACTACTATTATTGACTACTACGCAACAGCTAGTTAATACTACTATATTGACTAGCTGTTGCGCGCGACTTCGTCCGCGTTAAAAAAGTAGCCTATCACGTGTCCCGTACTTCTAAATGTTTATCTACCAAGTTTCATGAATATCAGTTAATTCGTTTAAGAGTGGTGGAGGAACATACATACATACAATATACAGAAAAAAATTCTAAAAATCGTCAATTTAGTTTCAGTATAATGTATACAGATTTATTATTTATGACCCCTACAGATTTATTATTAGTATTGATGATGATACCAGACAGTTGATATAATACATAGATTACTTTTTGTAAATACATACAATAAATACAAACATAATATCCATGATTCAGGTACAAACATTTGCCCCTAGTGGGATTCGAACCGGCGACCGTTTGGTTAACAGCTAGGATTACTAGTCACTAGCTAGATCAAACGTGTCGTCGAATTGGGATTTGTAAAATTGCCCAATTGGGATGTTATTCACTAGTAATTTTACTGGACGTGTTTTCAAGCATCGAAGTGGTTATCGTCGAGAGGCGGCGGGTGTCAGCACGCCTTTCAAAAGATATACAAGCGCAGATACTACGAGTATTATCTGCAAACATTGCAGGCGTAATAACGTCTCTTAGTTGCCAACACAACTTTAAAAGAACACAAAACCAGCCTTCGCCTCTTGATATGAAACTTTAATTGAATTTATTTGCTGGAACTATGTTTCTAGTTTGTTTACTTTACTAATTATCGGAGTTGCGAATGTTCGTGTACTTGTTTTCAATTACGAATTGCGAATTTAAACCAATTAATAACCAATTAACATTGAGTTATGGATCTCGTGGTTGATTTTTAATTTTTGCGTTGGTATTTATTATAAGGTGATAGTAATATAGGTATATTTTATGAAATTATTATATTGTTTGTAATTTTGTTTATAATGAATAAAGTTAAAATCTACATTACCGATTTTTTTAATTGTTTCAGCTATAAAAATGTACATTATCAGCGAGCTTTATTTTGTAAAGTTACGTGGACGAAGTCGCGAGCAATAGCAAGTGCTTTTTCTAAACCACCTAACTTTTCTGTCATATTTTATAAGGTTTTCACTAATCGAAATTGTGTTTGCCAGCAAAGTGTGCGTATATAATTTGCAGAAATATTTGCATATATGTGAAGCCGACTTTATATAAAATAAACTCTTGTTTCCTCGCTAACTCTTTTTTAAATCACCAAACGAGTTTTGATAACATTTTCACACATGGAAAGAGCGATAAACGGAAGAAGATTGGTTTTTTTTTAAATTTCACTAGCAGGAGCGTGTAGCTATAGTAAAATAATACAAGAAAAAACATACAAAAATAACACAGGAATATTATTTTTTTCACTGACGGATTATCCGTCAATCCGACGAACCAAATTACAAATTCGTATTACTACATATTTTTTGTATTGAAATTTGTATTGAATTTTCTATCTTTCGATACGAATTAAAATAAGAAATTTTATTGACGAATTCAATTTTCACTTCGGCCGCTAAATAATTCACTCTAAGCGCGCGTTTTAGCGGATTACGTAAAAAAATCGCCATCCATTTGTATCCAATTTAAAATCAAATTAGAAGTAAATACACTTTCTATTTTATCCAATCACGTGCGAGGGTGACGCTTAAGTCACCCACAGTACACGAGCAGAATACAAAGTCCTGACCTTCTGCACATTTCATACTGTCAGAAAACCCGCCTTGAATTAACAGCACGTGTGCTGTTGTGTTTCCTTATATTCTGTTTATCTGTGGTTCGTGCTGTTCGCCTGACTGCCGCATATTATATAATAAAAAAAAAAGACTATTTTCATGAAAATTATTAAATGAAATAACACAATTTATCATCAATCATCAGCACTAATAAAAAATCTGTAAGTATAGGTATTTTATATATGTATTTACCTCCATAACTCTTAAACGAATTAACTGATTTTCACGAAACTTGGTAGATAAACATTTAGACGTACAGGACACAGGATAGGTTTTTTTTCTTTTTCAACGCAGTCGAAGTCGCGGGCGCTAGCTAGTTTGATAATAATAATGTAGGCAGACAAGTTGACGGTTTACTTGGTTGTAAGTGGTTGCTGTCGTGTATTAGCACAAGCAACACTTAGAGGATTACAAATGCGCTGTCGCCCTAGTCCTAAATAGTAGATAATTTATTATCAAATAAGGGTTGAAAAAATATTTAACACCTAAATCCAAGTTATGTGGCCAAAAGATTACATTACTAGGATAGGAAGCGCATCCATTAATTTCCTAAAAGATACAACAGTACAAGAGTTATTATTCGACGGTGGTATTCCGTAAGGTTGGCTACAGTCGCCAATGAACCCAGTGTGCTCTCCCGCTGCTTACACTATTACTTAAATTCTCGTGTGTACTTGAAAAATATAACATTGACACTTCGGCCGTTTTGGAAACCAAAGGTTCGAAACCAGTTTCGAAAATGGAATTATTCTTCTTTTTTGGAATCCTGGTTTCGAATGAGGAAAAATAATTCTGTTTTCTAAACTGGTTTCCAATGCAGAATATAGAATCCTCTTTTGAAACTCATTCACAAATTTTAATATGTAAGTATACATCATATAGAATATTCAATAAATTAAAAAGGAAACTTCGAGACATTAGTTCTGAAATGTATACACATTTCCGATGCTGATTGTACCTACTTAAATAGGTAATAGGTAATAGCTTAATAACACAAGGTTATTATTCTTAAATACTCAAATACTTAAATAAGTAATATGCAAGTAATGTAAGTTTGTATACTTACATATTAAAATTTGTGAATGAGTTTCAAAAGAAGATTCTATATTCTGCATTGGAAACCAGTTTAGAAAACAGAATTATTTTTCCTCATTCGAAACCAGGTTTCCAAAAAAGAAGAATAATTCCGTTTTCGAAACTGGTTTCGAACCTTTGGTTTCCAAAACGGCCGAAGACATTGAAGGTTTTAATTGAAATATGTCAGCGAAAATAAGGTAAAGATCGAGTTACAGTTATTAATTTGAGGTTGTTTAGCCTATGTATAAGATTGATTACGGCTCATTCTCCGCTACCGTTACCAACTTCTCGGGGCGCGGTTAAGGAAAATTCCCCATTTCCCCAGCAGGGTGGGAGATTTACCCCAAATCGAATTTTGTTCCCCATCCGGAATGGGCTTAATTTAACGGACGAATTTGTCTAATTCCAATTCTGATGCTGTGACAAATGTAGTGATTTTTATTCAAGCTTCGTACTCCTAAAGCACATCAAAAAAATCTCACGGGACTATATTTTATCGTTTACTTTTGTTTTAATTGTCAGAACAAAAGATCAGTTTTCAATTTGATTTAAATGAATCCTTTGAAACAGTAACTTCGCGTAACCACCCACTTACAGATGACCGCCGTGTAATAATAGCATGTGTGCTTTTATATTTCGGTGAGTGAGTAAGGGACGCCAAAGCACATTTCCCTTTTTCCTTCCTTATCCATTATCCTGAATCCTACTGTGAGCATGTCCGACGACATTTTTAGTTACATAAATAAAGATAGAATTAAATGCAAATCAGAGTATTTAATTAAAAATAGGTTTACATTTCAAAAGTAATCGTAGAATAAAAAAAAATCACGTCATTCCTGTCATAAAAAAAGCCTGTAGACGAATAGTTAAAAGAAATATAAATTATTAAAAAGAACTCCATATTAGTATTACATATTATTATATCCTCATAAGAACTGACTCTTATCATCATCATCAATCAATCAATCAATACAATAATAAATCTGTAAGTGTAGGTATTATATGTATGTATGTTCATCTATAACTCTTAAACGAATTAACCGATTTTCATGAAACTTGATAGATAAACATTTAGACCTACAGGTCACAGGATTGGCTACTTTTACCTTTTCAATGCGGTCGAAGTCGCGGGCGCCAGCTAGTTACAGTATAAATGTAGGTGTTATTATTTAATTGGAGAGAATATTAAAAAAAAAAAATTAAGAGTGACCTATTTCCTAGACATACGAGTTCATGATGTTCGAAATCAACATTGCACTTTGCCAAATGAAACCGTAATCCGTTTACGGAAAACTTATTTGTGATGTTCGTGTATGAAAAATTGGCTTAATTATAACTGTGGGATTATTTTTTCTTATTTTGCAGTTATATGGGAAACAGCAACACTTGAAATGAATAATGAAACATAGTTAGCAGTAAAGTTAAGAGATATTTGAAGTTCTATAGGAATTATAAAACTTTTTACTTGTAGCCATTTCAATTGTAACCATAACTACCTATCTACGTTTTTATATACAACATCCATTTAATTAAATTTAAAAATGTATTTTTTTTAAATATTTCTTGCATAGGTATATATTTTTTTAAAAGATTAATGTGAATGTGGTCACTTAAATGTTATTTAATAACCATAAAGAATTAAGTAATTTAAGAGATAACATTTAAAAAGCTAATATTTTTAAGTACACTAATGCAGAAATATATCTTTGTATATCTTTGTATTTTGTAATCTATACTATTAATATTATAAAGAGGAAAGATTTGATTGTTTGTTTGTTTGTATAGAATAGGTCCGAAACTACTGGACCGATTTGAAAAATTCTTTTACCATTAGAAGCCGACATTATCCGTGATGAAGATAGGCTACTTTTTACCGCGGGAAAATGCTTCATTCCTACGGGAAATCTAAAATAAAAGTAAATACTAGCGGCTTAGCCCGGGAGATAGCGCCATCTATCCAAAATACGGTAGATGGCGTTTTATACTTTTCTACGCGGACGAAGTCGCGAGCACCAGCTAGTAATTTATAAATAAATAATTTATCTAACGCATTTGGCTACAATGGAATTAAAAATTATATGAATCGACATTTAAGGTAGCGAAGCCACGAACGAAGGAAAGTTACGAGTATTATTACAAAAAACAAGTAACATCCTCAGTGTTCGTATTTGATTAGATACTTTTTGCACAGTAATACAAAGTAACATTAATGTTGTCAACAAAACATTGCGCTTACAAAAGGAAACCAACGCCTTTGTGTATGTGTACGTGACGCGACGAGACGGGCGTCTGTTCCTGTAGAAAAACAATAAAGCCAAATGTTACATTCTCCCGTTATGTCGTGTAATTCAGATCCCCGTAAAGCGTCACGTATAGCTACAAAAATGTGTACAATGTGCAAGACTTCTTAAACGTACAATAACTAGGACTAAGTAGCAAGTAGCATCACCTCAGGCGTAGGACGTCTACTGCTGATATAGGCCTACACTCTATCCATAATTTTTCTGTATGGCTGATGAAAACCAGCCTGGATCCAGCGTCTACCCACAGACCCAAAACCCAAAAAGTCGCTCAACGGTACTGAGAGGACATAGGTAGCTTTCTCAATAGCGTTGAACGACATTGGGTTTTCTTACGAGGCCCATAGTTAGATACAATGTTTCATTGCCATATTGTATGTATGTCATTACTGGCAACACATAATATCCGTCGGAATGGTTTGTTTGAAAAAAAAAAAAAAAGAAATTTCGTAGTTTCGCAAAACATGCCAAATCACTTCAATTTGTTTCTTTTATAATTTTTTATTTACCATAAGTCACATTTAAAAAAATAGTAATGTAAGACTGGATAAAAGTTTGAACTAATCATCAATACTCAATACGAATAAATAAATCATACACATATACCTAAAGAATAACTCGTTATTATGTAATCAATTCAAGGGATGAAAATGTCCAGAGAAGCGAGACCTTCACTTCCAATTCTATGCAGAATAAAAATATGTCCACGTTATTTCAATTATATAGTTGTAGATTTGAAACTACGATATCCTTCTCACAGTGACAATGGTTGTGAGTTTCCGTTGCAAGAGGATTAGCAATCGTCGTAGACTATCTGAAACTAGTGTGATATTATACTGTGTGACCCCCTTCGCAGAAAAATCCATCTATGTCCAGCAGTAGTAGTTATATAATTTAACGTAATACATATAGGATTGAATGTGTCTGGCAGCTCGGTAAGTAGTAAGTACATAAGATAATGCCCGGGTTTCATTTTTAAGTCGTACTTATTCCCTACAAAACAATACTTCAAAGTGTTTTAAAGCAATTACTATAACAAAAGCGTGAAACATAATTACGTGTTATAATCTAAAGAACAAAAAATATATATAGTTCAGTGTTAATTATGAAATAACGGTTTTCAAATTTAATCTAAAATATGTTGCTAAACGAAAATTGCTCCAGTGATTTTATTGCAAATCCATTAGGAAATTGCCACGTTTTTACTTAATTTTTTTCTCAGTCACCGAGTGTTTGTTCCGAAACAATGTTAATTTATTTTCACCCCGTTCTGATTCAGCGAAAACGATTCACGAATGTTGTTCGCAAAGAAAATACAAAATTACTGGTTTATGTGAATATTTTCATCGAAATCATTCGCTTTGTTTGCGCTTACTTTCGTTTATTTATGTATATAAACTTTTAATTTTGAAATAATACTAAAAAACAATATTTTCTTCAAATACGAATAGTATATAATTATATTATATCCGTTATTTGATGTTTTATATATTAAATTAAACTTATATCAATACTAATAATAAGTCTTTAGGGATCGGTCATGGAGTAATTTACTTTGTTTTCAGAAATTTCGTGTATATAGGCTCCATACATGATACTAAAACTAAATTGACGATTTTTAGATTTTTTTTCTGATTTCCATGAAACTTGGTAGATAAACATATTTAGAAGTACGGGACACGTGATAGGCAACTTTTTATCTTTTTTAACGCGGACGAAGTCGCGGGCAACAGCTAGTAATAGTATATATTTTTAGACTACATTTATTTTAGCAAAATTAAAAATTATATTATTATATGCGGTTTACATACAGGATGATTCAAAAATCGTGGATCAAACGAAACAAGGACGTACTCGTAGAGGCAGTTTGCCTTAGAGGAACGCCGCAGCGCGGGTTCATGCGCTAAAACAATTGAGTTTTCAATATATTTTCTTACTAGCTTATTCGAAACGATTCGCACACGGAAAACATTCTAAACACATATATTCACCCATATTAAGGTTATGCGAAAGAGTTTTACTAGGCAATAAAATTACATAAGAATCGTATCCGGGTTTACATCGAGCTATAACCGGTTCAGCGCCGTCACGAATTCTATCGGCAAATTTGTTCAGTGGCCATGTCACTATTGTGGGGCGTCGAAATATCGAAATGTATATTGATGTAACATGCGCATTTACAAAATCTACTAGTACCAATTAAATCGTATGCTTGCTTGCGTACGTAATTATTAGTCACATACACATAATTTCTAGTGACTTTTGACAACTAAATCGATTTCATAAATGCCAATTGCCAATGGTAGCGTCAATTTACCTAATAATTTAGTGTCGCCATTTTTGCGCTGTTGACGTATCAAAATCTGTGCACCATTCCTTCTGCTGCGGACATGACAGGTAGTTCTAATAATATGTTTTGAGGTGGAATTTACTTTCTTGTATGTACCAAATAGTGTATAAAGCTTCAACGTGCTTTTATTAATTTTAATACTGTGTATATATAAAATAAGGTCTTGGATTTTATTTGTTAGAAAAATATAGTAAAGTATTATAATTGTAGTGTTGATACTACTACACTTATTATTATTTTAGAAATTAGCTGAATAACAATGAAAAAAAAAATGTAATTAGATAATTAAATATAAAAAATGAATTTACTTTTACATACAGTTAGTGACTATGTAGAGATTGTAAATGCGCAGCCGAGCGGTTCATTATCGGCAACATCGGAAATTAATTCTCAACGGGACGCATCGAATGTTAGTTAAACCGCGTTAAACCGTTTTACATATGGTTGCGCGGACCGATGACGTCATAGTCGTCAATTGTCCTTTTCGAATTTACGTTAACGATTGGTCGTTTCGAATTCAATTGTTCTGCATAAACATAATTAAATTTCATTTGATACTGTGTTACTGCGACCAATTGTAATTTGGAGTGTTGTTGATGATATTGTTATGTAGGATTTAACTCAATTTTTGCATTTAATGAAATTAATCCTGCCTGCTGTGTAAGAGATCGCGGATTCCAGTGAAAGACAAGCAATACACGATGTCTATATGTCTTGGTTCTGGGCGTTTACATTGTATTGAAAACACTCAGACTTGTACTAGGTACGTAAATAATATGTACTTAGTAAAAAAGTAAATATAATGAAATAATAAAATTTTGGTAAAGGATACACTAAATTCTGGGTTGCTTCACTAAAAGTGGCATAGTAGAAAGAATATTGCTTTTGGTGATATTTCAAATTAGTTGCACAAAGTTATCCAATAGTTGTCCAATACACAAGTACAAGATCTATTTAGTTTGTATCACATGTCCCTACATATTATTATATATATAGATTTTAGACAGAGTACAAAAGAGTGGTAAGTTGTTCGGTTTTCGTGCTTTATCATACACGATATTTGGACAAATAAAATAAAAGTAATAAAATGCATTATTGACCATGGACAAAATGAGAAAAACACAGAACACTTCTCATCCTATAATTAGGTATCCTATGATCCTATAATATCCTCCTATGGGGTTTTTCACCGTGTAACGAAGTTACTACTGCCCAAATAACTGAGAAACACAGTGCCACTAGCTACTTAAATGTTTTACTGTTAATTGATTAAATTAAACTAAAAAAATAGCCTTCAGGAAGTTACAGTCCAAAAATTGTATTCCTTTTTGAGGGAATATTTTCGTTTCGCAGATGGCTGACGAGACATTTTCCAAAAATGATTCCCCTTGTGCAATATTCAAAACGATACGATTATGGCGCCAAAAATAGTTATAATAAGAAATATTCGCATTGTTAACAATACACAGGCATTTCGTGTATTTTTTATTCCTACTGTGTCGGCGGGTGTCGGGCGCGCCGAGACGCAAAAACGGAAGCAATAACCTAACAACCGGGCGTTTATGGTTTATGTTATTTTTTTTTTCAACAGCAATAACGCACGAGTGTTTGCCAGGAATGAAAAAAAAAAATTAAAAAAAAAAATTTTTCGTGTTAATTTGTTGCAGGAATCGACGCGACGGTTCGTTGAGTCACGTTGGGTAGTATGGAAGCGGTTACAGCTTGCCTGTCCGTATCATGACTTAGGAACTGATGTATGTATGTTAAACTGAGGAATAACAGTATGATGACTTAGCATAATATGTTAATTTTTAGAAATAACAGAATTTAAAAAAGAACATAGTTCCCAGTGGTTTCTTACAGAAGACTATACCTAAAGATAATATCTGTCGGCCTGTACACTATCGATTAAAAAACTTGTTTCAGTGGTATTGTGTAGATAACGCAATAGATGTCGGTTTAACGATTAAATATACGGTTACGTTACGGTAACAGGTCGCGAGTTCAATGGTTTTTTCCCATCTCAAAAATGCATAAACCGCCTAAAGAAGTTTTCACTTCAAAAATTAATGAAATAAGGTCACATGAAGTAAGATAGCGTCCCCTAAAATCTAATATCATTTAGTCTACCCACTTAAATCAGTAGCAAGTAGCTAGAGAGACAAGTGAATGTTTGATATATAGTGTTGAACGAACTGGGAGACACGATAAAAGAAGTTTAAATTAATAGAAGTTTCATAAAGTGTACCCCATTTTTATGAATTTGTGTATACACAATGAAACTGAAATTAACGTCTCCAGCCACTTAAAAATGGAGAGTGGACGTGAGCGGCGGCTAAAACAAGAAATATCTTTATTAAAAAAGCTTTGTTTTGTAATTAGGGGGTGTTGTGCTCTAGCGAATCATTAGCGTAATAGCATTAATGGGCAAGGGGCTCTAGACCCGGGAAACAACTATCGATATATTAAACAAAATAATTGAATTAGTTTAAATTAATCTTTAATGAGAACGCGAAACAGAACAAAATTTAATTACTCGACAACAAGTTGGAAAATATAATTAGCCATAAAAGGAAATTTACATTTAAAAAAATTGAGAAGAGATAAGATGATACTAGACCTTTTATTGTTTTATAAAAACAAATCTATCACAAGAATAAAAAAATTCGTTGTCTGCCTCTGTTTATTATTTTGCTAACTTCTGAACCATTTTAATACTGTTTTCACTTCTAGTATTTGCCGTGGCTTTTCTAGTATTTGCTTAAAAGAAGATTCTTATAATCTAATAAATAGATAAATAAAATAAATCTTAAAAAAATTTGAAAAGACAATGAACAAATATAATGTATACTTAAAACAAAATAAAAAAACAAAATTACATTTTGTAGTAAACAACAAAATGCGTGGTTAATCTTTTGCTTACATTCGCTTAACTCTTAATCTTTTGGAGGAACACAAATTACTTATTTATTTTCTGATTCGTCTGTACTTCTGTACATATGAACTTATTCACGTAAAAGAACCTATAGTGATAATGATAAATGAAAACAAAAATCTCCTTAATGAAATTATAATTATCGATATCGACAAACCAACCTCCAAGGGTCACCTCAATTCGCTTAGCGAAAAAAAACTGGTAAAGCCTCCCAGGAATTTTTCTTCGCGAAAGAAAGGAGACGCGATAATTCCTCGTAATGAATATTTAATTATTGTTTTCGTTTTTTTTGAGACTTTATCATAAATTTACTTAATTAATGCATTGCTTTACACAATTTCTTACTTTGAACTTTTCAGCTTAATTTTTGTTCGCAGCGATGTGTATTTTTAACATTCCGTAAATTACTCCGCTTTTTTAAGTAACGACAGGTAACGGTCACGCTTTTGATTTTGATTTATTTATTTATTATAGCCTTTATTTAACAACCTTCCTTATTTAATACAGTCCTGACACCGTTTCTTAAAGATTGCCATGCTTTTCAGCATAGGCCTCCTTTAGAGCTTTCCACAATTTGCGATCACGAGCCTTTACCATCCAGTTTTTGCTACCTTCTTAAAATCGTCTTCCCTCTTGATTGTCTCGCTTTTGATTATAATAGTAGTATGTATGTTCAATTTTAAACTTATTTCTTCAGGCTCTTTTAGTAGTCAATCAAATGGTGGCCGTCTAGGCGGAGTATAGACTCAAGCCGCAATTAGTATATATCTCGATGTTTTGAATGCCTTAGCACTTAGCATTGCTACTTAGCGCCTTAAGAAATCTGCAATAAGATTTCACTGTTACTTATAAGATCTCTAAAGTGATATCGGAAGGGCATGCAAGTAGACATGCAGTCGACATGATAAACTTTAGTTAATATAAAACTTAATTTTCATATTTTTTCAGCCCTCTATCATAATCATAAATAATAAATACTAATAATAAATCTGTAAGGGTTATGGTCACGGAGCAAGTGACTTTGTTTTCAGAGATATCGTGTTTATAGGCTCTATACATGATACTGAAAACAAATTGAAGATTTTTAGATTTTTTTTCTGTATGTATGTTCGTTCCTCCATAACTCTTAAATGATTTAATATATTTTCATGAAATTTGGTACATATACATTTAGACGTACAGGACACAGGATAGGTTACTTTTTTCTTTTTCAACGCGGACGAAGTCGCGGGCACCAGCTAGTATACCTAATAAACTGACCTTGTTTCAACGGTTTCTGTTATAAGAAGTTCTACAACCCAGGGGTAATAATATTAACGTATGTCATGAAATAGCTTGCACGAATCACCTGATTTTATAAGGAAACATGTCAATTTACAACATTTTCAAATTTTGCCATTGAATAAATGTAGACTGAAAATGTGAAAAGCATAAAAATGTTGGGCTTGCGGCCAACTCACCGCATTAGAATCCTACAAGCTGGATTTAAATTTGGACATAAGAATTTATTTTTTTAACAGAATTTATATATTTGCACATAATATTGTAAATGTCTTGTAAACTTAATAAAGTAATAATAAATACAGATAGTTAATTAATAGATTTATGAGATTTAAGTTGATACTGCAGCATATTAGTAGGTACTTAATATTTACCAAAGCTCTTATTTCATCTGATCTTATACCAAAAGCCTAGCTGTCTTAATATGTAATCCTTATCATCAATTTCTTTCGATTGATAACACATAAATAATTCGGAATGCTGGCTGTCTCTGTCACATCTGAAATGTTGTCCTGGATCTCACGTCGATCGTCAAATGCATTAAGAACTTTGCTCTTATATACAACTAGCTGATGCCTGCGACTTCGTCCGCGTTCTCTATTGCCTATAGCCTTCCTCGAATATATACATAGATTAAGTCCACATATTCAACGGATAAGCGGCGTGCAAATCTAAAAAGCAAACAGTAATTAGTCCAATATAAATAAATAATAATTGTATTTATTTTTAAGTTATACTAGCTGTTGCACGCGACTTCGTCCGCGTAACTTTATGAAATATAATACATTCGTGTCTGTGAAACCATGGAAATACACATAGAAAATTTCAACTCAATCGGTTCAGCCGTTTAGAAGTTATGTGAAAAAGATAAGTACGGAAGGATAATTCTTACTACCCGTTTTCTTATTACCAGTTTTCCCGTAGGAATGACGCATTTTCCCGCGGTAAAAAGTAGACTATGTTCACTAGGGATAGTGTCGGGTTCTAATGGTAAAATAATTTTTCAAATCGCTCCAGTAGTTTCGGAGCCTATTCAATACAAACAAACAAATCTTTCCTCTTTATAATATTAGTATAGATTTATTGATAAATACTGGAGATTTCTTCACCTTTTAACAAAATACGCAACATTTAATTGAACTAAATAATAGGAGCTAGTTTAAACGCGTACGAACTAATGCCTTCTGTTGTAAACAATTTAATTAATCTTCTCCATCCAATGTTAGGAAGTTGCTTACATTCGTTGCATTCGGAGCAAGTACGTCTGAGTTTCAAGAGAGATTGTTCATCACATGTCTCCGCGTATACCTAACATAATGTTAGTTGTATTTCGGGAATTAAGCAAGATGCAAGTCCAGCTCCACTTATTTTCAACTGAAGTACATTTATCTCACACTCTATTTATAATAATTTAATTTACGACATGAAAATAAAGCACAAGCCACACTTCTCGCACAAAAAAATCAATTATTTATTACAAGTGTAATTTTGTATACATTACACTATGGTATGTTGTTGTACAAGTGTATTACAAGTGTATTGTTTGTATAGTGTATAGAACAGTTGTATAGTGAGTCCCAAACCCACCTTAGCCCAATGATGAGCCGGTATCCGATTCACTGCTGTGAGGACACACACATCTTTATTAATTTCTGTTTTGTGGTTTTTGTGTTCTGTTTGCGTAAATAAAATTATTTCTTACTTACTTTCTTCTATATTAAAAAAAACCTGACATAATTTAATATTCTCGGAAATATAACAAAGTTTCTCTTTGTTGTATTGAGATTTGATGGGAATAATGAAAATGATTTTCGAAAAATTACTATAAGTTGAAGAAATATATCTATGTGTCTAGTATTTAATATTTTATCAGACAAACCGATAGTTAATTAACTGATAGTATTATTATGAAATCACAGAAATAATTTCAGCGCCGCCTTTGATGTATGTATTTCTTTTTCCTGTTTTAGTGTAGTATGTATTGTGCATTCTTAAACAAATTCTATCATCCCATAAAAGTGTCTAGCCAGATACAAAACGATTTCAATACTCGAAGGAAAGTCGATTGCAGTCTAGACATCGGAAAATGTAAAACGAATAAAATGTGTCAACTATGTACAGTTCACAGAAAAAATACATATATATATATAATTGACACAATATAATATAATACAAATTTATTTATAAATATGACATTTTGAATTTTTTTATAAATTATTCAATAAGTATAACTTATTATTTAATAATTTACAAAGTTACTAAATTTTACTAAAACCGGCATAGGTGTTGTTATTTCTATGCAGGTGTGAAGTTGTATGAAGCTTATATGAGGTTTGTTAGCATTCGCCAAGATGCAAATGCTTCGTGATTCGTACAGCAACCAATCACGGAGCTTTCTCTTAGCGTTCTCTCTTCCTTTCCGAAGTACGCAACAAAGCATTTGCATCTTGGCTAGGGGGCTTGGTTCAGCTATAGAAAATAATAGAACTATTAATTCTGCTTTTGTTCTGTTGCCTTTTAAGGCAAAACATGTATATTAGTTTCTTTAAAAGAGAATCCGTTTCGATTTTTTTCCTGACTATACATTAACATACATTTCGATTTTTATTCTTCGTCGATAAGGTTTTAGTGTTTCACAAAGCCGTGCTCTTTTTTTAAATGGAAATAAGCTCTGGTAGAGATACAGATAATTTAATGTAATTAGCGCCAAAAGAAGCCAATTAAAAAAATAATAATTTTAATATAATGTCAACTATTATGTTTTGAAATTAAAGAGAAGCTTAATAATATGTACTAACATGGTACTAACTTACTCGTGCATAGAAATGCGGTATCACACATAGGCTACAGAACTAGGTAAATGTCATTGTCGTCCTCGTTAACCTACTTAAGGTACAGTTTATATTAATGTCACCGAATTTTAATTTAACAAGGGCTTATTTAAAAGTCTTTACAAGTTTTCTTCGTTAATTATTTAAATCTTAAATCCTTAACCAGCCAAAGTTCGCCTAAAGTTTTCGTAGACTGTTAATTTAGAATGACAGTGACATTCACTTTCAAGAATAATGCATTCCAAAAAGGTATTGGATGTTAAGGCTGATATTCTTTGTCACTTGTTCACTTACGACGATTTTGAAACTAGCCACTCGCCCCGGGCTTCGCATGGATTTTTTTTAAGAACCTTACTCGGACTTCAAATATTTAAAAAAAAAAATGCTGAATTGGTCCAGTCGTTCGAGAGTATTGCGCTTACAACATTACAGATTTTTATTATTATTATACATTTAGTAAAAGCAGTCCCTTTTAATAAAACAATAAATAAAAAATGGACACTGGAGACTCGTCCGCATTAATATTATTTTCTTTAACCATTTTTTCTGTTGATATTAAAACAAGAATATGTGATGCGTTGTTTGTAAGAGTTGTCATCTGAAAATACATAATGTAACAAACAACCTTTCACGGTTACATTGTTCTGTTCATCCCTTAAGGGACGTAAGTCACGCGTGCTCTTTGTTTGTACACAGCAATACTACGCAAACACAGTCGGCACAACATGGCCTGCTAAACATTACCTTTGCTTATTCGATCGGAATATTCACACTCTACAAACACGGATGGGAGTTAGGCACAGTAATGCTTAATAGCAGAAGGCAAAGTCTAAGAGGCATGATCAAAAGTAGAACTATTACATATTATTTTTATTACTCAATTATATTTTTGGGGAAAAAGTAATTTAAGTTTAAGCAAGATTAAAGGTAATATATAACAGATAAATCCTGTGCGTTTATGTGGCAAAAACATGTCTTAAATAAATAATAATAGATAGAATATTGACTATTGGTAAAATCTATTCTAAATAGTTTTACCAATAGTCAATTGGTCATCTAATCTAACTTTACTATTTAATAGTAAAGTAGTATACTATCTTGTACAAGGTTTATTTTATTGTGTTTAGGTTCAATTAAGCACCTTAACAAAGTACCTAAATAATATTTCTATATGATTTGCAAGATTTAAAGATGTAAAAAAAGGATTTATAACCATTTTACTTACTATATAAGGATTGTACTGTGTTCGTCGCTAGCAGCAAATATTTGAGTGATTCCCTGCATACAGGAGTTCGTAGCTTCGCTATATCGGAGTTTATCCATGATATTGACTAGGGCAATATACCGATGTTTTATCACTAACAAATATTCGAATACCACTTCGAGTGCAGGCAATCTATGTTATTGACTCGCGTAACAGTCGGATTGTGGACTGATTTGCATTGTGATACAACTTTTTGAGTAGCCCAATGATGCGGTAAATTGATATTGCAATGTGCTGAATTATTTTTCCTTCTATAAATTAAAACATTCTAAAACGTATTATTATACCTCAAATATAATATTCTATTGACTTTGTGATCAGCTATATACAATAAAACAATTTTTTAGATATTTGTCTAATCTTGTTTTGAAGGTTCAAAATTTTAAATAATGGAACACATCAAATATAGTATTTATTTAAGAAAAAATAGGGAATAATTAGAAATAGAGCAAAAAAAGATTAAAAATTAATACAATACTTATATTATTCAATTGATAAAATTTAATATGTGAATGTGGTATTTTTAAAATAATTTTTAGTCCATTTAAAGAAATACACATAAAAACGTCTAAATTATTCGTCGAGGAAAAGCCATTTACTTGTAATAAAATTTAATACTACCTATACAATGGGGTTTAACTTGACTACTTAAGCGACAACTATCCGATTACTTAACAGCTGTCTTAAATTAAGGTACTTACACTATTTCATACGGCTTATATATTTACGAAAGAAATATTCCAATTTCACGTACAAAGTTCTCCGGAGGCAAATTGCGGTGCAAGTCGGTTGCAGCAAATATTTGAATTGTAGAGTGGAATTGGTTTGCTTTATACGTATTCATTCTGTGGCGCTGTTTACAAAGAAAAATGTTGTCGAAAATAAAAACTACCGGATAAAATCAATCTGTATCTGTCTATCGATTTGGGACACTGAGAAATTTCATGCGACCGTCTTCTACTGTATAGACTCAAAGGACTTTTTTCAACGGATTCTCTTGTTCTTTTTGTTGTAAAGTAATTATAGTCTGCGACTTTGCCCACATAACTGTAAATTACATTCTAAAACCTTCCTCGACAACCACTCTATCCATTGGTGAAAACAGCATGAAAATCCGTGCAGTAGTTTTTGAGTTTATCGCGAACAGACATACAGACTTTGTTTTATAATATGTAGTGATAATCTGCAAAAGCTAAAATGATATAATAAAAGCGTGAGAAGTACGGTCGGATTCCTGTTATAATTTAGGCTCGGATACAGCTTCTATTCATTTTTATAATAATTTAACAATACATTTGCGCATAGACGTAATAAATACTCTTAAAATATTAGCTTCGATTAATATTGGTTCCTTTTTAAAAATCGTTACAATATAACGAAGATTAATTTCACGTTGAAACTGTTTGCAGGTGTTCAATAAATTAAGGGCTTCGTTTATTATTTTCATGCTTTCTCCGATATTATTCTGATTTATTATAAAGTTTGAAGCACATTGATTACTGTTTGTGTAATAGGGGATAATAGTTTAATAAATGTGTTATTTGAATGGATAAAGGGAAATACTCATCTGCCGACGCATATGAAGCTGACTAATCACTTCTTTAAGGGAGTAATCACTCCCTGAAAGAAAACCTCCGTGAAATAGCAGCACGTGTGCTATTGAACACATATATATTGATTTATATACAATTTATTGTGACTAAATTTCAACACAGTCCTCAGTCGAGGAACACAGAGACTCCTTGCAAGAGATATTCTAATTAGCACTATTGTATATGTATCAATCTATTGACAGCCTATCAGGTACAACTTGCATTAATTAACAGTGCTTTCTTTGTCTCCAAATAACAATCAAATACGTCAAACAATTATTATGAGCACACAACTGCACATAGGATAAAGAATCTTTAAAAAAATCACTTAAATTCATGCGTAATGATCACTTACCGCCAGCTCTATCTCTAGTGCCGAGGACAGACGCGATCTGCGGTCGTTCCTCGTTTATAACTAGTTCAGCTCTCTCACTGTACACTGAGTGGACAGAGGATATGCAGGTCAGTCGTAACTGGCCACGCTCGAAGCTGTCTGGCCTCACCATAAATGATAGCGCGCTTATTGACGCCACCTGCAAACATGAAAGCAAATCATATTATTAAACCCCAATAAGTATGAATTAGACTGCTTGAAGTTACAGTAATAATAATTATAAGAGTTCTCTGACGCAAAAAATATCATAATGTGTAACACTCCTAAGCCCCTTATCGCACTTGCGGGTGGCGTTAGCGTTTCACCCACATCAGTTAGGGTTTGTTTGTAACACTTTCACGCCTTAACTACACCACTGATCGTTATGAAATTTTGTATACGCGTTGTCAGTGGCACAGTTTTCATTTACATATACAAAAAGTGCTGGTTCGAGTGACGCAAACGAAGTAACGCGTAAAAGCTAGTTAAAAATAGGTAATAAATGTTTTTGTTTTACTTTATTAAGTCCTATGTTACCTATGTGAATGTTTCAAAGAAGGAATTACAATTTTCACACTCGTAGAACAAAATTTAAAGTTTTATCGATAGTTAAGTTGGGTTCATTGAAGCGGACATCACTGGCTGGCCCACAATGACTTGATTGGTCGTCGAAAAGTTAAAAGTAGTACGGAACAAATTTCGAAACAAACTTTGGGTACACATTCGCGTAAAAAGGACCCGCATGTTGGTATCAATCCAAGCCAACTGTTTCTGGTAAATTCGTTCCAGTAAAAATGTAATTAACCCCAAAGGGAGTTTTGAAGCATTTTAATTATTATGTAGGTTACAAATTATGTAGGTTGTAATTTATAATAATATACATAAATTCTAGTACCTATTATAAAATTTGTAGGGGAACAGATAAGCTCTAACATAAAAAATATTAGGGTTGAAAATCAAAATATTAAAAAATAATCACAGATTTCGTGCCTCACAAGACTATCGAGCCATCAGCGACTATCATTGGAAATGAATCTACAGAATTCGAAAAAATAATTATGTTGTTCTGACTTGTTGACTTTTTTCAAAAAGGTTAAGCTACAGGGCAAACCCTTAACGCGATCGTCTTTATTTTAGGCTCAAATTGTAGCTGACTAAATTGTCCAGAGGAAATTTTCTCAAACTTTTGATATCATTTTTCCTTTCTAAAATATCGAGCGCCAAAATAAAAAATTGGCCTTATTTCGGCCATAACTTGTTTCGTTTTTGACTTTTTCGAAAAATTATTTTTGCACCTTACAGTTCCCATGAATAGGCGTCTTTTGATCTCTTTTTGAATATCATATCTTCACAACTCTCCGAGATATAAGGGGATCGCACTTTTTCGTGAAATCGGGGCCTATACTGAAGCGAACGAAAAGACATTTCCAATGTCAAAAATTTCTCTCTAATTTTATGGCATGGATAGAGTACTAACTTTATAATCTAGCTTATCGAAAATTATTACAACTAGAAAACAATTATAAAACTTTAACCCACCTTATTTGAGGTTTCAGTAGTTGGCAGAGGATCTGTAACGTCCTCATCCGTATACGAGTCATGATGTCTCGGTGTCGGCAAAACTACTGTGTCTTGACTTGGAAGTATTTCACCATCCTGTAACAGTAAAAATATTTATTTGTTGTCAAATTATTATTATTTTTTAAATTTAACATATTTTTTTGTGTTATATTGCAATCTAAAAGAAATAATTCAAACTTTTTAAACCCAAGACAGGGCACACCTCGTTTTATAGGTCATACGTTAAGGTGTCTTGCGACAGGAAACAAAAAAAAAAACAATAGTGGAATTATAATATATTATGTGCTATTGTGCCTCTATATATACTAGATACATTTCCATATTCTTATATTCTTATATTCCTCCAGTATTCTTGCGCAGAAATCCTAAACATTTCAAATTTTCGCAGCACTGCTTGATACAAATTCAACTCTCAAAACATAACCTGCAACATACCGGCTTATCACCCACTTAATATTCAATACATACGCAACCTTGTTACAATGTTATTACGCGTGCAAATAATGAATATTTCCAAGACACGGAAATTATTGGGGAGGCAAACATCGCGTAAGCATGACACCATCCATCAATGTCGGGAACCAATTAGGAAGAAATCTTGATTCGTAAGGAAACTCGCGGAATTGGAACGGGAGATACGTTGATTCCGCTGTTTGTGGCGTATTGTTTTGTGTACAACAACGGTTGGATAATTTGAAAATTTCTTTGCGGTTTTTCTTTTATAAAACGAAGTTAAAGAGGGGCAGAATTTTAGAATGTTGTTGCCAATCGAGAGAGAAATTGAGAAAATAGGATTTTAAACTTCATTTGGTAACATTTTTCCGTGTTCTTATCTTTAATGATTTTTTTAAAGAAATGTTTATGTCTTTCAAGACGATGTAATAATGTTTAAAGATGTTCAAGAAATAAATAGTAGTAGTAGAGGGCACATTGCGTTTCGCAGTCATTTGGGAAGCCCGTCTGGCATTGTCGATCCCCTTACAGAAGAACATCTTAAAAAAACAGCATTGTGCTTATGTGTGTCGTTGGGTGAGTACTCCCTTACTCAGTCCATTTCCCTTACCCTTACCTTAATCATTACCTACCCATCTTGTACCTTAATCCTACTAAGGTCAGCAACTGAGGAGTTGCTTGTAGATAGGTGACGGCTGCCACCTACCATTACCTAAGTAACCGTTAGCCTATCTGACGACTTTTACATGAAAAGAGTTATTATTCTGTCGTCTCCTACTAAGATTCCATTAAGAATAAAGCAGAAAAGATGTGAGGCCTGGTTAATAGAATTTCCCACTAAAACCATACATAAATATAAAATTATTTTAATATAAATAATATAAATATATTTATTTATTATTGTAAATACAATTGTAGAATAAATTATAAGTATATTAAGATGTTTTTCGACTTATATTACTTAACAGAAGCGATGGCTTTAAGCCTTGAAAGTATTAGTAAAACAGTTTCGAATAACTTTAAAGAAGAGAAGAGTTTTGAAGTAACTATGCTGTAAGGTTGACTTAGCAGACATGCTTTAACTTTATGACAGGACTTACGGAACTTCTTGCTGTATACATCTTATTAAGATATTAAGGCGAGGTTATTAAAATTAAAACCATAAATATATTAAAGAGATGTACCTGTATCGTATCCACGAAGGGTCCAAATGCTTTCCACGGGCTAAATATGATGTTGTTATTTTCATCACCGGGAGCCGATGTACTTTTATTTGGCACGTCGATAGAAACAGCAGGGCTTGGAAGTATTCTCTGTTGAATTATAGGCTTGCCTTGGATCTGCAACAAAATAATGTGTTTTGCAACCTATTTCTTGCTATTCATTTTTATTAATATAAATAGGTTATAATAAAATATCTAACTTGTGTCACATCTAATTTGTAATAGCAGTTCTATAGTCATAACTTAGTTTATTTGGTTAATCACTTTCTTACGGAATATCATAAAAAGCCATTACCATGAGAAAGAAGAATGAAATTACAGACAAAATATATTCAATATACTTATTCAATAATATTTTGTCTTTACAAAATATTAAAATTAGATCACTAAAATATTAAAATACTATAGCCAGTAAATGAAATCAAAACTTATATAAAAAAGTGACATTCTACAGTTATTAAAGTGATAATAAATTGTGAAAAAGACGATATGACAAAATGATAAACAGAGTTATCGTTCGATTCCTTGGTTAGAATTAGTCTGCGATGGAGACGTGCAAGATGATTGAGTGTTCTCATCACTCACAACACAAGTGAGCGGTCCGGTGAGATTTAGTGTTGTGTAAAAAGAAATATCGATAATTTTGTAAATCACATCTACATTTATTAAGATAATAGCGATTTGCTTCCGGCTTCGCACGGATTAAATTCCTCGTTTATTTATTCCTCGTTTATTGCTGTTTCTTTTAGTGAAAACCGAATCAAAATCTGTTGCGTGGTTTAGAAAATGTTAGCGTTGAAGTAGACAGAAACAGACAGTGAACATATTTTTTGATTAATGTAAAATGATTAAAATGTTTGAGTTGCCAGCTAGGAACTTTTGAGGAAAAGAAAAATGGGGGTTTTACATTTCCGGGCATTTTTTTCACTTTTTGTAACCATAAAAACCTACCTCGAATATTTGAAAAAAAAAAGAATATCACTAGCCTTTTTAACATACAGAAAATATTTATTTTAAAACATCTGATTTCTCGTTTCCGTTGCTTGCGAATATCGATAAATTTTGCTTACCTGACACCCCACCACTACTCATGAAACGAATGGGCTACAGCGCCGGGTTTATTATGATCCGAACTGTCATTGGTTGCCCATTATATGCCATTGGCTCGTAATTTATAGATATTGAATGTTTTGTTTTATGGGATAATGTTTTTAATAATATTTTATTTCGTTTTATTTAAGGTTCAAGATAAGCATATCGAAATAATTGGTTATCGTCGAACACATCATATACGCAGAGAGACACGCTGCTGCGTGCTGCGTATGATCACTGTCTCTAAGAGTCTCCAAACATTAAAGGTCATATTTCAATTGCAGTAAGAGTAGTAGGAGAATAAGTTAGTAAGAGGGTCAGTTAATATTATTTGTCATACATCACGCGCGCGGCGCGTCTCACCGAAATTCGCTCGAGTTTTGTCAAGCCTCCATTGTTGACAGTCGCGTTGACAAGCGTGCACTTGACACGTCACGTTGTCGCGATGTCGTTGTCACACGAGTGACACTCCTACAGATATCCAAAATAAATTTAACGCGTCACAATAAAATCGAAAAGTTATATGATTACATATGATTGTCACGTTTTTATTCGAAGAACGTACAAAATTTTCTTCTTTGTCGTTCTCTTTCTGTGGTCGGAGGTGATAAGAATCAAAAAATTTTTTTTATGTTTCATGATTCAGACGTAGGACATATGAAACATATAGACATTGGATTACGTAGTTATGTTCTAGCTCATCTATCTGTCGTTAGTACCTATCCCCTGTTGCAGTCGATTATTATAGAATATAACGACAAATTAACAACGCCTGTGCTGCAATATTTGCCGAGCCGAAAATTTTTTAACCTACCTAGTTTGCCATATCACGCATTTCACCCATTAGGTAGTTTGTGTCAATAGGCGACAATAGCCACTTGCTGTCCCAAAGTGCTGTCATTTAACTGTATGCTATGTCACTACTATAAAAACAATTTGTATTTATGATAAATACCTATACCACTTTTAAATTATACTTGATAATTTCAACTTCACTGAAACAAATCTTGTTTAGGAAACAAATTTTATATGAAAACACCGGCTTCCAGGAGACACAGCTTATATTGTACAAACGTAAATTGCATTGAAAGTAACAATTTTTAATATGAACAAGTCCCGCCAACAAACCTTTACTTAAGTTGAACATCCTTTGTCCTCATTCTTATTCGCGCAACGCACTTTTATTTCTTGCATTATTCCCCCGTCCTGGTTTTGCGGCTTTGACACAGGTATTTTTATATCAGTAGAACAACTTTTTTGCAAAATGAAATATGATTTTTTTACTAACTTACTAGACTGTGAGCTTAGTGGAAAGAGGTTGGACGTAGTATTCAAATGTCTCTTATAATATCTAATGTCCCTTGTGATCGCTTTTGGCTTTTCTGATTAGGAAAACCGCACCTTTTTTATATTGTTTTAATTATCTTTTTTTTTAAATTAAAATTTTTAATGTTGCTATACTGCGTATTCCTCATAAGAGTTTTTGCCTCTGACGCACTAAAGAGACAGTCGTTGTGTAGTTAAAAGCCTACTGCTATTAAGTCTACAAACTATACTAAGTCTAGAAAGATGAAATTTGCATCATAGATATATTTTTGAAAATATTTGCTAAGAAAAAATTTTTGAAAAATTCAGCTCCGTGGTAAGCCGGGATTTTTTATATTACCTATATATATATAGTTTTTAAAATATAAATAAAATTGTTGAAATTAATAGTAAGTACCTACTTTATTGGTATACAATATTTTATTTGTTTATTAAAATTAGTTTATTTTTTTAAAGTATTAAATATTATTTAGAAAGCAGATTAGTGCTTTGAGCTATGGTATTGGGTAGATATTGTTGTATTGAGTTAGGATATCAAAATAAAATAAAAATTCAACACTTGACAAAAATATAATGGCAGTAAAGTGCAAAAGCTAGTAATGAATATTTTTTATTATAATGTGAGAAGATTCAATACTGGTAGGAATTTCGTGAGTTTTTAAAATTACCTATTCTAACAGTGTCACGGGAATATGTACATTATGTTATTTACAACTACTGTCAATACGTATGTGTGGATGGGTATGAAGGGAAT
Source organism: Synanthedon vespiformis (assembly GCA_918317495.1). Lineage (NCBI taxonomy): Eukaryota > Metazoa > Arthropoda > Insecta > Lepidoptera > Sesiidae > Synanthedon > Synanthedon vespiformis. The sequence continues at coordinate 1,937,909 of OU906951.1, read as the reverse complement.
TGATTAAACATGCATTATGAATACCAAGTAATATCATCATGTTGTGTTACGATCAAGGTGTATATATATATATATATATATATATATATATATATATATATATATATATATATATATATATATATATATATATATATAACTGGTGCCCGCTACTTCGTCCGCGTTCAATAGCGTATAGTAAATAGATTATCCAACACAAAAATATATTTTCAATTCGAACCAGTAGTTCCAGAGATTAATGCGTTCAACCAAATTAACTCTTAGCTTTATAATATTCAAGATTATGTATAAAATTATACATTTAAATGGCCTTTTATTTACCTAATAGTTGCAATATTATATTAGCATTAACCAATATTATATTCAAACCTTCCCAGTTTATCGCTCTTTCCTTTAGTGAAAACTGTATCAAAATCCTAATGGTTAGATTAAAATAAGCTAGCAGAGACACTGACAAAGGCGGACAGCGACTTTATTTTATCCATACAACATCGTGAATTTGGATCTTCATAATACAATAAACAGCACTCATTCATATAATATGAGCTGAATATTAAAATATCGTGTAAAATTTTAGGTATTGTCCGAAAGATATATTCTCAGAAGTAAAAAAAAATGAGACGCGCGAGCACGCGAGCGTCATGTCGTGTATGTGAAATTTATTCCAGCCACGTCCGCCCCCGTTCTTTTGTGTTGCTAATTTCATTCTATTCTCTCCTATTCCTTTCTCATTGACCTTACGGAACGTTATTATATTCAGTGCCAATGTCGTAAAACTCTACGGCACACCAAAATGGAGAATCTTCGCTTTTACGACACCTGCGACAGTCATATACGAGCTCTTCATACAAAAATATTATGCGTTCTTGTTCTTTTTTATAACGGTGCCTTGATTTGTTTATTAAACATGGTTTTTGTTTCACCTGAGATTTTTATCATTGTATAAAATGCCAACTAATTTGATTTTCCAATATGATTGAAGGTTTTTTTTTTCGTTACAGAGAGGTAAGTAAATGTTGATGATAACTAGAACAAACTAAGCACAACGAGAATTCTAAATCATCACAGGCAAAACTACGAGGTGCAGCTATTTTGTCATAAAATATTGTTTGGAAAACAATTCTATGAAATGAAAAAAAAAAACCTTTCTAATCTTTTTTATAAAAATTTCATCATCTTAAAACTTTGTGATATGTAAGTGTCTTGCCTCAGACAACACAATTTGAGTAGATTGTGGTCAGATTGATCGATGAAGTGACCCATATCCATCATTCTGAACACTGAAACTTAAGCAAATTTGAAAAAATATTTGTTTTTATGGAGTGTAATAAAATTGATGAATTTGTTGTGATGGCTAATTGTTCGTAAGATATGCTTAATAGTAATATTTTATTACAATATTTGGGATTTTATTTTGAATAGGTCGTCAATCAAGTGGACGGTACGCTTGTTTCACTTGTTGGAAATCGAATCGAAAAATTTGATTGTGACATATTCGAATCGATGCGACGAAATATTTGTAAAATGTTTCTGTGATATTCAAATGGAGTGATGAAGGGAACAGAATCGCTTTGATGCCATTACGCGAAATTCAATTTTTAAAACTTATCATCGGCTTGATACTTTGAATATCGATAGATACATGCAAGCTATATTTATGACTGAAAAAGATGAAAACGTCCAAAAAATTATTTGTACTAAAATGCAACCAATTCGGCGAATAAAGGATAATGGGGTCTGGCAGCAAAATACTTTATAAGAACATTTAAAATGATGATTCAGTACTTGCTGAGACTCATTTGTCATTGACCAACAATTTAAAAATTAATATCGCTGTAAAGTCAAAACAACTTTTTAGGCGAAATTAAGGAAATCACAGAAAAAATAATTTGCTGAGAAATAAATTTCAACTATCGAGAAAAGTTTTAATAACCAATATGAACTTTATGCCCAAAGCAGTAGATAAGCTCTTCAATTAATTGGTAAGATTTAAACGTAGGCATTATCTGGCTTCAGTAATAATTTCATAGGTTTTAGGTATACGATTGAAAGATTTTTTTGTGAAAAAAGCTATGCCAAATTAGGATTCTTTAGGAAGGTGGTAATGTCTCTAAACCTTAAAAACACTATCATATTCAATAACCATGAATTGTCCTTTTAACAGGAATGAGAACCGTAATAGTCTTTAAGTTATGGGTTTAAGATATAAGATTTTCAACAAAAAAATGTTTTTTTACATCAGATTGGTACTCGTGGTTTTAGAATTGTAATAAATATTACTTCTTATGTCATCCCTAACAGGGATTCGATCTTATGTCATCCGTTTCAACATCAGAGTATATTTGTTCTAATGTGATCTCACTGTATTAAAATACAGTGAAAATTAATACAATCATTCTAATCACACTGGAGTTATTGCTGTATGTTTTCTGATAAATGCGTATCACCTCAGGGACTCATAACGTTGCGTTCTATTTTATCAAAAACAAAATCACTGGATCATTATCTTTGTCCGCTTAATTATTCCGATCTCCGGAGGATTTCACGAAGATTTTTTCGAGTTTACAGTTCTGTAAATCACTCTCGTGGGCTCGATGTAACTTTTGAATTACTTTTGTGAAATTTCTCGAAGTTGAAAACGAGATAATCCAATGATCTCAGGTTAATGTGCTGAGTGACTCGAAAGGTTTTAAATAGAATATTGTTTTACTTAAAGGTGATATTTTTTTAGATAACAATAATACTGCTTACACAATATATTATGATTTTAATTTTTATTAATTAATTTTACGCACAGGTTCGAATCCTGGTCGCGGCTACACTTTTTTTTCGATATCTATAACTTGATCTCTCTTTGACCCAAATTTTATGCAAATCAGTTAGATTTAATTTAAAACTGAAACATCCCACTTTAGCGCAAAAGAGAGTGACATCGAAACATTGAAAAGGAAAGTAATGATGAACGCGTTTAACTTAACCCAAAGACTTTTCCTTGAAACTGTGCGACGAGTAGGAAGAGCGCAGAGGAATCGTTCTTAATCTCCAAGCGTTAAGCAATGATCCTACTTGGCTGACTTTAAATAATTCGCGGCGAGTTCACTAAATAATGAGCGCTCCACTGTAAGTGTAATACTTGGTATAGTATACCGTTATAGGGTGCGTTGTCTTTGCCAGCGAGTTTAGTCTAGTTGAGCTTACAGAATATTTGGCTAATTAAACTTATGGTAAACGAAAAAGAAAGGAAATCTCGACGCCCCTCCACTCACGCCATCTATTGATAAATTTGAGAGTTAAATTTGCAAAAAATATTTGTTTTTACAACTTACAAGCGCTATTTTACTTCTTGAACGTATTTAACTACTACGCTTATAATTCTTATAAATAAAATTCTTGAACTATCTAGTTTTACGAATAAACCTAATATTATAAATATTAATAAGGCTAAAGGAACTTATTAATTAATTATTTATACACTGTTAAATATTATTTTGCTTACAACATTCGATACATTACAGCATATTGGAAGAAATTTAATATTAACCTCTTGAAATATATAATATGCTTAATTAAATTTCGATGTTAAATTCGGAGTTTCTCAAATCAATGCATTTAATTTACTTTTAAGCAAATATCCGTTTAGGAAATTTGCTGATCTAATTAAACATTTTAATTGGTTACCTGTTGTGAGGTACCTTGAAAACTTTTTGTTCCATTTAAAAACAAACATACGAAAATATAGTTGGAAACATTGTTTTGGGGTGCTATCCAGTTTGATTTTTGTTTACAAAGGCAACTTATGGATATTCTATTATTTTATATTCTACATTGCATTGATTTGCTCTTAAAAAGAAGGTTTTCATTTTATTTTTTCTTAGTCTTCGCGTTTATAGAATAGGTATTAATTACTGTAATAGAATTTTCTCGTAAAAAGTTGTAATAACCCACTAGGACACAAATCAATTAAAGAATCAATAATACTTAAAGTAAAAATATCAAACTTTGCGTCGGTCGCAACAACAGTCGTGTTAAAGCTTCGATTTTAATTTTACGACTTTCTGAAGTAAAAATACAAAATTATTTGTATAATTACTTTACGTTAGAGTTCGGAATAGATTTATACGACCATTTCTGACTGAAAATACGAGATAAAATTTCAGAGAACGATATTGTTGAAATGAGTTTGCTAGTAGGTAAGTAAATTGAAAATTTTATTACGATTCGCAATAATTGCTTTCCTCAGCTGTCTACGTAACTAATTATGAAAAATAAAAATAAAAACTAGGTTTCCGTGTTATTTGTTACTCCTAAGTATTGAAAAGAGTTACACATTTAGAGTCATTACAATATATTAATAACTAGCTGGTGCCCGCGACTTCGTCTGCATTGAACGATGTCTTTCTTGTACCCTATGTTCTTTCTGGTGTCCCAAACAACGTGTGTATGCAAAATTTCATGGTGATCGGTTCAGTAGTTTTTGCGTGAAAGAGTAACCAACATCCATGCATCCATACAAACTTTCGCATTTATAATATTAGTACGGATTACTAGCGAGCCACCCCGGATCACCACGGATTTTTTTCTGCAAATTATACATAAAAAAATTCTCCTTTGACGCTCTTTTAATTAGTGAAAACCGCATTAAAATCTTTTGCATCGTTTAAAACATCTAAGCGTACATACAGAGGGATACTTAGACACAGGAACTGAACGGCAAATTAAAAGTAGCCTAATTACTCCTTATTACATCAGCTATTAGCCAGTGAAAGTCCCGTCAAAATCGGTACAGCTGTCAAAATTTAAAAACCGTTTTTTTTGTTGTTGTAAGTACCGTATTTAATTTTATTATCCATTAAAAAGTATTTTTATTATATTTTGACATTGTAAACAGACACTTAAATTTTATTTATCACTAGCTGGTGCCCGCGAGTTCGTCCGCGTTGAACGATGAAAGGTACATCAACGCCTATGTCCTTTCTTGTGTCCCAGAATGTATTCAGAAATCCACGTGTATTCAAAATTTCATAGTGATCGGTTCAGTAGTCTTTGCGTGGAAGCGTAACAAATAAACAAACAAACAAACTCACATTCAAATTTATAATATTAGTAAGGATTATAGATTTAACTGTGAAGGACTTACGTCACGCCCATTGAGCAGCCAGGTGAGGTTTGCAGGAGGGTCTGCCGGTGGGGACGTACAATGTGCTCTCAAAGAATCGCCGGACGCGTACCAACCCTTTTCGGCTTTTATCGAAGGCTTTTCTGGAGGCAATTCTGTAACAAGCCAGTTATATCCTATTACTAATATGGAAAGGTATATTACTATATGTGTAATTGTGTATATTAGGGTGGAGCGAAACAAGAATTTTATTTTTATTTTTTAAATCTCCTGTATCGTTAATCCATGACCCGATAGGAAAGTTTCATTCTTATAGAAAATCAAATATCTAAGACTTTATTTTCAGGTGACGCACCGACAGAGTAGTTTATAAAAAACTAGCATTTTTAGTTTTTTGAATTAAAGTTAATTAAAGTTACTTTCAATTATTATTAGTTATATCTCGCTTATAAACGTATTACTTTGCAATGAAATCAAGATTGTGCTGGAACTTCCGATTTAGGACTTTTGTGGTTTTTTAAACGCATTTTTATACTTATTCATTCCTTTAGTAATTTTGTAATTACTAAAGGTAACTGTAAGTAAATGTTTGTAACTACTAAGTATCAATATAGCCGTAAAGAAAGTTCTGTTTGTAAGCCAATGTTTTTTTATTTTACCTAAAATTCGAACCTAATGCGCCACCTTTATAATTATATTAATTTAAATAGCTGAAATTTTGCATGAACACTTCTAACACTACGGAACATCGATTGATAACACAGGAATCTTAAAATTTTTTCACTCCACCCTAGTGTAGGTATATTATTGATAACATGTTTGGTCTAGTGGCTAGTAAACCTAGCTGTTAACCAATCGGTCGCGGGTTCGAATCCCGCTAGGGGCAAATGTTTATGTGTTAACATTTACCTTTGTACCTGATTCATGGATGTTTGTATTTATAATATGTATGTATTTATATAAAAAAGTAATATGTGTAGGCTTAATGTGGAATGTGTGAAAATATTTATTATATAAACCCTATGTATTATTGAGCAGTTATTGCAAATAAATATATTGTTGCACGTTTTATGTTGAACAAATGTTATATTTTCGACTGTAAACAAAAACAGGAAATTAATTACGCTTTATTTAGCAAAAATTAATTTAGACTCCGTGAATCATGCGAATCAATCAAGCGCCGATTTAAGTCTAATAAGCAGTCGGGAATAGAATATTATTAATTCAACGGAGTTCAAAGGGCCATCGAATATAATACACAAAAAATAATACAGTACAGTACAATACAGTAAACAAAATAAAGGTTCAATTATTTTTAAATAATTATAATTTAAGGTTATATTTCAATACGATACGTTACACTGTAAGTATGGTATACGACTCCAAACTTTATAATCCGCAGATGTAGTGAGAAACATTACAGAAAAATATTCTATGGCTAAATCTATGAGGATATTCATCAGGCAGCGAATATATTTTTATGTACATGTAGGCAAGCAGGCTGACGGTCCACTTGTTGTTAGGTGGCTGCCGTCGTCGCCTATGTGAGTAACGATACATATGTAATATAATGTTATCCTTTACATGTAATGTAATCTAATCTATATGTAATATGTAATTAATGTAATCTGATCTAATGTAGGCCCTTACGATTAACTGCCGCCAGGTTATCACTGTAGAATGCAACTCTGTTGCTGAATTAATATTAAAACAATATAATTAAATAAATATTCCCGTATATAGACTAAAACTGGAGACTAACAACTCAACAGGTAAAAATACAATTTATTCGTTTTTCTTTTGTTTTTGATATATACAAAGGTTGTTTTTTTTTGTGCTCCCTCCTGAGAGTTAGTCGACTCGTTACGGGCTATACGCAATCATTGAGGAAAGAGGGACGTACGTGACGCAAACATAGAAGGTTATTGCGACGCCTACCTTTTGTAAATATTGCCCTTTTGATGTAAAATAGAAATTCATTTTTATAGTAAACGTTTTTATTGGCTTAGGTGGGTTTGATCGTTGCGGTGCTACGATTGTAGACAGTTTAGAGAATCGTAGCGGTGCTATGCTACGATTGTAGATGGTTTAGAGAATCGTAGCAACGTCGTAAGTCTCGATCAACGAACGTAGCTACGGCCTCGTAGCAGCCTTAAGATATCCACGTATTTTTTATGTGAAGGCAGGCTGATAAGTTCTATGAGATGATTGTCACTCCTGTCACACGATATATCTAATTTATGCCTGAGCGCAGTGTGCTCTGCCACTACTCAGCACTAAGGTACTATAACTAAGCGCTGCCTTGATTACATAAAAAAAAAAAAAAACAATTTTACGATTGGAAAAATATTTACAGATGCCTTGTGGTTTTTTAAGATTTATTGGAAGACTGTTCCTACAAGATTATGCAATATACCTATTGTATATATTCAGATATTACAGTACATTATTATTAAAAGCACTCGTCTTTGAATAGTATACTCGAAGCTCCCAAGAGAAAAGCTGCGTCGACTCTCGCTGTAAATCGAAATCGGAAAACAACAGGTTGTCAATGAAATGTATTGAAGTGGATTTAGAAAACGTTTTCTTTTTAATTTTTTTCTTTAATTTTAGTGTCGTTACAAGTAAATCTACTATTTCTATGTTAATACTACCAGGGCATAATTATCAACTTAATATTATATATTACAACTATTAAAAAGTCTTAAAGGAAAATCAAATTCCAAGTGAACTACTGGACCCGACATTATTTTTGACTTATAACTAAGATCTTTATCGGTATAGGTTGCAGACAAAATTAGATTCCCGAAGACTTCTGAAATTTGAACGAAGACATTTCAAGTCTGGAAAGTCTCGGTAAAACATCAAAGGAATTTGCGTCGTGATGAATTTCGTTTTCGTTTCCACACTTCATTTAACAGAGAGGTTTAAATAAATTAGATGGGTTAGATTAAATTAGATAGATCCTAGATAGTTAGTTACACGAAACCACGTTTTTTTAGTCTTGTCCGATTTATTTTTCGAGAGTTTTATTTTTTATTTTTAACTAGCGACCCACCTCCCGGCTTCGCCTAGGTTGCATTTTTTATATAAAAACCTTCCCTGATTATCCCTCTATCCATGAGTGAAGACAGAATTAAAATCGGTCCAGCCGTTCTCGAGTTTCGCGCTTAGCAAAACACTTTTAGTAATTCATTTTTAGTATTATTAATTAAATATAAAAGTAAAATAACGCCTGACATATTTGTCACTGTGACGGCTTTTATTTCCCCTGTCTGCCAAATTTCATCAAAATCCATTCAGCCGTTTTTGCATTAATAACCCGCCACGTTTGTCTATCTGTATGTATGTTCACGACACTATAAGTAAGGATGGACATTAGTTTAGCTGAACTCAGCTCAGCTTAACTTTACCGTCTGATAAGTATACGAAACACAATAATTGCTACAATCATGTGCAGTTCCACAAATCCTATAGCGAGGGAATCGTATAAAAAAGAAATTCAATTTCAGTTCAATTATGGGGTTGTAAAGAAACATTACCGGTGTATTTGTCTTGCGTTCCATTCAATAGATCGAATCCTCTGGGAGTGTGGCGCTTGATTGAATTGAAATGTGTATTACGTATTACATTTGTGTTATATGTTATTGATACTAAATAACATCGGGCATAGAGGTTTAAGTTAGTAAGTCATTTTATTACAAAGACAAATACATAAGTTATTAGAATCAATTATTGGAAATTTTACCAAATTACATTTCACAATCACTCTTTTAAGTTTATAAATAAAAAAAAAGTAAGTGAAGAAGATGAAATTGTCATATTAATTTAAACTCTAGTATGCTTGCTAAACTATGACAGCCTTGAACAAACACGTGGTAAGCGAGTTCAAGCCGCCTTTCTCCCGAGGATTTTCCATTTACCTTTGACTTGAGTCGAAATAATATTTACCATGAGTTCCCGGCGCGTGATTGGCTCGTTAGTGTTGCTTTGCAGTTGCCAAGTGTATTGACATTGCCAGTTCGTTGAAGCCAGAAGGCGTTTTTTTAAGCTAACGACCAGTGAAAATCCGTTTTATCTTTAGTTTCATAGTTTGCTGTTCGAGATTGAGTTCAGCCGTACTTTGAATAAATCAAATTTCTTTTCATGTGCAAATTCTAATTTGCATCTTAAAGTGTGTAAATAGACTTGAATTTCTACTGAATTGCTAGTTTTGAATTAAGAATATTATGATCTTAAAAAAATTAAACTAAATATTAATAAAATAGCGACTCTAGCAATATTTTTCTGCAAATTACATATATCATTCGATACCACAAAGCAACAGTGAGATATATCGTCAATGAGTTATTTCTTTCTAAACCACTGTTTGCTTTCTTGAAATTGTTTTTTCTTTAAAATGAAATGGTGAGTAATTGTTTTTGTGAGACAATATCAAAATCGTCAGTTTAGCAAAATATCTCAGTGTTGCTTTGATGTATCAAATAACTAAAAGCCATGCCATAAAATTAAGTGGACAACTTTAATAACATATCTGTGGACATATTATACAGCCGACTCTGCATCGATACCTAATAATAATATAAGTATTTTTGTGTCTCTACAAAGAATGCCTAGACAAATTGAGTCTTCAAATGAGACTCGATTCAATATTTCTTACTCCAACTAAACATAAGTAAAGATTTGTAGACCAAATTATTGGGAAACCTTTTAATAAAAATAAAGTCATAGTCTAGACATTAGGTTTTATTAAAAAAACTCTTTTACCAATAACAATACTACATGTTTACGAGAAAAACATTTATTAATAATCTCGTATTACTCCTATATTTGGCTTTTTATGTACAAATGAAATTGCGTTCGAATAAATTTGATGGAGGTTGAAGTGGTTTAAATGTTATTTAATAGAAATAATAATATATTCTGTTCAAGTGTGCGATTGTAATTAAATGAAATGTGAAATGAAATATAATGTTATCTTAATATCTCAAGCCTAATCATAATAATATTATTATAAATGCGAAAGTTCGTATGTTTGTGTTTAAGGATGTTGGACGCAAAAAACGATTGAACGAATTTGGATGACATTTATTGGAAAACATTTTTCATTGGAAATTTTCACACAGGCTTACGATCCATTTGAAAGTAGGTGGCTACCGTAGCCTATTAACACAACCACCGCACACAAGTGCGCTGTTTCCTTATTAGGATTAAGGATAAGGCATTATAGGAAGACTAAGGCGCGATTTCACCATATTTCGGTAGTATCTCTGTCACTCGCATACTTCTGTAACAGAGTATGGTGAAATCGCGCCTTAATCATACCAAATGGTCATTTGAATATCACGAGAGAATGACAGTCGATGGATGCAGAAGGCGGAATATAGCGAAGCTCAATTCCAAAGTCAATTCGTGGTCTCTTGTGGGCTGTGATTCATAGCAATCATGATAGATATGATAACAATCAATGATAACTATGAAAAAAAATCATGATATTATTGAACAATTTCAATGTACTTTCATTCCCCAATTTCGCTCATTCGCATGAAAAGATCATAGCTAATCGATTAAATCGAATTGACTCTTTGTTATCTGTTCGCTATTGCACTCGGTATTGAAAATGACAGCATTATACTCAGTGTATTCCCGACATTTCACATTACTCCCTAGTCAATATTGTATTGGTCTTAATTTTATTATCTATCATATCATTTAATTGATCGCAGTTATTGTGTGCAAACCTGATGATAATTTATCATTACTGTTGATTTATTTATCAATATTAATATTATAAAGAGATTCTGTTTGTAGAAGTATGTCTGTATGTAGAAGGTATATAAGCGACATGACAATGAGTTCCATAGTGATATAGAAGGCTTGCTACTATGATTAAAAGCACTATACTATGCGCTACTTGCTAATACGCTTTTTTTGTTTTAGTGCGTCATCAGTACAGCACAATATTTTTTTTTTAATTTCAGGATTTTTTGAGTTTCTTGAATATATAGGGGAAAAATATCAGCCTTAATGCCGCTCTTTCTTATATATAAAATTATAAAATATTTAATCAAAGTTATTGGACGAATGGCTTCAAGGAAAATTGCATTCACAGAAAAGTTAAGTGCAAACACTGATTTCCACTTCGTACGATGGCACGAAATATCCGATCGCATAATAATTTGAATTTTGAACATTTCAAACGCGAAATGAAATGCTTCAGTTGTAGATGATAGATGTATTTGATTAAAGTTTCCATGAATTTAAATCATGACATTATTATCGCGCATTGAAATTAAACGAAAATTTATCTTGAATAGTAAATGAAATAAAAATTGGATTCGTGACGGAGTAAGATGCATACAGCATTTCTTTATTTAAATGAGTAATACATTTTCGTTGGATTATATTTGTTTTATATTGATACCTTTCTATTTTATTGTTATAGGATACTAAATTAGTCGTCCACGTGAAGCGATGGAAATATATTAGGAATATTAGGACATCGTACTTTTTTCTTGATAAAAACGCTATATCCTTAAGAATCAACCTACACTACTCAAATAAACAAACTCACTTTCGCATTCATAATCGTACGAATATTATAAATGCGAAAGTTTGTATGGATTTATGCATGTTTGTTACCTTTCACGCAAAAATACTGAATCGATCACCATAAAATTTTGCATACACGTTGTCTGGGACACCAGAAAGTACATAGGGTACAGTCGGCCGCATAAGTCGATTAGCACATTCAAAAGTGCGAAACCCCTGAACACTCAACTTACTTACTTATTGAAGCTTTTTACGATCGTTTGTACGTGAAGATTATTTTGTTCTCTGGAGACGACTAGTCGTGACAACGACTTATGACGCGTTGAGTGTTCAGTTGTTTTGCACTTATGAATGTGTTAATCGACTTATGCGGCCGACTGTACCTACCTTTTATAGTTCAACTCGGACGAAGTCGCGGGCACCACTTAGTATTATATAAGTTATACATGGATGGAGTGGGTATACATATGCCCAGCTGATGATGATAGTAATAAAAGATTGTTAGAAACGTGATATATTTGATAGTTCGGTTGGACGGTGAACGCAACATAGTGTTGGCGTGAGGCCAAATGTTTAGAATCGTCTTTATGAGTAGATGGCCACTTCAAGATGTGGCTCAAGATTTAAGTTTAGTGTTCATTTGATATTAATATTGATTTTTAAACATTTTAAAGCTTTGATTAATATTTGTAGTACGTAGAGGCTTTCTGAGACAATGACAAAAAATATCTCACATTCCTTTGAAGTCAAATTAGGTCAATTGAAGCAAAATTAGTAAATTTGAATTTTATGCAAATTAGGTATATTTAATTGAATTTAATAAATAAAATGTAACAATTTTATTTTCTACAAACTGAGAAATAAAATTTTATCATAAAATAACAGAGCGTGTTCATTTTTAAATGCATAAGTTATAGTTTTTTTTTAATTGTAAATCTCCTTACTTTATAGTTTCTTACAACACATTTTTTATCTCTCACGGACTCAGGCTTCCAATCTTGATAAATCGCTTCTGCCAATTGCACTATTAATATCGTTCAACGCATCAAAAGATGTAGAGTATACAATTTGTTTGCATAATGAGCATAAGAGCATACGCTAATGGTTTCCGTTATATCTATGAGCATAAGATATGCATAAGAGGTATAGATGTTACACCCGTTAAGTTTCTTATCTTTAAAAATATCAACTTCAAAGAAAAACTTTCAAAGAAAGTAGAACGGAACTAAATTGTGGTTCTGATTCGGTTTTATTTGAATTGTAAACAAACTCAACTCGAACGTAAACTTGTGGAATATGTACCGTACATATGTTTGTATCTCTTCATTTTAATAAGAAAACACAGACACGTTCAAGTTTTCCTGGCATGGATACGACAAACGGATTCGTGTGGAGAAACAAAGGAAAACAATTCAAAATAAAACGGGTATTACCGGCAAAGACGTAAAAACCCCTAAGGTCTCCCCTACAAGAGTCTTTCGAAACAAATTCAGTGGGATAAGGGGACTTACGATGAATATATGTAGGAGATCTGTAACCGGTTAGCCGTTGCCGGAATGGGGAGAGGCTGACTTGGGGACTTGGCCCAAGTTACAGGAAATCGACTATAATAATAAGTAGGTATATAATATACCTAACTATAATATCACTTATAGTCAGAGACAATGACATTAGAGTGCCGATTAAAACACATTTATAAAAAAGTGTGTTTCAACTATTTTAAAGAGAATTGGTAAGTAGTTGTATAAAAAAATTTTTTATCTTAAGATCTATCTATTGAAACATAAATTAATTTTAGTTTATGTGGAGAATATAAGTAATTGACAATAAAATAATATAAAGTAAATAAAATAAATCGGGAGGACAACGACTTCGGGCTAAAATTATTTTCTATGTCAAATTCTAATGTATCCTGTATAACAATCAACTAAGGTTATACTTATATTAGGTTCAATATGCAATTTATCCTAAAGTTGCACAGTGTTAAAGATATAATTAAGATACTCCGTTGCACTTATAAATTAAAACGCCCAACACTTATACATTAGACCAAAGGCATTATCCCGAAATTCAAATATCGCGGTGGCCGAGCGGTCGCGCACATTTTAGGCTTTCTATTTACTTTGATATGCACGCCGGGTACGTTTTAAGTGGTTCTGTTGTAGCCGCCATTACCAGTTCCTGTTCCTTTTGTCGTACCCCCACTTTAATATTCATGATTACGACGTATAACCGCTAAAATCGTACAATAAAACTGCGTTAAAGGTAACGTTTTTGACACCACTATGCCACCAAAATTACCTACGGGTGAAGGGTATTTGTATTGCATTTGTGTAAGTTAAAGAACAGTATTGTTCCTTAAGATTTTAATAATTCATGTTTGCTTCTTCGTAAATTAATAAGTAAATAATTCCCACTATTAGGTGAATGATAATAATCATACTAAACATTTTATATATACATATACTACTATCTTATAAAATGTTAAATTACTGTCCGTATTCATAGTAAATCGTGTAAATAATCTACAGAAATTAATTAAAATCAAACATTAAATCTACAGTCCATTTCCAAATATCCCTAGAAATTTGTGACCAATCAATGAGGTCTCAAACTCAATTCTAGGCTCAGGTACGTAATGAAATAATGAAATCATGAATGCTGTTGCAAAGGACAAGTTTAACATTAATTGAAAGGCTCGATATATCTACTAAAGCTAAGAGAAATCTGTTGTGGACGAGTGTGCATACTGCGGACAGCAGGACACCCCGAAACATGCAACATTTGAGTGCCCACATTTTGAAGAAGCAAGAAATAATGCACAAGCTGGCATATCGCACCCTGATAGCCTCATAAATACTATGCTTGTGACCAGGGAAGGGTGGGATAGCGGAGCGACAATGCTTCGTGCTATAATGTCCAAACGGATTGCCTTTGTATAAAATCTATGTTGGGAACTATCTGTGCCGTGAAGTTCTTATTTTACCAGTGTTATCAAACTAGTAACTTGTTTTTGAAAATAAAATGTATTTTTGAATTAATCTGCCATTGATAACAAAACAGATAAACAAATAGTTAATAAATAAATAAAGAGAGTCTTATAGACGAAAATAAAAATTATTTATTTTTTATTTATTCAATAACAATTTAACTCCTAAATAATTTTTATTTATAACATATAACATAACATTGATTCATCACATTTTAAATCGATTTCAAAAGTCAGTTCGTTTTTGGCTATCAAAAAATGTCCAATTAAAAATCCGAGCCTTGCCCAAAATTGCATAAGCATATTTTGCTAGAGCTACATTTTGAAGTAACGAACTGTGAGTGCACTTAATTTTTCATAGCCAGATTAATCTATCTAAAAACTCTTCAGTTAGTTCCCCGACCCCTTAACGAACGGGTTAATATTACTTGATTTGTAAATTAATTATAGTAAAAACTTCTGTTTGTATTTATGATTGTATATAAACCTATTTAGAAGGAAGATTCACGACGCGCCTTATCAACTGTACTTAAGTCATTTGAAGACTTAAAAACGTCTCAATTGTAGAAATTATGTTAAAGTAACCCGTATTTATAACATGAACCAATAATAATGTCACAACTGATATGTAAGGGTAAATATTACAAACTAATTGTTATATTGAATTGGATTTTCTTAACTTTTGCTTAACATTTTCTTCTGTCCTCTATTGTCCAATAACTTTCTTCGTAATAGATGTGCTTTTGTTAAACTATCATGTGACATGTCAGCCTATTGGCTACATGCTTTCATAAAAAAATTACGATTGTGACTACTCGTGGCTAAAAAAAAGGTTTGAAAACATATCACTATTGAAAGTAACATATCTTTTGTTATCATAAAATATATCACTGTACTCAACTATTAGAATATCAACGGAGGAAAAGTTTATTGAATTTTTCCAAGTCTTACAAATGGCTAGAGCGTGAGAAACTATGTGTGAAATCATAAATTATTCTATCCCATTCTGCTTTTATTTGTAGATGTCGTGGAGTAGGTACTTATGAAAGAAAGAGGTAATATATATTTTAATAATAATTCTTCATCGCGATCTCGCAATATTTCAAAGCATAAATAAAACATATACATAATTTAGTTCCCAGTTTAAATCTCATATTTTGAAGTCACATAATTAAATCCAGGGCCGTACTCAAACGCGGTAGGCGGCTAGCACTTTGGCGCGCCAACCTCATATTTCGCATATTCCGCGGTAGCGATAGATGTGGGGTAGCGGTAGTGTCGTTACAGGTGGCGAGGCGAAAAGGCGCGGGTTGATTTTGTAATTCAAATCCGGCCCAGGCGTGGCGTCTATTTCGAATACTGCGTACGAAATTCGAAATCGAAAATTCTTGTGGTCAATGGACGACATACACGATCAGTCCATCGCGTCAAATTAACTATCGTGAAGCCAAAATTTGATCGTGAATGGCAAAAACTGATGGCTTGGTGTCAAAAACTGTATGTAAAATCGGCGCCGTTGCCTCACGTTATTTTGTCGTCACGCCAAACGCTTGATCGTGTATGGACTAAAATCTTATGGACGTACCATAAGATTTTTCATGTCGCTGTAATTTTTATAAGTCTACTAGCTACACGATGCCTGCTTCACCCGGGTTTAAAATTAAAACTATCCTATCTTTTAAGTTGGACCAAATTACACATAGTAACGAAGTTTTATAATATAGGTTCAGGAGTTTAGGAGTTCATTGGCGTCGAACGACTTGACACGTAATTTTCATATATAGTTAGAGATTTTAAAAAACCTATTCCCAATATAGAATTAATATTAACACAAATATTTTTACTTAACTGCAAGCTAAATTTATTTTTATCATTATTTTATATTTCTTTAATATTTTTTCTATTCAATTATTTTATTTCACTAAGCGCCTGTTTCACCGTCTGTCAAGTAGGCTAACCGTCATTTAAAGTCACTTTAAAGTCACCGAGGATAATGGAGCTGATATAGCTTTTTTTGTACTGTAAAAGTCCCAAACATTAAATAGAAAATAATTTTAAAAAAATCTATCAAATGATGCACTAAACTGAATGCATAATTTAATAAAATATAAAAATATTTCTAAAAGTAACTACAGAACAATTTCATTGTAGTTGGTGAAAGAGAGGCCCTAAATTTAATTTAGCTAAAACAAGTGAGAACTAAAATGAAAGAACTTTCTTAAGTAATTTTCGTCTCGCAAATCGCATTTTTTTTATACCACGTTAAACCCCCGACTCCCAGGTACCGTGTTAAGGCGATGCTGATATTTAAATGCAGAATATTAGATTGGAGAAAATATAGCTCCCTAATAAAACGGGAAAGGAAAAATGTACGGAACACTGTTTATGTATTCGTTGACGCGAATACATTCAAACACTGGATTATGAACATGTTTATGAAGAATTTTCTTGCATACTTAGGTATGTGATTAAAATGTCTTCTCAGAATGGTAAATATAGGGAAAAAGCTTTTATATTGTACTAGATTTTGCCCGCGACTTCTTCTCTATCGAGCCCGGGACAGAGCGCTAATCACTCCAAATCCAATAATCTCGTCACATATACATACACCTGGTTCTAATATAATTATTATAATAAAAAAAAAAACCTGATAGTGTTGCCATGACTCCTTGTGAGACTGTTGAGAGCTTACTATTTTATTACATAATTGAGACACTCTCCCGGCTTCAAATATAGTTGTATAATTATTTATACAAACTTTTCTCGTTTATCGATCGTTCCATTCAATGGATTTTATGTGAGAACCGCATAAAATCCGTTGAGGGGTTTAGAAGAAGTTAGCGGGTAAAGAGACCGAGGCGGACGCCGACTTTATGTTATACTTAATTAGCTAATGCTCGCGACTTCGTTCGCTTGGACTTTTATAGTGAGAAACTATGTATCATGTATTACTTGGTATATATGGTATATTCGAATTCGTTGGATATATACATATAAAAGCTCAGAGAATTTATTTAGGTGAAACGTAATATGTAGAGGTATTCACCTATAATACAAAGCCATGTCCACTACACAGCCACTCACACCTTGTTAAAATTAATGTTAAATTCGTATACACAGTTACCAACCAGATAACCTTTATTTCATCGGTCATAAATAAATTTTATTTTTATGATATAAAATACGAAATCCATTTAAGTAGGTAATGGACTTTCGGGGCAAGAATCAGATGAATGTAATCGTTTCGAGTGGCCAATCGCATTAGCCAGCATAGGAAATTTTATACGTGGTCCGTGTGAAATTCAAATAATGTGGCCTTAACACCGCCGACGTTTTACAACGTACCTCGATAGAATGTAAAATAGGTGAAATATCAAAGTTGGGGTATAACAAGAAAAACACATTTGTGGCTAGAAACTTTTGCATTTGGAAGTGAAGGTTGAATAGGCCGGCCGTGCTATGTCGAACACTTTATGCCCGAGTTTGATGACTCGATTTCGCAACGTTATTGAATCCGACCCTGGATTAATTGAATTTGCAAGTTAGCTACAATGAGAGACCGACAGAAGGGTCTGTCTGCTGAGTATGAATGGACCCAAAAATGTATTCTACCAAAATTTGACTATTGAAATAGATAAAATAGATAAATGTTTTTTGATTGAATCAAATATATATTGGCATTTAATTTTACTAATATTATAAATGCCAAATTTAAGAGTATGTATAATTGTTTGTTGGATACTATTTTATTCAAAATCAGTTAAATGGATGGAATTTAGCACACATTTAGTTTATTACCTGGATTAACATATAGGATACTTTTTACACTGGAAAAATGTTTGGTTCCTATGGGATTTAAAAAAATTTACTACAGCGCAAACGGAGTTGAACGCTGCTGCTGAGTTGCTATTAACTGAACTGTAGTAATAGTAAATCTATGGTTGCTATGGTGAATTATTATATTAAGGTTTTTAGGCGACACTTGTGGGAGCAATCGGCGCATGTGTACAATTGCGCACAAAATTGCTAAAGAAAATGACATTTTTTTTTTTCTTATTTCGTAATTTTTCACCTCACTAACTTAACATTACAGGCAGTGTTGATATTCCTTCCATAAAATCATCGTGCGATGTCGAAGAAGAACGTTTTTTTTAGGTATTTATTCACCATGACGTATTTACTAATACGATAAAACAATCTGTACGCAACAGTACCTAAGAGACTCGAGATGCGCGAACTAAGTGCGGGAGGGGAAGAGCGACTGAATCTACCAATAACGTGTCGGCACACCGACGGGCACCCGCCCCTCAAGTTCCTCTGCCCCCTCAAAGACCTAAAAATAGAATTATGCGCACATTTGCCGAGAAGTCTTTATTCGCTACATGAACTATATACATATAATCGGCTCGGTACATTTCAATCGGTAACTTTTGTTGAAAAACAAAGCCGACCCGAAGAACCTTCTACATAATATGTTCGACTTTTATTCGGCTTACCCGATCTGCAAAATCACCCGGGTTTTGTTTAGTATATATACTTACACTACGCAAGTTCTGCCGAATGTTCATCTACACATATTCTATTCTGCTATATGTATAGCAACCCTTATTCTGAGTTTTGAATACAAAATATATATATTAACTCCTTTAGAATAAAATCTGATATCCATACAACGGAAAGTTGCAAGTGCTGCAATCGTCACGGATCGCCAGCGAAGCCGTAATAAAAGTGAGCGGAATATCGATTATCGCGATCGTTCAGGCGGTACGGTAGTTGCAATCGCATCGATAAATCACTCCGAGTCGGGGAGACTCGAATAAGGTCGTGGAGAACGAATGAGTGCATTGTCGCATTCGCAGCTTCGGTTGCAAAAGATGCAATGTTTACTAGTGTATTGATAAAATCTATTACCAACATTAGATAGAATGCTTTACAAGGATCGTCGATACATCGAGTCGACATAGTATCCATTCATGTCTAACTAAGTCAAATTCTTCCTAGATAAAAGAAATTAATCATTTTAGAACAACTGACATAAAGTGGTATCCAACAATTATGTCTGTTTCTATTATGTTGGACCCTAAAAAGTTCCGGTGTAGAGAAACTTTTCTTCTTTGATAATAATTACAAAGACATAATACGAAAAAACACAAAAAAGTACAAAGAAAAGAACAAAACAGAATTTAATAGAATTTTAAAATTCATGTGTGACATTCAGGACAAAACCGACGCCCAACATAAAATGCCACAACATTTTACCCGCATCTAAGAGAAAAGAAAACAACCCGTAACTAACTCAATGCGGGGCAATTCACTTAATCCGTGCACTATCTCAGTATAACTAATGGCAGTATATATGTGTACCTGCTTCAAAGATTAGTCCGACAGGGTAAGAACACTATCGACGGAGACACATTATATTTTAAAATATAATTTATAATCTCGATAAAATTTGGTTGACACGACTATAAAGACACTTATTTTTAGTGCAACATATTAAGTTCTTTTTCTTCATGGTGCCTCACCATCAATGGCAGTCAGCTTTCTGAAATGTTCTTAGCAATGTAATATCGTTACCGCAGTCATCCTTTTGGTCCCCGGTGGTGGACGCACCTGTGGTCTACGCCCCCGATTTGAATAATTTTTTGCGAGTCCATTACCATTGACCGTTTCGTCAATCCTGGTTCGGAATTCATATTATGTGTAATGACACATACATATATACTATTCTCTATCAATTTCATTTAATTTAAGGCAAACCTATACTTACGTATCAAAAAAAATTGGTTTTATTTGCTTTGCTTTGAAAGATTTGCTTCACCTAAAAAGGAAAAAGGCCAAATACGTGATATTTAAGACGGTTTGTAAATTTCAAAGTGATTATTTTAAGAAATACCAATTCAGTTTCAAATATTGTCCCGATTTTTTTTAAATAACACCGAAGTGATGATGTGTTGATGGTAGTTTTTAGGCATTTACTTGTAAATTATTCTTCTTCTTATTATTATTATTTATTTTCTTTCATCTTGTATGTTACAGTAATAAATATCTTATTACTGTTGTATATGTATAGTATGAGGCTTATATAAAAATTTGCTTTGATTTTATTTAATTAGGAACTGTTTAGTTATATATTAACAATGAATGTATAAACAAAATATGGGTGTAGTTACCTTAAAATAAATGAATTTGAATTTGATAATTACCCATAGATCTTAAAGTCATGAGTCCCAAAATCCCCAACGCGTATATTATGTCTCTGAAGTCTATAATATCTTGGCGATCAAAAACTACTGAACGGATTTTCATGCGGTTTTCACTAATTACCTAATAGAGAGTTCAACTAGGAAGTCCCTAGTATGAGTGGCCGTGCAAATCTTATTATTATTGGAAAATATTGTCATATTTGGTTACTGTAATAATGCGTTTAGCTTATTATATATTTTAAGAAACTTTTAAGTTTGCAGAAATGTAAATTATTACCTATGCTTTGTTACGAATATCTAAAGTTTCCCTACCGTATGTCATGACTGTGATATCCACGATATATTCTGTGCTCCTGATGAAATGGAGCGTGCGATCTGAACACGGAAACGGTTCGGGCAGCTGTCGTGCGGTGTCCAAACTCGCGATAACTCTCCCAACAAGTCGGATGTTATATCTACTGTCGTCTACGTCTACGTGTGGACCATTTAAATACCAGAATGCAAATGAACCAGAACCAACATTTTGAAAATCCGTACAGAATTAAATTTATGTTATTACTAGTTACCTATGCGACTTCGTCCGCGTTGAAAAATGAAATCATAAGACAATAATATATGCGTATTTATAACGCCTGACATATCTATGTCGACGGTTTAAAGGTGTTTAATAGTAAAAACTATTTAATCAATATTGAATCGAACCCGAACCTTCTGGTATCCTAACCACTAGATCATACGGGATAACCACTAAACCAGCGGGTTCGTCAGTTCGTCAATTACTGTTATATTGTAATATTTTTGTTGACGTATGAGACTGAAATTTTGTTCAAACCTACAAAAAGTATTAGAATCTAAACCAATTATATTTTATGAATTTGTAGAACCTATAATGAACTAGATACTATGAAACTATAAAATATAAGAAACCAGGTGATCAGCCTCCTTACGCGTTTAACACTTTTTACTATCCGGAATATTAAAATGATATGGGTGAGGGCCACTGTCTAAACACAGATCTAAACATCTTCTTGCAAGAACAAATAGTCCATTCTATTCTGAATACTAAGCGATCAAAATACGTTTACGTTATCGCACACCCGTATCAACACTTAATTTTTTCCATCTTCCTAAAAACATCAATCACTCCATTCTCCTCCTTAAGCCTTAGGAATCAACGACGGTATTCGCTTATCAGTCGTCAATCAAGCGCCGACTTCACGACGGATGTGTTGACAGACTGACAGACAAAAGGATTACCTTCCGACAAATGTACGTACCCGAGTGGAGGCATGCAGAAAACGTTTTTAGAATTATAAAAAATTGCTTCGCGCGCAAGATTTAGTGCTGCTTTTATTGTAGATTTCATCGGAATTCGAATGCAAATATATTTATTTGTTACTAGCTCTTGCACGCGACTTCGAACGCGTAACTTTATAAAATTTATCTGCAAGTTATATAAACGAGTGTGCTTCGTTTTTCACTAGTTCCACTAGTGAAAACTGTATCTAATGTTGGATGACGTTGATCGTTGACGGATGATCGTTGGATGACTTATAACAAGTTAGCGGAGAAACAGACTAAAGCGGACAGCAACCTTATTTTATAACTAGCTGTCGCCCGCGACTTCGTCCGCGTTGACAAAGAAAAAAGTACCCATCCTGTGTCCCGTACGTCCAAATGTTTACCTACCAAGTTTCCTGAAAATCAGTTAATTCGTTTAAGAGTTATGGAGGATCATACATACATACAATACTTACATTTGCAGATTTATATTAGTATTGATAATTAGGTATATTTATAGATGTAGATTGATATGTAGTTAGATACTAATATTATAAAGAGGAAAGATTTGTCTGTTTGTTTGTTTGCATTGAATAAGCTCCGAAACTACTGGACCGATTTGAAAAATTCTTTCACTGTTCGGAAGCTATATATATTATCAGCTAGTAACATATATAAAGCTATATTTTATAAAATTACGCGGACTAAGTCGCGTGCAACAGCTAGTATATATTTTAAATATAAGAATTTCGTTTTTCTTTTTTA